>JAVIAB010000125.1:73351432-73951432 GCA_032433765.1 Megaustenia siamemsis | reverse complement strand
TTAAAATTACTTTTTGCCATTCCTATTCTTTTGTTTATTTCAGTTGTACATTTTCCATCACTGGTTATAGTATGTAAGGTAGTTGTAGTTCTGAACTGTCTCCAGGTCTATTCCTTCAATTTTGATGTCCACTTGTGGGTTTTGAGTATTTTCTTTGTTTATGATCATAGTTTTAGTCTTTTTGATATTCGTATCTAGTCCATATTTTACTAGCATTAACTCCATATTTTACTAACATTAGCTCCATATTTTACTAGCATTAGCTCCATATTTTACTAGCATTAACTCTTACAATATTCATATTTTACTAGCATTAACTCTTACAATGTCATTCACACCAAAGTCCATATTACTAGCATTAACCCTTACAATATCATTCACACATAAATGTTGAATCTTCTAGAAATGTTATTTTTTGTGTGTGGTGTTACAAATTGAAACCACCTCCATACAATATCAATTTTAAGAATGAGAAGAATGCACTAGGGTCAGAACCTCTTCATCTGTAAATGCTGCAGATTGCCAAGATTATAACTAGAATGCCACTTTGAAATGAAAACAAAGAGCTGTGTGTTGGATAGACCCTGTCCTGTCTTATAGAAATAAGACCTGTGTACAGTTAATGAATAAGCAATAGGATCAGTTGAGGCAACACAAGTATAGTTCTACAGAGGGAATGTTCAGTATATCATGAACTATGAAAGGAATAAAGAGGGTGTCTTCAATTTTCTTCTTCACCTAAGTTCACCTGACAACCACTTCCTTATCCTCTCCTCTGTCTTGAAAGAATGTTAAGTGAGCATCAGTGGCGTGGTTTGTTGTTATATTTTTACACCTCCTAGCTCAACACATTCAACCTCAGCAAGGTGTCTCAGTGTGTCAAGAGAACTCTTGAAGCAAATTCAAAAGATATATATGGGTGTCGGTTAGCAATCAATAGGCGGTTGGCTTACCACGGCAACAGCCGGGGTTCGTACCTGGCGAGGACACCTGGGTTTTACTAATCCCTAAAAATTAGTACCTCTGAAGTCGGAGTAAATCTGCCTGCATGGCGAGGGGCATCCTGTAATGGGATAAAACAGACTTTACACGCAAAATTCAGTCCCACAAAATTGAGTGGGTGGGACTTCGTCAGAGGTCAAAGCTGGCGAAGCGAACGAACGAACAAAAAAGATATCATGTCTTTCGTCATATCATAAGAAGTAAAAAAACTTGAAAACGTAGCAGCAAAAAGTAAGGAAAGTGCAACAAAGAAAAACAATGACAGTGGAAGGGACACGAAACAACAGAAACAGGTTATTTGGAGGAATACGGTTACCTTTTAGCATATGATTAACTTGATAAATGTTGTGCTACTTTCATCTGCCAAAGTGTCACCTTTATTTCTGATAAATGTACTATAATTATCAATGTACAAGATTCTACTATCCTATATACCAATCCATGTTGCATCAGCTTCGTCCTGGTAAATGTTGTACTTCCTTTGTTTCCTGGTAAATGTTGTACATGTACTACCACTACTGGTAATTGTTTTACTACATTTATTCTTGTAAATGTTGTTTTACCTTAATGCTGGTAAATATTGTATTACCTTTAACCCGGCAAATGTTAGACTGCCTTTTACCTGGATTTTTGTTGAACAAATGATGTGATGTGTTCTGTTGTATCAGTTTCATATCATCATTTAAAATGTATTTTGTGTGTATTACACATTATTACACTACATGAATATATTACTGTATTTTATTTCTGTTTTGTGTGCATGTTCACCACATTTATTTTGAAATACTTTTAGGGGCTAAGGGGATTTAACTTTGTTTTTTCTTGGTTTTGGGGATTTTTTTTTTTTTTAAACATGAAAAATTTGTTTCACGCTTTTTTTTTGTCTTGTATTTTATCTTTTTTTGAAAAATATAATATGATTTCTGAGCTATTTATAGAACTTTGAGTTCTTATTATCCATTACTATAATCAGTAAATCATTATCTACTTAGTCTCTTCTCTGGTGTTTTCATCCACTGCTTCCTTTCCATTTCTTCACCCATTGTTCCACTCTCTCATTTCGTCACCCATTGTTCCACTCTCTCATTTCTTCATCCTTTGCTCCCTTTCCATTTCTTCACCCATTGTTCCACTCTCTCATTTTGTCACCCATTGTTCCACTCTCTCATTTCTTCACCCATTGTTCCACTCTCTCATTTCTTCATCCTTTGCTCCCTTTCCATTTCTTCACCCATTGTTCCACTCTCTCATTTCGTCACCCATTGTTCCACTCTCTCATTTCTTCATCCTTTGCTCTCTTTCCATTTCTTCACCATTATTCCACTCTCTCATTTCATTTCTTCGCCCATTGATCCACTCTTTTGTTGTCATTTCTTCAGCTATTGCTAACTCTGTAACTCGACATTAATTTCACATGCCATTTTATCCATTCTCCGTAACTTACATAATTTCACATGATCTTTTATCCATCCTCTGTAACTTGACATCAATTTCACATGCACTTTTATCCATTCTCCGTAACTCGACATCAATTTCACATGCACTTTTATCCATTCTCCGTAACTCGACATCAATTTCACAAACCCTGTTATTCAGTCTTCTTAACCGGCTTATTTGCCTTTCAAATCCCTTCTCGTATTCATCCATAAGATTTGAGAGCACACCTGCGGAAGTGTTCAAACATCTTGGAAGTGTCCAATTAAATCACGCTGTCTTCTCTATGGCGTTCACCCGTTGACTACTAAATGAATCAATCTTTGCCATCTATCTTTAAAAGGACGTTAAGTGGACATAAATGCATTGTGTTATGGTTCATTTGTGCCTTTCGGGCCAACACATCCGACTTCAACACATTTTTTAGTACCGGGTTTACTTACTTATTCGATCTCTACTCTCTTGGCCAGACTGAATAGTCTGTTTACAGGAGCACCACTGGGTGTGGAGCAGGGTCTTGATCAACTCAGTTGTTCGCCGGTCATGATGCAGTCTGTAGGATGGGGTCGCTGACTGTACTCAGCTTAGTTGGTGGACGGTCAAATAAGTTTTTAAATCTCTGTCTTCTCACGTAGCATTGCGTTTCTCTTAACTCTGCGCACGTTAATTTAATCATTCTCCTCTTTTAATCCCCATTGCTTTGATAATCATTTATCCATCAAACTCGTGCTGGTCACCAAGCATTCTATCCATCCATTTCTTTGTTTGTTAGTCTATCCGTTTGTCTATTTTTCTTTTTGTTTCAAAAGTTAGATTTTACGGGATTTGGGAATGTTTCAGAATGACTTAACAAAATAATCAATAAAATAAAACGTGTTCTTGCAGCATCTGTGTTGTATTTTATTTATTAACAGCGATAATTTACTCGAACATTTGCAAACTTTAACAATGTATTTAAGGATGTATTTATCATGTTGAAGTCTTAGAGTTCACGGTTACTCCTGTGTTTTACCCTTGACCCCCATTTATGCTATTACATTTTGCTCTTTGAACTCGCCTGCATGCCTTTTAGGCAAATGGGTTTTTTTCCTACCTAAAAGACCGTCGGTTGTCCACCTTATATCATTAAATACCAGAGATGTTCTCTGGGAAGGAAATTGTAGCAAGGAAAGTAACTGGCAATCCCAAGTGTTCGGAGACTTCTTGATATTGTCGCTTGAAGCATCAAAACTCACGATGCGAGGCGTCAGTCCTTACCTTCCCAGGGTACTACACTGGTACCTGTTCTATCAGCGGCTTGGTCGACCGCGGGGGTAAATGTTTTTTTTTTTCCCAACTATGAACACAATTCGGTGCCGCGATAGCTCAGTGGTTAGTGAACTGGACTACCATGGACAAGGGGTAGGGTTCACCCAGCCTTAAATGGGTACCGGATTTTTTTCTGGGAAAGTAAAGCAGCACGGGCGTAATACTGACCACATTACCCCAAAAATCATGTGCTGAAGGTCTGTAAAATATAGGGTCACCAACACCATATTTCCCAATACGCCACTTGGCGTGACGGGGGTACTTTACTTTTTTTTGTACGAGCACAATTCACACTGCCTCCAATGGGAATCGAACAGTAGTTGTCCATGTCCAAACATCGATAGCCTAGTCAGGTCGGTTTTCCCCATAGGGACAAATAATAATAAATGAATATTATTATAGAAAGAAACTTCCGAGGCGATAATCAGCGAATCAATTCAGAGGAAGAGGTATGTTTACAGCACAAAGAACAATATATGGTCTTCGAATGAAAGAAATGGGAGTTAAGATGGGCACAGCTAGAAATGAGAAACTTAATGGGCGTGTAAGAAGACTTATTAACCAACACAGAACTGGAGTCGTCAGTCGCCGCTGGACACTGCAGGACTTGCTGAGGAGGAGATCTGAGCACCTATGGATATGTTTTGAGTGCAATGATGATGACCCGCAAATAACTCATTAACTCAATACTGGGGGTTTAAACTCCGTTTTAGCAACGGAGCTGATTGTTATCGGGGAATCAGCTGTTGGCTCGATCCAGGATCAGTGAATCGTTGATACACAAATCCTGCTCCACCTCTTAGCGGTGCTGCTAGAAACAAACTAACCGCTCTAGCCTGACTAAGTGAACAGCGATCGAGAGGAAATGCAACCCGGTACTCATAAATGTCGTGCTGGAGTCGGATGTGTTGGGCCGAAAGGCACAAATATCACAGCTCTACTCCTGACCACAACACAACGCATCCACGCCTACTTAAAGTCCTTTTAAGGGCGGATGACGAAGATGTCTATACTTTTAGTCATCGAGTGAACACTAGCAGCTTCATTACACAGCCATGATTGCTATAGGATTTCCTTAACCTTATTTAATTCCAGATGTGTAAAAAAGGAGAGAAAAAAACTATGTTTGAAGTTATGGTGCCTCTGGTAGAGAGTAAAAAAAAATAGAAAATACTGCTGTAGTTGGAGACTGGCTAATTGTTGTTGACTTAAATGCTTGCATCTTCTTGTCGAAGCACGACACACTCAACCTAAAACTGTCCTTTATGTTATAATGCACTGCAACCGTCTTTAGAAATGTATAGAGGAAACTACAGTGACGTAACGCAGCAACTGAAAGCCGTCGAGCCACGATTGGGCGGTGAGTCCTAGCGATGTCGTGGGAACTAAAGTTGTGCAATAATATTTTAAGGGCACACGTTTTACAATTCAATGGTTGCTAGTTCGCAAAGAAAAGACATCACCGCAATGCACAATAAAGGCAGGTGGAACAATATTAAAACAGGTAAATGAATTTAAATATATGGGAACATTGTTAATATCAGATGGTAGATATGCAACTTGGGACTTCCGGTGCGTGACTGTGCTGGCAACACGATGCAATTTTCGATGGAGTCAAATTTAAGTTAGAAAGGAATTTCAATGCCCGTATTAAAAGAAGTTCAAGTGTTCTTGTGTGTGAATTCGAACGGATTTATGTGTGATTTATTTCTGACAGCTTGTGCGATATTAGTAGAATTGCTATCCATTGTGCTTATTACGATCACGAACGAAATGCAAAATGAAAGCGGGAAATCGACAACTACAACAACAGAAAGAAAACAATCAGAACGTTTAATAGGTACTTGGAACATCTGTGGTTTAGGTGATCAAAGCACAGAAATAGTTGAATTTATGAAGAAAAGGAATATATCACATTTAAGAAAGATCAATACATGTGAGATGCGATGCTTGAGATAAGTAACAAACACAAGAAGAGATAGAATACCAAATAAAATGGTAGGAACAAAACCCTGCCAAGAATATATAAAACAACAACTTAAATGGTTTGACCACCTGGTCAGAATGAATCCTTACCATCAAGGACGTTCTTCTCAAGAATGCATGGGGAAAAACCAAGAGGAAGACCCAGAAGAAGATGGATAGATGCAGTGATAGAGACATGTAACAACAAAGGAAAATCACTAATTCAGACAGTTCGAGCAGCTCAAGAACGACAAATGATATAAACCACGAAACCTTTTAGGTATCAGTGAGAAAGAGAAAAGAAGAAGATGTGCAGCAGAGTTGAGATGCAGAATGGTTTAAGCAAAAGCAGCTTTCCAAAAAATCAGGAAGATACTATGCAATCCATTTTTGACAATCGAAACAAGAAAAAGGAGTTCTTAAATGTTATGTAGAGCCAGTCTGAACATATGGATGTGAATCATGGACAATAGAACAACAATAAAAAAAAATCACTGGCGACTGTAGAAATGTGGTTTCACAGAAGAATGTTGAGAATACCATGGACAGATAAGAAAAGTAAAAAAAAAAAATTCGTAAAAAGACCAAAGCACAAAGAGCGCTAATATCCAATATTAGGAAGAAATAAGCAGCATTTGGGGGGGGGGGGGGGGGGGTCATGTCATGAGAAGAGAACAGCTGGAATATATTGTAACAAATGAGCAAACTGAGGGTCGAAGAAATAGAGGGAAGCAAAGAGAAAAGATACCAGACAGCTTAAGAGAATGGCTTGGCAGAAGATCAACAACAGAAATGATAAATAACAGTCGAGATCGAAAGTTGTGGAGAGACATGATCACCTACGCCAGCAGACACGGTACTTGATGACGATGATGGTTACTAGTTCGCTTGCTGACCGGCATACTCCAGTCCAGTCGTCAAAGTGAAGACTAAACACACATATTCCCTCACCTATTCCAGATACGCTGCACTGTTAATTTCTGAAGAACTATTTATTTCTCCGGAAAGAATTATTTTCTTTGTGCAATTCTACGTACGGTCGCTTTTTTTTCTTCTCGCCATTAATGTCCACTTTTCAAAATCTTGGCATGGATTGATCGTCAAGAAATACTTAGAAGACATATTGCTAGATGATAGACGGCAGTGGAGAAGATACAGACTTTCATTAATCGATGCTTGTGCAGAATGTAATGATGGAAACGGCATGTCAAAATGACTAACTTAGAACTATGGGGAAGTACTGGACAAACACCATTTCTAAAAGAGATGAGATAATGGCGCTGGCTAAAACACACATTTAATGAATGATCTTTGCTTTTTTAATCCCCGAGGAAGGAGATGAAGTGGAAGGCCAAAATACAGTTGGAGAAGAAAGGTGGTGAAAGATGTAAAAGTAAGACATTGGGCAATCTTAAGAGAATGAGACCAAACAGAACGGCTTGGAAAGTGTATGTTGAGAACCTATCTTCCACAGAGAGTTGAAAGGTGGGATAAGAATGTCCACTTGAGTGTATGTTGAGGATCTATCTTCCACAGGGACTTGAAAGATGGGAGAAGAGTGTCCATTTGAGTGTATGTTGAGTATCTATCTTCCACAGAGAGTTTAATGGTGGGAGAAGAATGTCCACTTGAGTGTATTTTGAGGACCTATCTTAAACAGGAAGTTGAAAGCTGGGAGAAGAATGTCCACTTGAGTGTATCTTGAGTACCTATCTTCCACAGGGACTTGAAAGATGGGAGAAGAATGTCCATTTGAGTGTATGTTGAGTACTTATCTTCCACAGAGAGTTTAATGGTGGGAGAAGAATGTCCACTTGAGTGTATTTTGAGGAACTATCTTCCACAGAGAGTTGAAAGGTGGGAGAAGAATGTCCACTTGAGTGTGTGTTGAGGACCTATCTTCCACAGAGAGTTGAAAGGTGGGAGAAGAATGTCCACTTGAGTGTATTTTGAGGACCTATCTTCAACAGGAAGTTGAAAGGTGGGAGAAGAATGTCCACTTGAGTGTATGTTGAGGACCTATCTTCAACAGGAAGTTGAAAGGTGGGAGAAGAATGTCCACTTGAGTGTGTGTTGAGGACCTATCTTCCACAGAGAGTTGAAAGGTGAAGAAGAATGTCCACTTGAGTGTGTTTTGAGGACTTATCTTCCACAGAGAGTTGAAAGGTGGGAGAAGAATGTCCACTTGAGTGTATTTTGAGGACCTATCTTCAACAGGAAGTTGAAAGGTGGGAGAAGAATGTCCACTTGAGTGTATGTTGAGGACATATCTTCCACAGGGACTTGATAGAGGGAAATGAGCAGACTGACGCGTGCAATGAATAGTCACTGAGACAGCTATATTCGATATGAACGTTCATTCTGTCTTATAAAAGCAACGATCTTCTCTTAGTTGATCTGTCGGATGTTGTAACATTCTTTAGCGAAATCATTCGTGCAAGGATTTATCTAGTTGGTGGAATTTGTGTGTAGCTTGTGCCTAGGAGGACAACAAATACAATGTTGATTATTTTGTTATCTTTGCGTTAATTTTTTTTCCCATAGAAAACTTAGAAATGACTCAGAAGGAAACTATATCATACAATGAATCTGACCCTTCCAGAATTACATTTCAGATGATCTGCCGTCATGCAGCTTGATCTACATCCCATATCTTTCTCCACAATATATTAAAACTGTCTTTCTAGCACAGATTAACTATGGAGGCTCTGCGCGATCATTTCACGATGGTAACAACTGATGTATAAGACATATCACTTAGCACTTACTGCTATGATGGACAAGTTTCAACTTCTCCAACAAACCTAAGATACCAAGAAAGCTGGACGTATCAACAAAGTCATGCGCGGAATATGGTGTCAATTCTGCTAATATGAGGTCATTCTGCTAATTATAACTACCCATAACTTATGTCTTCTTCACCGTGAGAAAAATAACAACATAAATAACATATTATTCTGAATAAATCATCTTTTTATTCTTCTTCTTTCCTTTATCATTTGCCTTTCAGCGTCGAGGGGAGATATAATGTGCGGTATTTTCCTCTCCTGTTCGCCTCGGCTGCTGTAATGTTTCCATCCATCCATCTTTTTCGTGGTCGACCATTAGTGTTGGTCTTCTCACGTTTGCTGAAGGCTCGTTGTGTTGTGTTTTGATCTTTCTGCCTTGTCACGTGGCCAGACCAATTTATCTGTTGTTTCTTTATATATTCTATGGCGGGGGCTATTCCTAGCTTTTTTCTCAGTTCTTCATTTCTGATCTTATCTCTCAGACTGTTTCCTGTCATTCATCTATATCACGAATTTAACAAATTAGTGAACACTTTTTATTGGAAAATAAGAAAAATGTTCAGTAAAGGATCGTGTTAACTCTTCTGTTTTATTTTAAAAGAATGAAATAATTTAAAATACGATGTTCCTGCTTTACAAGCTGTTAGGTTATTTTCTTTTATCTGAGGTATCCTTCCCGTGACACCTCATGGTTTTAACGCCAACTTTCATTACTTTAAAACGCCACACAGGCAGTTTACCGTTGAGAAAGGACAAATTGTATTCCAGGTGCAAGGCACTGCGGAGTGTATCTATAAGTGATTCAAGCCGCGTTCCATTTAATTGGAGCAATGTACGAAATGGAGGAACTAGTTAACATGTTTATGTTCTGATAATGATGTATTCAAAAACCTTAGAATTCTGGCCCGGACAGCGGCATACAGGAAGAAAAATATAAAATTGTTACAAACTTGAATATTAACCAGTTTTGTGAAACTACATGGGGATGAAATCATCGGTGCCAAGGAGTTTGTGCTCTGAACTGAGATTTTCCTGCGTTTTTGTGAAAGAAATTAGAATTCGCTTCTTCTTCCTCCTCGTCTTCTTCTTTCTTTCCTCCTTCCTCTTTTTTCTCCTTCTTCTTCTTCTTTTTCTTCTTCTTCGCCGGCGTTAACCAGGGAGACGCAATTGCGTTGTGTTGTTAGTTTACGGTAAGCCGCGACATTTGCACCTTTCGTTCCGCCTTCATCACGGTTCGAATTATAATTGGTCAACGATATTGCCCAAGCAGCTGTTTGAATCAAAAATTGGTTATGTGTAACTGCCAAGTTAGTTCTTTAACGCGCGGAATTCACACGGAACCTTCTGCTTTTCGTCGTTATCAAAGGGGATTATATATCGGATCTCACAAGACAGAGACCAGGGGAGGTAAACGTCTTACCTCAAGACTATCAAGATACCCCTCTCTATAGATTTAATATAATGCCATGGAATTGACGTGAGTTGCTGGTCTTTAGACACAAAATACTGATGTGGATGGGGAAAATGTTCTTGATATCCCCGGTTTTGCTAAAGAGGCAGAATCTTATCCGCCCTAGAGCTACTGAAGTACTAGGTCTTCTATGTCAACAAACAGCCCACCACTGTCGGGACTTCGTGAGAAGTTAGGATGATTCTGCATATTCATCCAGCATATATCTTGATGAGCTGTTGCCACTCTTCCTATCACTTCGTGCTTCCCATTGTTTGCGGTTTTGTCTGCTTTAAACAATCATTGATAAAAGTAAAGTAAAGAGCCTCCGTCACGCCAAGTGACGTATAGGGAATATGGTGTTAGTGACCATAAAATTTACAGACCTTCAGCACATGATTTTTTGGGGCAATGTGGTCGGTATTACGCCCGTACCGCTTTACTTTCCCAGAAAAAAAAGCCGGCACCCATTTAAGGCTGGGTGAACCCGGAAGCCGTCCGTTGAGATCGAAACCTACCTCTTGTCCTTTGTAGTCCAGTTCACTAACCACTGAGCTATCGCGGCTCCCAAACAATCATTGATGCCTGTGATAAATTATCTTTTAGGCCTACCTTTCTCTGTTTTCCATAGACTATACTCTCCAGCATTGATCATTCAGAGCCTCTATGGCGTTTGATGTGACCAGAACACGTCAATACGTTTTGCCAAGGCACCCGACAGCAACAGAGCTGAAGTTGCCAGCGAATCATAGCTCATGGTTTGCACCAGGATTGCTGAACCAGAACCATTCAGGCTTCACTCCACCTCTTCGTGGTTCCCCTTTCCTCTAGTAACAGACTAACAGTCTGGCCAAGTGAGTAGGGATCGAGAGAGAAGGCAACCTGGAACTGAAAAATGTCATGCTGTAGTCGGATATGTTGGGCCGAAAAGTGCAAACACAACAGATCTACGGAAACCAAAACATAGCGCAACCACGCCCACTTAATGTCCTTTTAAGGGCGGATGACGAAGAAGTGTATTCCTTTAGTCATCGGGTGAACGCAAGCAAACAAACTTAAAATTTAGTAGACAGTTTTTGTTTACTCTCACTTCTTATCAGTTACTTTGTCGGTTCATTTGTCAATAAATTAATAAACTAGAATATAGACTTACGTTGAATTCATATTTCTTTTTTAATGAACCAAAAATAATACATACTCCGGCCTTCGAGAGAGAAAAAACAATTGAAAAATTAGTATTAAACGCTAGAAAAAGAAAAGCTAAATACTGCAGTGCATTAGATTGAATCTACAACTCTGTCTTGATCTTAATGCAAATTTAGCAATTATTTATAATCCTGAATGAGGACATCTGATGATCAATGAATGTTGAATAATTTATTTTGATTGTCTACACTCTATCTAAAAGTATCCGTTTATCTGTACCTTCTATCTGATCTAACCTTGATAAGCTGTTGTATTTAGAGAGAGAGAGAGAGAGAGGAGACAGAGACAGACAGACAGACAGAGACAGACAGACAGACAGACAGACAGACAGACAGACAGACAGACAGACAGACAGACAGAGACAGACAGACAGACAGACAGACAGACAGACAGACAGAGAACACAGCTGTTTTTTTTTCATATCAAAGTAGAATTTTAGTTAGAATCTTGTGACACCACATACAAAACATTACATTTTTTAGACTAAAGTAAATCATTTATGTGATTCATATTTGAGTAGTTAACTCTTGCAAGAAACAAAAATATACAAAAGATTGGAAAATCTCAGTGTTTCTTCATCGGTGCAGTTTTCAATTTTTTACCGCAAAAGATGTTATTTCCAAATTGTAAGATATCTTTTCTTCTAATCTATTTGTTTATATAATTCATGTAATACATGTTTAATGTTTTCTTTATCGAAAGACACAATTGAGCAAATGAGATAAAGTATTGGTGACAAACATTTGTACTTGTAAGAGCGAGAGAGAGAGTCATGGGTTATAAACATATAAACCTGTTCATCAAGCTACGTCTATAGATTTTAATCTGGTGCAATGACTTCACATAACATAACACGGTCCTGAATGACCGAAAACTATGAATGAATTAGGTCAGATACCAGACAACTGATATGGTCGTATGGCGCCCTCTGTTTTATTTCCATACATTAGGTTCGATGACATGCACCAGCGAAGCAAATCGGATGTGTGTCTGTCCCTTAAGCTTACTTGTCATATATATATATTTATTTATGTATTCAGTGAAGCGTCGAGGAAAGCTGCAGTTTTTATATCAACGGTTATGTGTGCCACACATTACTAGCCATGACGCTGAAAGCTTTCAACAATATTTATCTTTCCATCTGACTGTTTCCCTTAATTCTTGCAGCCAAACTGTTAACTTTTGTAGATGAGTCGTATTACTGTCAGCGAGACAGGCTAAGTTCTCATGAGGTGACCAAACAACTTGATTGTGTGTTCTTATTTGTAACATTACGGTATTATTTGTCCAAATTCTGAAGAAAGTCGATGGGCCTTACGAAGTAGGGACATTCTTGAACTTCCCGTTCCCTTCCTTCGTTTCCTTATTCTTCACCTTCTTCTTCCACTTCTTCTTCTTCTTCTTCTCCTCCACTTCTTCTTCCACTTCTTCTTCTTCTTCCACTTCTTCTTCTTCTTCTTCTTCAACTTCCTCTTCTTCTTCTGTGATCATGTTTCATTCAGACTAGGATGCTTGTTTCAGGTTTTGGTTTCACGATGTATCTTTTCTTACAAGGCAGTGGGTGTGTGACCACGTTTTCCTCCTCCAGTCTGTGTACTAAGAACAATCTTATAGAGTGTGTTTTGCTGTCATGTCTGCTAGGGTGCAGTGGTATAGACTGGTGGTGCCTATTTTGAGTTTGGTGTTCATGTAGAGTCTCATTATGTTGTAGTCAGAGTTCAGGCGGTGTATGATAACTTGGTCTCTCTTTGAGAGTTGATAATAATTAATACCCACCCTCCTCTCATTGTATTTTGGGTGGTCTTCTCCCCACTTTGAATGGCATTGTTCTTCAATGATAGCTTTAACTTCTTCTTTACTGACCTGATGGTCGTCTTGATGTATTTTTGCTTATTCTTTGGTTTGTTTATCTGCATACTCATACCACATCCCACCATATATTTACTAAGGCTCGCCAGCAGAAAATAAAACTGGAGAACCCTTCAACTAGCGTGACGCTTTCAGCATTAGGGGCTATAGACGCCATTGACGTCCCTCTATCTACAACCGCCCGTGCTTGCAAAGCTGAAAACGTGTTGCTAGTTGGAGGTTTTCCTGGAATTCGATCACCGCTAACCGGTCTGAGTAAATCTATAGTTGACTGTGCTCATGCCCGTGTGTAAGCGCGAAAATTAATGTCACATGTGAACTTGTAGGTTTGTCCTCAAGTTATCTTACTCACCACCCCTCGAGGTGAAAGTTGCGTGTGCTTGTGGGGGGGGGGGGGGGTGTTCGATGCTGTTAAAGTTGGGGGAGGGGTAATACATTTCCCATTCCCAGCACAATCATCGTAGGGTAGAGGGAGGGGGGTGAGATAGTTTATATTATGTCCAACGTATTTTTAATATCGAGAATTATCCGACATTGTTGTGACTGTGTAACAACATGTTTTTATATGTTCGGTCACTCACTTACCATGAGGGCCTTTGGTATATGAACAGTACAAGGTGCAGACCTATATCGGTTTCATTAGTTCTATAGAGCATCTAAAAACACTTAAATAATCTTATAACCGTCAATTTCTTTATAGAAAATAAAACAGTGAGGACGAAGTTGGCAGAAGCTATGGTTATGGAAGGCCCCGGTATCACTGCAAACGAATTAAAATCCATAATTACTCAATAGCCCATGCAAGTGGAATCATTCGAATTAAAACCCATCTCACTGAAGGATCTAAACAATGAAAGGCAGCTGTAGTCTTCATCATAGCAAATACAGCACATGCCAAAAGTCAAAAGGCCAAGCAGCACCGAAAGTTAATGCAGCTGAACTGTTATTCGTGATATCTTACGATATCATCGTTCATCGTAAGCAATCGGAGTATCGAAACACGATCCGGATGAAAAACACAGCTCACATTCTGTACGGAGCACTAAACTCAGTAGCTCCGGCAGAAAGCCGCACGTGGGATATGAGGAAACTGCAACCAGAAATAGTTTTCAGACAGAGTTTCAATGGTTCCTGCCGATTATCCGCCATATTGACCGGAAGTCCATCGGGCAGCCCAACATCACCAGAGTCGAAAGTGACCAGCGACTCATAAATGATTACTTGCGTTAGGATCAACGGCAACAGTTGATCAACATTATAATTCATCTCCCCACGGTTCATCTGAAAACGATTAATCAGTTGATCAAGCCAGAATAGATTGATATTAAATGGGATGGACTTAAAGGCGCAAAATATCGTAACTTGTTGTAACTCATAATACAACGTAACTACGATCATTTAACGTATCTTTAAAGATGGACGATGAAGAGGTGCAGTCGACAGGAGAACCCACAAAAACAGAAGATACACAACCTCCAAAGACGGAGTCATCTGCCTGTGTGGCGAGGACCCCTGTGCATATGACTGTCAGGGAATAACGAATTAACACGCAAAATTCAGTTCCTAGTCTCTATGGACTTCGTCAGAGGTCAAAAGCTGGTGAACGCAAAAAAAAAAAAAAAAAAAAAAAAAGAACATACATGTTTTATGTTAGTCGTTGGTTAATCTTCATCGCCCATCGAACAACGGTCCTTAAGTGCAGATCCTCTCCTCGGCATATCTCGCAGCGTAAAACGACTGAGAATTGAAAACTGATCCACACGTCTTCGCTCCGTTCGCCCTGCAGCTCTCTTGGGTTTAGGCAACATCTATTTTGACTTGAAGATCCGGCAGTCACACCCGGACTGCAGATTCACGAACGTCAACAATATCTTCATCTCGCCATACTTCTTTTAGAACGTTAGGGACCTCTGTCTATGGCTTGGCACATCGTCCAGTACCATCACAGAAGATATAATATTAACACATTGTCTAAATATATTCCAAGGACTCGCTGATGTCACAAAGCTCATAAGATGCGCTACAATTGTTATGGCTTTGGAAGGCCCCAGTATCACTGCCAACTAATTAAAATCCATAATTGCTCAACCGCCCGTGCCAGTGGAATCATCCGAATTAATATCTCTTCTCCCAAACAAAGAAAGATAGCTGCAGTTCCCATCATAGCAGTGTCAGCAAACACCAAAGACATTAGGCGAAATCGCACAGAAAGTGAACACATCCATCTGTTGCCATATCATACGATATCATCATTCATCCTAAGCAATCGGAATATTGTAACACGATCAAAACGGATGAAACGCACAGCTCACGGCGTGCACAGAGCACTTAATTCAGTAGCTTTTGCATCAAGCCGGACTTGGAATATGAGGAAACTCCAACAAGGAACATTTTTCATACACAGCCGTAACCATTTCATGCCGCCTATCCGTCATATTGACCGATATTCCAATTTCCAGTGATGACGTTTACTGCAGTCAACATAGAACACACTTTTGCGCACACTGTAGAGTGGTGAACGATGTGGTGAACAATGAAAGATCAAGGAGCAGGACATTTATAATGAAAGCCACCTAATGATCGCCCACTTATAATGAAAACCATCTAATGATCACCCACGTATAATGACAGCCACTTAATGATTAGTCACTTTTAATGAAAGCCACTTAATGATCACCCACTTATAAAGAAAGCCACCTAATGATCACCCTAGCCAAATGTTACATCTTCTCAATACTCATGTATGGTGCAGAAACATGGACATTAGACCAGAAAACAGAACAGAAAATTGAAGCCTTTGAAATGTGGATTTATAGAAGAATAGGTAGAATTGGATGGAAAGAAAAGAAAACAAACAAAGAAGTTTTAAAACAACTAAAAGTGAAAAAAGAACTACTAAACATAAGTAGAGCAAGACAAATGAAATTTTTTTGGTCATGTTAAAAGACACAACAGTCTAATAAAAGTAATATTAGAAGGGAAAATACAAGGTAAAAGAGGCAGAGGCAGACCAAGACTAACATGGACGAGTAACATCAAAAGATGGACAAGTCAGCCTATGGCAATCTGCACCATCAAAGCAAGAGACAGAGTGGAATGGCACTCCATGGTAGCCAACCTTCGATGCGGAAAGGGCACTCGATAATGATGAATGATCACCCACTTATAATGAAAGCCACCTTATGATCACATTCTTATAATGAAAGCCACTTAATGACCACCCACTTATAATGAAAACCACCTAATGATCACCCACTTATAATGAAAGCCACTTAACGATTAGCCACATTTAATGAAAGACGAGCGGTTGCGAGTATTTTCGCGAAAGAACTCAAAGATTGTGACATCTTCAGCTAAAGCAGCTACAGACGGCTGATGTTACTTTTCTCACAACTGTCTATGCTCGTAATGATGAAAACGTCACAACCTTTGGGTGCCCCTCCCCCCTCAGCGAGCGGGCATTCAATATAGGTAGCAATTGATCAGGAGAAGGATTTGAGTTATGATAGGCAGAAAATGATAATAACAATCGATATAAAAACAAGACAATTGTTACCACATTACGTCCGTTCTTTACTAAACATATAATTTGTGATCTATACTTTAATTTGCTGTTAAAGTTATCCATACCGGTCAATATGGTAATATATATATACGGTAAGAACCATTGTGGTTTCCTCATATTCCAAGTTCGATTTCGCTGCAGGAGCTACTGAGTTTACTGCTCTGTGCACACCGTGAGCTGTGTTTTTCATCCGGATCGTGTTTAGATATTCTGATTGCTTACGATGAATGATGATATCGTATGACGAAGGACAGTTCAGCTGCGATAACTTTCGGTGCTGCTTAGCTTTATGACTTTTGGCGTATGCTGTAGCTGCTATGATTGGGACTGCAGCCGCCTTTCTTTGTTTGGATCCTTCAGTGAGGTGAGTTTTAATTCTTTTGATTCCACTGGCCCGGGCAGTTGAGCAATTATGGATTTTAATTAGTTTGCAGTGATACCGGGACCTTCGACCATAACCATAACCATAGCTATCATTGAGATGTCTTAATGACGGACTCTTATGTTATTCTCTGCATTCAAAAGTCCAACAATCTACAGAAAGAATCTGCATCTTAATTGTTTGCGTACTTCTCTTGTTGACGAATATGAATTTGCCTTACATTCAGTTTAAAGCTAGTTGAATCGTGACGAACGGATTAACACGATGTGCAATATTATAGCTCCAGGGCACAATTTCATCTGTCACATTCGCTTATCTCTTCGTAATTTGATTATTTCCCCACTGGACTATATATAGGGCATCGTGCAGTTATTTAATGTGTTCTGTCATAATTACTGTAAATGCGAATTTCAATTGTGTATTTCGCGTGGACACAACATATGGTTATGGATCAAGGACAATCTCGCAAACAGCAATGAATCAAATCGATTCATTTGAAAGAAAATGCTACAGAAAATCTTTAAGGTACACTGGACAGTGAAAAAGAGCAATGAAGACATATTAAAAGACTTAAACAATAAAAAGAAAAAGTAAAAAAAGTAAAGTACCCCGTCACGCCAAGTGGCGTATAGGGAATGGTAGTGACCCTATATTTTACAGACCTTAGCACATGATTTTTGGGGTAATGTGGTCGGTATTACGCCCGTGCTGCTTTTACTTTCCCAGAAAAAATCCGGTACCCATTTAAGCTGGGTGAACCCGGAGTAAAAAGAACCGGCTTATAAACACCATTCTACAGAGGAAAATGAAATGTTAAGGCCACGTCAAAAGACATAGCGGGGTGAAAGAACAATGAAAGAAGGCATGGTTGCTGGACAACACTTTAGGGACAGACCAAGAAGAAGGTGGTATCAAGACATCAAGGTGACATTGAACATGACAATAGAAATGGGAGATCTGGCTAGAGACAGAGATTCTTTCAGTCGTGATGTGGTGAATGCAACGTTCTGTGGGAGATCTGGCTAGAGACAGAGATTCTTTCATTCGGGCTGTGGTGAATGAAACGTTATGTGGGAGATCTGGCTAGAGACAGAGATTCTTTCATTCGGGCTGTGGTGAATGAAACGTTATCTGGGAGATCTAGTTAGAGACAGAGATTCGTTCATTCGGGCTGCGGTGAATGCAACATTCTGTGGGAGATCTGGCTGAAGGCTGAGATTCTTTCAGTCGGGCTGTGGTGAATGAAACGTTATGTGGGAGATCTGGCTAGAGACAGAGATTCTTTCATTCGGGCTGTGGTGAATGAAACGTTATGTGGGAGATCTGGCTAGAGACAGAGATTCTTTCATTCGGGCTGTGGTGAATGAAACGTTATCTGGGAGATCTAGTTAGAGACAGAGATTCGTTCATTCGGGCTGCGGTGAATGCAACATTCTGTGGGAGATCTGGCTGAAGGCTGAGATTCTTTCAGTCGGGCTGTGGTGAATGAAACGTTATTTAGGAGATCTGGATAAATACAGAGATTCTTTCAGTCGGGCTGTGGTGAATAAAACGTTCTGCGGGGACATGCGACATGATGATGGCTTACTGTGTGCTGTTCTTTAATATGTGTGTTCTTAAAAATGAAAGAATGCCTGCTCGCATACATGATATCATAGGAGAGCGAAGTATTACATTTTACTTACTTAGCCACATGGATTTACAAATGAGAAAGTCAGTGCTCTTTATTTCTGTCACTGCCTTTATCAATCCAGGAATCGGGAACCCACTCCCTTTTACAGCTGGGTTGACTGGCGAGTGTCAAGATAGATTTGAAACTACATTCATTTCGTTGCCAAACCCGCGTGTTACCACTTCGCTACTTGGGTGCTCTTATTTTGTTCAGTAGTTCGTAAACATACATAAAAAAGTTTGTTGAGAGACGGTAGACACGGTCATTATTTACGATAACGATGATGATGACGATGATAATAATGATGATGATAAGTTCGCAAATAGAAGCAATATTATCAAGTGCCATATATTTTATTCGTGAGTATTAGATATTTCTACAACTTTGTGTCTGTACACATATTTATCAACTCTGCTGTTCCGTTCCTACCATTCTTCTAAGATATCTGATTTTCCCCTGTCCCCCCCCCTCCCCCTTTCCACCCCAGCGACTTATCTTCCTCCATTTTTACCACATTTACTCTTATAAATTGTTCTTGGTATTCTCAGCACTATTCTTAATAACCGTATGTGTAGAGTCTTCCGAGATCTCATTGCCTATTTGTTAAGAATTCACTTATATAAAAAGACGTATCAACCAACACAGATTTGGAGTCGTCAGTCGCTGGACACTGCGGGACTTGCTGACGAAGGAATCTGAGCACCTATGGACATGTTCGGAGTGCAATATTGATGACGACCCACAAATAACTCACTTATATACACCACGACTAGCTGTCTACAAGACTGTAGAACTTGAGACCCACAAATAACTCAATAACTCACTTATATACACCACGACTAGCTGTCTGCAAGACTGTAGAACTTGAGACCCACAAATAACTCAATAACTCACTTATATACACCACGACTAGCTGTCTACAAGACTGTAGAACTTGAGACCCACAAATAACTCAATAACTCACTTATATATACTACGACTAGCTGTCTACAAGACTGTAGAACTTGAGACCCACAAATAACTCAATAACTCACTTATATACACCACGACTAGCTGTCTACAAGACTGTAGAACTTGAGACCCACAAATAACTCAATAACTCACTTATATACACCACGACTAGCTGTCTACAAGACTGTAGAACTTGAGACCCACAAATAACTCAATAACTCACTTATATACTCCACGACTAGCTGTCTACAAGACTGTAGAACTTGAGACCCACAAATAACTCAATAACTCACTTATATACACCACGACTAGCTGTCTACAAGACTGTAGAACTTGAGACCCACAAATAACTCAATAACTCACTTATATACACCACGACTAGCTGTCTACAAGACTGCAGAACTTGAGACCCACAAATAACTCAATAACTCACTTATATACACCACGACTAGCTGTCTACAACACTGTAGAAATTGATTTCTGACTTCAGCTGATATAAATGTGTTATATAAAAATCCCTATTTATATAGTGAAAGATTGCTTCTGCGTGAGCTTTTTAACACCTCTCATCTGCTGTACATTTACCATTTCATGATTTTCCCATGTAGTTCTTTGGCGTTTTATTGAGCCAACTGCATGCGGTAGTTTCCGTTACTGTTGTGGTAAAATTAGCGTTCATGAACAAAAAACGGTACACAATACAAATCACATTTTGGAAGGATCGGATTTATTTTTTAAAGTGCTTATAAGTTACGTTAAATTCGAGCACCCAGCCCAACTGGAGACAGATGATATGAAGAAAGTTTGTGTTCTGGTTGAGCACACGAAAAGAAACTCTTGTCAGTTTAAAATCGAAAAGAGTAGGCGGTATGCGTTGTCAGGGATATTTCCAGAACTGGAAAGAAAATTTCAAACATTTTTCAGAATAATTAATGGCCATTTTAAATTACTCTTGGAGTGATAATGATGACGTTGATAATGAAGACGTTACTAAACACAAAGAAAACAGATTCATCTATAGCGTACGTGAGCAAAAAGTAAACAATCCGCAGACAAAGAGCACGAAAGAACATGCAAGGAAAATCAACCCCTCAAACACAAACTAAATAAATGTCAAAGTTCTCATCTTTTGGCCTCGCGATCACCAATATTCACAGTCAACCCTTAAAAGTACGTTAAACGTGCATAGATGTTTTTTCGTTTGCAGTTCATCAAAGCTGTGAGTTCTTTATAGAAGGTTGTCAATTATCACAGCTCACCAGAAAGAATCTCTGCCTTTAGCCATATCAAACCAATCATCAAAACTCACCAGAAAGAATCTCTCCCTCTCTCTCTCTAACCATATCAAACCAATCATCACAACTCACCAGAAAGAATCTCTGATTCTAGTCATATCAAACCAATCATCACAACTCACCAGAAAGAATCTCTCTCTCTAGCCATATCAAACCAATCATCAAAACTCACCAGAAAGAATCTCTCTCTCTCTCTCTCTCTCTCTAGCCATATCAAACCAATCATCGCAACTCACCAGAAAGAATCTCTGCTTCTAGTCATATCAAACCAATCATCACAACTCACCAGAAAGAATCTCTCTCTCTCTCTCTCTCTCTCTCTCGTTCTCTTTCTCTCTCTCTAGCCATATCAAACCAATTATCACAACTCACCAGAAAGAATCTCTCTCTAGCCATATCAAACCAACTCACCAGAAAGAATATCTGCCTCTAGCCATATCAAACCAATCATCACAACTCACCAGAAAGAATCTCTCTCTCTAGCCATATCAAACCAATCATCACAACTCACCAGAAAGAATCTCTCTCTCTCTCTCTCTCTCTCTCTCTCTCTCTCTCTAGCCATATCAAACCAATCATCACAGCTCACCAGAAAGAATCTCTCTCTCTCTCTAGCCATATCAAACCAATCATCACAACTCACCAGAAAGAATCTCTGCCTCTAGCTAGCCATATCAAACCAATCATCACAACTCACCAGAAAGAATCTCTGCCTCTAGTCATATCTCCCACTTCTTGTGTTGAAGAGTTGTTCAGGGACTCCCTTTAAAAAGCTTTTAACTGTTTTTAAAAGAGCTTTAGAGTGTTTCCAAGGGTTCCTGTCTGCAACTATTTCTTCCCAGGCTGCAAGATTTATGTTCAGAATCTTCATATCACGTTTACACAGGTCTATAAATTGGAGCTTTGGCTGCCCCCTAGCTTTTTTGCCAACAGTTAATTGACCATAAAGTATATTTTTTTTTTGTATACAGCCATCTTTCATACGGTGTAAGTGGCCAAACCAGCGTAAATTACGTTGTTTGAGCAGTGTGCAGATGTTCAGGAGGCCTTGTCTGAAAGGCAACATTTGTTTGTAGTTAGTATTTGTCTTTCTTGGGACAGCTGTCTCGCCAATCTAATTGGACCCCTAGAATGACTTGTATCAAAATGTTCTGCTTATAAATGACAAGTCCGTTAGAACTATCAAGCGCCTCTCTGATGAATCTTTGACTGGATTTTTGTCTGTTTCATGTTTTCTTTAACACAGCAATCGACTCATACAACGAAAAAAATCTGGGACAAAGGGACAAACATTAATGGCAGCAGAAATTTGACCTAACAAAGCGATGTTTCCAAACGTTACGAAAACACCAAATTTAGCAATGACATTGTGTGGTTACGATATAATAACGAAGTGTCAAATCATCTTTAAACATTTTATTTTTTTTTTAAATATATAGCAATAGTATTTTAATATTATATTAAAGAATTACACTATTGCATCTTATAATAAACGCATGCTAAAATACAAGGAAAAGAAATGTGTTATCTGTAAAAAGTAAATATTCTCTCCTCATTTATGGGAAGTTGATTTTAACGTTGCTATTTAGCTTGCAATGAGCTGAAACTGTGTTGATCACAACGGTTTGTTTTTCTTAATTCATGTACAGGAGGGACAGATAGCTTGGGTGTGATGAGTAGGTGGGGTCTATGCAGCTATGGGGGAATCTTGTCTTCAGGAGCTTTTGTGTATCACTGATTGAATATTAGCTGAGCATAAAATTAAAATAGTATAATGAAACTCCATAGACATAACAAACATAGATAATGAATAAAAATAGATAATGAATAAACATAGATAATGAACAAACATAGATAATGAACAAACATAGGTAATGAACAAACAAGTGCAAATTGCAAGAGTACTAACATACTATTGTTCTTATCCTATATAGATATACTATGATCAGGTTTATCGATACATTAGCACAGTGAAATAAGACAAAAAAACTTCAAAGAAAATTATATGAATATGTTGACATACACAATATGTATCTGTTTTAGACATTACAAGAATACATGGACACAGGCAATCTGCATGCAATATGCCTAGATTGACAAACACAGTCTATATCTGTTCTGGACATTTTACGAGTACTTTGACAAAAATAGTCTGCCATATTTGATATATAAGACTCAATTTGATAAACTCAGTTTGTGCACCAGATAGATGTCGCTATCAGAAATTGTATTGTGCTCATGTAAAGTATATAAACATTGTTTTTATCTTATTATTCTTTATCCGTATATATATATATATATATATATATATAATATTTATATCTATCTATCTATCTATCTATCTATCTATCTATCTATCTATCTATCTATCTATCTATCTATCTATCTATCTATCTATCTATCTATCTATCTATCTATCTATCTATCTATCTATCTATCTATCTATCTATCTATCTATCTATCTATCTATATATCTATCTATCTATCTATCTATCTATCTATCTATCTATCTATCTATCTATCTATCTATCTATCTATCTATCTATCTATCTATCTATCTATCTATCTATCTATCTATCTATCTATCTATCTATCTATCTATCTATCTATCTATCTATCTTTCAATCTATCTATCTATCTATCTATCTATCTATCTATCTATCTATCTATCTATCTATCTATCTATCTATCTATCTATCTATCTATCTATCTATCTATCTATCTATCTATCTATCTATCTATCTATCTATCTATCTATCTATCTATCTATCTATCTATCTATCTATCTATCTATCTATCTATCTATCTATCTATCTATCTATCTCTCTATATCTATCTATCTATCTATCTATCTATCTATCTATCTATCTATCTATCTATCTATCTATCTATCTATCTATCTATCTATCTATCTATCTATCTATCTATCTATCTATCTATCTATCTATCTATCTATCTATCTATCTATCTATCTATCTATCTATCGATCTATCTCTCTCTCTCTATCTATCTATCTATCTATCTATCTATCTATCTATCTATCTATCTATCTATCTATCTATCTATCTATCTATCTATCTATCTATCTATCTATCTATCTATCTATCTATCTATCTATCTATCTATCTATCTATCTATCTATCTATCTATCTATCTATCTATCTATCTATCTATCTATCTATCTATCTATCTATCTATCTATCTATCTATCTATCTATCTATCTATCTATCTATCTATCTATCTATCTATCTATCTATCTATCTATCTATCTATCTATCTATCTATCTATCTATCTATCTATCTATCGATCTCTCTCTCTCTCTATCTATCTATCTATCTATCTATCTATCTATCTATCTATCTATCGATCTCTCTCTCTCTCTCTATATCTATCTATCTATCTATCTATCTATCTATCTATCTATCTATCTATCTATCTATCTATCTATCTATCTATCTATCTATCTATCTATCTATCTCTCTATATCTATCTATCTATCTATCTATCTATCTATCTATCTATCTATCTATCTATCTATCTATCTATCTATCTATCTATCGATCTATCTCTCTCTCTCTATCTATCTATCTATCTATCTATCTATCTATCTATCTATCTATCTATCTATCTATCTATCTATCTATCTATCTATCTATCTATCTATCTATCTATCTATCTATCTATCTATCTATCTATCTATCTATCTATCTATCTATCTATCTATCTATCTATCTATCTATCTATCTATCTATCTATCTATCTATCTATCTATCTATCTATCTATCTATCTATCTATCTATCTATCTATCTATCTATCTATCTATCTATCTATCTATCTATCTATCTATCTATCTATCTATCTATCTATCTATCTATCTATCTATCTATCTATCTCTTGTCCTTTCAAGCCGAAGACGGCACATAGGGCAGAACCACAATCTCAAAAACAGAAACCTTGCGTGCCAAAATGGCACATATTGCAGAGATCACTGCTTCTAAAATCTATGGCTCTGTTTCCATAACAATACTTTTTTACAATGACAGCTTGTCAAGCCATCAATCAACCTCCTTAGTCGCCTCTTACGACATGCCTGGAAGGTCACAGTGTCACTATTCTTTACTTCCCTCATAATGCGTCCCCGGTAACACACGGGAAATATGTATATATAATTGTATTTTATTTATATATATTGTATCGCAGTTATTGTCTCCCGAACATCCCCTGAAGGATGCTATTTTTGCTGCAATGCCATTTGTGTCATCTGCGATCTTCTTATACCTTACAGCAGTAATAATCTATTTTTCTTTCCTTATTTCTATTTATTTATTTTTCTTCATTACTCTCCATACCGCCAGCTGTGCTGCGGCCCTCATAACTTTATATCTATCCCCATGTAACAACTTCATACAATGAGAACTTCAACAACATCAGAATGCAAGTGGAAATGCGACCCTTTATTTACAAAACATTCTGTCTGCATGATTGCTATTCACTGCAGAACACATACGGATGTGTATTTCCCACTCAAGAATCATCCTTGTTCAAATATTTGGTGTCTGGGATTTGAGCAAAGAAATTGCAATTATGTAGAGAATGTTTCCTAAATAGTAACGTTTTTATTCTTGAATAAGTGCATGTTTTATGTAATATCATACAGGTGTGGACAACTTTCACTCAAACAGGTTTTATTTGGAGATGGAGAGTAGTGTCTCTTTAAACGTTGTTGTTTTCTCCAACAGACAGACAGAAACAGAGCTATGCAGATAGATTGATAGATAGATTGCTAGGTTGAATGGATGGATGATGGATGGATGGATGGATGGATGGATGGATGGATGGATGGATGGATGGATGGATGGATGGATGGATGGATGGATGGATGGATGGGAGACTATGATACTCATTATTGTTATATGAATCAATTGCAGTGTAATGCTAGGGATTGATTGAACCATGATTACGTTATAGCCGAGAGACCACCCTAACTACTACGGTATAGGCAGTCGCTGTGTTCAAGTGTACTTTGTATAAAGACTTAGATTTAATTTTTGACATCATCATGACAACACATACTTGACAACACATACTTGACGACACATACCGGCACAAATGATTTAGGTTCTCAAGACATAACATAATTGAATAGTAAATATGACAAGATATGAGGTAAACGTGTTTACATATAAAATATGTAACACACATTAGCAATAAGAGTTTCTCTAAATTCATGTCTTTCTATAATTTCCTTGTAATTCGATATGTATTGTTCGTGCTGAACTGTTAAATAATAAATAAACAATATGAACTTCTAAGTCCAGGAAAGGATAAAAAAAAAAAAACACATAGACATTGAAAAGTAGCAGTTGAAAAACACATTACATGATTTATGTTGATTGGTGTTTATTTCAAAACATACAATTGAGTGTTATAAATAGGGTATGTTCATATATATATATATATATATATATATATATATATATATATATATATATATATATATATATTCAATACCATACGGGGAAAAAATAGAAAGAACGCCAACACATATCCAGTGTAGGGCAGGGTATATGACGTAAGAACACATTTCTGTTTTTTTTTCTTTTAAACCTTTGGGCACATTTTTTTGGTGACAATTTGGTCAGCATTACACCAGACCGTTTTCCTACCTAGAAAAAAAAATCAATACTCATTTAAGATTGAATTAGCTTAAAGACCGAAGGAATAGTGAATTGAAACCAACCGCTTATGGAAAGTAGACCAGTTCTCTAGCTACTGGTTTACCGTGGCTTCTTAAAACAACGTAGTAATATTATAACATACATGTGTCGCTGGTGTGTGAACTACTTCCAGTGGAAGAAAATCAAAATCGTAAAGACTGAATTAAAGCTTTTATCGCCCACGAAGAAACGTAATTTTTAAAAAATTCTTTATCTGTTCTTCCCACCATTTTCTATGCATTGAAATGTCAACGTTGACCAGTTACAGTTTAACAGCTCTATAATGCACAGCCGGAGATTTCACGTTTCAACATTTAACAATTACTCTCACTTTCATATCATCATCTTTGTCTTTGACATGCAACACTTTATATATAGTATGGAAAACATAAAAATATATGAAATAACGTATATGTTAGAAATATAAATACATCAATATATGGTATAGTTTTCACTGTTATATGAATTATATAACTTGGAAAACAATGCAAATAGTTCACTTTCAATTTAATACTAAATTACGATACTTAAAATATTATATTATGATACTTTTGGTTGTACCTTTCACCCTGGTAATCTGTGTAATGGTAATTGTACTTTAACACACACACACGCGCACTATGTAGGTAAATACATTTTGAATTTAAAAAAAAAACATTTCAATGCTGCATAACATGTTCTTTGTGTGTAGAAATACATGACGTCAAACATATGCAATCGCTTTGTCAGTCAAATTTTAATACAAATTGTAAAATAATTGTAGAATGTCTGCTACAGTCATGCCAAACAATGTAAGCAGAGACGTCTCTTGTGACCATCACCGGTACCAAACCAGGACAATCTGTATGGAGATGTCACGAACTTTGAGCTGACGATCGTTTCCTGCAAACTTAATAATATTAGCGTATAAAGGAATCATGGACAATAGGACAACAGACAAGAAAATCACTGGAGTCTGTAGAAATGTCGTTTTACAGAAGAATGTTGAGAATATCAAGGACAGCTAAGAAGAGTAATGAAAACGTTTTGAAAGAGGTCAAAGCAAAAAGAGAGCTAATTTCCAATATTAGGAAGAAACAATCATCATTTTTTTGGCCATGTAATGAAAAGAGAACAGCTGAAATATATTGTAACAACTTGGATAATTGAGGGATGAAGAGATAGA
Source organism: Megaustenia siamemsis (assembly GCA_032433765.1). NCBI lineage: Eukaryota > Metazoa > Mollusca > Gastropoda > Stylommatophora > Ariophantidae > Megaustenia > Megaustenia siamemsis. The sequence goes on along the minus strand of JAVIAB010000125.1, from coordinate 73,923,659 downwards.
GGGAAGCAAAGAGAAAAGATACCAGACAGCTTAAGAAAATGGCTTGGCAGAAGGTCAACAACAGAAATGATAAATAAATGTCGTGATCAAAAGTTGTGGGGAGACATGATCACCTACACCAGCAGGCCCGGTACTTGATGATGATATTGGTGTACGCTGAAGAATACCACAATTTCAAATTCCTACATATACCCATCTTCCCACTACACAATTCACTTCACAGCTCCTACCGTCCTAGTTAGGTATATCCAAACCAAAGCTGACAGATTAGTGACAGTGTATTCTTCATTGATACATGTATGCGAAACAACAATAAACCACAATCTTATTTCAGTGACTAAAAAAAGGCTAAGAGACTTTTGTATAGTCAATATTACACAAATCCTGCAGCAGTGCATCTAAACAACACATCACATTAGCCCATACGCATTCAGTTCATTTTCACTTGTTCACATTTAACACATTAGCTTACATTATATTTACAAAAAGTGAAGATAGAAGGTTACCTGTGTCATCATTTTGCTTAAAGAAGAAGCATGGATTATAGCAGGCGTTATTCTCAACATATATATGGGTTTAATAAACATGAGTATGCTTCATACGCATTATACTAAACTCTTATAGAAGGCGTCTTAATATTTGTACTAATATATTTATATGCATAACCATAATAATTGTACTGGGACACTATCCATTAGCACAATATTTATTTTCTGATCACACAAGAATATCTGTTTGAGCTATTGCAGAAACTCAGTACCACCGGTGATGACCGTAACATCATAATTGACACATATAGAAGCATCATACAAAACGGGTAAAGTGCATGCATATCATAAATAATCGTAAAATAGGAAATAGACAAAAAAATGTTACGTAAGCAACTTGAACTCATAAATATTTGATGTGAAAGACGCTACAAAATACACAAGGTTTAAAAAAAAAAGGCTTTTAACACGCGTTCCACGTATATTTCTTTTATTATGCACGATCTCAACAAAGTCTCTATACGCGCACTCCCGGGATTTGACTTTCATTAGTAGGGGCCTATACATTCTTACTGGGAAATGATGAAGATATTGTGAAACATCCCACTCCCCACAATAACAGATCGATAACAAGATAACAGTAAAACACTATGAAGCTAAAATACAGGATCACTAACTCAAAAGCCAGCAATGATGAACTGATGTCACAACCTAAACATAGGAAGGAAAATAAGGAAGAAAGAAGACAAATGAATAGACGAAAGAAACGCCGATATTTAAATGTATATCTAAAAGTTGACACTGCTGCCAATTAATTGACGTTTGTAATATCTTATATATATATATATATATATATATATATATATATATATATATATATATATATATATATATATATATATATATATATATACTTGCAGAAACTTAACAGACAACTCATAATATTTTTGAGTTTTCGTTCTTGCTATTTATTAAAACAAGTATAGAATTTAAGTATTCTCCATAATAAATCAAATGTATAATTAAGTTATATATTTCATGTTTATATTGTATATGAGCACATTCATCATCAAAAAGAAAAGAAAATCATATACAGAGTATATTCTTCCCACATTGTTACTATCAGTGTCAAACATGGTCACTTACGACTAAAAATAAAAGGATGTTTCTCACCACAGAGATGAAATACCCAGGGGAAAAAAAAACAGTTGGCGTGGCTGGAAAAGAAATAATCAGCAATGATGTCTTAAGAGAAAGTGACGGCATTGAACCAAAACTACATACAGAAACAAGTAAAATGGTTTGCTCATCTAGAAATATGTGATTCCTTACCATTAAAAGCATATATTAAAAGAGGAGAAGATAGAAGAGTAAAAGGCAGATCCAGAGTAGGATGGACTGATAACATCAAAGGCACGTTACAACAACATGTATAGGCAATGGTTAAAGCTGTCAGAAGGGTGAGACCTAGAACTTTGAATCTCCCTCAACACGTGAATGGGTACAAGAGGAATTGAAGAAGAAAAAGAAGAAAAGAAGAAGATTAATATAAGCACACAGATGACAAGTAAGTTCTGTTGCAAAACTGCATGTCTCTCCTTTTATTTCTTATCTTAGTGTCCACCCCCATTATCTGCATTTCTCCACAACTTGAAAAACTAAGAACTACATTTTACACAATAAACATTTAAAATAAAATTACAATTAACTTCCACACACATTTAATTTTTACGTTTCTTAATACACACTTAAATTACAATAGAGAATCCTCTAAAATGTCTACAGTGCGCTATTTTAATCGGTAAACCTAAGTGAAGGATAACAGTAACGAGGTTTATAGTTTGTCTAGTTTCTATTTGTGTGTATTGTCTATGTCAAAGCATAAAGGTGGGGGAGGGGGGGGGCATAAGCACCTGCGGTCGCAATAGCAGGGTCGGCGCACCATCAGCCGACCTAGCAGTTCTACCTCCTCGTGGTGTCCCCTGGAAACAGTCTGCGCCAAAACAGACTAGCTAACAGAAGCACTTCGCCGTGTTCCCTGTAGTGGTGGCTGTTACTGATATAGAGGACCCAGTATTGCAGTACCTCTGGGCTGGACTAGTAGTTTCCTAGCATAGCCTGGGATAGACGAAATCCAACCTCTCCAGTAAGAGCCCGGAATGTCAAGAAAGCCATTACGACCCGCCATATCTTATGAGTCAAAGGGCAACATGCTCGCATCAACTCGTGGCAATCCGTCAACTATGTCCAAGCCAAAAAAAAAAAAAAAAAAAAAAAAAAAAAAAAACACAAAGAGCCCATTTTTGGTGCGTAATGTTAGAACCTTTTCTCTAATCATATGGTTTCCTCTACGTTTTTATTCGTTTGCCAGTTGAGCACAATCTCGGTTAGTATATTCCCTTACAAAGTATACACACAAATATTTGACAGCTCAACTTCTGGTCGAGAAATATTAATTCAGTAACAGTTACTGGCTCAATGTCAGTGGCTGTCAATGACGAATTCGAATTTCAATAAGGTGACCATATTTACCATACTCCATTTCAGGACAGGGACTATATTTACCAAACGCCAATCAGGGACAGGAACCATGTTTACCAAACCCCAATCCTGGACAATGAACATATTTAACAAAGGGAGGAAAGTAAGCAGGATATGGCTACAGCTTTCGGTGATAAAAGACAAATTAAAACGATCCGACTTAGAAGCTGACGTCTGCTCCGACATAATAGATAAACAAACACAGACTGAAACTAGAAAAAGCAAATTTTAAAAAAGTAAAGAATAAAACTGAAAACAATAGATGAGAAATCCTAAGAATATAAAAAAAAAATGTCAAAAAATATAATTGATGTTTCCGCCTGCAAACACTTGTGGACGTCAATATTAATAACCGTTAGTCAGCTCAAAGCTGTCGACATCTCTATTCAGCATGTACAGGTATGGTACATGTTATGGCCACAAAATCATTCTCTGTTCGTCATATATTGGACATACATGAAGCAGACGTTCAGCAACCATTTTACCTGTGCCATCAGTCTCATTTTGAGCCGCGATACCCACGATGACCGTAGTTAGTGAACTGGACTACAAAGGCGGATTCCGGGTTCACCCGCCAGCCAAAAATGGGCAGCGGATTTTATTTTGGGAAATTAAAGCGCCAGCTAATAAGACCAACGAGGAAATTCTCAAAGAGGTCAACACAAAATGGGAGCTCTTAAGAAAGAAACATCAGAAAGAAACAATCAACATTTTTCGGACACATCATGTGAAGAGGAAGGTTGGAATACTTGGTCACAACTGGCAAAATACAGGGAAAGAGAGATCGCGGACGACAAAGAGAGAAAATACTAGATAGTTTGGAGTCATGGCATGGAAAACAGCGACAGAATTGATACGATGCACGGTGGATAGAAGATTGTGGAAGGACATGATCGTATACGCCAACCGGTATGGCACATGATGATGAAAGTGGCACGGGAGGAATACCGACCACATTACCCCAAAAATCATGTGCCTAACGTCTAAAAAAAAAGCCCGTTTTGGAATCCCCAGGGGAAAAGACAAAGAGGAAGACCAAGGAATTTTTGGAGAAGGCAGATAGAAGCAGAGATGAAGATGATGGGGACGACATGGAATGATCTTAAAAGAATGGCAAAAAAAACAGAACGACTTGGAAAGTGTTTGTTGAAGACCTATGCTCCACTGGGAGCTAAAAAGGTAGAAAAAGAAGAAGGTCGGTAAAATGTATGTTCACTAACACCATATTCCCTATACGCCACTTGGCGTGACAGTGTTCTTTACTTACTATAAGTCACATTTATGAAAAGCCCTTATCATTAGGTGTTGAAAAGATTCTGCCTCAACCTGTTGTGACCTGTTCCGAGTCTGAAAATAATTACTTATCCTTTTCTGTTGAGCTTGTAGCAGACATAATTTGTATGATTACTCTGCCTTCTGACCACGGTGCAGTTTACAGGGAAGACATTTTTATTTTTGTTTCACGTACTAGTTCAATATTATTCTGTTTTGGATGCTTTATTATTAGTTATCTATGTAGGACTTGTTTTATTTACTTACATATCTGAGTTTGTGTTGTTTGTTTGTTCCTGCTGGAGGCCTATTGAGCAGAAACATCGTTCAAATTTGTGTCGTCCATCAATTACGTAAAGCTTTAACAATACAATTTTTCTATATTTTCTTTTATTTCTCCTTCTGAAAACTCTGGTGTTCTGTATTCAATTTGCTCCCGATAAACATCTTTGATTCCTCATATATTGTACTTTTATCTGGCTAATGTCATATCATCGTTGAGTGTCGTCTCCGCATCGAAGGTTGGCTACCACGGAGCGTCATTCAGCTCTTCTGTCTCTTGGTTTGATGGTGTAGGTTGCCATAGGTTGATATGTCCATCTTTGATGTTATTCGTCCATATTAGTCTTGGTCTACATCTTCCATTTTTGCATTGTATTTTCCCCTACAAGATTACTTTTAGGAGGCTGCTGTATCTTTTAACATTTACTTTTAGTTTTAATTGTGTTTAGTAGTTTTCTTTTCATTTTTAGTTTTTTTAAGATTTCATTGTTTGTTTTGTTTTCTTTTCATCCAATTCTTCCTATTCTTCAATGAATCCATATTTCAAAGGTTTCAATTTTATGTTATGTTTTCTTGTCTAATGTCCATGTTTCTGCACCAAATATGAATGTCAAATTTTTGGGGCATGTTAAAAGACACAACAGCCTACTAAAAGTAATATTGGAAGGGAAAATACAAGGTAAAAGAGGCAGAGGCAGACCAAGACTGACATGGACGAGTAATATCAAAAGATGGACATGTTAATCTATGACAGCCTCCACCATCAAAGCAAGAAACAGAGTAGAATGGCGATCTATGGTAGCCAACCTTCGTTGCGGAGAAGGCACTCGGTGATGATGACAGGAATGTTTAGAAGATACTACATATTGCTATTCTTAGTTTTAGCCCTGATGTTATTTGTTTCGATGTTAGTATATTTGGCTGATGTAATTAAATATAATTTAAAACGCAGATCATGTATTTCACTCGTCCAGTCTGAATGAGATAAGCAGTCATTTAAAATGTTATATCTTGTTGCAAAATGTATCCGTTCCATTCTGTGTGTATTATTTTTAAGTTTAATTCTTTACTTTCTGTTTGTTGTATCTTATTACATATGTCTATATATGCATACTGTCTATGTGGCGAATTGTCTATGCTAGGTCAAAGAAGAAGACACAGTTTCAGACACCAAAGTCGAATCGTTTTGTATCGTATTTGATGACCGATAGAAATACTGTAATCACATATTTTTTCTACTTTAAAGAAGAGGGAAAAAAAAAGATTGACTCTCCTCTATCAGCTTTACATAACCCCACATTTGTACGCATACCACTTCCACGTATCGTAAATCTCGCCAGCACCGAGGCAATATAATAACAATCAGATTTACTAAGGAGACGATGATATTTCAGACAAATCTAACCATAATGAAAGTGTCATTAAATCAAGACTAAATTCTGGCTTAGATTATTTAAAACGAAACATTAGTAGTTTACACTTAGTGTCGCAATTAAGGAAGCTTCCTTTTTGTTATTAATGTCTGTTCTATCGGTTACCTTACCTACAGGATCTGTCTGTTCTGAAAGGTTTTCAAACTGTGCAATTTTTTATATTTGAAGTGAACTGGGGAGTTTGAAATAAGGTTGCATGTGAAGGACGACTATATGAGGGCAAATTAAATTAATCGACAGATCTTGATTTTATCATCTTTCAGAGAAGTTGATAAAAGTATAGCTCGTGGCGACTGTTCTGGGCTTGCGATTCTCATTCTTTAGATCCATAGATCAGAAATTAAATAAATGCTGTGCTATCAAAACCAAAGATGGTCACTTATGATTAAGCATAAAAGAAGGCTTGTTACCAGAGAGATGATCTGAGAAAAGCGCTTGGGGTGTCCAGAAAAGAAATAATCATACATTATAATATAAAAGAATGATGAAGCGATGAACCAATCATAATCTACACAAGAACTAATAAACTGCTTTTTTCTATGTAGAAAAAATGTCGTGCGATTACTTCCCATGCAAGACATATATTAAAAGAGTAGTAGGGAATAAAAATAAAAACGAAAGAAGTAGAAATAAATAAAGAACGATGGAAGGAAGGAATTAAGGAAGGAAGGAAGGAAGGAAGGAAGGAAGGAAGGAAAGAATTAAGGAATTAAGGAAGGAATTAAGGAAGGAAGGGAGGGAGGGAGAGAAGGAGGGAGGGAGGGAAGGAGGAAGGAAGGAAGGAAGGAAGGAAGGAAGGAAGGGAGGGAGGGAGGGAGGGAGGGAGGGAGGGAGGGAGGGAGGGAGGGAGGGAGGGAGGGAGGGAGGGAGGAAGGAAGGAAGGAAGGAAGGAAGGAAGGAAGGAAGGAAGGAAGGAAGGAAGGAAGGAAGGAAGGAAGGAAGGAAGGAAGGAAGGAAGGAAGGAAGGAAGGAAGGAAGGAAGGAAGGAAGGAAGGAAGGAAGGAAGGAAGGAATTAGTTTTATTCCCTTCGTCAGCGGTTAAGGAACTTGAGTACATAATCAAGGGACTGCATCAAAGGCTGAAAACCTCTGCTTTGAGGTAACCGTAACCCTCTAATTTTCTTGACACAGGAAACATTCCTAGAGATTTATTTAAAGCTTGAATGTTCTCATTTACATCTCGAAGACATAAATTTAGGTTTGAAGGTCGAGCAAACAAAACGTGTCGTTTGCAGAAAATTGCACAGAGGACAAAGAAAGAACAATCTCAAGAAACCATACTTTAACTGAAATGTTGCAGTGCGTTCTAAATGTACATGCAATTACTTAAGCAAGCATTTTAAAGGACTGGTACAAACAGACACTGTAATTGATGCATAGCCTTGCATGGTAAATTATATCTAGACCGTTGAGGATGGGTGCAGAACACGTCTACAGCCACGAGTATGGGTAAAAGTGTTACTATATCCACACCTGTTTATCAATGAGATTTTAGTTGTTTTTCTCATTTACAGGTATAAGAAAATATGTGTTTTGATTCTTCTACGGTCTGTTCAATCTGACTCTAACAAAGTTATAACTTAAGTGTAAATTGTTATAGCTGAGAATGACATCTACGGTATATTCAAGTTGACTTAAAGAAGATATAACTTAAGTGTAATGCCATGAAAAATATACTAACAGCAAAACAAATATCCGCAGGGCTGAAACTAAGAATGGCAAAATGTTACATCTTCTCAATATTCCTGTATGGTGCAGAAACATGGACATTAGACAAGAAAACAGAAAAGAAAGTTGAAGCCATTGAAATGTGGATTTATAGAAGAATAGGTAGAATTGGATAGAAAGAAAAGAAAACAAACGATGAAGTTTTAAAATAACTGAAAATAGAAAGAGAACTACTAAATACAATTAAGACAAGACAAATGAAATTGTTGGGGCATGTTAAAAGACACAACAGCCTACTAAAAATAATATTGGAAGGGAAAATACAAGGTAAAGGAGGCAGAGGCAGACCAAGACTAACATGGACGCGTAACATCAAAAGATGGACAAGTAAATCTATGACAGCCTGAAAGCAAGAAACAGAGTAGAATAGCGATCCATGGTAGCCAACCTTAAATGCGGAGATGGCACTCAATGATGATGAAATGAACTTAAGTGTAAAATATTATAGTTGAGAATGAAGCATTTCACACCGGAACGTTTCAGTCGTTGAACATTGCTTAATTGTCTTCAGCATCATTTGACTAAAATATTTAATACAAAAAATAATGAAGCTAGTACAAAGTACAATAGCAATATAAAAAGTAAATGCAACGAAGAACATATGGCACAATACCTATAAGGCAGTACAATTACAAATACTGTATATACCTATCTAACTATATGTAATTTCTCGATACCAATATATGGTTGTGAATAAACAATTAAGAAAATTGATCCATTCGAAACAAAATGTTACAGAAAAGTTCCTTTGCATACCTTGTACCTTGGATAACGAAAAATAAAAATAAAGACATACTACAGGACCTAAATATTGAAAAGAACTGGTTTACAGAGGAAATTAAAATTCTACGGTCACGTCAAAATGTTGGCTGGAAAGAAAAATAATGGAAGGCATGTTTTCAGGATAGCTCATGCCAAAATAACATTTCAGAAAAGGAAAAAATATCTTGTGCAACACATCTATGTCAATAGAAGTGAGAAAGAGAATTCATCGTTGCTATATAAAACCAAGAAAGAATTTGAGGTAAGACTCACTAGTTAGCATATCACTTACAATGGAATAAGACATACTACTTCTGTGTGTGTGCTTGCATGTTTGTTTGTTTTTTTGCCCTCTCTTGTTCAGCATCCTCTTACATTTCAGTGTTGATGGAAAAATTAAATGTTCTTGATATTGCTCTTTGCTTTGTCTCACACATAGTACTTTGTGTAGCATCAGATATTTTGCTTGTCTATCTCTTAGGGGGTCTTTCTCTTATTTTCTCTTAGTGCATCTGGTTATTGTGGAATACTTGTTGTGAAATAATAAAGTAAAAGTAAAGTAAAGATACGAGACTTGAATCTGCATCTTAGCAAGCGGAAATATCCAAATGTGCTCGGCCGCCTATCCAAAAGTGTTCGGAGACTCCTGTCTAGTATTGCCTCAAGCATTGTAACTCACAAGCAAGGCGCCATTTCTCACTTTGCCAAAGTGCTATCCTGGTACCCATTTCTGCCAGCAGCTGGGTTGACCACAGGTGTATTTTTTCCAATACGAGTACAATTCACACTGCCTCCAGCGGGAATAAAACACGGGTTGTCCGAACATCAGTAGCTTGTGGGGTGGTTTTCCCAACTAGGGTACCATTGTAAAATAATATTAGTCAGTAACTATATGGCATGTCCAAACCATTTAATTTGTTGTCTGTAGATGAAACTCAGAACTGGTGTTAATCCCAAGTTTTTCCTGATCTATTCATTTCTTATTTTGCCACATCAAGTATCCTTCAAATCATCTCATTTCAGTAGTTGCAATTTTCTTTTCTCCCATTTTGTTAATGTCCACATTTGACATTGATAGCACAACAATGGCAGAAATACTGAGTTGTATTTTGCTTTATTTCTATCCATCATCAAATGTGTCTTTTATAATGGGTGTTATTTTGTCTGACTATTTTATTACAATAGTCCCGTGTGTTACCGGGGCCTCATTATGTGGGAAGTAAAGAATAGTGACACTTTGACCTTCCAGGCGTGTCGTAAGAGGCGACTAAGGAGGTTAATCGATGGCTTGACAAGCTGTCATTGTAAAAAGCATTGTTATGGAAACAGAACTATAGATTTTAGAAGCAGTGATCTCTGCAATATGTGCCATTTTGGCACGCAAGGTTTCTGTTTTTGAGATTGTAGTTCTGCCCTATGTGCCGTCTTCGGCTCGAAAGGACAATAGATAGATAGATATAAAACCAATTCAGACCTATGGAAGCGAATCATGGACGGTTGACAAACAAGTAAAAAGACGATTAGAGGCCACAGAGATGGGATTTCTCAGAAGAATGTTGAAAGTTCCCTGGATAGTTAAAAAGACCAATGAAGAAATTCTCAAAGAAGCCAACACAAAAATGGAGCTCTTAAAAAACATCACAAAGAAACAATCAACATTTTTCGGGTACACCATGAGACGAGGAAAGTTGGAACACTTGGTTACAACTGGCAAAATAAAAGGAAAGAGAGATCGCGGACGACAAAGAGAGAAAATACTGGATAGCTTGGTGTCATGGCATGGAAAACAGTCAACAACAGAACTGATACGACGCACTGTGGATAGAAGATTGTGGAAGGACATGATCGCCTACGCTAACAGATATGGCACATGATGATTATGTTTTCCGGAAGATGAGACAGGGTCAGACCAAGAAGACGATGGTTTCAAGACATCAAAGAGACCTTTGACTTTACAACAGAAGAAGTGGGAGATCTGGCTAGAGACAGATATGCTGACAGACGTGTTGTGACGAGTGCAACATTTTTCAAACGTCACGTACGCAACTTAATGAAGATAAAGACAATGTACAGTTTTGTGCTGTGACAGAAAGTAGAACCACTTTAATCAAGTATCAATTTCAGGGATGTGAGGAATGTAGTAGATCCCGTCCATAAAATGTAACAAAATGTTCACGATTGGAATTACAATGCTATTTTTGTTTAAAGATTAAAACAAGCAACTGTACAAAGCATTGCGCATTTCTTTCTTTGTTTCGGCTTAGTTTAGAATCCATTAAAACAAGCAAACAACCTCATTGTATGTAAACATTACTGGAACGTTCAATGTGGCTATTACTACAGAAATGTGAAAACTGTTTTCTGTTAGATACATGTTAATTATGTGTCTACTGCTACATACACGTGAATTATGTGTCCACTGCTACATGCATGTGAATTATGTGTCCACTGCTACATACATGTGAATTATGTGTCCACTGTTACATCCATATGAATTATGTGTCCACTGTTGCATACATGTGTATTATGTGTACATAGTTACATGCATGTGAATTACTTATCCACTGTTACATACATGTGAATTATGTGTCCATAGTTACATGCATGTGAATTACTTATCCACTGTTACATACATGTGAATTATGTGTCCATAGTTACATGCATGTGAATTACTTATCCACTGTTACATACATGTGAATTATGTGTCCACTGTTACATACATGTGAATTATGTGTCCACTGTTACATACATGTGAATTATGTGTCCACTATTACATACATGTGAATAATGTTCCACTGTTACATACATGTGAATTATGTGTCCACTGTTACATACATGTGAATTATGTGTCCACTATTACATACATGTGAATAATGTTCCACTGTTACATACATGTGAATTATGTGTCCACTGTTACATACATGTGAATTATGTGTCCACTATTACATACATGTGAATAATGTTCCACTGTTACATACATGTGAATTATGTGTCCACTGCTATATGCATGTGCATTCTGTTTCTACTGTTAGATAGATGCGAGTACTGTCTACTCATGTACAGGTGAATACTGTGTTCACTGTTCCTTGACTATTTCGTCTACTGCTACGGAAATATCAATAATGTCTGCTAGTACATGCATGTGAGGTCTACTTGTACATAAATGTGAACATTGTATCTACTCATCATTGAGTGCCGTCTCCGCATCGAAGTTTGGCTACCATGGAGCGCCATTCCACTCTGTCTCTTGCTTTGATGGTGCAGGTTGTCATAGGCTGACTTGTCCATCTTTTGAGGTTACTCGTCCACTTTAGTCTTGATCTGCCTCCGCCTCTTTTGCCTTGTATTTTCCCTTCCAAGAGTACTTTCAGTAGGCTGCTGTGTCTGTTAACATGCCCCCAAAATCTCATTTGTCTTGTTTGTGTTTAGTGTTTATCTACTAAAGAATTGTAAACAATTCGTTTATATTTACAACACTTTAACAATTCCCTATTATAAAAGTGTAAGAAACGAGTTTAATTTTACATAATGTTTAAAACAACTTCTCACTTGTACTACAGAACTGATAGCAATGTTTTCTATTATAGATATATTGTTAACTTGTCTATATATTTAATCCACTATTCATTTATTTATCCAATGTTAAAAATGTAAGAATCAAACATTTATCTCCGTTAATTTTATGCCTAGTGAGTTTATTTAAGTCATATCTTTTCTGTGTAAAAAAAAAACTTCTGGCGTCTCTTTCCTAGTATAATTTATTACTAATGTCCCTCCGTAGTAAATAAATAAGTTGCACTAACGCCCGAACCAGAACAGAAAGACTGAGATCTACTGCACAACACAATATAAAAACTAATTGGGAAATGTTAACTTGCAGAGATGCACGTTTTTCTTTATAAGGAAAGCAAATTTCGTAGATAGGACGAGAGTTAGGGAAGGGCTGAAAGAGATATCATGAATATATTTCTTTTATGCTGAGTCTAGCCCATGGAGACCAGAGCTGGCGTCAGGAAATAGCTTGCAGTGAGTGACCTACTTGAGAGTAACAAAACACGGCTAGTTTGTTTGCTCTACCTTCGTACCTGCTAACTGAAGCATGCAGGGAGAGATACGTGCCTGGAGTGTCAAAGGTTTTCAAACTGAAGAGCAAGATGGTCGGATTATTAATTATCATTTAATTAGAAGCGAATCGTGGACAGTTGGCAAACAAATTAAAAGACGATTAGAGGTCACAGAGATGGGATTTCACAGAAAAATGTTGAAAGTTCTCTGGACAGCTAAAAAGACAAAACACAAAAAGGAAACCCCTAAACAAATTCAGAAAGAAACAATCAACATTTTTCGGGCATACCATGAGAAGAGAAAAGCTGCCATACTTGGTTAAAAAAAAAGTTAAAGTACCCCCGTCGCGCCAAGTGGCGTATAGGGAATATGTTGTTAGTGACCATAAATTTTACATACCTTCGGCACAAGATTTTGGGGGTAATGTGGTCGATATTACGCCCGTGCCGCTTCACTTTCCCAGAAAAAAATCCGGTACCCATTAAAGGCTGGGTGAACCCGGAAGCCGTCGGTTGGGATCGAACCCTACCCCTTGTCCTTTGTAGTCCAGTTCACTAACCACTGAGCTATCGCGGCTCCCGCCATACTTCGTTACAATTGGCAAATTACATCAAAAGAGAGATCGCGGATGACAAAGAGAGAAGATACTGGATAGCTTGGAGTCATGGCCTGGAAAACAGTCAACAACAGAATCGATACTATACACTGTGGATAGAAGATTGTGGAAGGACATGATCGCCTACGCCAACCGGTATGGCACATGATGATCTTATGTTTTGACAAGGTTAGTGAGTAGATTTGACGTTCAGTAGATAATAAACAGGAATAAGTTTTTTCTTCCTTGGTCACAATAAGTGCTAGAAAATATCCTGGATGAAAAATCTTTATACTTACATCACCGTCATCACAGAATAGAATGATGCAGTTTATTATACAGGGTGTTTATAAAGTCTCACTACACTTGGTATCTAGGTCAATTTGAAAAAAAATGTTTATGACGTCATCACAATATGTGCTCCCACTGTCAATGAAATTTGTTGAATAAGTTTATTGCTACTGGAAATGTGGAAGATGCTCCACGATCTGGTAGGCCTGCTGTGAATGATGAAATATGTTTAGATATCCAAGACAGAATCCTTAAAAGTCCAGACAAGTCATTAAGAAAACTGTCGCAACAAGTGAACTTACCATTGAGCACATATTGTGATCACGTCATAAACATTTTTTTCAAATTGACCTAGATACCAAGTGTAGTGAGACTTTATAAACACCCTATATAATAATCAGTGAAACAGCAGGAACACAAACCTTAATAGTTCATCCAACTTTAGATTCTTCTTCTTCTACCTTTCAGCTCCTTCTATCTGTCTTCTCCAAGAATATTTTAGTCTTTCTGTGTGTCTTTTTTCGTTGGGATTTCCGAAAAAGGGCCTTTTGTGTAATACTTTCAATTGGCTTCCGCAATGTGTCCTATCCAGCTCCATTGTCTGCGATGTATTTCTTTATCCACTGGTATTTGACTGGTACTTTTCCATAATTCTATGTTAGTGATTTTGTTGTGCCATTTCCATCCTTTTATTCTGTAACTTTAGTCTGCGAACTACTAATTCAGACAAAGATTCCAAACAGCTTTACACTTTTCTTTTAAATCTTAAAATTAGAGTTTTAAAAAAAAATATTGCCAAATTCATCCCAGAGCTTGAAAGAAGTAAATCTTCGAAATAAGCCTTGAGTATGTAGAAATGAAAAAAAAAAAAATTACGAAGTTCAGAATGATCAGACCAGGATCTTCAAGGTCAGAGATAGTACAATCACAAAGTATGTTTCGGAGACAGACAGGTATGAATGAAGAGCACACATACTCCTGACCATGCCCCATAAGACCGAGCATACTGTATAGCACGTAAGAGACAGGGGATAAAAATAAGCCTATTAGTGTAAGCTGGCAGGACAAATAAAAAAAGGACAATTCTGTTACGACAATAAGCTTACTGCCTAGTTTGTGACATCCGACGGTTCAAATATACAGACGATGATTACAGACAATGATTACACACGATAATTACAGACAATGATTACACACGATGATTACAGATGATGATTACAGACAATGATTACACACGATGATTACAGACAATGCTTACAGACAATGATTACAGACGATGATTACACACGATGATTACACACGATGATTACACAGGATGATTACAGGCGATGATTACAGACGATGATTACAGGCGATGATTACAGATGATGATTACAGGCGATGATTACAGACGATGATTACAGACAATGATTACAGACGATGATTACAGGCGATGATTACAGGCGATGATTACAGACGATGACTACAGACGATGATTACAGACAATGATTACACACGATGATTACAGACGATGATTACAGACAATGATTACAGACAATGATTACACACGATGATTACAGACGATGACTACAGACGATGACTACAGACAATGATTACACACGATGATTACAGACGATGATTACAGGCGATGATTACAGGCGATGACTACAGACAATGATTACAGACAATGATTACACACGATGATTACAGGCGATGACTACAGACAATGATTACAGACGATGATTACACACGATGATTACAGACGATGATTACACACGATGATTACACACGACGATTAAACACGATTATTACAGACGATGATTACAGACAATGATTACACACGATGATTACAGACGATGATTACAGACAATGATTACAGACGATGACTACAGACAATGATTACACAGGATGATTACAGACGATGATTACACACGATGATTACAGACGATGATTACACACGATGATTACACACGACGATTAAACACGATTATTACAGACGATGATTACAGACAATGATTACACACGATGATTACAGACGATGATTACAGACAATGATTACACACGATGATTACAGACGATGATTACAGACGATGACTACAGACAATGATTACACACGATGATTACAGACGATGACTACAGACAATGATTACAGACGATGATTACAGACAATGATTACACACGATGATTACAGACGATGATTACAGACAATGATTACACACGATGATTACAGACGATGATTGCAGACGATGACTACAGACAATGATTACACACGATGATTACAGACGATGACTACGGACAATGATTACACACGATGATTACAGACGATGACTACAGACAATGATTACACACGATGATTACAGACGATGATTACAGACGATGACTACAGACAATGATTACAGACAATGATTACAGACGATGATTGCGCACGATGATTACAGACGATGACTACAGACAATGATTACAGACAATGATTACACACGATGATTACAGACGATGATTACACACGATGATTACAGACGATGATTACACACGACGATTACACACGATTATTACAGACGATGATTACAGACAATGATTACACACGATGATTACACACGACGATTACACACGATTATTACAGACGATGATTACAGAAGAAGAAGATTCTCGCAGGAACTACGAAGTTAGTTGATTGCACTTACATCTTCCGGTTTTAGTCAGCCTACATATTTTTGTTTCTTTTCTATGTTCTTCTGCCGAGTCTTCTTTCGCATGTTCGGCCTCAATAAAGTAAAAAAATGTTTATCATCCGTCTCTGTTTGGATTAGGTATTTGATCACACATATCCCGATATCAGTAATTATTTTAAAACAAAACATGAACATCCGGAACATCCCCAATTATGTTCGAACCGAAGTGCTTTTGAACTAGAGAAGACTACTTTAGCCTCAGCCACTACACATGATGATAGTGCAAAACAGGATCGGACTTTAGACTTGGCGGCGACCCTAAACTGGCTATGTTAAATGAAACTTTCAGGCCCCTTGTTAACAAAATTAACACCGGAGGGTCTCTATCATGTATTACAATATAAACAAATATGAGCGTCCCCCCACACCTCAGATTGGGAGACCCTAAGCTGTAGCATATTTACCCTCTACCTAAATCCGCCCCTGATGGAAACCAACCCACTGCGATCTCCTTTTAAAAAGTTAGGAATTTGCAAGAAATAAAAAAAATAAGATTGGTTATCTCCACATCTTGTTACATCGTCGGATGCTCTTGATAAACAGCAATGTCAAAACCATTCTCGATTTTACCTTACAATGAAACGATATTTAAAAAAAAAAAGGGGTGTGTGCTTTAAGAAACATACATAAATGGAAAATGAGATAAATATTGTCGTGTATATATGTGAAAATAACGTCAGTTTTATTATGTCTCGTTAATGCCATGTTATATCAGGTTAACACTGCTTGGTGGTGGAGAGGAAGGAGTTATTTACTAGGTTAGTACTGCGAGGGAGTTTTAGGTTAGTACTGCGAATGAGTTTTATTTATTAGGTTAGTAATGCGAGGGAGTTTTATTTATTAGGTTAGTAATGCGAGGGAGTTTTATTTATTAGGTTAGTACTGCGAGGGAGTTTTATTTATTAGGTTAGCACTGTGGGTGAGTTTTATTTATTAGGTTAGTACTGCGGGGGAGTTTTATTTATTAGGTTAGTACTGCGGGGGAGTTTTATTTATTAGGTTAGTACTGCGAGGGAGTTTTATTTACCAGGTTAGTACTGCGAGGGAGTTTTATTTACTAGGTTAGTACTGCGAGGGAGTTTTATTTACTAGGTTAGTACTGCGGGGGAGTTTTATTTACTAGGTTAGTACTGCGGGGGAGTTTTATTTACTAGGTTAGTACTGCGAGGGAATTTTATTTACCAGGTTAGTACTGCGTGGGAGTTTTATTTACCAGGTTAGTACTGCGAGGGAGTTTTATTTATCAGGTTAGTACCGCGAAGGAGTTTTATTATTAGTTTAGTACTTCGAGGGGAGCCGCGAAAGCTCAGTGGTTAGTGAACTGGACTACAAAGGACAAGGGGTAGGGTTCGATCCCAACCGACGACTTCCGGATTCACCCAGCCTTTAATGGATACCGGATTTTTTTTCTGGGAAAGTGAAGCGGCACAGGCGTAATACTGACCACATTATCCAAAAAATTATGTGCCGAAGGTCTGTAAAATTTATGGTCACTAACACCATATTCCCTATATATACGCCACTTGGCTTGACGGGGGGGGGGGGGGGTACTTTACTTTTTTTTAATACTTGGAGGGAGTTTTTACCGTGTTAAAACTGCAAGGGAGTTTTACTTACAGTGTTAGAACCGCGAGGGAGTTTTATTTACCAGGTTAGTACCGCGAGGGAGTTTTATTTACCGTGTTAGAACTGCAAGGGAGTTTTATTTATCAGGTTAGTACTTCGAGGGAGTTTTATTTCCAGGTTAGTACCGCGAGGGAGTTTTTTTTACCGTGTTAGAACTGCAAGGGAGTTTTATTTATCAGGGTTGCTCTGCAGGAAAAAAAGGGGGGGGGGGGATTTATTTACCAGGTTTGTTTTACGGGTAAGTTTTATATACTAGGTCTGTTTTGCCGAGGGAATCTTCTTTAACCTGAGTCACGAAGTTTGCAACAATGGGAAGTTAAAGGAGATTGTGAAGAACAAAAGTAATAACAGACAAACACTAAGGACCTCATTTAGTAGATAGCATACAAAAAGGCAATAAAAACTGCAATAATTTTTTTGCTATACGTCTAAATGTATTCCAGCTTATTAAATGATAAATGGAATTACGCTTTTTATAGTGAGTAATTTCTGAGATATAAGATTAGAATTAAATATCTAAGAAAAAGCTAGGAATAAATCTCCCCATTGAATACATAAAGCACAGTTTGTTTTTATATCAAAATGGCATTAGAGTTATAATCATGGAATATAGTAGCATTTATGGGTGAAGGTGTACTGAATCTTGTACATTCCACCCATACTTTTAAGTTCATTACCCGATATATGGTGGATAGGCGGCGGGGACAATTGAAGGCTATGCCTGAAAAGTGTTCCCTGTTGCAGTTTCCTCATATTCCATTCCGGATTGTTGCAGGAGCTACTGAGTTAAGTGCTCTGTGCACACCGTGAGCTGTGTGTCTCATCGGTTTGATCATGTTTCGATATTCCAATTGCTTTCGATGAATGATGATATCGTATGGCAGGGAAAAGTTGGCTGTGTTTACTTTCTGCGCGGTTTCACCTTATATCTTTTGGCGTCTGCTGAGACTGCCTTGATGGGGACTACAGTTACCTTTCTTTGTTTGGGAGATGATTACGCTGGCACGGGCGGTTGAGCAATTATAGATTTTAATTCGTTTGCAGTGATACCGGGGCCTCCAACAAACAAATAACCAAATAACTTTTAAGTGGTATTTTATGGAAGTGGTTTCATTTTGTGACACGCGTTAATTTATATTTTTACCTGTAAATAGGTATGTATGAACGATATATTTTTTTATTAGTTGATGTTGGTAATACAAATATCAAAGATTGGCAAAAATGAGCTTTCATTTCATTTAGTTTTGCATTTTTAATATTCAAATAATAATGTCTTTATAAAAAAATATATATTTATATTTATTGTAATATCTTGAACGGTTCAGTATTTATTTCCTCACGCTTGTAATCAGGTACAAATAATAATACATAAATATTATTATATGGGGAATTTCCCCATATAATAATATTTATGTATTATTATTTGTACCCAGTATATAACCACTGGGAACTACTATTCGTGCTGTTTCGTCCAATAAATGTTTGTCTACAACACAAGTATTCAGCCCTACTGGGAGATACTTGCATTAATAGGAAAGTACAAATATACAATTTATTTCCGGTCTGTGATCGTTACCCTATGCTATAGTCATTGAGATCGCCTTTCGTGGAAGACACTACTGCAATAGCCAATTTTTAGTTGGCTGCGTGGCAGTGTACCAAGCGTTCGGCTTCTCGTGGCAAGGCGCGGTGCCACTGAGTACGGGTTCGATCCCACTTCGGACCATATATTGTTCTTCGTTTTTTTCTATTGTTGTTTGTCTGTCAATTTTTCCGAGTGCTAACACATACTTCTTTGTTCTATTATTCCCTTGTAATCAGGTAGCAGGTCTAGTCCAGGGTGTGCCTCTTTTTAACAGAGGTTGAGTCTGTTTTTCGTTGGCTCATTGTTCTGAGGTGTTGCCTACACCAGTTAATATTTATTGTAGCTATGCTGTCTGTAAATGGTGGGGTCTGTACATGAGTGTTGTCTATAAGGGAGTGTTGTCTTGTCTGTACATGAGTGTTGTCTTTATGTGAGTGTTGCCCTGTCTTTAAGGGAGTATTGTCTATAAGCGAATGTTGTCTTGTCTATACGTGTTTTTTTTTGTCTGTAAGTGAGTGTTATCTTGTCTGTACAAGAGTGTTGTTTATATGGGAGTGCTGTCTAGAAGTTAGTGTTGTCTTGTCTATAAGTGAGTATTATCTATAAGTTAGTGTTGTCTTTTCTGTAAGTGAGAGTGAGTGTTATCTTCTCTGTACATGAATGTTGTCTATAAGAGAGTGTTGTCTATAAGGGAGTGTTGTCTTGACTTTTTATAGGGAGTTATATCTATGAGTGAATGTTGTCTTGTCTATAAGTGAAGTGTTTTCTTGTCTATCTATCTTTCGTTCGCCTGAAGTATTGTCTATATCTGCAATGTCGTTTCCTGTATAAATTTCACTGTCTTTTTTAATTCTTGTAGTGGCCCATATAGTTTTATCTGTAGTGTTGTATCTATGGGCCAATGGATTTTCCTCAGTCTACTATATTCAGTGCAGTCTTGAAGTATGTGTTCGGCAGTCTGGAGCGCCTGTCCACATGTACATGTAGTTGAGGTACCGATCTTGAATTTTGTATACATGTGACTATGGAGTCGATTGTGTCCTGTTTTTACTGTCTGTAAGTGAGTGTTATCTTATCTGTGTACATAAGTGCTGTCTATATGGTAGTGTTGTCTAGAAGTGAGTGTTGTCTAGAAGTGAGTGTTATCTATAAGTGAGTATTATCTATCAATGAGTGCTGTCTTGTCGTTAAGGGAATGTTGTCTGTAAGTGAGTGTGAATGCTAACTTGTCTGTACGTGAGTGTTGTCTGTAAGTGAGTGTGAATGTTATCTTGTCTGTAAATGAGTGTTGTCTGTAAATGAGTGTTGTCTCTAAATGAATGTTGTCTGTAAGTGAGTGTTGTCTATAAATGAGTGTTGTCTATAAGTGAATCTTGTCTGTAAGTGAGTGTTTAATAAGAAACTATTGACGTCTTTGTCTGGTGTCTAGGTCACCACCTCTTTTCCTTACTTCCACTATTGATCTTTAAAGACATCTCTTCTAAAAAAAATATTTCAATGATATTTAACATGTTTTTGTATTCGTATACCTTAAATATAATGTCTTATTTAAAATATTTAAACATAATATTTTGAACGACTTAATATTCATGCATTATAATGTAAAATGTTTTTTAATAAAGTGCATATAATTCTGAGTGTATTATACATATATACATAATAAAGTAAAGTAAAGACCCCGTCACGCCAAGTGGCGTATAGGCAATATGGCGTTAGAGACCATAATTTTTATAGACCTTCGGCACACGATTTTTGGGGTAATGTGGTTGATATTAAGTCCGTACCGCTTTACTTTCCCAGAAAAGAAATACAGTACCCATTTAAGGCTGGGTGAACCTGGAAGACTTCGATTAGGATCGAACCCGACCTCTTGTCCTTTGTAGTCCAGTTCTCTCTCTCTCTCTCTCTCTCTCTCTCTCTATATATATATATATATATATATATATATATATATATATATATATATGAATATAAATTGTTTACAACATAACCACACGGTTTTTAAACTAAATTTGATATTCACACACAACAATCAATCAATGTAATCATTTACATATGTGAAATGAGCAGTTGTTATATATATATATATATATATATATATATATATATATATATATATATATTATATAAGAGGAGAAAGATTCAGAAAATATTGTGAAGAAAACGGGCTGATAATGTGCATCACCTACTTTAAACAAGAGAAAAGGAAACTATACATATGAGAAAGCCATGGATATAAGAAGAGGAATCAAAAGGACTGCATAATGATAAAAGAGAGGTTCTGTAGCAGTCAAGAAAGCCAAAACCTGTCCAGGAGCAGAACTCATATCACAGTCCTGTTATGATTAACATGAAAATCAAACTAAAGAGAAACAAACAAAAAAACTAATTCATCAACAATACCGCTAGACAGAACAGCTTTAAATAAAAAAATATGTTAAAGATACTTATACAATACAAGTATAGAACACATATCATAAGCTGCTAAAAGAAGGGATTGATCAGTACGGAAGAAAAAATCCTGATGTAAAAACTACAATCAAATGGCAATGCATAAAGAATAGCAAATAAAAAATTTGCGACATCTTACCCAAGAAGGAAAAGAACAAAAAACAAAAATGGATAGCTGACGCCAACTTGGAAACAAATGGAAGAAAGAAGACAATCGAAGAACACTAGCCAATACAACAAAATAGATGATGAAACACAAAAAATGTGCAAAAAGATTTTGGCTCAGCCAAAGATGTCTAGAAATCGAAACTATGAAAAATAAATAAGATTAAAGAGAGATGCATACAGAAATGAAGAGAATGGCCAGTAAAGAAAAAAAAACACACAGAAAGTTGATCTAGTGAAAACAAAAAAGAAAAAAAAATGCTAACAGACAGCAAAGATATAATCAATAGATAACAGGGACATATAACAGAATTATTTTACGACGAAAGAGAAAAGAAACCAATTATAAAATGTACGTCAGGCTATAAAATCTAAAAATCGGAAGTCGAAAAAGCCGTACAAACAACGAAAAAGGGAAAAGCTGCACGATCTGAAAACATGCAGATTGAGATGATAAATGCACTAGAAGAAATAAAGATGACACAGATATACGACTAATATGTCATTTATGTTGGGTGCAAACAGCAATAGCAATATATAACAAAGAGAACTCTACACCTATTGATGTAAAAAGAAGAATAATTCAGGGATGCATTCTATCACCAAGCATGTTCAATTTATACACTGAGCAAATCTTTAAAAACATCACAGAGATGCCAGGCCTAAACATTAATGGAAAGATAATCAGTAACATAAAATATGCTGATGATACTGTACTACTATCAGAAAATCCTAAAGATCTAAAGTAATTACTTAATTTAAAAAACATGACAAGCAAAAAATGTGGATTAAATATAAATATCAGAAAGACTAAAACTATGATCATAAACAAAGATAACACTCAAAACCTACAAGTGGATATCAAAGTTGAAGGAATAGACCTGGAGACAATTCAGAGCTACAACTGTCACTGGACATACTATAACCAGTGATGGAAAATGCACAACACTGAAATAAAAGAATTGGATTGGCAAAAAGTCATTTTAATGTCATGAAAAATATACTAACATTAAAACAAATAACACCAGGGTTAAAACTAAGAATAGCAATTGTTACATCTTCTCAGTATTCCTGTATGGTGCAGAAACATGGCAATTAGCCAAGAAAAAAGAACACAAAATTTAAGCCTTTGAAATGTAGATTTATAGAAGAATAGGTAGAACTGGATGGAAAGAAAAGAAATCAGATGATGAAGTTTTACAACAACTAAAAATGAAAAGAGAACTACTAAACACAATTCAAACAAGGCAAATGAGATTTTTGGGACATGTTAAAGGACACAGCATTGGAAGAGAAAATTAAAATTATAAGAGGCAGACCAAGACTAAAATGGACGAGTAACATCAACAGATGGACAAGTTAGCCTATGACAACCTGCACCATCAAAGCAAGAGACAGGAATGGCGCTCTCTGGTAGCCATCCTTTGGTGCAGAGACGACACTCAATGATGATGATATATGTGACACAGAACAAAAACAGTGATATGGAACTGACAAAATAAAATAGCATAACTATAGCAAATAATACAAACCATCATAGACACTTCAAATGAAAATCAAACGTATGTGGACGAAACTGGAGCGAGGGCTCCTTTCTTTCTTGTGAAATTTGAGCTGACCATGTCTCTGATTGGTCCAGGAGTTTCAGTTTTATGAACGTCCAGTTTGTCTGTGACTACTTTCTTGGCACTGGAAGCGGAAATTAATCCTCTACTTAGAAGTCTAGACTCTATTTCCAAAGATTCAGAAAATTTAGCACGAGTCTGCTTATTGTTAAGTAAAATATATATATTTTCCCGCCTTTTTGGAGACATTGAATCGTGTAGTCCATCAATGTAATCCAAAACGTCACCGGATTGCCAGGTTGTCGCGCGGTCTGGGGATGTCACTGGAGCTAAGTGCCAGTAATTTTCAGAATAAATGGGAGATTTATTGGGGTGGTGCAATGTTGGAGAGTCAGAAATATTCCTGAAATTGCTGAATTTGTATCCTCTTAGTTTATGCACTTTGGCGTAGTTTTGAGGTTCGTCTGCTTGAACCTGCTGAGGTTTCATCGGTTGTTGGTGTGGTTGATGTACTGATGAGCTTGTAGTAAGTTCGTGATGGTTTGCAGATAATAATGACGATGAGGAGGTCGAACAATTCGATGACGATGATGTCAACGATAGATGGGAACGGTCTTCCTTGTGACTTTTATTACCGCGATGATGTTGATGATGGTGATGGTGGTGATGATGATGGTGGTGGTGTTTTTTGCAATTACTACTGTCGTGATGATAAGAATGCAAATGATGATGAGAGCGATGTCTATGTGAAGTTGGTGACGATGAAGAAATAATCTTATTACAGTTTCCTTTTCCGCTGTTATCGCTGTTATTATTTTTAAGACGGTTGATGTATGTTCTCTCTGGCACAGCTGGAGGCGTTTCCATGGTTACTGGTGAAATGATATTGCTCCCCGGTAAAGATTCACACACAATCTCGCCACTCGGATAGTTCTCGTCGGTTTCACCAATGGCTTCATAAACATGCTCATCATCCTGTTTATCTCCCTTCGTAGCAGCAGTTGCCGGCCAGATGGTGTCCCACTCGACATAACCTCGAGAATTTGTACTCTGTAATATTCTCGTGCCAGGTTTTTGCAACCACTCGGAGCAAGTTTTCCACTCGACATATCCTCGTTCACCATTTATATTATTCACTTCATAATTGTTAACATTCCCATGTGTCTTACCGGGTATCTCATTCTCGCTTTCTGGGCAGAGAACATCAACAGACATAGACCTGTGTTTAAAATTGAGTTTCCTACTGATCAGACTGCTAGTTAAACTCTCGTTACTGTTTTCGTCGTCGTCGTCGACCTTCTTATCGTTAAATGAAAACGTGTCGAGATCGTCGTCGTCTATTAAACTTGCGCTAGGACGGAGTGATACGCCACTGTCACTGAGGCTTCTTTGGGCTAGCTGTTCGCTGCTGTTAGTAACGTTGTGTGCACTGCTACCTGTAGTAGTTGCGGCTGTTGATAATGACTCAACAACAGTAGGCAAGATGAGGTATGTGGTACCTTCCCACTGAAAATGGGGTGTTGTTGTCGGCGTGAAGCACGGTGACTTACCAGACCCCATCATGAGATCATCTCGACTTTCGTAGATTCGAAGACCCCTAGAAGCCAACATTCTCTTCTCGACGCTGTTAACTACTACTGGAGATGGATTATACTTATTTAAACTGTAATTGATTAGTCCATTGTTCTTTTGAGCAATTCTAGCTTTCTCTCTCTCCGGAACTGTCAATCCCTTGTTGAACAAATCCTCACAATCTGTTATGCTATCTCCACAATTGGTGTTATTAAAAAACGGTGGTGTGTTTAAATTATCATTATTATCAGTACCTGGTGAAATAATATATAAGCTTTCTGGATAAGTTGAGCACTTGTTTTTATTTAGTAGTGGTCTGTACTTCCCAATGTCACAAATATCTTGGTTTTTATCACGAGTTAAATTGTCCGAGTTATGCCAAGTGCCATTTGTAGAAAGATATTGCGAAGAGTTTTGAGACGTGTCACATAAAAGAATATTTCTATATTCTCCACTGAGTGTTGTGTTTTTACAATCTTCGTTCTGACGATCCTGTTGGGATAAGCTACAGCTGTGTTTGTCGTGTTTGCCAACAAAATAATTTAATTCACAGTTGTAATTGTTTGAATGATGAACGATCCCACATTGCAAGTCATTGACACATGTAGAAGTTGTCTTTGTATCAAACATAAATAAATTATCATTCAACGGGATATTTTCAAAAGGCGATATACTCTTTCTAACTGAATGTCTATTTTCACATGCAGATGATGGATCTAAAAATGTCGAGCTCTGTAGAGGGCTCTCACCTGTCTGTTTTGGTTGATATAACAGTCCGGTCTGATCGCCATTATTTGTGAAGTCTTTTATCACCACATTACCTTCACAAACAAAAGAGTTATCAGTTTTCTTACGATCCTTTGAATCTAACACAGACTGTAATTTAATACTTATAATATTATCGACGCTATCAGCGTCGACGCTGAGACTAGTATTACCTACCTCGGGTCTGTCCGCTGCAGGCAAGCGAGTGCTTCTATCCTTCGAATTTGACCGACAGTAATTTAATTGTTCACAGCCGAAGGGGGATAATCCGTTGGTAGATGTTGACTGGTTCGAATTAACCACACGTGAAAATGAGTGGGTGTTTACAATATCTTTCTCGACTTCTGGACGGTCCGCCCACTTTTCGGGCAGAAAACCGGAATTAACAGGTTCCTGAATTGGTGGTAGTAGACAACTATAGTCGATCTCGTTAGGTTGGAAAGTTGGTGGACTCCGGTTAAGTGGAAAGTCTAGCCGCACTCGGGAGACAGAACTGTTGTGACTGATCGGTTTGTCCTCGGTGTCTGAAGGTAATTGCGACTGATTTCTTTCTTCGTAGTTGCTACGGAACCAGTCTAGGTTAGCTGGTAAATCTTTATCACTGTACTCTAAGCGCGTCCTTTGTTTGCCTCGGCGTGTCAGAATCTTCGGGTTTTCCTCACAGAACGCACATGATTGGATCACCGACGAATCACGTTTATCACCACGATTACATCCCAAATTGGTCGTTTCTGAACCAGTATCAGATCTTGTGAGTTCCCTCGTCTGGAGCAGGAGTTAACTGTTACAGCATAAGCTCTGGCCGCCCTATCCCTCTCGAAGCGAGCGCGAGGCGATTCTTTGTGCAGAGCGTGTGTTAAACGGGGCACGCCGCTTTTAGACCGACTGTTTTCGCTGGACGAGCTTTGTGTCCGGGTTTTCAAAGTGCTTCTCGTCTCGGAGCTATTATTAAGTTGTAAAAACTCTGCAATTGTTTCTGACACTGGCTTGTGTGGTGTTTCGAATACCCGCTTGGGTGTGATCTTTGTTGCTTTCTGACATAAATTCTCTACACGTTGGAATTCCCCGCCTACTTTTCCTGGTGAGTTATATAAACTAGAGGAACCTTGAACTTTCGAGTCAGTGACCGTTCTTGGCATAAAACTAGGCACTAAAGCACTGGAGTCGTTTAGCAAGGAAGAGTCAGTGTTAGATCTTACATGTTCTTGGTTCTGAAGACAATTGTTCCTCTTTATCCCTGTTTTCTCCTTACACTCACCATGGGTGAAAGTATGTTTGTACCATTTCTCTCTGAGGTCGTGATTATTTCTTAACATTTCATCGCTATGTATATCGGTCTTATCGCAAGTATTAATTGAATTGATGATGTCAACGTTCTGAAGAGCCGTGCTGTGGATAATATCCTCTGACAAGAATGAGCTCTCTCTCTGAGATTTGAAGACCGCTGTCTGATTCTTAGGATCAGACAAAGAAGATGAGGCGTTGAAGTTGGTCTCAAAATCAATGACGGGTGCGTCAGTGTTCAAATCAATATTCGTTGATGCAACGTTACCGTTTTTATCTGCGATTCTGCATGTGTGATCACTTTGTGGCAATTCTCCAAGAGCATCAACATGTATTAGCTCCCCTGTACAAGATGATGTGGTCAACTGACCCCGCTGATAAAAATAATCGTCCTTGACACTAACGTGTCTCAAAGACTGTTTTTCTTGATCTTCAACGTCAAAGATCTGTGATAGCTCTTTAGTTCTTAATAAATCGTTCAGCGGACTACAGTTAGAACTCTCGTTATTATCGTCTTTAAAGAAGTTTAAAGATGTATTCTCGCTCTGTGACAACTTCTCCAACCATCGTCTCAAATTATTTTGCTTACTTTGCACATCCAGCGAATTAAATGCATATTTACTTACGTCTATTTCTTCACTTCTAGCAGCTTTTGAGTCAGAAATGTGATACTTACGCCGCAGTGAACAATAGTAAACATTTGAAATTGAATCTGGAACTGAACGATCAATAAATATTTGGGATTTGAGCATACCTCCAAACACAGGAAGGTTATTTCCGGAACTCTCTTTGTCAAATAAATCTGTCTTTATTGTTCGTTCCGTGTCCCTGTTTGCTGTTTCATTAAACCTACTTTCATTCCCTGAAGTATTTGTTGAGCCAAGCGGGGCGTCACGGTTTGAAGCAGGTTTCTTATCGAGAGCGCGAGAGCTACCCGCGGATGTTTCTATTGTCAATCTTGCTGCTTCATCGCAGGATACGTTTGTATACCTGTGAACTGGAGAAGTCATCAATTCAACAGTTTCCCACCTGTTAATAGGCTTTCGTCCAATACTAAGCTTTGGTGTTTTATTGGCGTTATCACAGCTGTCAACAGTTTTGAAGAATGTGCGAAATTTAGCAGAAGTTTTCCTGCCGTTTGTATGTGTTTTTGACTTAGTTTTTGAAGCGGTCTTGTCAAATACATTTTGAAGACATGAGTTAGCATTCTTTTCTGAAGGTGCTGGCAAATCATAATGGAGTCTGGTATCTAGCGTTTCTGCAAAACATTGGATCGGTCCTCCATTGTCACAAATGGGCATGCATTTATCAATGTTGCTTCCACTTCCGACAATGAATAACCTCACGCAGTCACCATCCCGTTTAAAAACCGCGCGTTTTCCTGTTCTTGTTCCCAAAGCATCATCACTGGCCCCCTCACAGAGATGTTGTATGTCAGGTTTAATTTGGCTGAAGTCTATGTTCGTTAGTGTGGAACTGCTTGGCGTGTTTTCCTTGCCACCTATGCTGACGTCGTTCATTGACACAATGTCTTGAACAGAAAGTTGAACAGAGTCAAGACCTGTACTACAATTGTTAGTACATTTGTCTTGAGCTTCATTATCATTGAACGCACAACCTGAACGATGATACCCGAATTCACAGTTATCATCAACACGAATATCACCAGGTTTGATCACTGGCAAAGGGAAGGAACTCCTATCTTGATTTTGCTTCTCCCATTTTCTATACCCCAAAGGGGAAAACTTCCAAGGCATAGTTCGCGGCGTAGTTCCTGGAGCGGAGGAAATATTTGTGGTCTCAGTCCCTGGGGTTTCAACAACATGAGACTGTGACCAGTTCTGGGTTTCAGCACCTTCGTGGCAACTGTTGTTCTTAATACTCCTAGTGCTGTCGTCGATACCACTGATAATGCCGGTGTTGTCGCATTTGTAGCTAACTAGAACGCCGCTGTGTCTACCACTCTGCTTTGATTTAGTAGACCGTGAAAGGTTGACACTGTCACCGTAGCCATTAGAAATAGAAGTGGGAGCTGTAGATTTGTAATTTGTGTCACTGTTTGTTACTTCGAAATGTAATGTATTCGTTCGGTCATGGCTATAGTTAACTGTTCTACTAGAGTCACACCAACTGTCAGCAAACCCATCCTCAATCAGAGCTCTTCTTGGCTCAGAGCTTTCTTTTCCAGGTTTTACGTTATGAAAATATGAAGTGCTGTGTGTTTGTGAGTTGTGATTCGCCTGAATGGTCGTTTTAGTAGCATTCTTGGTAGCGCTGACAGCATTAAAAGGGGAGGAGTCTACGGTGTGCTTGTGTGATGTCAGATCATAGACAAGGTGGTACGTCGGGCTGTGTGTAGAAGGATTGGTGGTCGTGTATTTGTGCACAGGTGAAGGAATAACCATGCAGCTGCTGTCTTCTCTTTCCCTAATTATTCTAGATGCCATGTATCAAGGGATGTCTGTGTTTGACAAATCGAATTCTCCTGCAACTATTTCTTTTCTGTCTAATTTTCACAATTTGCTTCTGATAAACTCATTGTGGGCAGAGTTATTTAAACTTCACCAGAGAAGAGCGGTATACAGGGCTTGTCACCTGTGAAATTAAATTATTGATCATTTCTTTAGTATAAGTACTACTGTCAATGTATGATTAATGGACACAATAATTACATTAAACATTATTATTGATTTTATTTAGGGGGTTTCTTAAATTTTAAACAGTTTGAGCACTGGACTGGTTTTTTGAAAGTTATTAGTGTAGAGAGAGAGAGACATATGTTATATGTGGTTACTGCTACAGGAAACTATAAAATGTTCATAGTTGCAAGTATGAAAACTAACGAAGTCAGGTTGTTTGTGGTCATATGTTGTGTGGAGTTTTAAAACATAGGTGGTCAGTCGACACACGACGTATACATGTAGACAGTCTCAAAGTGGTCACTGGATGTTGATTATCAGTCATTGGTGGTCAGTCGACGCAAGTGGCTATTTTGTGTTGGTGGAAATTATACGTAGATAGTAATTATATAGAGGGAACTATTCTAAAAGTAATAGTTTGTTATACTGAGTCATTAATCGTAAGTAGCCTTTAATCAACGATAGTCGTTGTGTGTGGAGACCCATAATACATGAGTTACCATTTGCACTTAAGAAAGAGACTAACACGCCACATTTATACTAGATATACCCACCCATCATCAGCAGTCAACGCAATAGCTTCATTTTGTGATTGGACGTTTCTAATTCACTGTGTGTGTGTATGTGTACTGATGTGATTGCACGGTCCTTGTAATTGGACCTTTCTAATTCACTTTGAATGTGCGTATGTGTGTACTGATGTGATTGCAAGGGCCAACCTTATTATTAAAATCCATCACAACAAAAGGAACATATATAGTCAGAGCTGACCGAATGAGTATTAACTTTTACGTATAAAAGGAACGGTTCCATACTGATGTTATCACTAGAATCTACATCTGACTTCTATTGTTTCCACGAATGTAGTGTATATTTGATGATTGACAGTTTGCTGATTCAGCAGCATGTATGTGTTTTGTCCATTTGATCAATTCTATTACTAACTGGTAATGTGTTGCTTGGATGATAATGATTTTTGCCCTTCTCAAGCATGAGGGAAGACAAAATATCACCAACCAGTTTACTGCACGGGAGCCGCGATAGATCAGTGGTTATTGAACTGGACTACAAAGGACAAGAGGTAGGTTTCGATACCAACTGACGGCTTCCGGGTTCACCCAGCCTTAATTGGGTACCTGATTTTTTTTCTGGGAAAGTAAAGCGGCACGAGCGTAATACCGACCACACTACCCCAAAAATCATGTGCTGAAGATCTGTAAAATTTATGGTCACTAACACCATATTCGAACAAACAACAAATGATAAATAGCATCTTCATACCAACTTTGTGCTATGAAAGTCAAACATGGACCCTTTCTAAATCCCATTTAAGAAAGATCAATACATGTGAGATGCGATGCTTGAGAAAAGTAACAAACAACACAAGAAGAGATAGAATACCAAATGAAACCATAAGAAAAATGGTAGGAACAAAACCCTGCCAAGAATATATAGAACAACAACAACTTAAATGGTTCGGCCACCTGGTCAGAATGAATCCTCACCAATCACCATCAAGGGCGTTCTTCTCGAGAATGCATGGGAAAAGACCAAGAGGAAGACCCAGAAGAAGATGGATAGATGCAGTGACAGAGACATGTAACAACAAAGGAAAATCACTAATTCAGACAATTCGAGCAGCACAAGAACGACAAATGATATAAATCACGACGCCTTTTAGGTATCAGTGAAAGAGAAAAGAAGAAAGAAGAACACCATATTCCCTATATGCCACTTGGCGTGACGGGGGTACTTTACTACTTTTTTTTTCAACAGTTTATTGCCCCGATATAATGTAGATATGGTTTTGCCATGCTCACTCCATATCATTAATTCACGCAGAGATAAAAGAGACACACTTTCAAAATACCACAGCAGTTAAATGGAGATAGCTGTATTTATCAATTTGCGAACCATGTAGAGAGAAAACACACTCAATCTGTATCAGACCTGGTTCAGCTTCAAAGCAAAAGCTGTTTTGTTAAGCCCAAGCCAGTAAATTAAGTGTTCCATTGAACTGTCATCCAAGCGAAAGGCTGGGATTAATCCTTTCGTTTGTTCTGGTCTTTTCCTTCCATTTTCCTCTACAAGCGACTGCGACAGTTAGACGCAATTGGAGCAGAATAAGTCTACCTAAGCATATATGAGACCTATTTATGTGCTCGTAATAGTCTATTGGTGGTTCATTCATTTCTATAGACTCCTGGATTGCAGTCTAACTTTCGCCCCATCCTAGAAGGCGAGTCAACAGAAAGAGATCAATTCTGAAAAGAAATAAGATAAATAAGGATTACACCACGATGCGACTGTTTGTAATTTAAGTAGTGTGACCCCGATAGGGTACTTTACAACATTTTTTAAAAACAGTTTATTGCCGCGATATATTGTAGATATGATTTTGCCATGCTCACACGCTAACTAGTGGTTAGCGGGGTAGAGTTCTGCCCTACCAAAGGAGGAGTAAGACGTCTCCTTTCCTCCGCTAGTCTTCGGGACACCCTTGGGCAAGGTGAAGCTCCCGTTTAGCCCCCCTATCAGGGTTATGTGAAGCCATTGGAGCAGGTGATAGATGGTGTTGTGGGAGCAGCGGACAAGTAGAGCCGGTTATGGTCCCCTCACCGCGATGGCAGGCAGAGGATCTCATGTATAGAGACAATGGCTGCAATCTCCGACTAGTACAGTCACTGCCAAGAAGGAAAGGAATGGCAAACTACCTTCTTATATTGCCTAGACTAATCATGAAAAATCACAAATTAATAACTAACAGGACAATTTCAACTTATAAAACAAGGAGTCAGACAAGGCTGTGTTCTATCGCCGGATTTGTCTTCACTTTACAGCGAACATATTATGAGATCAATAGTAGACAAAAAAGGAATTGAAGTCAATGGTCACAACATAAATAATTTGCAATATGCGGATGACACAGTCTTAATAGCAGAGACGGGGAGTGAACTACAAGAAATGATAGACATAATAGTAAAAGAAAGCAACAAGAAAGGTCTCAGTCTGAATAGTAAGAAAAGAGAAGTAATGGTCATATCGAAGAAACAATCATCACCAGCATGTAGCATAAAAATAAACAGGACAAATTTGAAACAAGTGCAACGCGTCCAATACCTCGGCACAATAATAACATCGGATGGAAGATGCACCACGGAAATAAAAAGCAGAATAGCTCTGGCCAAAATAGCATTTCAGAAAATGAAAAATATCTTATGCAACAAATCTATGTCAATAGAAATGAGAAAGAGAGTTCATCGGTGCTATATAGAACCAAGTCTGACCTATGGAAGCGAATCATGGACAGCAGACAAACAAATGAAAAGACGATTAGTTAATCCACAGAGATGGGATTTCTCAGAAGAATGTTGAAAGTTCTCTGGACAGCTAAAAAGATCAATGAGGAAGTTCTCAGAGAGCCCAACACAAAAAGGCAGCTCCTAAAAAAACATCAGAAAGAAACAATTACATTTTTCGGGCACATCGTGAGAAGAGGAAAGTTGGAATACTTGATTACAACTGGCAAAATAAAAGGAAAGAGAGATCGCGGACGACAAAGAGAGAAAATACTAGATAGCTTGGTGTCATGGCATGGAAAACAGTCAACAACAGAACTGATACGATGCACTGTAGATTGAACATTGTGGAAGGACATGATCTACTATGCCAACCGGTATGGCACATGATGATGATGATGATGACCCCGATAGGACGAAAAGTACTTCGAAATTTCAGCTTATTTTATTGTTATTACTTGAAGTAATTATTATTATTTGTTTGTGTGCATTTGCTTCATTTATTGAGAGATACAATCCACATAATGGATAGGACAAATATGTTTCATGAATTTGTTGAAACATAACACAAACTGAACTATCACAAGGGGTCGACAACCCAGCAACTATGCTGAGCGCTGTCAGCGATATCTGACAGCTTGCGTCAGAATCGGCAAACAAGACCCTCCTCAATTTCTCAGTCTAGTCGTGCCTAGTGAATAAGGATTGAGAGGGTAGACAACCCGGTACTAAACAAAATGCCTTGTTGAATTTCGGATGTTTTGGGTCGAGAAGTGCAGATTAAATACGACAACTTAACGCATCTGTGCAAAACTTAACGTCTTTTTCAAGACGAATGAGGACCGGGAGAACTACTTCAGTCGTTGCATGAAGGCAAACAAACAAACAAACAAAAACGAACGCTGGAGAGCATCAGAAACCGAACCGTCAAGATTGTAATTTGTTCTTAACATTTACTAAGAAAAATTCACAGAAAATTGTGGACAAAGAAAATCCAGAACAAATAATTGCTAAAGAGATTAGATGAACAGAATATGGCACATTGACAACAGGCAGAAGTTGAAACTGGATAGGTTACGTGCTCAAAAGGTATCGAGGAGCAACCACAGCTACAGATATGCAGTGATCTCCCGAGGTAAGGCAGACTAACGACTACCTAGGCAACAGTGAGGCAGACTAACGACTACCTAGGCAACAGAGAGGCAGACTAACGACTACCTAGGCAACAGAGAGGCAGACTAACGACTACCTAAACACAGGCGCATATGGGATTTACTTTACGGTACTATTTCTTTTTTGTTTTTCTTTCTTTCTTGTTTTTCTTTCGTTCTTTCTCTTAACATTAATTTAATTTCTTTCTTTTTTTCTTTCTCTAAAAAATTGATTTAATTTCATTCTTTCTTTCTTTCTTTCTGGCGTTTACCCAATGACTACTAAAGGAATTGATAGATCTCTACTTCATCCGTTATTAAAATGACGGTAAGTGGGAGTGGATGCGTTGTGTTGTGGTATATTTGCGCCTTTCGACCCAACACACCCGACTTCAGCACGGTATATTTGAGTACCGGATTGCCTTTCTATCCCTACTCGCTGGCCAAATTTTATAGATGATTTTCAGGAGCACCACTAGGAGGTGGAGCAATGTCTAAATCAGCTCTGTCGTTCGCCGATCCTGACGCAGGCAGTGAGCTCAATTGCTGGACAGACATCTTGGCCACCACTATAACGAAGTGAAACTGCCACAGCTGCCCACTCTAGTATAACATTGTACATTATTCCAGCTGATGACAACAATAATCATGAAATGTGAAATCTTTACAGAGATGTCTTTAATTCACCTTTTTTGTTCTCCTTCATCCTATAAAATAGCCCAGTGGTTAGTGAACTGGACTACAAAGGACAAGAGGTAGGGTTCGATTCCAATCGACGGCTTCCGGGTTCACCCAGCCTTAAACTGGGTACCAGATTTTTTTTTCTGGGGAATTAAAGCGGCACGAGCGTAATGCCGACCACATTACCGCAAAAAATCATGTGCTGAAGGTCTGTAAAATGTATGGTCACTAACACCATATACCCTAAACGCCACTTGACGAGACGGGGCTCTTTACTTTTTTTTTTTTTTTTTTTTTCATCCTATAAAATCGGTTTGGAGGGGGAGGGGGCATAGATGGGACACTACAGACTTAGTCAACTTTCTCCATTGATCTCTATCATTGTTATTCTTGGAACTCTGCAAAGTCTAGGCTTTTCCATTCTTTGATGTTATCTAGTAACACTAATATTTATTTTGAAAATCAAAGGTTGCACCCCATTTTTTCTTCCTCTTCTTCATCCCATAACCTGTAGGTTGTTGTTGCGGCCTCACTGACAAACCGCGTCAAACCTCTCCATCTTTATATTCAATCAACTTTGGAACTCTGCAAAGTTTTGGCCTGTCTATTCTTTGATGTTATCTTCCCATCTCTATCTCTGCTGAACTCTCCTTCTCCCACCTTTTACAGCTCCTGTAGAAGAATGTTCTTTGCTAGGCCAAACCATTTCATTTTGTATTTCTTCACAATGGTTACAAGATTCCTTGTTATATTCTTTTGTGAACATTTTCGTTTGTGATACGATCTAAGTAATAAATACCACAAAGTTAAAGATAACATTTCAACTCCATACATTCGTGCTGAAGTCGGATGTGTTGGGCCGAAAGGCGCAAATATAACAGTTATACAGCAAACCACAACACAACGCAGACAAGTCCACTACGTCCTTGTAAGGGCGGATGATGAAGAGGAATATTCTAGTCTACCACGATACTCTAGAATACTTTAGTCATCGGGCGAACGCAACCAACCAACCAACGATCTCCACACATTGTATTTCCTGTACTGTGGCATAGATTTAGTTGGTAATAAAGCGGTCGAAATGTTGGTAGTTTATAAGTTCAAATTTACATTAATAGTGCTTTTTGGACATCTAAAAAGACCACTGAGGAAATTCTCAATGAGGCCAACACAAATAGGGAGCTCCTAAGATACATCAGGAAGAAACAATCAACATTTCTAGGGCACATCATGACAAGAGGAAAGTTCGAATACTTGGTTACAACTGGCAAAATAAAAGGAAAGAGAGATCGCGGACGACAGAGAGAGAAATTTACTAGCCAGCTTGGTATCATGGAATGGAAAACGGTCAACAACAGAATTGATACAATGCACTGTTGATAGAAGATTGTGGAAGGACATGATCGCCTACGCCAACTGGTATGGCACATAATGATGATGAATGTTTTTAATCTAAATATTTCTCTTCATTGTGGCCATTACTTCCTCGATGTTGCTTTTTTTGTACTGAATCTAATGCCGTTATTTTAACTTTAAAAAATGGCTGCAGTAGAATTGTGACCAACTCGTTTCAAACCGACAACCCTCCTTGAGGCTAAAGGGACATAATCACATATAACTTCATCGTGGTCCAGTGACTTCTGGCTCGCTGACAAATAAGTGATACATTTGGTATTTCCTATTGTGTTCATTTCCCGTTTATACACGTCAGCAACGGCGGGGAAAGGGGAACGGCGTTCAGTTACGATTTATTACGATCTAATTCGTGACTGTTCAGTCAGTTTACTTCCGGCAGGATTACTATCAATGGGAGACTTAATGAGGGGTAAGAGCATTCATGAAAGTGAATGATTACAGTTGCCTTTTTATAGGTAGGAGAAAGGATGGTGCCACGTTGTGTGGGAGAGTGTGTGTGGAGAATCTCTGACTTGAATATTTTAATATTTATATTAAAAAAAAGACAATCGGAGAGAGAAAGGTGAAGTGATTCAAATATCCGGGAAGTTTATTGACATACAACACGTAAATATCAGTGAGACTCAAGATGTAACAAAGCTTAAACCACAGACAATATGCCACCACTAACAGTCCAACAAGGAAATAACTATAGGTAAAAAGAGCATACTACAACTCAATCTTTACTCAAACGCTGTCCAATACCCGGACATGGATGCCAACTTCACGTACAAGCAGAAGAATATCAACTCATCATCATCAAGTACCGGGCCTGCTGGCGTAGGTGATCATGTCTCTCCACAACTTTCGATTACGACAGTTATTTATCATTTATTTTGTTGACCTTCTGCCAAGCCATTCTCTTAAGCTGTCTGATATCTTTTCTCTTTCCTTCCCTCTATCTTTTCGTCCCTCAATTTTCCCAGTTGTTACAATATATTCCAGCTGTTCTTTTCTTATTACATGGCCAAAAAATGATGATTGAGACATGACTGGAGACAGATTGAGATATATGATGAGCATTGAAGAACTAAATAAGAAGCTAGCATTATACCCGAAATTAGATACATAAAGAAACAATATGTTAAATTGTTTAGTCAGGTGACAAGATAGAGAGATCACAATACGACACGAGTCATGAATAAACGTAAAAGGAAATGACCGACCTAAAAAAATGGATTGATGAAATATTAAACATTATGAAACATACACTTAGATGGGGCCAACAGAAGAGCAAAAGTTTGGAAGCTATATCTTCTCCTCAAATCATCATCAGATCGCAAGTCGTGTGCAGAACGTTGCATTCAACACAGCAGGTCTCTAGCCAGATCTCCCACAGAACGTTGCATTCACCACAGCCAGCCTCTAGCCAGATCTCGCACAGAACGTTGCATTCACCACAGCCAGCCTCTAGCCAGATCTCGCACAGAACGTTGCATTCAACACAGCCAGTCTCTAGCCAGATCTCCCACAGAACGTTGCATTCAACACAGCCAGTCTCTAGCCAGATCTCGCACAGAACGTTGCATTCAACACAGCCAGTCTCTAGCCAGATCTCCCACAGAACGTTGCATTCAACACAGACAGTCTCTAGCCAGATCTCCCACAGAACGTTGCATTCACCACAGCCAGCCTCTAGCCAGATCTCGCACAGAACGTTGCATTCACCACAGCCAGCCTCTAGCCAGATCTCGCACAGAACGTTGCATTCACCACAGCCAGCCTCTAGCCAGATCTCGCACAGAACGTTGCATTCACCACAGCCAGCCTCTAGCCAGATCTCGCACAGAACGTTACATTCACCACAGCCAGCCTCTAGCCAGATCTCCCACAGAACGTTGCATTCACCACAGCCAGCCTCTAGCCAGATCTCGCACAGAACGTTGCATTCACCACAGCCAGCCTCTAGTCAGATCTCCCACAGACCGTTGCATTCACCACAACCAGCCTCTAGCCAGATCTCGCACAGAGCGTTGCATTCACCACAGCCAGCCTCTAGCCAGATCTCGCACAGAACGTTGCATTCTCCACAGCCAGCCTCTAGACAGATCTCGCACAGAGCGTTGCATTCACCACAGCCCGTCTCTAGCCAGATCTCGCACAGAACGTTGCATTCAACACAGCCCGTCTCTAGCCAGATCTCGCACAGAACGTTGCATTCACCACAGCCCGTCTCTAGCCAGATCTCGCACAGAACGTTGCATTCACCACAGCCCGTCTCTAGCCAGATCTCGCACAGAACGCTGCATTCACCACAGACCGTCTCTAGCCAGATCTCGCACAGAACGTTGCATTCACCACAGCCCGTCTCTAGCCAGATCTCGCACAGAACGTTGCATTCACCACAGCCCGTCTCTAGCCAGATCTCGCACAGAACGTTGCATTCACCACAGCCCGTCTCTAGCCAGATCTCGCACAGAACGTTGCATTCACCACAGCCCGTCTCTAGCCAGATCTCGCACAGAACGTTGCATTCACCACAGCCCGTCTCTAGCCAGATCTCGCACAGAACGTTGCATTCACCACAGCCCGTTTCTAGCCAGATCTCGCACAGAACGTTGCATTCACCACAGCCCGTCTCTAGCCAGATCTCGTACAGAACGTTGCATTCACCACAGCCCGTCTCTAGCCAGATCTCGCACAGAACGTTGCATTCACCACAGCCCGTCTCTAGCCAGATCTCGCACAGAACGTTGCATTCACCACAGCCCGTCTCTAGCCAAATATCCCACTTCTTCTGTTTAGCCGATTGCAGCAAGTGGTCAAGTGTAGTTTTAGAAAAGAAAAAAAAAACGAAAGAAAAAACCTTGGATTACAATGTATATGGTGCTAGCGACCATTTCTTTCAAATCATCGACACACTTTTGAGTTATGTGGTCAGCATTACGTCAATACCGCCCTCTAACTTAGGAATAAAATCAGGTATCCATTTAAGGATAAATAAACT
Organism: Megaustenia siamemsis; assembly: GCA_032433765.1. Lineage (NCBI taxonomy): Eukaryota > Metazoa > Mollusca > Gastropoda > Stylommatophora > Ariophantidae > Megaustenia > Megaustenia siamemsis. The sequence continues at coordinate 73,884,309 of JAVIAB010000125.1, read as the reverse complement.
CAGAAGTCGGCAATCAGGATCGAACCCAAGATTTTGTCCTCATAGTCCTGTTGTCCTCATAGTCCTGTTGTCCTCATAGTCCTGTTGTCCTCATAGTCCTGTTGTACTCATAGTCCTGCTGTACTCATAGTCCTGTTGTCCTCATAGTCCTGTTGTCCTCATAGTCCTGTTGTACTCATAGTCCTGCTGTACTCATAGTCCTGTTGTACTCATAGTCCTGTTGTACTCATAGTCCTGTTGTCTTCATAGTCCTGTTGTACTCATTGTCCTATTGTCCTCATAGTCCTGTTGTACTCATAGTCCTTTTGTCCTCATAGTCCTGTTGTACTCATAGTCCTGTTGTACTCATAGTCTTGTTGTCCTCATATTCTTGTTGTCCTCATAGTCGTGTTGTACTCATAGTCCTGTTGTACTCATAGTCCTGTTGTACTCATAGTCCTGTTGTACTCATAGTCCTGTTGTACTCATAGTCCTGTTGTACTCATATTCCTGTTGTACTCATAGTCCTGTTGTACTCATAATCGACAGGTATATATCATTTCTGCTGTTGACTTTTCTGCCAAGTCATTCTCTTAAGCTGTCTCATCTTTTCTCTTTGCTTCCCTCTATCTCTTCGTCCCTCAATTTTCCCAGCTGTTACAATATATTCCAGCTGTTCCCTTCTCATTACATGGTAAAAAAAAATGATGATTGTTTTCTCCCAATAATGGAAATTAGCTCACTTTCTGCTTTGGGATTCATCCCTATCGGGAGAGACTCGTATTAATAGGAAAATACAGTACACAATTTATTCCCGAGCTGTGATCGTAACTTTATGCTATAGTCATGAGAACACCTACGTGAAAGACATCGCCAATGATAGCTAATTTTCTAGTTAGCTGAGTTGGATGTGTTCCCTAGCGTTTGGCTTTTCGTGGCATGGTGCAGTGCCATGGAGTACGGGTTCGATCCCGCTTCGTACCATATATTGTTCTTTGTTTTTTTTCTGTTGTTGATAATTTGTTATTTTTTCAGAGTGCTGTAATGCCTCCTATAATTCGCTGAATTATCGCCTCGGAAGTTTCCCTCGATAATAATATTCATTTATTATTATGTATCTCCTATCTAAAATCATTGGCGTCTTTCAAATATATATATATGAATGGCTCAGGCAAAAGTAGCTTTCAAAAAAAAGAGGAATATACTGTTTTTGACAATAGAAACAAGAAAAAGAGTTCATAAATGTTATATAGAGACAGTCTTAACATATGGATGTGAATCATGGACAATAGGACAACAGACAAAGAAATCACTGGGGTCTGTAGAAATGTTCTTTTACAGAAGAATGTTGACAATAACATGAACAGCTAAGAAGAGTCATGAAAACGTTCTGAAAGATGCCAAAGCAAAAAGAGAGCTAATTTCCAATATTAGGAAGAAACAATCATCATTTTTTGGCCACGTAATGAGAAGAGAACAGCTGGAATATATTGTAACAACTGGGAAAATTGAGGGACGAAGAGATAGAGGGAAGCAAAGAGAAAAGATACCAGACAGCTTAAAAGAATGGCTTGGCAGAAAGTCAATAACAGAAATGATAAATAACTGTCGAGATCAAAAGTTGTGGAGAGACATGATCACCTACGCCAGCAGGCTCGGTACTTGATGATGATGATGATGATGATGATGATGATGATGATATATATATATATATATATATATATATATATATATATATATATATATATATATATATATATATATATATACAGGGAGCCGCGATAGCTCAGTGGTTAGTGAACTGGACTACAAAGGACAATGGGTAGGGTTCGATCCCAACCGACGGCTTCCGGATTCACCCAGTCTTAAATGGGTACCGGATTTTTTTCTGGGAAAGTAAAGCAGCACGGGCGTAATACTGACCACATTACCCCAAAAATCATGTGCTGAAGGTCTGTAAAATATAGGGCCACTAACACCATATTTCCCTATACGCCTCTTGGCGTGACGGGGGTACTTTACATTACTTTATATATATATATATATATATATATATATATATATATATATATATACAGTATATATATAAATTAATAATGTATCAAGATAATTGTTATTTTACCGGAGGACTCAATCTTCCTATCGAGGTAGTCACTCTGCGTCAATGACTCAGGAGGTTGCTCTGGTGGCATGACTGAAGCTGTCAACTTAATTTTATTGTCCCGTCCCCAGCAGTAAATCAAACTGGGACTCTAATGTTGTAGATTACGCCCACAGTCGGGGATTTCCATAGGTTGGACATCAGCATCAAGCACCAGGCCTGCTGGCGTAGATAATCGCGTATCTACATAGTTTTCCCTGTCTATATCTGCTTATCAGTTCTGCTCTAGGCTTCATGGAATGTCACTCATTACAATTAAATGTAGATTCCCCCCCCCCCCCGTTTTCTGTTTCCTTCTATTATTTATTTTTCGTCCAACTTTTCCAAATGTCACAGTTTTTTTTTTTTTTTTTAATAATGGAAGATTCCTTATTTTTACATGGCCCAAAAAAAGTGGTTTCTATCTTCTACACAGCTGTTTGGTGTTGTATAAAAGTTATAGTTTAGTTATAATCTTGGAAATGTTGAAGGATTTTGAGGTGTAGATGTCCGGAATCCAGTATATTCCCCTCATTCCTAACAAATAGGGGGACTGTTTGGTTTCGAGGCAAGACGCCGGTCTCGAGACAGAGAGGTTGTGGGTTCAAATCCCGCTGCACTAGTTGGGATGTTTAGTTATAATTTCTCTCTTTTCTCGGAAACCGCCCCTGGTCTCAGCCAGCAGGGAGGCTCGGCTTGAAATATCAATTACTCATGGACGGAAAAATGAGTACCTCCGAAGACGGAGTTTTCTGCCTATGTGGCGGGGAACCCCTGTGCACACGGCTGTCAGGGAAAACCGGATTAACACTCAAGATTCAGTTCCTAGTCTCTAGGGACTTTGTCAGAGGTCAATTCTGGCGAACGAAAAAAAAAATTCTTAAAATGGTTTACATAAAAAAAAAAAAAAACATCGTGGAAAATTCATCCAAAATAATATTGCAGGTGAAGTTCAATCGCCAGCTAAATTCATTCCAAGAAAATGCACCTCCGGAAAAAAAAATTAATTTCGGTGAAAATTCATCGCAGGATTCTATGTGTAACAGGATAATGATGTAAATAGAAGAAATGAGAATATATGATGGTAGAATGGTAGCACGAACCCAGGGCTATAATGCTGACGGCGTACTCGTCCCAAGCAAGAACATCAATATGTTGATTCACGTAATCATAGGTCATAATTCAAAGTACATATACTCCTCATAAATGTACGGGGTCGAAAAAGTGTGTTCATCAAATGAAATACGACTAGAGGAACTAGAAATATTAGCAAAGAAATATTAGAAGGAAGGTTAAGTAATAAGCTACAGATGTCAAAAACCACATAAAAAGGAAGCGTGTAAGATAAAAAAATGTTTGAATTGTCGACGTTAAGTGCAACAAACGTTTTAACTTTGCTTGTACTTGAAATGTTTCAGAGAAAAAGTAAAACAATAAGCTGTGATGTTTGATTATAATGTTTGAATTGTTGGCGGAATTCTTACAAATGTGTCAATCATTCGTCACTTCCTCTTTTCACATCTATATCTTTATTGTATTATTTATATTCACCATTTGAAGTCATACGGTGTAAATAAACTGAGTTAAGTTTTATTTTGGATATAGTCAGGACCTTTAAATTCACACAATCATAGATTATAAATCAGGCGATGAATTTTTCTTGAGATGACTTTTCTTGCAGTGAATTACCCCGCGATTATTTTTCTTTTGATGAATTTCCCACGAAGTTTTTTTTTTCGTGATATTTCTTCTGTGTATTTTTTTTTGTTTCTGGTTCTGTTAAAAATTGATATTTAATGTTTATGGTTCCAATTTGTGACACCAAACAGAAAGCCTCACATTTTTAGCTAAAGTCAATATTTATCTCTTGACGTTTTAGTCACCCAGCCTTTAATGGGTACCGGATTGTTTTCTGGGAAAGTAAAGCGGCACGGGCGTAATACCGACCACATTACCCCAAAAATCATGTGCCGAAGGTCTGTAAAATTTATGGTCACTAACACCATGTACCTTATACGCCACTTTGCGTGACGGGGCACTTTACTTTATTTTACATTTTAGTAGAAATCGTAACTGAAAAGATTGACAACATTATTTAGGTTCTCTGGTGCAATATTCCATTTATAAACTACCAATGTTTATACATTTTAAGACACAGTTTTTTCTATTTTGTCTAACAACACAACTTTATAGAATATAATTAGTCCATTGGATCTACAAAGCTCTAAACGAATGGGTTCAAAGCTGTCAGCGACTTCTAGCTGACTGCTAGAGACTGGATCCGGCAAATACAGCTGATCAAGATTCTACTCCACCTCAAAGTCGTAGGCCTGGAAACGGACTAACTAGTCTGGCAAAATGATTAGGTTGTAAACCCGATGCCCAGATGTTTCTGCAGTATACGTCATAATTTGAATACAACTCAATATGGTGGATAGGCGGTATAAACTTTTAAAGGCTGTGTCTGAAAAGTGTTCTTTGTTGCAGTTTCCTCATATCCCAATTCCGGCCTGATACCGAAGCTACTGAGTTAAGTGCCCTGTGCACACAGTGAGTTGTGCATTTCATCCTTTTTGATCGTGTTTCGATATTCAGATTGCTTACGATGAATGATGATATCGTATGACGGGTAACAGATGGCTGTGTTCACTTTCTATGCAGTTTATGTCTTTTGGTGTGTGCTGAAACTGCTCTGATGGGGACTACAGCTACCTTTCTTTGTTTGGGAGACGCGACATTAATTCAGATGATTCCACTGGGACTGGCGGTTGAGCAATTATGGATTTTAATTAATTTGCAGTCATGCCGGGGCCTTCCATAACCATAACCAGATATTTCATGCTTAAGTCGAACGTAGTGGGTGGAAAGGCGCAGTTGCACTAGCTCTGCTGTAGAGCACAACTTAACGTAGCAACGCCCACAAAATGCACTTTACTGCACCATGAAACAGCAATCGCCGGCCGAACGCAGAAGAGGAACAAGGAGAAAAATAAAGAAAAAAAATACTTTTGTATACTATCCTTGTGGTTTAGAAAGCTGTGATAGGTCAGAGGTTAGTGACCTGAGATACTATTACAAAATGTCGGGTCCGATCATGATCGACGGATTCCAGGTTTACCCAGCCTGGGAGAAAAAAAAGCGGCACGGACGTAATACTGATCACATGACCCCCCAAAATAACGTGCCGAGGGGCTTAAAATAATATGGGCGCTAACACCATATTTCAAATACACCACGTGGTGTAACGGGGCTCTTTTCATTTCTTTTTTCCTCATCAAGGCCAGTTCCTTGTCGTGGGGATGAGGATGATTCTAACACTCACCAGGGACTGAAAACCAAGACTGGCCAGGCCTTCCTACACCCGAGCAAGACCACAGTCTTTAAGTGCTGAAGTCGGAGGCAACCAGCCAAAAGGCGCACTACAACAATCAGGATGCCACGCACTCACGCCGATGGGAAGTATGTCTATAACCGCAAATCGATATGGCAACTCGCCCTGTGATGGACACTCAGGCAAGTGCAGCGCCGGGCCTTCTGCCTCGAAAGGACCCAACCAATATTACTGGATGTCCTTTTCAACCGCTCTGTGGAGTCAGGGGGCGAGAGCCTATAGAGCTACTGGCCAATCCAAAATAAGACCACTCAAATAATGCACTGGAATGCTGAAGGCACCAACAGCAAAAGAGATGGGTACAGTAAAAAGATAGAATTAGAAAATATCCTGCATGAAGAACAAATAAGCATATGCTGTTTGCAGGAAACCCATCTAAACAACGACATAGCCTTGAAGATTAGGGGATACCAGTGCTACCGATCTGACAGAAAAAACAGACAAAAGGGCGGAATACTGACTCTTGTAAGGAACAACATCAATGCATGTCAGATTGAAGTGTATATGAATGGAGCGGAATATCAAATACTGCACCTCAGGACAGGAAATACAGACTTTCACCTACTTAACTACTACTGTCCGAGTGACCGCCCACTAGCACTAGACACAATTACATTAAAAGAAAGAATAATTGTATGTGGAGACTTTAACAGCCATTCACAGAGCTGGGGCTATGAACATATGGACAAGAGAGGTGAAGAGCTTGAAAACTGGCAGAATGACAATGGGCTTATACTATTAATCCAGACAACAGTTCCACCAACATTCTATTCCAGATCATGGCATACCACATCTACACCAGACCTTGCTTTCCATTCACCAGACCTGGATTGGAATATTACAAGTATTGTTGGGAAACAACTTGGAGGCAGCGCCCTCCGACCAGTCTTTTTAGTGGTACAAAATAAGGCCATCAGGGAGAGCAGCACTCTCTCCAGATGGAATTACAAAAAGGCAGACTGGAAAATGTATCACCATTACACTGTGTACTGACTAAAGATATAAATACAGATAGAGACATCAACAAAATAGTTGATGAATTCAGTAGACTAATAATACAAGCTGTCAGTGAAACAATACCTAGAGGGGCACGGAAACATTACAAACCATACTGGAGTAGTGAACTAGAGCAACTGCACAATGACATGGAAACATCTCGAAAGCAAGCAGAAAATAACCCTTGCCAGGAACACCACAATAACTATCAGCATGCTAAAGCCAAATTTCCAATGGGCTAAACTACAAGCCAGACGGAGAAGCTGGGAAGAGAAAACAGAGTCTTTGGACGAGACACAAGATAAGTGTGGAAGCTTGTAAAACAGCTGAATGATGAGGGTATAGAAAGGAACACCAAAATTACTCTGAAGAAGGATGGAAACATCCTTACAGGTAAGCATGCAGCAAATCACTTTGTAGACTCATTTGCAAATGACAATAATATTGAAATTAGCCTAGAGAAACGACAAGAGACCCGTTTAAAACAACAAAATGAAAGACAAGAAGAGACCGCACATGAAGTCATGGAAATACCCATCACAAAAAGAGAGCTGAAGCTGGCAATATCCTAATTAAAAATGGAAAAGTCACCAGACAGTGATGGAGTGTCCAATGAAATGATTAAGAACTTGGGAACTGCAGCTAACGCAAAACTACTGCTGGATCACAGGTAGAGTGCCACAGGCATGGAGAGAAGCAATTATGATACCATTACTAAAGCCAGGAAAAGATGGTTCAACGACATCCAGCTATAGACCAATCAGCCTTACAAGCTGTTTGTGTAAAACAATGGAACGTATAATCAATCTCAGACTGCAGTGGTACCTGGGAAGTGACAATCTCCTTGTCCCACAAAAAGCAGGCTTTAGACAGTGTTACTCTACCGAAGATCAGGCAACCTATCTTTCCCAGGAAATTGAGGATGCATTTCAAGAAAAGGAACTGGTACTAGCAGCATGGATAGACCTCAAGAAAGCATTTGATAAGGTATGGAAGGAAGGGCTTATGAAGAAACTGAGAAATTATGGAGTAAATGGCAGGATGTACAAATGGGTCAAAGCATACCTGCATAACAGGAGAGCCAGAGTGCAACTGGGTGGTCTTAAGAGTAAGGTCTTACTGCGTTAGGGCGTCCCACAGGGAGGGGTACTATCTCCAACACTTTTTCTGATCTACATCAATGACCTAATTACTGAACTACCACATGGCATCAAAGTGGTAATGTATGCAGATGACTTGGTAATGTGGTGCACAGATGAGTATGCAACAGTGGCCTCCAAATTGCTACACAGAGCTATGAATGCACTGAATTCATGGACAAATAGATGGTGTATCAGCATCAATACAGACAGTGCTACACTTTTCACCCTCTCCCCAAAACAAAAAGCAGGAGCCATCTACATAAACAATGAGCCTGTGAAAGAGGACATACAAGCAACGTATCTCGGAATTATATTTGATATAAAACTATCTTGGAAACAGCAGATAAACAAGGCAACCAAAAAGCAAGGAGGAAATTGGCTATTCTAAGAAAGATATGTGGAACCACATTTCGTGCGAGTGGAATAATACTCAATAAAGTTTACCAACAGAGTATACGCCCAAATTTAGAATGTGGATCATCTGCATAGTGCTCAGCATCAAACACCACACTGCAATAACTGGACAAAGTACAAAACCAGGCACTTAGGGTCATCACAGGAGCAATGAAATCAACACCAATATTGGAGATGGAGAAATTGTGGAGGATACCAGCACTGAGAGAACGGAGGGACACAAAGGTGCTGATACAGGCAGAAAAATGTGCATGCATGCCGAGACATCCAATGATGGACCGATTCCAAAATCTTGCATTGGGACGACTTAAGAGAAGCAGTTTTATCAACCAAGCCAAGCGTATTTGTAGACAAACACCAGACTTGCTAAGAGTTGTTAACCCTCTACTGCTCAAACCAGAACAGACTCCCTGGACAGAGGAATCAGGATTATCAATACAAATACGGACAGAAGTGAAAGGAATAGTTGACAAAGAGGAACAGAATAGTCTACAGCGAAAAACAATAACTCTCAGTTTCCTGGACGAAGAATACCCACAAGACCTATGGATCCGTGTGTACACAGCTGGATCAGCACAGAATGCAGTAAAGAATGGGGGAGCAGGTGCATATATAGAGTACCCAAAAAACACTAGGGATAGGAATAAAATAGCAACAGGGAAATATTGTCACAATTATGATGCAGAGATACAAGCAATAAAGTTGGCAATACAAAAACTGCTGAACAGTAATGCTAGCTCATAGCCTGTAGTGTTTTTGACAGATGCAAGATCAGTACTCCAGGCATTACAATCCAGAAAATTACCACATCTGCAGACCTTATTGACTGAACTCTGCAAGCACCACAGGGTTGTCCTGCAGTGGATCCCATCTCACTGTGGAATACCAGGAAAGAGATCAGTTGGCAAAGGAAGGTTCAACAGGTACACAACGAGATGCACCGGTTATATACCATCATAAGAAACAGATAATCAAATCTATCATAAAACCAGAAGCCCCAAATCAGGATGCCTCCCATAATAAGAATAGATATGAACAAGTTATTATACGCCTCAGAACAGGACACAATCAACTCCATAGTCATATGTATACAAAATTCAATATCGGCACCTCAACTACATGTAGACAGGCGCCCCAGATTGCTGAATACATACTTCAAGACTGCACTGAAAATAGTAGACTGAGGAAAATCCATTGGCCCATAGATACAACACTACAGACAAAACTATATAGGCCACTGCAAGAATTACAAAAGATAGTAAAATTTATACAGGAAACGACATTGCAGATATAGACAATACTTCGGGCGAACGAAAGATTTCTTTTATTTCCCCCTTAACTATTCTGATTTACTGGAGATTTTTTGTTGGTAAAGGAAGACGACATGGTGTCGCGTTGATAATTTTGCTAAATAAATGGTAACAGTGGTAGGGTAATGTAACACGGCCATTTTGTTATCAGCAGACCAACTAGGTAAAGTAATGAGCCCCCGTCACGCCAAGTGGCGTATAGAAAATATGGTGTTAGTGACCATCAATTTTACAGATCTTCGGCACATGATTTTTGTGGTAATGTGGTCGGTATTACGCCCGTGCCGCTTTATTTTCCCAGAAAACAATCCGGTACCTATTTAAGGCTGGGTGAACTCGGAGGCCGTCGGTTGGAATCGAACCCTACCCCTTGTCCTTTGTAGTCCATTTAACTAACCACTGAGCTATCGCGGCTCCCTAGACCAACTAACTAACAATTAATTACCACTGTTTCCTTAGACATAACATCCAGTTTGATTTAGTCGGCAGGTCATCTCCATTGCTCATCGGACTGTGGTGTTAGCTGTCCAATGATTTGACAAGCCGTTTCATATCTTGAGTCTATTTCTGCTGCTTGTGAATTTTCGTTTGTCACTAGAAGTTCTAGGTATTTAAATTCTTCTACTTGTTATAGTCGTCTGTTGTCTATAGTTTTGCTGATTTTCTGTTTCTCTTTTACGATATTCACGACTTCTGTTATTTTTTTTTATGTTGATTTTCATGTTGTATATTGTGCCTGTGCTGTTGAGTCTATTTAAGTGTTCTTGCAGGTCTTCTATTTTTCCATGTATATCTCACCGTCTGCAAATACAAGCTCGTTGATCTCCTTTGTCTCTGATAGGTTGACTGACTTGCAATGATAGTCCACGTATGTAATAAACAGTAAAAAAAGGGGGAGGGAGGTACGCACCCCTGTCTTACACCTAATCTAGCCTCGAAGTGGTCATGAATTATTCAAAAATATATTAATTTAAACGTAAGGGTATATGGGTATATGCATCATCAAGCTTTGAGAAACGCAAAATTATAGAGATGCTCAAATTTCTCATTGGGTTTTCCCCCTTTTTGCTGCAGTATTCATTACATTTCAGCCATCAGGTTAATAATAGCCAGAAAGCGTACGAAAGCATGACTGACATTCTGGTGTAATGTAATATATAGTTCAAGTTGTTTATCTAAGACTGAGAAACAGCACGTTACGAAGTGTTACAATTGAACAAAATATAAGATAGGAGCGTAAATAATATATGCGAAGTATAGGCTCTAGTCAAAATGGCATTTACTTGCTTTTAAATGAGCTCTAGAAATTTAAAACCTGAGATTTACTGGGAATATAGGACAAAGCGGGAAAAAAACGTGAACAAACGACTTGTTGTACAATATAAACACAGCATGTGTCAAGTAACTTAAAATTAGTTTTGAAAAACGAATACCAGTCACTTAAAAAGTCAAGCGTAAAGTTAAACTTGGCGTTAGTGTCTATATTTTACGACATTTTCTGTAATGTGCTTAACATTACTCCAGTGCTGTTCGTGAGAGAGAGCGAGAGTGAGAGAGAGAGAAAGAGAGAGAGAGAAAGAGAGAGAGAGAGTGTGTGTGTGTGTTTGCGTGAGAGAGAGAGAGAAAGCGAGAGTGTGTGTGCGTGTGAGAGAGAGTGTGTGAGAGAGAGAGAGTGTGTGTGAGAAAGAGAGTGAGAGAGAGTGTGTGTGTGAGAGAGAGTGTGTGTGAGAGAGAGAATGTGTATGTGAGAGAGAGAGAGTGTGTCTGTGCGTGAGAGAGAGAGAGAAAGCGAGAGAGAGAGTGCGTGTGTGGGCGCGTGTGAGAGAGAGTGTGTGTGTGTGTGCGTGAGAGAGAGAGAGCGAGAGAGAGTGTGTGTGTGTTCGTGAGAGAGAGAGAGAAACACCTGGCATGTATTTCATCTGCGACTATAGCTCGTGCAGACTAAAATTACAGACTCTCTTAGAGATGGACAACTTTATTTCACCCCACACCCCAAAGATGCATTTAGTTATTTTCTTGCATCTATCCAACTTTGCCGCGGCTCCAGATATTACATTTGCTTTGGTTGGTTGGTTGCGTTGCCTGATGACTAAAGTATTCTAGAGTATCATGGTAGACTAGAATATTCCTCTTCATCATCCGCCCTTACAAGGACGTAGTGGACGTGTCTGTGTTGTGTTGTGGTTTGCAGTATAACTGTTATATTTGCGCCTTTCGGCCCAACATATCCGACTTCAGCACGACATTTGCTTTTATATTTTAATGTCGTTTAAATCAGCAAAATGAGACAGCGAAATAAAGCGTACATAATTTGATAATCTAATATAATCACGCACTGAGTGGATATTTAATACACACGGACTTGTCACGTACAGGACGGTAAGAATTAAGATAAAATGAAAGATAGAGCTCTTGACTTAAGATAAGTAGGTAACGATTCGTGAAATTTGACGATAGTACAATAGATAAGGCCAGACAATCGTCCTGTGGTGTGATTAATTGTGTTCACTTCGTATATTCAGCGATTTAAGCTAACTAATATTTTGTTCAGAGTCCAGTAGCTTTGTGATTAGGCATTGTCCCACAGGAAGGTTCAGGTTTCAAATGCCTGTGAAGGCAATTTTTTTTTCCCGATGTAAACACATTTTAGGAGCGATGTGGTCGGTATCACACCAAGCCACCATAATTTCCCACAAAAATCCGGTACTCATTTACGGCTGGGTGAGCCTACTTGAACTCAACCACTGTCTATTGTTGCCCAGTTCGTTAACAGTCGAGTAACACAGCTCTCATACATAATAAATCAATTATTTATGATGATAAGCAATATTGAGATTGGTGCTCGGGGTAAGCATATCCTACATAGACAAAAGAACCAATAAACCTCATTTGGCCAAATGAAACACGATTGATGGCATTAAAAGAGCAGTAATGGAGGGTATAGTTTTTAGAGAGTGGAGTTGGGAACAGCCTAGAAGTCAACAGCACTTTTTTTTTTTTTGGTGCTCGGCCAACAACTAGATGGCTGAATCGGGCGAGAAGTAGAGATAGGCAGAGAAAGGGGTGGGACAATAACATCAAAGAATGGGCAGGTCTCGACTTCCGTTGGTGGTGCATTGATTAACCCCGGGTTTATGGGATGAAGAAGGAGAAGGTCGGCATCACTTTTCCATAAAGAATTTCTGGTGTACATTTTTAGACACCGTGTGAACTCAAAGTCATGTAGATCCGCACAAAATGTACTAGGGAACTGAACCCAGACCTCTCTGGTCAGTAGTTAGCGAAGTAACCACTCAGTGATCGTGGATTCCCATCACATCCCCCATACATATCTTTATTTTCTTCATCCCATAACGTCGGTGGTCGATGGGGCACCACTAAAAGACTTCATCAACACGGAGGTCATTGGGGCACCACTAAAAGACTTCATCAACACGGAGGTCATTGGGGCACCACTAAAAGACTTCATCAACCCGGGGATCATTGGGGCACCACTAAAAGACTTCATCAACACGGAGGTCATTGGGGCACCACTAAAAGACTTCATCAACCCGGGGATCATTGGGGCACCACTAAAAGACTTCATCAACACGGAGGTCATTGGGGCACCACTAAAAGACTTCATCAACACGGAGGTCATTGGGGCACCACTAAAAGACTTCATCAACACGGAGGTCATTGGGGCACCACTAAAAGACTTCATCAACCCGGGGATCATTGGGGCACCAATAGCAGACTTCATCAACCCGGAGGTCGGTGGGGCACCACTTACAGACTTCAACAATCCGGGTTTAGTGGTTGGGGCACCACTAAAAGACTTCATCAACCCGTAGGTCGTTGGGGCACCACTAACAAACTTCGTCAACCCGGGGATCATTGAGGCACCACTAACAGACTTCATCAACCAGGAGGTCAAAGGGGCACCACTTACAGACTTCATCAACCCGGAGGTTGTTGGGGCATCACTAAAAGACTTCATCAACCCGGGGATCATTGAGGCACCACTAACAGACTTCATAAACCCGGCGGTCGTTGGGGCACTACTTACAGACTTCATCAACCCGGGTGTTGTTGGGGCACCACTTACAGATTTCATCAACCCGGGTGTCGTTGGGGCACCACTTATAGACTTCATCAACCCGGGTGTCGTTGGGGCACCACTTACAGACTTCATCAACCCTGAGGTCGTTGGGGCACCACTTACAGACTCCATCAACCCGGGTGTCGTTGGGGCACCACTTATAGACTTCATCAACCTGGCGGTCGTTGGGGCACCACTTACAGACTTCATCAACCCTGAGGTCGTTGGGGCACTACTTACAGACTTCATCAACCCGGGTGTCGTTGGGGCACCACTTTCAGACTTCATCAACCCTGAGGTCGTTGGGGCACCACTTACAGACTTCATCAACCCGGGTGTCGTTGGGGCACCACTTTCAGACTTCATCAACCCGGAGGTCGCTGGGGCACCACTTACAGACATCCTCAACCAGGAGGTCGCTGGGGCACCACTTACAGACTACATCAACCCGGGGGTCGCTGGGGCACCACTTACAGACATCATCAATCTTCTCCATTTCTATTTATCTTCTGTCGCTCTTTTGGACTTTCGGCAAAGTAAAAGCGTGTCCATTTTTGCATATGATCATCCCATCTCTTTTCTGACCGCTTCTCCTTCTCGTTCTTTTCCCAAAACCTTACTGAATTGTCTTTGCTAGGCCACACGACCGTGAAACGTGACCAAACCATCTCATTTGATGCTTCTTCACAATAATGAAAAATTCTAACACACTCTATTGTGTTACCTTCGTACACATTTTCTCCCGTGTGTGCCATCCACTATTTACTTCATCTTCTTGAATGTTCACCCGACGACTACTCCACTTCATCATCCGCTCTTAAAAGTACGTTATGTTGGCTAGATGCTTTGTGTCGCTAGTTTACAACACACCAGCGATATTTACGCCTTTCAGCCCGACATATCCCCTTTTCGGCATGTTTGTTTAGTGAATTCAATGCGGCCAGACCCCACAAAATGGGATCTCAGAAAAATAAATCTATAACAGAAATCGTGGATAACCCTTGACTCTATTGTCAAGAACGGGGAAGCAATAGCATGCTCCAGGGCAAGGATAATGGATAGTTGGTGTACTGGACACACTTGTTTACTCTCAGTTATAAGTGGGAGGCTAGTGAAATGCCTTTTAGTACAATGGGCAGGGTCGGAATGCGACAAAAAGTGTTCTGTTTGATTCGTGCTCGGTTTGAGAGTTTTATGACGCTCGGAAATATGCTTTCAATTCTTTGAAGTTGGGATAATTGCATAGCAGGCCATCATGCTGGAGAGGTGTGGAATGTTACTCTGTGTTCTGCGTTAACTTCTCATTGACTTCGTCTCTTTATCGTTCGATTTTAAAATGACGTTAAGCACATTGTGTTGTCGTTTGCAACATTTTATTTCATTATCTTTCGGACCAACTTATTCAACTCCAGAAAGGAATTTTTAGTAACCGGGTTGTGTTCCTTCTTTGATCCCTACCCGCTTGGAAAAACTAGTTAGCCTATATCCAGTGGCATTGCGTTGAGGGGGAGGAGGGTCTTGATCAGCTTTTTAAACAACTGATCCGGTCGCAGTCTCTCATGGGCACATGGGTGGGGTGGGGGATAAGGAGAGTATGCAATGGCTCTGTTATTAGGTATTACTTTCCTTAACTCTGTAATCTCCCCCACCACCAACTTTAACAATTTATGTTAACAGTTGAAGTTAACTTCTTGAACCTACAAGACGCTGGCTAGAGGTCTTTACCTTGTCTATCAATGTGTCTTCATATTCTTGTCTTCTCCTTCATTTCTTCTTGTATCCATTCTGATGTCGAGGGAGATAGAGTTCTACTTCTCGCATTTTTTTTAAATTGGTAGCTTCAAACATTGTTAACTGATGTTGTAACGTTTCTTTGTTGTTTGTCAGTCCATCTTACGCTGGGTATTTTCTTGCTCTTCTGCTTTCTTTAACTTTTAATACATCCTTTGTATAATTAGAAATCACGTGACATTCTTTCTAGATGGGCAAAACATTTTATTTGTTGTTTCTGTGTGCAGTTTAGGATTAGTTCAATTATCATACTTTCTCGTATGACATAATTTCATCTTCTGTCTCGTCAGATCACTCACTCCAAGTGTTTTTTTTTTTTTTTTTTTTTTTTTTTTTTTGCGTTCGCCAGCTTTCCCCTCTGGCAAAGTCCTTAGAGACTACAAACTGAATTTTGCGCGTTAATCCGCTTTTACCTGGCAGCCGTGTACACAGGGGTCCCTCGACGCACAGGCAGATAACTCTGTCTTCGGAGGTATTCATTTTCTCCATCGATGAGTAATTGAGGTTTCAAGCCGGGCCTGCTGACACCCGGGGTGGTTGCCGCAGAAAGAAATCACAAATTAAAATCCGAAAAATCCCTGCGTCTTCCCTGGAGACCAACCAGTCCGCCTTTCAGTCACTTCATCTCTGTGGTAATAAGCTTCCTTTCATATTTAGTCGTAAGCGACCATGTTTGGCAGTGACAGCACAATATGGGAATTTGCTCATTATGAATTTACAACAGGAGAAAACTGAAATTAGTCACACTCAAAGTTCCGCTTATTTTTACTGAACATGTGAAGTTTGAGTACTTGTTTCCTCAAAAAGTTTACTGGCTATGTTTTGCGGCGCCCCATACTTTATTGAATTGATCCGCTGCTCCAACAATTTCTCAGGAGAATGGATAAGTCAGAGGTCAAGGCTGAGACAAAATTCTCGATATTACAGAGGAAAGAAAAACTTATTAAGAAATATAAAGAGTTAATGGAATATTATGACATCCATTTCCAAATATCCAACATGCAATGGAATACAATGGGCGCCCGTCAATTGGGGAGCAGACAATATGATTTTTTTTTTTTTTTTTTTTTTTGGCGGTGAGGTCAAATTGTCCTATTTGCACATGCATCGTGGAAGCACAATCAAGATATTCTGACCAAACCAAGAAAGGTCGTGAAAACGAGGGACAGCACGCAATCAAAATCTTTCTTAGTTGCAAGACAAAGCATTCTCTCACAAACCAGTCTGTGTGCAGCTAACATCCAACGATTTGAATATTGAGATTTGTACACACCCACCATGCTCTCCGGATTGTGGCTTTATATAAAACTGACTTAAAGAAAATCATTTGGACAGTAATGGCAAAGAATACTGGCAAGCATCAACATGGTTTAACAGGAAAATAGGGTATTCTAGTCCTTAGGTGTCTTCAAGGCTAAAAAGAATGTCAGAAATGTGTCAATTCAAGTGGCAGAAACATTTTAAAAAAGAAAAGAAAAAAAAAAGAAAAAAGAGTAGACACTGCAAAATGTAAGCTCACATTAGAGAGGAGTGTAGTAAACATAGCTGTTTCCCTGAAACGATTAGCTCAGCTCACATTAGAGAGTTCAGTAAACATAGCTCTTTCTATGAAACGATTCGCTCAGCTCACATTAGAGAGTTCAGTAAACATAGCTCTTTCCCTGAAACTATTCGCTCAGCTCACATTAGAGAGTTCAGTAAACATAGCTCATCCCCTGAAACTATTCGCTCAGCTCACATTAGAGAGTTCAGTAAACATAGCTCTTCTCCTGAAACGATTCGCTCAGCTCACATTAGAGAGTTCAGTAAACATAACTCTTCCCCTGAAACTATTCGCTCAGCTCACATTAGAGAGTTCAGTAAACATAGCTCTTCCCCTGAAACGATTCGCTCAGCTCACATTAGAGAGTTCAGTAAACATAGCTCTTCCCCTGAAACTATTCGCTCAGCTCACATTAGAGAGTTCAGTAAACATAGCTCTTCCCCTGAAACTATTCGCTCGGCTCACATTAACATGTTCTTCAAAGGGAGGATAGAGATAAGCGACCAGAGCTTGGCACACTTTCAATAAAAGAACAGTGTGACTTATTATCATTGTTTTAACTCTTAGTGTACGCAAGATCAATTCTGCAAAGCTTAGATAAATCATAAGTTACGCGGAGTCAATGACGAGAAAACTTCCAGTCGTTATTCTTCCATATTATTATGCAATTAAGCGATTTTGTGTTGTAATATGTTTGTTAAAAACTCAGAAAAGACAAATAAAAGTGATGCAGTTTAATTTTGACAAACAACATGATTAATAATCTTCAAGCAGGCTAGACTTTTACCTGGAAGCAGGTGTCAGGATCAACGAACCAGTGTTGACCACGACCTAACCTCTCTCTATTTTGTGATTCAATAAATAAACCAGTCTAGCCAAATCGGCATCAGAGAAGGGAGTAACCCCCGATCACAAGCAAAAATGTTACACCAGGTACATTGGGTATTTCAGTCCTTAAATGCGCATATATAGTATAATCGCTATGAACTGCCACACAATACAACACAACTGTTTGTCATGACGAACAAAGAAATGGTAGACATTACCTTATAGATAAGAACCTCAAAGAATTAACCGTCCCACTGATAAAATAATACAATGAGTGCTAGTTTCCCGTTTAAAAAGGGAGAATATACATTTCCCATATTCGTCATCACTACCATTTCAGGACAACCTCCTTGAATATCTTCGCGTATATACAGCATTTTTTTTTTAAAATAACAGAAAGCAACTGAATTTAATGCACAATGCAGTAGTTCATGTAGTAGAAGACATGACATCTTAGAAATACACAATCAAATCATGAAAGCAAATGCTGCATATCTTCTTTCGATGAGTCACGCAGTGTAATCTTAATACATTGCATCTGTATCGCCATAACCACATTATCGTTGTCAGAACCAAGGGATTTGTGTTGTTAAATGTCCAGGCGGATACATGCCGAGTATTCAGCAAAAACCCATAAATCATCGTAAAATTTGTCATAGAAATCCAGTTGGTCGGCGAAATAAGCCAAGGACAGCATGGACCCTTACATGAACAGGGGAGGCAAAAAAGTCAACATTTTTTTCTTCTTATCGTTCGCCCTTTAAGTGGTTGCGGATACGTTGTGTCGCTAATTAACGACAAGTCGCGATATCTGCACATTTATATCTGGAACATCTGTTTTCGGCATCATGGATATATTTTTTAACGATTTTTCCTGGGCAGCTGTCATTTTTGCCCTACTCTTTTCAACTTTTCACCGACAATGTTTCTTGAAAGTTCGCCAGAGGACGCAAGGGATCTTTCTTTCTTTCGCCCTTTTCCGAGAGGGCCAGACATCAGATTTCTCTACCCAGAGACCGAGGGAGGGTAAGGCCATGTGAAACTACGATTTCGAAGTGAATAATTGCCACTGTCTATGGTGAGAATTCGAACCCAGGCCCTTCATTGCTGAGAGGCCGACGACTTTCCTGTAGACCACCTAGTCCCGCAGACATTCAAGTGATATTTAGAGAAGTGGTAGAGCATTAGTTACTGAATTGGTCTAGTGAGGACAAGAGGTCGTATTGCTTCGACCAACTCGCTTGTCTTAGTTTTAATAAGTCCCTGAGATTTTAGCCAAGAAAGAAATACGGTCCGGTGTAGCGCTGACCATAGGAAAATCAAAGTGTGCACTGATCAAATAACTACATTACGTATAATAGATGAACAAAGCTTAGAACTACATAACCCACTTTATATTGGATTCATAGATGACAAAAAGGCACTTGATAGTTTAGACAGAAGAATGCTTTGAAAGTTGCGGAGTCATTACGGAATCCCCCAAAAGTTTATTAAACTGATAAGAACAATGTATGCAAGAATGAAATGTGGTGTTGTGCACGAACGGCAGTTTACAGAAGCATTTGAACAGGAATAAGATAGGTGGTGCCTTCTGTCTCCATTTTTCTTTCTACTGGCCTTAGACTGGATTATGAAAATAACTCAAAACAACAGAAATGGAATCCAGTGGTCACTGACCAAACAACTTGATGATTTAGACTTAGAAACAGGATACATCTGAAACAAGTGCAACTCGTCAAATGTCAAATACTTGGGCACAATAATAACATCAGATGGAAGATGCACCACATAAATTAAAAAAAAAAACATGTTAGCTCAGGCCAAAATAGCATTTCAGAAAATGAAAAACGTCGTATACAACAAATCTATGTCAACAGAAGTGAGAAAGAGAGTTCATCGGTGCTATATAGAGCCAATTCTGACCTATGGAAGCGAACCATGGACAGTAGACAAATAAATGAAAAGACGATTAGATGCCAGAGAAATGGGGTTTCTCAGAAGAATGTTGAAAGTTCCCTGGATAACTAAAAACACCAATGAGGAAATTCTCAAAAAGGCCAACAAAAAAACGGAGCTCCTAAAAATATAAAAAAAGAAACAATCACCATTTTTCGGGCACATGACAAGAGGAAAGTTGGAATATTTTATTACAAGATAAAAAATACAGGAAAAGAGTGATCGCGAACGACAAAGAAATAAAACACTAGATATCTTTGTGTCATTGCATGGTAGACAGTCAACAATAGACTTTATACGATGCACGGTGGATAGAAGATGCGGAAGGACACGATCGCCTACGGCAACCGGTATGGCACATGATGATGATGACTCATTACGTAAGGCTTTAACCATGACGTTTTACTTTCTATATTTTTTTCTCATTTCTCCCCAGTAACACTCCACTGGGTTCTATTCCAGCTGTTCTGTGGTATTACTCTTCTTCTTACCGTTCATCGGTTAAGTAGACGGAGATGTGTTGTGTCGCTAGCTTGCGGTTAACAGGATGTCTGCATCTTTCGGCCCACCACATTCACCTTTGGCACGATTACTATAAATCTTAATTCTTATTAAATAAGTCTACGTTACACCATACTTCCATTTCTACTTAAAATTACTACCCTTAAGTATTAACTGTTAAGAGAAACTCACGGTGTGAGTGGAATAGTCGCCTGTGCCTTAGCTATAGGCCTGCACGGTAGTCAACATTGTCAACAGATTTGCCAATGCACTTTGGCGGGAGCTGTGACACGAGTGGAGCGGATGTGAACAGAACGGTAAGAGTGGACGCTTTATATTACCTCCACAGACAAATGCACTCTTGACACCATTTTTGTTTGTTTTCGTTCGCCAGCTTTGATCTCTGACGAAGTCCCTAGAGACTAGGAACTAAATTTTGCGTATTAATACATTTTTCCATGGCAGCCGTGTGCACAGGGGTCCCTCGCCGCACAGGCAGATAACTCCGACTTCTGAGGTACTCATATTTATTCCGTCAATGAAAAATTGACGTTTCAAGCCGGGCCTCGCTGCTGAGACCAGAGGTGGTTGCCGCAGAGAAATCATAAATAGAAATCCCAACCAACCGGGATTTGAAGCCACAACCTCTCTATGTCGAGGCCGGCGTCTTACCTCGAGACCAACCAGTCCACCAGAAATTATATAATAAGAGATGAGTGTGTATTGAACCAATACGAAGGCAAGGCGCTTGTCAGCAACAGAGCTGGAAGTTATAAGTGACTCTCAGCTGATGGCTTCCCCGGGATCGGTGAACCAGTACCACCCACGTCCTACTCCACCTCTTCGCAGTGTCTCTAGAAATAGATAAGTCTGGCCAAGCGAGTAGGAATGGAGAGGAAATGTAACAGACTAACCTGTCTAGTCTGGTAAACGGATATCGAAGACGGAAGACAACCCGGTACCCCAAAAATACCGTGCTGAATTCGGATGTTTTGGATCGAAAGGCGCAAATATCATAGTTCTAATGCAAACCTGAACACAACTGATCTACAACCACTGAACGTCCTTTTGAGGACACGTGACGAGGAGGTCATTTAATCCCTTTGGTAGTCATCAGGAGACGCCAGAAAGAGAAATAAACCAATCCTAAGCTACACAGGAAAACGAAACAAAACAATGGTTTGTCCATATGGAAAGGACACCATGCGATTCCTTACAATATAAAGCATATGCTAAAAGATGAGAAGGAAGAAGAGAAATATGCAAGACCAGAGTAATGTGGGCCAACAACAATCAGAGAAACGCTACAACAACATTAAAGAAATGCTACTACAACATTAAAGAAATGCTACAACATAAAAAAACGCTATAACAACATCAAAGAAACGCTACAACAACATCAAAGAAACGTTACAACAACATCAAAGAAACGTTACAACAACATCAAAGAAACGCTACTACAACATTAAAGAAACGCTACAACAACATTAAAGAAACGCTACTACAACATTAAAGAAACGCTATAACAACATCAAAGAAACGCTACAACAACATCAAAGAAACGCTATAACAACATCAAAAAACGCTATAACAACATCAAAGAAACGCTACTACAACATTAAAGAAACGCTACAACAACATTAAAGAAACGTTACAACAACATCAAAGAAACGTTACAACAACATCAAAGAAACGCTGCAACAACATCAAAGAAACGTTACAACAACATTAAAGAAACGCTACAACAACATCAAAGAAACGTTACAACAACATCAAAGAAACGCTGCAACAACATCAAAGAAATGCTGCAACAACATCAAAGAAACGCTGCAACAACATCAAAGAAATGCTACTACAACATCAAAACAACGCTATAACAACATCCAAGAAACGCTACAACAGCAAAGAAACGCTACAACAACATTAAATGAAACACTACAACAACAAAGAAACGCTACAACAACATTAAATGAAACGCTACAACAACATTAAATGAAACGCTACAACAACATTAAAGAAACGCTACAACAACATTAAATGAAACGCTACAACAACATTAAAGAAACGCTACAACAACATTAAAGAAACGCTACAACAACATTAAAGAAACGCTACAACAACATTAAAGAAACGCTACAACAACATTAAAGAAACGCTACAACAACATTAAAGAAACGCTACAACAACATTAAATGAAACGCTACAACAACATTAAAGAAACGCTACAGCAACATTAAAGAAACGCTACAACAACATTAAAGAAACACTACAACAACATTAAAGAAACGCTACAACAACATTAAAGAAACGCTACAACAACATTAAAGAAACGCTACAACAACATCAAAGTAACGCTACAACAACATTAAAGAAATGCTACAACAACATCAAAGAAACGCTACTACAACATTAAATGAAATGATACAACAACACTAAAGAAACGCTACAACAACAACATCATAGAAATGCTACAACAACCCCAAAGAAACGCTTCAACGTCAAAGAAACGCTGCAATAACATCATAGAAATGCTACAACAACATCAAAGAAACGCTACAACAACAAAGAAACGCTACAACAACATTAAAGAAATGCTACCACAACATCAAAGAAACGCTAAAACAACATTAAAGAAATGCTACAACCTCAAAGAAACGCTACAAAAACATCACAGAAACGCAACAACAACATCAAAGAAACGCTACAAAAACATCACAGAAACGCAACAACAACATCAAAGAAACGCTACAACAACATCAAATAAATGCTACCACAACATCAAAGAAACGCTACAACAGCAATAAATAAATGCTACAGCAACATCAAATAAACGCTGCAACAACATTAAAGAAACGCTGCAACAACATTAAAGAAACGCTACAACAACATTAAAGAAATGCTACAAGAATATCACAAAAAAGCTACAGCAACATCAAATAAACGCTGCAACAACATTAAAGAAACTATACAACAACATCAAAGAAACGCTGCAACAACATTAAAGAAATGCTACGAGAATATCAAAGAAACGCCACAACAACATAAAAAAACGCTACAACAACATTAAATAAATGCTACAACAATATAAAAGAAACGCTACAGCAACATCAAAGAAACGTTACAAAAACATCAAAGAAACGCTCCACGAACATCAAAGAAACGCTACAACAATATCAATTAACTATGGTTAGTTAATTAACTGCCAGAAGAGCAGAAACCTGAACTTTTATCTCTCTCGACATCTGAACGCGTACAAGAGGAAGAGAAGAAGGGATATATATAGAAAGAAAAAAGAAAGAAATAAAGAAAGAAAGAAAGAAAGAAAGAAAGAAAGAAAGAAAGAAAGAAAGAAAGAAAGAAAGAAAGCGAAGTGAACTCTATCATCCCTTCTAAATAAACAGGTAAAAAAATCATATACTCTTTCTTTCTTTCTTTCTTTCATCCTTCCTTCCTTTCTTTCTTTCTGTAAAAAAGAAGCCATGAGCAAATACATAAACAAATCACAAAATTATAACGAGTAACAAAATGGAATCAATAATTATAATGCAACAGTGGAACTTCCATTATTTATCTTTATTATTTATCACTAAAAATAACATAGCTTTAAGTCCATTAAACATCATAAATTCGGTCATTTCTTTTTTGAATTAAAAAAAAAGTAATATTATTTAGTCTATTCTATTAGTTCCTGTGCATATTTTTTTTTATTAATTTGTGAGAATTTAAGAAATCCTTAACATTTTCTTTTGTCCAGCCGTCGGTATTTCCTCAATTTACGCTCAACATTACTTTAATTTGATTGAAGAAACCCGAAATAAAATAAAACAATAAATAAACTGCATTATATATCACGTTGTAGTTAGCCTGTGAATTTCCTTGTTTATGTATTCAATATATCAGGTATTGAAAACATATCTATACCTATGTTTCATAGATTATACCACAGTATTCGACAAAGTAAAGCACCAAGAAATAATCAAAATTTTGGAAAGCATAAACGTAGACAGCAAGGATCTAAGAATAATAAATAACGTATACTGACAACAAACAGCGGCTATAAGATCTGGAAACCAATTGGGAATGTTTCAACAAATAAAACAGGCTGTTAGGCAAGGTTGTGTGCTGTCACCAGATTTGTTTAAAATGTATAGTGAGATTATTTTAAGATCCATAAGGGGCATGCCTAGAATAACAATTGGAGGTCGTAATGTAAATAATCTAAGGTATGCTGATGATACAGTCTTACAGCCTTAATAGCAAAAAGACAAAAGTAATGGTAACAGCAAAGAAAAAGACATCACCTCAGTGCAAAATAAAGACAACTGGCACAATATTAAAACATGTAAATGAATTTAAATATTTGGGAACTTTGTTAACCTCAGACGGAAAATGTACAAAAAAGGTGTGATGCAGAATGGCTCAGGCAAAAGCAGCTTTCCAAAAAATGAGGAAGATACTATGCAATCCATTTTTGACAATAGAAACAAGAAAAAGAGTTCTTAAATGTTATGTAGAGCCAGTCTTAACATATGGATGTAAATCATGGAGAATAGGACAACAGACAAGAAAATCACTGGAGTCTGTAGAAATGTGGTTTTACAGAAGAATGTTGAGAATACCAAGGACAGCTAAGAAGTGTAATGAAAATGTTCTGAAAGAGGTCAAAGTAAAAGAGAGCTAATTTCCAATATTAGGACGAAACAATAATAATTGTTTGGCCATGTAATGAGAAGAGAACAATTGGAATATATTGTAACAACTGGAAAAATTGATGGACGAAGAGATAGAGGGAAGCAAAGAGAAAAAATACCAGACAGCTTAAGAGAATGGCTTGGCAGAAGGTCAACAACAGAAATGATAACTGTCGTGATCGAACGTTGTGGAGAGACATGATCACCTACGCCAGCCGGCCCAGTACGTGATGATGATATCCGGTCTAGCTTATCATGTTTAAGTCACATAAAAACATAAATGACAGACTGATAACACATGTCATGTTTGTCTAATCTGCGATTCCTCTACCTTTGTCTAACACTTTCTTCAGCCTCTATTGTCTTGTGTGAAGACATTTCAAGAAAAGAATAGATCCCTTCCTCTTAGGAAAAAAAAAAAACAAAACCTTCCCTGTCTTTTAAAGTTGATTTGACTACTTTTCTTAACGATAGTTTTGAATCGAGAATACCGGCCTCCTTGTTTACGTGTGTTTCGCCTTTGATTGTTCTCTGTGTGTATTATTAGAGTATTTGAACATCCATATCTTACAACTGCCTGTTTACTATTTACTGTCTTCGTTTGTGAAGTCTTTGGGTTTCCTTATGTGCTTATATCTATCAATCTTTTGTTCGCCCAAAGTCTATATCTGCAATGTCGTTTTTATTTGTATAAATGTTACTATTTTCTGTAGTTCTTGCACTTATGTGTTTCAAATTTGTTTGTTTGCCGTGTTTGAAGATAGGATAAAACAACCGTATATTTATTCAGTTATTGGTTACGTTTTTCATATGACTAGGTTTCCTGGTTTCCTTAGTATTTGTAGCGTCATCTTCACTGCTTTGAAACATCTAACACAGTAATTTGGTCTAAAGGCTAAATCAACATCTTGTTTACTTTCTTTGACTTTCTTTTAAATTAGCAGTTGTTTAGAAAACAACAACAATAACAACAAAGCTGCATTTCGTTTTCTATAAAACGTTTCTTGCATTAAAACGCGGTTAAAAATAAATGCACGTAAACAATTGTATTAAAGCTAAAATAACAGATTCGAAAGAAACATTCAAAAACGTACTTACCTTGGTCAGGTATCCGGAGCGTGCATTCCTGACACAAAACCTGGGATGGCTATTCAAGCCGTGTCACGTGGTACACATTTTCTCAATAGGAGAGTCAGGAGATCACTGAGCTGTGGGGAGAATTGTATGTTGCCTTGGTGGTATGTGTGTAGGTTACAGGGTGAAGTGTGTGTGTGGAGGGAGGGGGAATAGATTTACCAACGGAAGATTTTTTTTTCTTATTTAATTATTTATTTGTCGTATAGTTACTTGACGTATATACTACATAACGACATC
Organism: Megaustenia siamemsis; assembly: GCA_032433765.1. Taxonomy (NCBI): domain Eukaryota; kingdom Metazoa; phylum Mollusca; class Gastropoda; order Stylommatophora; family Ariophantidae; genus Megaustenia; species Megaustenia siamemsis. The sequence goes on along the minus strand of JAVIAB010000125.1, from coordinate 73,858,172 downwards.
GTTTGCGAGTAGAGGGGGCGAAGACGCGCGTCAGGACCGGGACTGAATGCGCTCAGGGACTCATAGCTGACTGCTAATCAGGGTCAGTGAACCAGAACTATTCAGATCCTACTCACGGCTGATTGCTTTAATTTCAAGTAGCATTTTAGTTACAGTCGTTAAAATATTGCTGCATGTATGAATTAGTGTCTTGAGGAAATTACATTCCACTCTTTCTTGACATTGGTATTGTATTGGAGTGGTTCACATTCGTGACATTGTGCAAAGATATGAATATTCTAGAACAGTTCATTTTATGTTATTCATTTTTTAGTTCAATTACATGTATGAGAATAAATATTTAAAATTATCACAAATTTGACCCTTTCTTGTGTAAAATGATCACAATTTAACAACAGATATTATTTAAAAAATGTATGTTACAGCATTTCTTATCATTGTCTTCAATGTAAAACTGCAGAATGATATTCATCTTATGTTTCAGAACTAAGAAGGAGGCTAAGGCGTGTCTCACAGCACCAGAGCTGGAAGTTGTCAGCGACCCACATCTGATGGCTTGCGCCAGGATCGGTGAACCAGAACCATCCAGACCCTGCTTCACCTCTCCGTGGTGCCTCTAGTAACATATAGAGGGAAGCAAAGAGAAAAAATAACAGACAGCTTAAGAGAATGACTTGGCAGAAGGTCAACAACAGAAATAATAAATAGATGCCGAGATCGAAAGTTGTGGAGAGATATGATCACCTACGCCAGCAGGCCCGGTACTTGATGATGATGATGATGATGATATATATATATATATATATATATATATATATATATATATATATATTTACTTATTTATTGAGTTGTTTAAATTAATTTTATGAAAACTCTATGATCCATTCGATAGCATAAGAAATGATAATATAACAAGACTCCAACATTTTGATGTGTACTTCTATTTGTTTTGCCGTTGTCAGCGACATTAAAACAAGAATATAAACTGGCATCAATTCTAGCTTTTAATTACGTATACATCTATCTAACCCACCTTGGATTAGGTAAAATCCTATCAGTTTACTTTACTACTCACAGTTCGTTATTTATACTTTAGATGATTTGCTCATTTGTGTCTTTCTATAAAGATAAAATACACACGATTCTTCTATTAAACATTCAAAGTAAAAGTGATTAGAAGACGCGGTATCTTATGAATTAAAAACTTTTGAGGTTAAAAGTTGAATTTTACATTCACCGAAACTTTCAGATTTGTTATTTTTGATATTTTTGTTACGAACATTATCTAATAAAATAGTATCCTATCTATCTATTCTATCTACCTTTTTTTAGCTCCCAGTGGAACATATGTCTTCAACAAACACTTTCCAAGTCGTTCTGTTTTTTGCCATTCTTTTAAGATCATTCCATGTCTTCCCCATCATCTTCATCTCTACTTCTATCTGTTTTCTCCAAGAATTCCTTGGTCTTCCTCTTTGTCTTTTCCCCTGGGTATTCCAAAAAGGGTCTGTTGTGTAATACTCTCAGTTGGCTTCCGTAGTGTGTGTCATATCCAGCGCCATCCTCTTCGCTGTATCTCTTTATCCACTGGTGTTTGACTAGTACATTTCCATAATTCTATGTTAGTGATTTTGTCCTGCCATTTCCATCCTTTTATTCTGCGTAAGCATCCATTAATGAAAGTCTGTATCTTCGTGATTGTAAATTTTGTTGTTCTCCATGTTTCACATCCATATATAATAAGACCGCCTTAATATTTTAGTTGAAAATTTTTATTTTTGTATTTAACCTAATTTCTTTGGATTTCCATATGTTTCCCAGTGCAATGAAAGCTCCTCTTGCTTTTGATATTCTTATTTAAAATAGTATCCATTCATACATATTTACTGAGGCTAGAGATATTATATTTTGTATGTGGTGTTAACATTCAAAGCTCCTCTTGCTTTTGATATTCTTATTTAAAATAGTATCCATTCATACATATTTACTGAGGCTAGAGATATTATATTTTGTATGTGGTGTTAACATTCAAACCACATCCAAAGAATATCAGTTTTAAGATTCAAGGGAGTGTACTAGGCTCGTCACATCGTCATTCAAAAATAGCCGCGATAGCTCAGTGGTTAGCGAACTGGACTACAAACGACCGTCGGCAGGGTTCGATCCCAACCGACGGTTTCCATGTTCCCCAGCCTTTAATGGGTACGGATTTTTTTCTGGAAAAGTAAAGTGGCACGGACGTAAAATCGACCACATTACCCCAAAAAATCATGTGCCGAAGGTCTGTAAATTTATGGTCACTAACACCATATTCCCTATACGCCACTTGGCATGACGGGGGCTCTTTACTTTATATATATATACGTGTGTGTGTGTGCTTAAAAAAAAGTGTATATATACAAACGCATAATAGCATAATGCTCTAACATAATCATATGTAAGAAGACGTTTAGGCCTAAACACATACATACACACGGATATATATTATATATTGTAATCAAATCGGGAGGCAAAGGCGACTGACAGCAGGAGAGCTGGAAGTTGTCAGCAACCCATAGCCAGAATCGGTGAACCAGAACCATCCAGAACCTGCTTCACCTCTCCGTGGTGCCTCGAGTAACAGACTAACCTGTCTATAGCTCGTTTCAAATCATATGTCCAACTTCAAAACGCTATTACTCTCTAACCGTTTGTTAAAAACTTTTGAAATTTTCCAAATGTTATTAGAATGCAAAAGACCCTTTAAATGTATATTTAACAAATATCTTGCAGCTGCAGTTTTCTTAAAGCGGCGATATTTCTTTGATGTTTGTCAAAATTGTAAATTGTGAAGCCCTAAAGAATAGAAATTACCGTAGTTGCTGGTCTATGATTAATTTTCACCATTTTGATCATGTTTCGATACTCCAATTGTGTACGATGAATGATGATATCGTATGACAGGGAACAGTTGGCTGTGTTCACTTTCTGTGCGGTTTCGCCTTATGTCTTTTGGCGTGTGCTGAGACTGCTATGATGGGGACTACAGTTACCTTTCTTTGTTTGGAAGATGAGTTATAATTCGGATGATTCCACTGGCACGGGCGGTTGAGCAATTATGGATTTTAATTCGCTTGCAGTGATACCGAGGCCTTCCATAACCAATAACCAATAATAACCAATAATTTTCACTAGGTAAAGGCGTGGCCGTAATGGGGAAATAACTGGATAAAACAAAACACCAGGAGAATTATTGTCTGCTCAGTTCGAGGACGGACGATAATATCAAGGTATACCTGTATGTCCAATTTTCATAGTTGTGTGGTCCTGAAAAGGACCGTTTGTTGAACTAATTTAAGGTAATATAGGGGCCAACATTGTGGGGGCTATATACTTTCATTCTGAATCAGACGAGTCTAAAAGATTAATAACTGTTTGGGGTTGAACATTCCACAAACCATCATTTTTCCAATATTCCTCTTCCTGTTTTAAGACGTGGTCTTCACATTTAGCCCAATAATCTTTGTCTATATTTAATAAAGCGAGATTAGCAAGAGTCTTTACATCGCATATTTTGAATGTTGTATTTTCATCTGCCACTTGTCCTTTTAATTTTGCCCAGATTAGTTCTATTGGATTTAAATGAGCATGGTAAGGTGGCAGCCTCAAACTTATATGACCGTGCTCTTGGATAATCTTATCTATTTGAAAAATCGTTGTCCTCTGTTTTTGCTTTACTAGAGATAGTAATTCAGGTTTTAAGTACATGTTATTAAATTGTATGTGCTCCTTTGTGAGCCATATCTTAATAGCATCTTTTGTACTGGATGACGTCGGGACTTTATCTTCAAGTGCGACAATGTTGTGGTACGCTGCATTGTCCATTATTAGGCAAGATGGTCAATCTAGTGATGGGAGAACAGAATTTTCAATCCAATGTCTAAATATGTGACCATTCATCTCAGAGTGATAATCCCGATTGTCTATGGATTTTGAAAGAAAAATGAGCTCTGCATTCTGTATTAGTCCATGTTGTCGACTACCTGCATGAGCAATTATCAAGCGCTGTCCTTTGCTGCTAGGTATTAATCTCTTAATCTTTCCATCTGATGACTGCCATTCCCTTTGGTTAGTGTGGTGAGCATTGATCCATGTTTCATCCAAGTACACAATATCATAACCTTGCTTGCGCACCTCTTTTACTTCACGTAAGTACTTGCTTCTCATGACTACTATATGTGGCTTCTCACAGATGATGTTTCGTCCATTGGAATACTTTCTGAATGTAAAGCCTGCAGCTCTCACATTCCTCCATAATGTAGAATTTGATATTTCAATACTGTTGTTCTTTTTCAGCGATACTTTTAATTTTCTTATTGTAACAGTTTCATTCATACCCAACATTTTGCGAATTTCACTTCTAATAAGTTCACTGTCGAAATTATCCAACATTTTTGCTCTTCCTTGTGATTTTGTATATTTTGAACATTGACGGTTACGTGCTTGAATCCAGCGATTAAATGACCGTTTAGATAAATCCAAAATGTGTCTTGTCCTATTCTCAGGGTTTTCTAAAGAATGAAATAATCTTCCTCGTTTAGCCTCTTTGCAAAAATAGTCATACATTTTTATTGCGATGTTTTGTAAACTGCAGAATTTCATTTTAAGACTCATGATAAATGTTATTGTTCCACGTCTTCACCAATGAATGAACGGAAATGGAACACACAATGCCACGTGTTTTCTACAAGTGTCTAATTGTGTCAGAAAGCCCACGTGGAAAGTGTGAAAAACGTCAATTGTACCGTGTATGGATTTTTAATCGCTATTTTTAACTTAAAATACTGTAAACATTAAGTTTTGACTACATCAATGGGTCGTTATAAATTTATATAAATCAAATAAGCAACAATAATAACCAAATGTTTTTTTTAAATGAAATTAATTCCCTGTTGGGTTCTAATCATTATAACTTTACATGCAAATTTTGAAAAAATTACAAAAAGAGATTAAAAAGATATCGATTTTAAAAGTTGGGCAGATGATTTGAAACGAGCTATAGTCTGACAAACGAGTAGGATATCAAAAAGGGAAGACAACCCGTTACTAAAAAATGTCGTGCTGAAGTCGGATGTGTTGGGCCGAAAGGCGCAAATATCACAGTTTTACTGCAAACCACAACGCAACGCAGACACGCCCAGTTAACGTCCTTTTAAGGGCGGATGACGAAGAGGTGTACTCCTTTTGTCATCGGGCGAACGCACACAATCATCATCAGGTCGCATGTCCTTTTCAAAACGCTGCTCTGAGGGGCTGGTTGGTCTCGATGCAGGACGCCGGCCTCGAGAAGGAGAGATTGTGGGTTCAAATCCCGGCCACACCGGTTGGGCTTTTTATTCATGATTTCTATCTGGGGCAACCACCCCTGGTCTCAGCAGCGAGGCCCGGCTTGAAACGTCAATTACTCATCGACGGAAAAAATATGAGTACCTCCGAAAACGGAGTTATCTGCCTGTGCGGCGAGGGACCCTTGTGCACGCGGCTGCCAAGGAAAAATGGATTAACACGCAAAATTCAGTTCCTAGTCTCTAGGGACTTCGTCAGAGGTAAAAGCTGGCGAACGAATTAAAAAAAAAAACCGCTATTCTCATCACAGCCCGTCAGAAGGAATCACGGTGCAGTCAATCTCTCACTTCTTTTGCCATGTTCGAGGCCTCTTTGATATCTTGAAACCACCTTCTTTCTGGTCTGGCCCTGTGTTCTCGTCCTGGAATAATGCCTACCATTTTTATTTTTTCGAGACTAACGTGTATGTTAATGTGACCGAAGTATTTATATCTGTCTGTCAGTCCGTCCGTCTGTATGTCCGTCCGTCTGTCTGTCTCTCTGTCTGTCTAAACTATCTATCTTTCGTTGGACTGGAGTATTGTCTATATCTGCAATGTTGTTTCCTGTATTCATTGTACTGCCTTTTGTAATTTTTGCAGTGGCCCATATAGTTTATCAATAGTTTATATCTATGAGCCAATGGATTTTCCCGTCTGCCATTTTCAGTACAGTCTTGAAGTATGCGTTCAGCAGTCTGGGGTGCCTGTCTACATGTAGTTGAGGTGCCGATCTTGAATTTTGTATACATGTGACTATGGACTCTATTCTGTCCTGTTATGAGGCATATAATGATAACTTGTTCCCATCTATTCATATTATGAAAGGTATCCTGATTTGGAGCGTGTGGTCTTCTGATTTATTTGATTATCTGTTCTTTCTGATGGTGTGTAACGGATGCATCTGGTTGAGTGCATGTTGTGCCTTTCTTTGCCAGCTATTCTGCTCTCTCATTTCCTGGTATTCCACAGTGAGATAGGATCCACTACATATCGACCTTGTGGTGCTTGCAGAGTCCAAAAAAGGTCTGCAGATGTGCTAATTTTCCGGATTGTAGTGCTTGGAGGGCTGATTTAGCATCTGCCAGAAACACTACAAGCTGTGGGCTAAGCAACTGAAACTATAGGTCGTTTCAAAATATTTTGAAGGTGTTTAAAATTCCATATCTCTGCAACCAATTGATTGATAATGCTGAAATTTTGCATATGGTCTTGTGATTTTTTGGTCCCAAGAAGTACATTCATTTCCTCACCAACAAACGTATAGTTTTAAATATTCTTTATTTGAAGTATACAAATTTAAGGCATTTTGGTCAAACCATATATTTGGAGGAATTACCGCTTCATATGAGTGAGCACCCACGGACTTGTCATCTTGAACGTAATGCGCGCCAATTTCCCTGTTTTAAGCACTAAAAAACACATAAAACGCGTCATAGTTATAATTTTATATCCGGTGCGTCCCATTTCCTGTCGTTTTGTTGTGATTTATGTGCAACGGCGTATCCTAATTATTGGGTAATTTCGTTAAATTTGTGATCTGTTAGTCAATGGGTATAAAAGTAAAGTTCCTTACATTGCAATCAGTGGCAATAAAGGTGTATAAATATTTTTGCATAGAAGCTAAGCGTGGAAAACTGTATCGAAGCATCTCAAAGCCAGAAAAGAGAACTATTCACGCATTGGGTATAAGCAAACGCTTTTTCAAACAAGTGCTTAAAGCTAACGGAGTGTCCAGTTCAATCAAGACTAGGACGCTAGGAAGAAAGAAAGTAGTAGATAGTTTTGACAAGGAAGTGATTAGAAGAGCAATTTGTAAAATGTTCGATTCCAAAGAAACTGTGACTTTAAGAAAACTGAAAATTCGACTGAGAGCAGAAAATGACATTGTTGTGTCGAAAACAACATTATGGAGAACTGTTAGAAGCATCGGTTTTACGTTTAGAAAGTACGATAGTGGTAGAAATGTCATCTGCGAGAAGCCGCACTTAGTTTCTATGAGGAGTAAATATTTACGTGAAGTACGGGAAATGCGTAACCAAGGTTATGATATTGTATTTCTAGATGAATCTTGGATAAATTCTCACCACACAAGTGCAAAGGAATGGCAGTTATCAGATGGAAGTATTAAAAGATGTGTACCCACTGGAAAAGGACAGCGTATTATAATGGCACATGCAGGCAGCCGAAAAGAAGGGTTGGTGAAAAATGCAGAACTTATATTCACCTCTAATTATACTGACAACAGGGACTATCACACCGAGATGAATGGCCATATATTTAGAGAGTGGATTGAAAATACTCTTCTTCCAATTCTAGACAGACCATCCTGTCTGGTAATGGACAACGCGTCGTACCACAACGCTGTGGCAGAAAAAGACAAAATTCCTACATCTACCAGTACAAAAGATGTTATAAAGATTTGGCTAAGAAAGGAAGGAATTCTATTTAACGAGGGATTTTTGAAACCTGAATTACTGTCACTCGTTAAGAAATCGCAAAAGACCAAAGTATTCCAAATAGACAAAATCATTCAACAGCATGGTCATACGTGCTTGAGACTGCCCCCTTATCATCCACAATTAAACCCCATTGAACTCGTTTGGGCAAAAATTAAAGGGCAGGTGGCAGCTGAGAATACAAGTTTTAAACTATGCGATATAAAAGGACTGACATATGCTGCTCTATCACAGATTGACAAAGATTTTTGGTGCAAATGTGAAGATCATGTCTTAAAAGAAGAAAATGACTATTGGAAAAAAGATGGACTATCGTTCGTTCAGCCCAGATTAGTAATCGATATGTTAGACTCCTCTGATTCAGAATAAATGAAATAATAATGGACGTTTTTATATGTCCGCATGATCAATCTTTAGCTAAAGTTGATAACGTTTTGAAAATGTAAAGATTCTTGATATGTGTACTGCAGGCATGCAAAGAAACTAAATCACTTTCATATGTCTTGTTTACGTAAAATAATGAAAGTCACATGGAAAGACATAAAACGAACAATGTAGCTCTTTACAGTGAAGAGGATCCCGTGCTTACATCGGACTCTTTAGTCACATGCGTACCCATAAACAATAACTTTGCTTGATATGTCATGCTCGTTATCGCTCGCAACGGATAATTAATTTTTTTTAATGTATTCTTTGTTGTATATTGTTTAAATAGTTTTCATTAATGGAACTGTTTATACGCTGATTTGTTTTAGACCGTCTGTAAAGGCTATAATATTGACATTCTCATAGTATTTTAAAGAAAGTAAACAATAGAAAGTAAACAGTTGATAAACGCCTCCAACTTTCAAGTTGTGTAGAGACGCCTATGTCGAGAAGCTGATTTCCATTAATGTACGGTAAATTATTTTCTCCAGGAGCAAAAAGATCCGTAAATTCACTGAGATCAAAGGAAAGTGCTGCTTCATGATGAAGCATACTTCCTACATCATTAAATTTTGTGAAATCGGTGGGACCTTGGAAAAACAAGGCCAGATGCAAAAAATCAAGTTTGTAAGTGCAGGGAAAGAGGAGATATTTCATGTTAATCGTGAACATTTAGATTTGAAACGACCAATAGTTGTTTTACGCTGTAGACACCTTGTCAAGTATTCCTTTCACTTCTGTCCATATTTGTATCGACATCCAGGATTCCTCTGTCTAGGAGATCTCTTCTAGTATGGGCAGTAGGGGGCTGACAACTCTAGGCATGTCTGGTGTTTGTCTACAATTTCGTTTGTAAAAAAGTAAAGAACCCCGTAATGTCAAGTGGCGTATAGGGAATATGGTGTTAGTGACCATAAATTTTACAGACCTTCGGCACATGATTTTTGTGGTAATGTGGTCGATATTACGCCCGTGCCGCTTTACTTTTCCCAGAACAAAATCCGGTACCCATTAAAGGCTGGGTGAACCCGGAAGCCGTCGGTTGGGATCGAACCCTACCTCTTGTTTGTATGTCTGGTGTTTGTCTACAATTTCGTTTGGCTTGGTGGATAAAACTGCTTCCCTTAAGCCGTTCCAAACGCAAGGTTTTGTAACCAGTCCTTCGTTGGATGTCTCGACATGCATAAACATTTTTTCTGCCTGTATCAGCACCTTTGTGTCCCTCCGTTTTCTTAGTGGTGGTATCCTCTACAATTTCTCCATCACCAATATTGATTTTTATTTTAATCCTCCTGTGATGACCCTAAGTGCCTGGTTTTATACTTTATCCAGCTCTTGCAGTGTGGTGTTTGATGTTGAGCACCATGCAGATGATCCATATTCTAGATGTGGTCTATACTCTGTTGGTAAACTTTACTGAGTATTTTCTCACTCGCACCCCATATGGCTTACACAGCTTCCTTAGAATAATTAACTTCCTCCTTGTTTTTTGGGTGCCTTATTTATCTGCTGTTTCCATGATAGTTTGTTGTTAAATGTAACTCCGAGATAAGTAGATAGTATGTCCTTTTTTTTCTTTTTTTTTTGAGAGAGAGTGAAAAGTGTAGTACATCAGTTGTCTGTATTGATGATGATACATCATCTATTTGTCCATGAGTTCAGTGCATTCTTAAATCTTTGCAACACTTTGGAGGCCACTCTTGCATACTTCTCTGTGCACCACATTATAAGGCCATCTGTATACATTGCCACTTTGATACCATGTGGTAGTTCAGTAACTAAGTCGTTGATGTAGACTAGAACAAGTGTTGGAGATAGTACCCCTCTCTGTTGGGAGTCCTGGTGCACTAAGACGGGTCGCTTATGTTTTTATTTAATTTCATAAAAAAAAACAAAAAAACAAAGACTGTTGTCTCTACTGTGATTCGACCTCACGTTTTCCTGATTTGGAGCACGACAAGTTATATATTCAGTCACTAGTTCAATTTGAACATTTTGCTCAAGGCCTAGAAATTGTGTGTAAATACTGTCCTGAAAACGAGTTATTGACAACGAAATAGTTGATAGACTTTGTCTAAGGTAAAGGTAAAGTATGAGACTTGAATCGGCGTCTTAGCACGCGAGTTTACACCCATATGTGCTCGGCCGCCTATCCAGAAGTATTCGGAGACTTCTGGGTAGTATCGCATCAAGCATCTAAACTCACGATGCGAGGCAGCATTCCTCACCTTCCCAGAGTACAATCCTGGTACTCATCTCTGCCAGCGGCTGAGTCAACCTATTTTTATGTTGCATTTTTATGCATTCATTTGCATTTCTTTGTCTTAACCCCATTTATAAATGTCTTGTCTTACTCCTGTTTTTTAAATATATAAATAGGTGTAGAGTTCTCTTTGTTATATTTTATTATTGCTGTTTGCTCGCAGTATAAATTATATATTAGTCCTTTGTCTGAAAAATTAAATAATTTAGTCTAAAATAGACTAAGTGCAATCTTAGTGTTCGGGCTACATTTCTCAATTAATTAACCAACTTTCCTGCTTACCTTAGGGGCCTTCACAAGTGCTAGAGTTAATCCACAGCGCTGACATTTTCCCCTTGTTATTGGGAACGAGATGCTGATGAGCATTGTCCGAATATTGTGATAATATGATCCTAATCAAAGACAGAGGATCTATTTTATATTTTATCTTGCCTACTTACAATGATGATGTCAGGTCAGGTAATTTTACCTGCTACTGTATGCAGTAAACAGTACAGTCTGTTGCTACCCTGCTGTCTTGCAGGTAAGTTCGGGAGAGTAAAAGCCTAAGGGAGGTACCCCGAAGTAAAACAACCCCACTCAAAGGCTAGCGGAGCCAAACGTAAACAAACCGACGGAAGGCAACAGAAAACCACCGTCGTAACTTCTTTGTACAATCATGAATCGCCACAATAATAAAATAAAGGACTCAGCATTAATAGCAAAAAGACAGAAGTAATGGTAACAGCAAAGAAAAAGACATCACCTCAGTGCAAAATAAAGACAAGTGGAACAATATTAAAACGGGTAAATGAATTTAAATATTTGGGAACTTTGTTAATCTCAGACGGAAGATGTACAAAAGAGGTGAGATGCAGAATGGCTCAGGCAAAAGCAGCGTTCCAAAAAATGAGGAAGATACTATGCAATCCATTTTTGACAATAGAAACAATAAAAAGAGTTCTTAAATTTTATGTAGAGCCAGTCTTAACATATGGATGTGAATCATGGACAATAGGACAACAGACAAGAAAATCACTGGAGTCTGTAGAAATGTGGTTTTACAGAAGAATGTTGAGAGTATCATGGACAGCTAAGAAGAGTAATGAAGATGTTCTGAAAGAGGTCAAAGTAAAAAGAGAGCTAATTTCCAATATTAGGAAGAAACAATCATCATTTTTTGGCCATGTAATGAGAAGAGAGCAACTGGAATATATTGTATCTATCTATCTATTGACCTTTCGAGCCGTAACCGGCCCATAGGGCGTAGACCAAGATACACCTTCTCCTATATGAATTTTTGTTCTAGCAGTTTTCTTTTAAAGATATTTTATCAAATCTCGCCATCTGTCTCTGTTCTGTGCAAGCCGCTCTATCTCACCGAGGGAGCCGATTCCTGCTGCTCTTGCCTCTCTCATCAATGTTCTTCTCAGTGTCTCCCTGAATATATTGTAACAACTGGAAAAATTGAGGGACGAAGGGATAGAGGGAAGCAAAGAGAAAAAATACCAGACAGCTTAAGAAAATGGCTTGGCAGAAGGTCAACAACAGAAATGATAAATAGCTGCCGAGATCGAAAGTTGTAGAGAGACATGATCACCTACGCCAGTAAGGCCCGGTACTTTGTGATGATGATGATGACTTACAATGAAAAGGTACATAATGCAGTTTAAATTGATGCTCTAATAACCAGCGTTGTTTCCCGTGATGGCCCGCCTACTTTGCAAACATTTTAATCTTTTACACATTTTTTGCTACTGTTTTTATATCATTTTTTGGTTATAAAATCAACCACCAGTATCTAATAACAATTAATTTGTTAAATAAAGGTAGCATATTATCGAAATTAGTGCTTTGAAAATAGTCCATAAATGTAAGATAATAGTAGACATCTTGAAACTATATTCCTAAAATGTTTAGATTTTTCGGAATTGAGCGAATGTTGTAAGCGATCTCGATAGTGGGTAAAACGTATTGTCAACAAATATAAGGGGACGTAAGGCGGGCTGATTTCAGTTTAAGCGTTGCAGAAACGGGCAACTGTTGTTGTCTAACTGGTCGTCGTGAAGATGGATATTCTTCCTAACATTGAGAACTGTATTGCTTTATGCAACAAAAACGACTGGGATGCTCTAAGGGATTCGTTACAGGAAATTCTCGCTGATGAAAATAGTTTGAAGTAAGTTTAGATACAGTTTATGCACAAAACATTGCCACAAACAATGAATGAAACGAGGAAAACACATGTACAATTGTACATTGTACATGTTGAGTAAGCACTGTAACTGGTAGAAAAAGACTAACAGAACGTATAACACAACAGTAGTGAGTCGGTAGCGGGTACTAGAAATGTAATAATACATATTGCGACTGCACCGGTTCCTAGTTTAACGGTTACTAACTACGCACCTCAATTGCGGTGGCTATTTAGTTCATGGTATTTAAGCTAACTATTTTAGTTACATTTTTTTTTAGAAGTCAACTGTGTTTGTGGTCAAGCATCATCATTAGCAGGAGCAGAAGAAAATGAAGTCTTTCATTAAATTAAAGCGAAAGTAAAGTAATCGGACAAGTTATTTTCAAGAATGAATAATTAAAACTTAATTGTGGCCCACATTTAAATACTGAAGAAACAAAAAAGTTCGATAAAGAACTTTACGTTGGAAAAGCTCATACAATGTAATGCTTGTATGTATGATAATATAATAAATATTATGTCAATATTATTCAATATATTTTTTCAGTTGGGGATATTTCATGTATGGAAGAAATTATGAAAGCTGCTGTCCCTAGTTGAAGTTGTAATACTAAGTTAGTAGTAATAAACAGGTGACGAGGGAAGATTTTTGAATTTGCTGCATTGCAGCTCATTGCAATTTCAATTGCTGATTTTATAACTATTTTTCTGCTAGCAAACACCCACCAATAAAAATAATAATAACAAAGAATATTGTAGTAATGTAGTATAATAGGCATGTAATGTAATGTAGGGATTTATCTAGCTAAAGTTTACTATTTGTCACAGAAAAATAATATATTGTTGTGAAAGTGAAATTAATTTATTGAAGAAGCATGCATCATACATAGTCTTCTCTTCATTCTCCTCTCCTCATACAAATTTACATGTTCACTGAAAGTTTCAGGTGTTGGGATGGATTCATAGTTTCAACTCTTTCTTTTCTGGTATTCTCAGTTATTTGTCTTGTGCTACATTTGCAAAGCTTTGTTGTCACTGCATCATATTCAGTGTCTGGCTCAGGGTCTGTACTCCTCTCCTCTTTTTGCATTTCACATGTATATGATACATGCTATTCATATTTCCAAAGCAATGGTCTATCTTCCTTTGTAGGTGCACACATTGTTTTATTTCTCATCTTTGTTGTGTTCAAGATTCAAGAATAGTCCTTCAGGGATAAATGTTTACTGTTTTATATATATCTAGACTGGACAGTTTGATGCACCTGAAGTCATCTCTGGTTCATCATAGTTTGTTATGTAGGCTTACTTTTGTCTGTCAAACTTTCGATATTCGACTGTTGAAGTCAATACAAATTGTAGTATAATTTCAGGACTCTAGGTGCACCAATAATAGTCCAATATTTACTACTGTTTAAAAAACAAGTGATTTAACAGATAAATACTTCACCGGTTGTTCGTTTGTTTGTTTGCGTTTACCCGGTGACTAAAGGATCACACCTATTCATCATCTGTCCTTAAAAGGACGTTAAGTGGGCATGTCTGCGTTGTGTTGTGTTTTGCAGTAAAACTGTGATAGTTGTGCCTTTCGGCCCAACACATCCAACTTCAGCGCGACTGGTTTAAGTTACATGGGTTGAAGTTGTCTGGTCTTGTCTATTTATATGACACAATATCTTCAACTACTCCTTTTAGATCAGCATATGTCCGTACATGGGAGCCACGATAGCTCAGTGGTTAGTGAACTGGACTACAAAGGACGAGAGGTCAGGTTCGATCCTGATTTTTTAGGTTATGGGTGCATCCAGCCTTAAATGGGTACCAGATTTTTTCAGGGAAAGTAAAGCGGCACGGGTGTAACACTGACCACATTACCCCAAAAAATCATGCGCTGAAGGTCTATAAAAATTATGGTCAATAACACCATATTCTCTTTATGTGATGGGGCACTTTACTTTTTTTTTAATGTCCGTACACCCCTATCCCATATCTGTTATGTTCTAGAATTTGAAGTTGTTATGTGGTCATCCTTCTTCTAATTTAATTTGCAGGTATTCATGTCTCATGATATGATCAAAACATCTTATAATGTTACATCTTTGGCAATAATTCAGAAGGCTGGTGAAAGTAAAGTGAGAAATACCTTTAATGTCTTTAGGTTTACCATGAACATGGTGTTAGTGTTCATATTTTTCCATGACATTCAGTACATTTATTTGTGATGTGTTAGGATCACTCTTGGCTACTATACTTTTCCAAGAAACTGGCTTATATTTGTAAAGGTTGAGTGACCTAGAAGCCATGCCATTTGTGAAACATTTGTCACTTCTGGTTTTTAAATCACAATGCCAGGACAGTATGCGATTGCATTAAATGCTTTCATTTTTGCTTTCACCTGGCGACTAAATGAATAAATTGTCCCATCTGTCATCCAACCTTAAAGGAACATTAAGTGGGTGTATGTGTGTTAAGTACAACAGTTGGGACTAAAGATAAATTGAGATAAGACCCAAATTTTGAGAATTAAAGTTGGCAATAATCAAAATTGTTTTTTTTTGTTCGCCAGCTTTGACCTCTGATGAAGTCCCTAGAGACTAGGAACTGAATTTTGCGTGTTAATCCATTTTTCCCTGGCAGCCGTGTGCACAGGGGTCCCTCACCACGCAGGCAGATAACTCATTCTTTGGAGGTACTCATATTTTTTCCGTCAATGAGTAATTGACGTGTCAAGTCGGGTCTCACTGCTAAGACTAGGGGTGGTTGCCGCAGAGAGAAATCACAAATAAAAATCTAAACCGGTGCAGCCGGGATTTGAACCCAAAACCTCTCTGTCTCGAGGCTGACGTCTTGCCTCGAGACTAACCAGTTCTCTCCCCCCCCCCCCCCCCCCCAATAACCAATTAAAAACAGGAGAAATACCTATACTATACGTAGAATCTTCCATATATCTGGGCAATAATATGAACAAAGAGGGAGAAATGGAGAATGATACAGAGAGAAGTTAATCAAAAGCAAGAGGAGATTTGTTGCACTTGGAAATATATGGAAATCCAAATAAATTAGGTTAAATACAAAAAATACAATTTTTTACTCCAATATTTAGTCAATTCAATATTTAATCAATATGGCTGTGAAACATGGAGAACAACAAAAATTACATTCATGAAGAAACAGACCTTCAATAAGGTCTGTATCTTCATATTCTGCTTGTGCAGAATAAAAGGGTGGAAATGGCAGGACAAAATCGCTAATGTAGAATTATAGAAAAGTACCAGTCAAGTACTACTGGATAAATAGATAAGAGTGAAGACAATAGTATTTGATAGGACACACACTGCGGAAGCCAATTGTGAGTATTACACAACAGGCCTTTTTTTGGAATCCCCAAGGAAAAGGACAAAAAGGAGAACCAAAATATTCTTGGAGAAGACAGATGGATCAGACAGATGGAAAGATTGGCAAGAAACAGAACAGCTTGGAAAGTGTTTGTTGAAGACCTATGCTTGATAGGGAGCTGAAAGGTAGAAGAAGATGTGTTATGTTGTGATTTGCAGCAAAGCTGTGATGTTTATGCCTTTTTGCCCAATATATCCGTCTTTCGTGCTGTGTTTTGAAGTACCAGGTTGCCTTTCCCATTGATCCCTAATCATTTGGTCAGATTGGTTAGTCTGTTTATAGGAACACCACAAAGAGGTGTAGGATCTAGTTAGTTCTGATCACCAAATAGTGCTGCTGATAGCCACCTTTGCTCTTTCTAGCCACTTTAACACTGAGACTTTATAGGAGACTGCTGGTACTTGCAGCTCTTGGGCCGGACAGACCCACCACTGTCACAGCCCCCCGACGTTATGTTCTTGATGCATTCTGAACTTGAGAGCTCTTAACCACATACTGATGGCATATATTGCTAAGTAGAAGAAACTAAATACTAAAGAATAAGAAGAAGAAAAAGTGCAGTCTACTATCAGCCTTCTTTTAATGCCCAATGTCTGGTAATTACCTTTTTTTAAGTTCCCAGTGCCTGGTAATTACTTTCTCATACACCTGTTAATCAGTGATATTAATATTAATCTGCAAAGCTCTGTCAAAAGAATAGCAATGGGAAATAGTAATTTTAATGCCATGAAAAATATCATCATCAAGTACCATGCCTGCTGGTGTAGGTGATCATGTCTCTCCACAACTTTCGATCTGGACATTTATTTATCAATTCTGTTGTTGACCTTCTGCCAAGCCATTCTCTTAAGCTGTCTGGTATCTTTTCTCTTTAAAAAAAGTTAAGTACCCTTGTCATGCCAAGTGGCGTATAGGGAATATGGTGTTAGTGACCATAAATTTTACAGACCATAGGCACATGATTTTTGGGTAATGTGGTCGGTATTACGCCCATCCCACTTTACTTTCACAGAAAAAAAGTTCGGTACCCATTAAAGGCTGGGTGAACCGGAAACCATCGGTTGGGATCGAACCCTACCTCTTGTCCTTTGTAGTCCAGTTCACCAACCACTGAGTTATCGCTATTCCCATCTTTTCTTCATCCTTCAATTTTTTCAGTCGTCACAATATATTCCAGCTGTTTCCTTCTCGTTGCATGGCCAAAAAATGATGATTGTTTCTTTCTAATATTGGAAATTAGCTCTCTTTTTGCTTTGGCCTCTTTCAGAATGTTTTCATTATTCTTCTTAGCTGTCCTTGGTATTCTCAACATTCTTCTGTGAAAAATATATTAACATCAAAACAAATAACATCAGGGATAAAACCAAGAGTAGCAAAAGGCTTTATATCCTCATATCTGTAACAGAAAATTGAATGATTTGAAATGTGGATTCATAGAAGAATTGGATGGAAAAAAGAAAAACAAACGTTGAAGTCTTAAAACATCTAAAAATGAAAAGAGAACTACAGAACACAATTCAAACAAGACAAATATGATTTTTGGTCTATGTTAAAAGACCCAGCAGCCTACTAGAAGTAATATTGGAAGGGAAAATATGAGGTAAAAGAGGCACACCATGACTAACATATATATATATCTATTGACCTTTCGAGCCGTAGCCGGCCCATAAGGCATAGACCAAGATACTCCTTCTCTTATCTGAATTTTTGTTCTAGCAGTTTTCAATTCTTTTAAAGATATTTTATCAAATCTCGCCATTTGTCTTTGTTCTGTGCAAGCATCTCTATCTCATTGAGGGAGCTGATTCCTGTTATAGAATCAGGCTATCTTTGTATAAACTTTGTTAGACTCCACCCTATAGATTTGTTTGGTATAGTTAAGTTTAACAGTAGTTTAATAGGTTTAATTGAGGGAGCCGCAATAGCTTAGTGGTTAGTGAACTGGACCACAAAGGACCAAGGGGTAGGATTCGATCCCAACCGACGGCTTCCGGGTTCACCCAGTCTTTAATGGGTACCGGATTTTTTTCTGGGAAAGTGAAGATGCACGGGCGTAATACCGACCACATTACCCTAAAAATCATGTGCCGAAGGTCTAAAATTTATGGTCACTAACACCATATTTCCTATATACCACTTGGCGTGACGGGGGTACTTTACTTTTTTTTACTTCACTAATCACTGAGCTATCGAAGCTCCCTCAGCTTGAAATGTACTGATGGTAAAATAAAATAGGGGTCAATAACACCACATTCTTTACATGTCATGTGGCATGCATTCCACCAAAAATCATCATCAAAGATATAGATGGTGACTTCTCATGTGCCCATATTTTGTTATATTTTGATACATCATTTTTTTCTAATATGATCAGCACTCTGTCAGTTTGTCTTTCTTTTCCTTGAAAAATCTTTGGTACCCATTCAAGACCTAAATGCAGGTTATTTTTGGGAATGAATCAAACCTTTTGTCCACAATCACAAGTTCACTGCACACAGCACTGCTTTACCACAGCTTCTCTCAATTCAAACATTAAACAATGAAAAACATATATTTATAGCTTTTATTGTAAAGCTTTAATTCAACAGTAATGGCATAATGAAAGTTTACAGTCACTTTAAAAAGTAGTAACTTTTTCTTCAACTTTATAACTTTGCAACCTTCTCTCTCTCCAGATCTGTGATTCCAGGATCTTTTCTACAAAGTATGAATGAAGTGTTGAAATCACTTTCTGAGAAAATCACTCGCCAGGATGAAAAACTGTCAAAACAAGTCCAAGACTGCATTTCTGAAGGATTTCGCTGTTTGCGTCAAGCATGTGCCCTAAATTCTGACTTGCAAAATAGTTTGTCATCATGTCTAGACCTTTTGGAGAACACCAAAACTATAATGGAGAAAGTAATTTCCTTAGACCCTCATGGGGATAGTGGGAATGTTCTAAAATGTGCAGCTCAGTTTCTTGGAAATGCTTGTGTGTCTAATGCTGCCAACCAGAAAATTATATGGGACATGTTTTTACAGCATTTTAGGTATGTATTATGTGCACCTGAAGTGCATTTGTATTTGTATGCTTTCTTCTGACTTTGCCCTGAGATTACTTTTCTTTGTTTAAGGACATTAGCTCTGCCTTCCAAAATATTTTATTGGTTTGAGCAAATTTATCATACTTAAAATTATAAACTACATAAATTTTTCTATTTCAAACTTCTGTATAAATTTTGTTCATAATTAAAATGTGTTACAATTTATATCAAATTAAGTTACAGTACATAGGTGAGAGCTACTCACAGGACTCTTGACCCCATATGTACAGTGATGGTTCTGCTATAGATGTCTCTGGAAACAAAACATGGAGAGTGGATCTCAGACTCAATAGGCAGGAAGAGCTGATAAAAGCCATAGCCACAGAAAAAATCTGAAGCATTTATAAAGCTGAAACCAAGCCCCTCAAAGTGTTGCTTTCTTATGTTTGTTGACATGTTATCAGTCAAACTTTGCTTACATGTGATTCTATGAAGTGTAGCTGTAACTGGTGTATGTTGACATGTTATCAGTGTAGAACTTTGCTTACATGTGTTTCTATGAAGTACAGCTGTTACTGGTGTATGTTGACATGTTATCAGTGTAGAACTTTGCTTACATGTGTTTCTATGAAGTATAGCTGTTACTGGTGTATGTTGACATGTTATCAGTGTAGAACTTTGCTTACATGTGTTTCTATGAAGTACAGCTGTTACTGATGTATGTTGCCATGTTATCAGTGTAGAACTTTGCTTACATGTGTTTCTATGAAGTACAGCTGTTACTGATGTATGTTGCCATGTTATCAGTGTAGAACTTTGCTTACATGTGTTTCTATGAAGTATAGCTGTTACTGATGTATGTTGACATGTTATCAGTGTAGAACTTTGCTTACATGTGATTCTATGAAGTATAGCTGTTACTGATGTATGCTGACATGTTATCAGTGTAGAACTTTGCTTACATGTGATTCTATGAAGTATAGCTGTTACTGATGTATGCTGACATGTTATCAGTGTAGAGCTTTGCTTACATGTGATTCTATGAAGTATAGCTGTTACTGATGTATGTTGACATGTTATCAGTGTAGAACTTTGCCTACAGTGATCTAATTTCTAAGTAGTGTTGCTGTTTCTGATGTTTGATCACATGTTATCAGTCTAGATCTTTGCTTACATGTGATTTCTATGTAGCTCACATGTTATGGCCAGTTCTTAAGCAGAAGATGATGACCTGTTCCATCTTTTCAAGTAGGTGGCAGCCATTTTGCTGGAGTCTGGTGCCCCTGTTTTTTTTATCATACTGCTTTGTATTATTCTTCTTCGATTAATGTATGATAGACATCAAGAATGACAATAGTCACAAACAGGATTAAATGAATGAGGGCATTTCTGGTTCTCCATAGTTTGTCATACAAGCATGCTTCTGTTGGCCAAACTTTATTTTTCTGGCACGGCCTTGCATCTGTTGGCCAAACTTTATTTTTGCTTGTTTTGACCAAACTTTCTCTGGCACGACCTTGCTTCTGTTGGCCAAACTTTCTTTTTGCTTGTTTTGGCCAAACTTTCTCTGGCATGGCCTTGCTTCTGTTGGCCAAACTTTCTTTTTTGCTTGTTTTGGCCAAACTTTCTCTGGCACGACCTTGCTTCTGTGGTCAAACTTTCTTTTTGCTTGTTTTGACCAAACTTTCTCTGGCACGACCTTGCTTCTGTTGGTCAAACTTTCTTTTTGCTTGATTTGGCCAAACTTTCTCTGGCACGACCTTGCTTCTGTTGGCCAAACTTTCTTTTTGCTTGTTTTGGCCAAACTTTCTCTGGCACGACCTTGCTTCTGTTGGCCAAACTTTCTTTTTGCTTGTTTTGGCCAAACTTTCTCTGGCACGGCCTTGCTTCTGTTGGCCAAACTTTCTTTTTGCTTGTTTTGACCAAACTTTCTCAGGCACGGCCTTGCTTCTGTTGGCCAAACTTTCTTTTTGCTTGTTTTGGCCAAACTTTCTCTGGCACGACCTTGCTTCTGTTGGCCAAACTTTCTTTTTGCTTGTTTTGGCCAAACTTTCTCTGGCGTGGCCTTTCTTCTGTGGTCAAACTTTCTTTCATTGGTGAAGGCTTGCTTCTGTTGGCCAAACTTTCTTTCTCTCTCTGGCAGTTGTGAATGATAGTGCCACGGCAGGACATGCTCAGAAGTCTGCTTAAACTCTTTGCAGTTGCGATCCCCAGTCTTTGAGACCATATTGTCATGTTTTAAGTCTGAAGATCTTGGTCTGCTCATGTCTTTAATGAATCTACAAAAACTGCAAGCACTATTTTTTCATCAAACATATCTCCATCTCCTATGGGGTGGAACTCTAATAGAAAAGAGAACCTCATTAGCGCGGTGATATCATATTGGATGGACAAATAAAATTAACGTAAGTTTGATAACAGCTTGACACTTTCCAATCGACCCAGCCGAAAAAGTTGGTCCCTGCTTGAATGAGTTGGGGAAAGTAAAGAAGAGTACCTCATTTCCCCTGGTCTAGTGCAGTGAGGTTAATTACTTCGCACCTGATGACATTAAAATATGTCACTTGTCCTTCACCTTAGCTAATCTTCTTTCCTTCCTCATTTGACTTTCAGCGTCGAGAGGAGGTATAATTTGCAGTCTTTTGCTCTTCTGTTCACCTCTGCTGCTGCTATGATTCCTAGTGTTTCTAATATTCCGATAATCCATCTTTTTCTTGGTCGGTGCTTGGGTCTGTTGTTCTCGCAACGTTTGTTGAAGGCTCGTTCTTTTGTGTTTTGATCTTTCTGCCTTGTCGCATAGATAAATCATTTTATCTGTTGTTTCGTCACATATTAAATATTTAAAAAAAAAGTAAAGTACCCCAGTCACGCCAAGTGGCATATAGGGAATATGGTGTTCTTCTTCTTATTCTTCTTTTCTCTTTTCACTGATACCTAAAAGGTGTCGTGGTTTATATCATGTGTCGTTCTTGTGCTGCTCGAATTGTCTGAATAAGTGATTTTCCTTTGTTGTTACATGTCTCTGTAAATATGGTGTTAGTGACCATAAATTTTACAAACCTTCGGCACATGATTTTTGGGGTAATATGGTCGGTATTACGCCAGTGCCGCTTTACTTTCCTAGAAAAAAATCCGGTATCCATTAAAGGCTGGCTGAACCGGAAGCCGTCGGTTGGGATCGAACCCTACCTCTTGTCCTTTGTAGTCCAGTTCACTAACCACTGAGCTATCGTGGCTCCCACATATTAAATATAGCGAGGGTTATTCTTAGCTTTTTTTCTCAGCGCTTTATTTCTGATCTTATCTCGCGGGCTGTTTACTGTCATTCGTCTAACACATTTAATCTCAGCAGAGGTTATTTTAACCAGCTTAATTGATTAAAAACAGTCCCTCTGCTCAAAAGTGGGAAAAATTACAAACAACTATTTTGGCTTGTTTTGTTGTTGCGATCTTCATCACTGGATGAATCATTAGGTGCTCCGATATTCCCCTCGAGGAGAATCCTGACCCCACGTGCACGAACTCCGTAGCATGACATGGGATCCACACTGTGGGTAGGTTTTTACTGATATTTCCCAGGTAGAGGCCATATTTATGGCAGACTCTTTTCGATTTTAACTGCCAAGGGTTCTTTAACGTACACGAGTGAGGGCCTCTTGTTTATTGCCGTTATCTGAGAGGGCTAGACATCGGATCTCACAACCCAAGAGATCGAAGGAGGGTAACGCCATAAAGAAACCACGGATTAATTTTTCATATTTTTGACAAAATCTCCAGCGCTTCTGGTGGGCTTTAAACCAGTGTCCTTCCTGTTCTATGGCCGGATGTCGTACCTCTAAACTACCCAGCCCCCGCTTTTTGACGGATTCAATCCACAAGATCTAGTAATGAGGTAATACATCGATCTCTGGACACAATTGTCTCAGGTTTAAATCTTATGTTTTTTTTTGTTGGGGGGGGGGGGCTTTACCCTCAAACAGAAGGTCAATTATAGAGCTCTTGGCAGTTAGAAGTTGTATAGAGAAGGTCCAATTATAAAGCTCTTGGCAGTTAGAAGTTGTAAAGAGAAGGTCCATTTATAAAGCTCTTGGCAGTTAGAAGTTGTAAAGAGAAGATCCAGTTATAAAGCTCTTGGCAGTTAGTTGTAAAGAGAAGGGCCAATTATAAAGCTCTTGGCAGTTAATTGTAAAGAGAAGGTCCAGTTATAAAGCTCTTGGCAATTAGAGTTGTAAAGAGAAGGTCCAATTATAAAGCTCTTGACAGTTAGAAGTTGTAAAGAGAATGTCCAATTATGAAGCTCTTGACAGTTAGAAGTTGTAAAGAGGAGGTCCAATTATAAAGCTCTTGACAGTTAGAAGTTGTAAAGAGGTCCATTTATAAAGCTCTTGGCAGTTAGAAGTTGTAAAGAGGAGGTACAAATGACCACTGCCCCTGGAAAATAGTTAAGCAGTTTAAAAGAAAAAAGAAACATCTACTTATACCGAAGATGGAGGTGTCCAGCCTCAAGGCGCAGATATCCAGAGAGAGAGATTAGCACTATAGAATACCAACGCCCTCTTAATAGGAGAAAGCTGACATTGAAGAAAAACAAAAAGCATAACCACAACACATTAGAGTGGTAATTTGTATTAACTTCGTTATGCAACTTTTGATCGTAACAATTTGTTTCCCAGCAATTTATGATGTTAGGCGGTGACTTTTGCCCTCAACGACCAGTCAAATGGGACACCGTTTATGGAAGGAAATAACGACGCACATATTTTACCAGGTGCCACTCAGTGCGTGTTATAGGTCAGAGTTTAGTGGCCCTCATGTTGCTGGAGGACATCCAGCGTGTCTGTCCGTATGGAGTGAGTTTTAACATTGAGTTTAACGTAGCTTGAGTTTTAGCGGTGTGCTAAGTTAAGGTGACCATATTGTTGAAACCTTAATCGGGGACGGATTAATTTGACTTAAATTTTCCATCAATAAAATGAAATTTCTTCTGTCTTTTTCAAGTGAAGAATACATATATATTAGAACACTTAACAATATAGGCTTACAAAACGTTATCAGGAGATACAAAAAAAATCATTAGTGATACTCACTTAAATGGAAGGTGAAACAGAGTTGCTGTACTTTTCTGATGAGTGGATTTTTTAAAAAAGATCTTTCTTTGTTTGGAGCATCTTAAAAACTCAACACATGTTTGCACATTGTTCACTTTGGTGATCAACATGGCCTGTGTCCACACTTAGATGTGTTTTATCATTTGTCCACAAGTTGTTCATCAGTGAAAATAATCTTTCCGTTGCATTTGTTCCCGGTAGACACAAAATGAACCCTGCCAGCTTCAGAATATGTGAAATTGGCACATGCCTGTTTTTGAAGTGGGAAACCATTTCAATCCAACGCTGCCCTGGTAATGTTTTATTATTACTCCACTCATTAATTTTAGGAGAAGAAACAAACTGCTTCATGTAAACATATTCGTTTTACATTTCATTTTCTGGAAAGTCGACTGAAGGTACTGTTTGATTCACTAATGATGACGAATTCTGAATATCTTCCCTAGTTGGTGTTCTGTTCAACATTACCCAGCTGTAGGCTTAAAAGTTTTGAAAATTATTTTCATCCCATTTCTTCAAATGACTTAAAAGCTAGTTTCATAGAAAGAAGAAACACTGGCTTTAAACTTGTTCACATCATCCTGTGGAATTCCTTCCATTTCCAGCTTGTCAAGAATTAGCTTACCTTTGATGGTTAGAAACCATCTTCCAGTTTGGATCCCAATTAAAAACCCGTTGATGTTGTCAATTACTTTAAAAGCAGTGACCACCTGTCCCTCTACTTTCTGCACTGCTTCGTGGAAAGAGGAGGATGCCTGACTGTGAACAAAAATAATCCATGCTGCAGGCGGGTTTTTCAAAGAATTTCTGTATAAAGACTTGGCATCTGTCTTGAGACCGAAAATAGGATTTTAAAGGCAGGAACATGTGAAGAACCCTTTCAACTGCAGGCAGCAGTGCAAGCCACCTAGTCTGTGCATAACCTAAAATCAGCTGGAAGTCTGTGTCCACAAACTGCAAAACTCCTTGAGACATTCAACTCTAACTGTGTATGATTTGAAGTGCAGATACAGTTTAGTAATAATCATCTCAACATCAATAGATAATACATCTGCAGCTGCTCGAACAGTGTAGTGGAAAATATGGCATGCACAACCAACCCCTATCAAACCATGTCTAAGGTTTTCTTTCAGCTTTATGAAAATATTGTTCTTTCCTTTCAGCGCTCCCAAAATTAGAATTTGTGTTGTCTGCATATAACGCAACTACTTTCCTTTCTAAACCTTTTTTCGTTAGACAATAATTAATAAAACTACTAACAATATCAGATGTTTCCCCTGGCAATGACTTCAATTCTAATATGTTAACTTTCAGCCCTTTATTGTGATCAAAGTATATGACAAACAAAGGAAAAATATTGATTTCTTGTGGTTGGAGGCATCTGTCAGTATGGAAATAAATGTTGAGTTTTCTAGGTCACACCTCAACTCGTTTTGAACATGGGGTGTGAACACATTTCGAATAATGGCTTCTGTTTTCGTACGTGCACAAGTAAATTTTGGTTCTAAAGTAACCTGAAGTAATTTTGATGTGCAGTCCATAGATCTAAATGTATGATTGTGTATCATTGTATGATAGGCAAATGCACCTTCTGTAGCAGCTAATTGTTCTTCTTTGTCGCTAATCTGTTCAGCTCGGAAAAAATGTTGTTAATGGCGAGCTCGATGCAGCTGTAGAGACGGCTGTCTTATGTTTTACACTATTTATGTGACTCTTAATATTACCACGTCCACTATTGTTAATCGAAAACCCAGAGGCACATATACTGCATCTTACAGTGAAGTCTGATGTAGACTTTCTTTTAGAAAAGGGTATTCCTTTTATAAATCTTGATTGAAACTGCATTTAAGTTTTGATGCTATTTGTTACAACCTTTACAAACTATAGTGTAAATAATAACTTTATATGACTATACCATATGCATAGCATAAGTTCTTAAACAGTAAAATGTCAAGTAACTGTATAATAGCACAATGTAAATAAAATCTAATGAATGCAATAACCTCTAACACGAAACAATAAAAAGAATTAGTTCGTCGGTAAACGAAAGTAACGCAATGAATATACAAGAATATGAAATGTCGTGGCCGCAAAGATGCTACTTGTTGAGTTTCAAATTCAGTATACAAGATTTAAAACTTGGAGCGCATTTTACTGTTACAGTTGTTTCGCCAAATGAACAGCCAGTTCAACTTTTAAAACATTTTCTACACAACAACGGAATAATATATATTTTTAAGTCGAAGAGACGTTTACTATAATGGCAAAATTGTTAAATGTTTGTGTCTCTAATGTATTTTAACATATCCGGGACAAAAGCTAAAAAATCCATCAAAATCGGTGATCTTTAGTGGCTAGTTAGTTGCGGGTGATCTTTAGTGGCTAGTTAGTTGCGGGTGATCTTTAGTGACGAGTTAGATGTGGGGTGATCTTTAGTGGCTAGTTAGTTGCGGGTGATCTTTCAGTGACGAGTTAGTTGTGGGGTGATCTTTAGTGGCTAGTTAGTTGCGGGTGATCTTTAGTGGCGAGTTAGATGTGGGGTGATCTTTAGTGGCTAGTTAGTTGCGGGTGATCTTTAGTGACGAGTTAGATGTGGGGTGATCTTTAGTGGCTAGTTAGTTGCGGGTGATCTTTCAGTGACGAGTTAGATGTGGGGTGATCTTAAGTGGCTAGTCAGGTGAGGGTGATTTAGTGGCGAGTTAGGTGAAGGTGATCTTTAGCAGCGAGTGAAGTGTGAGTAATCTTTAGCGGTGAGTTAGGTGTGCGGTGACTATTAACAGTATGTTCAGTTTTGCGTAATTATTTAACGATATCATGCTGATTATTATTGCCTTCAGTTTAGCGACTCTTTATTTCTACGCCAGATTTAACCATGTATTAATTACGCGGCGAGTTAATGAAGGTTGAAGACTTATTACTTCTATTACTGCTTACATATTTCAAGTAACTTGCACATTGCATGTATGTCATACTTCATTTAATTTATATCGAGCCAGTCATTGTTATTTGCGTAATTCAGAACACGATTTCCTTTGTTCATTAATGAGAGCGCTGTATGTACCGTCAAAATGTGTCGAAAAATATGGATTTTGAATAATGTCCACTCCTAGAGTTACAGAATTAACATACCTAATGAAAAGTGGCTTTCTCTCAGAGGAATTACTACACAAGAATATAAGAAAATGCTTTATACAATTGTTGAAGTTGCTAATCAGTAATTAATTATGCATTCAATTGGCTGGGGCATGAGAAGGGAAGTGGAACGAATAGGCAGGAGACTAAGGTAATGTGTGAATATTTGCGAGTTAAGGGTCGCGAACACAGATGTGAGGGGTGGTTTTTTTCTGCTTTTATTTGTGAATATTATTGAGGGTGTGGAGGCGCCTTTCATCACCAGTGACTCATAGCTGATTGCTTGCGGCAGAATCAGTGAACCAGAACTTATGGTTATGGAAGGATCCGGTATTACTGCAAACGAATTAAAATCCATAATTGCTCGTGCCAGTAGAATCATCCGAATTATTATCTCATCTCCCGAAGAAAGAAAGGTAGCTGCAGTCCCCATCATAGCAGTCTCAGCACACGCCAAAAGACATAAGGCAAAACCGCATAGAAAGTGAACACAGCTATCTGTTCCCCATACGATATCATCATTCATCGTAAGCAATCGGAATATAGAAACACGATTAAAACGGATGAACCGCACAACTCACGGTGTGCACACAGAACCACAACTGTCCAATCCTACTCCATCTCGTCACGATACCCCTACTAAATAATTGTGAGTAGGATCAAGGATGAAGGCTAACGGCGCTTAAAAATGCCATGGTGAAGACGGATGTGCCAGGTCTTTCTTCTTCTTTTCTCTTTCTCACTGGTACCTAAAAGGTGTCGTGGTTATATCATTTGTCGTTCTTGAGCTGAGTTCAAACTGTCTGAATTAGTGATTTTCCTTTGTTGTTACATGCTTCTGTCACTGCGTCTATACATCTTCTTCTGGGTCTTCCTCTTGGTCTTTTTCCATGCATTCTCGAGAAAAACGGTCTTGATGGTGATTGGTAAGGATTCATTCTGACCAGGTGGCCAAACCATTTAAAAATGTACCGGGTCGAAAGGCGGAAATAACGCCAGTTGCTGTAAGTCAGAACACAACGCTGCTACACCTTTGTCCAGGTACCACAGCTTGTAGAGTGTTACTCCTGAGTACCTACCTGTGTTTGTGTTATTCAGGGAGCTATGTAACTGTAGGGTGGGAGCCGCGATAGCTCAGTGGTTAGTGAACTGGACTACCACGGACAAGGGGTAGGGTTCGATCCCAACCGACGGCTTCCGGGTTTACCCAGCCTTAAATGGGTACCGGATTTTTTTCTGGGAAAGTAAAGCAGCGCGGGCGTGATACTGACCACATTACCCCAAAAATCATGTGCTGAAGGTCTGTAAAATGTAGGGTCACTAACACCATATTTCCCTATACGCCACTTGGCGTGACGGGGGTACTTTACTTTACTATGTAACTGTAGAAGCCTCGGTGGCTAAATGGTTTAATGTGCTCTCTACCTGACCAAAGGGTCTAGGTTCGAATCTCTAAGTGGCGTCAATTTTCGGTCCAACAACGCCCTAGGGTTCACCCATCTTTTAAAAATGGGTATACATTTTTTTTCTAGGAAGTAAACATGCGACCTGGCATGATACCGACCAAATCAGCTAAAAGCGTACGAAAGTCATGGAAAAATATGCCACTAACATCATATTCCTCATACGCCTAACAAGGTCAAGGAGGAAACCTTTGTATTTTTTCTTTACTTTACTGTGTTCTTCTTTCCTTCCTCTTTAACCTTTCAGCGTCGAGGGGATAACTATATATATATATATATATATATATATATATATATATATATATATATATTTATTGGTATCTTGCTCTTTTTTTGGCCTATGCTGATGTTGTGTTTCCTAGTTAAAAAAAAAAAAAAATATTCCATCAATCCATTCATGTGTAGCTAATTGAAAACAGTTAATTTTTGCTTGATTTATTCAATAGATATTCAGCTACTTCTCATATAGAGCTTACTTTTTATTATTTCATGTGCGAACATTTCGCTGAAACCGCAGCCTCTTTTTTTCTGGACATAATTTGGAGGCTATATTTTTCTGTTTCATTTGTTGATTCATCTACGTATGCACACGTGCAGAAAGTATCGGGCTAATGCTTCTTTATATGACTTGATGTGTTCTTTTGGTGCACTCTTTCTCTAACATTCAGCTTGTCTGAATACTCTTTGTGCAAGGAAAGTGCTGTTCTCGCCTCTCTCTCTCTCTCTCTCTCTCTCTCTCTTTATCTATATCGGTTCCTCTCTATTTTTTCTCGATAACTATCTCTTTATCTCTCTCTTTTTCGACATCTCTCTGATTCTTCTCTTTCTCCCCGACTCTTTCTGTTTTTTTTTCTCTCTCTGTCTCTTTCTGTTCCCCCCCCCTTCTCTCTTTCTCTGTGTCTCTTTGTGTTTTTTTCCTCTCTCTCTCTCTCTCTCTCTCTCTCTGTGTATTTCCTCTCTTTTCTTCCTTCTCTCTCTCTCTGTTCTCTGTCTCTCTGTTCTCTGTCTTTTTCCCTCTCATTCTCTCTTTTTTATCTCTTCCTTCTCTCTCTCTCTCTCTCAATCTCTCTCTCTATCTATCTCTCTCTCTCTCTCTCTCTCTCTCTCTCTCTCTCTCTCTCTAATTTCACGTTTCAAAGCAGTGCACATGTTCAGTTGCTTTTATTGTCGATGTAGAATTTATTGAGTTCGCAGTTTGACTGCCTCGCCTGTACTGATTCCTCGCATTTGATCCACTCAAGTCTGCCCTCTCCAAGACCACCCTTTCCTTGATTGATTGATAATCAATCACGCCCTCCCAAGATTTCAGCTTGTTGTTGGACATTGCAGTCTCTTCTTCCTTCTGTTTCGTGAAGATATATAGTCTTTTTTCTTCGTTTCTGTGATAGATATTGATCTTATACAAGTTTATGATTCCCACTGCTTGCTTTTGTATCGCGTTGATGCCTTCAACAATGCTTCATTCTGCCACTGTTGTCCACAGTGCAATATCCTATTCTGTGCTATTTTCCCATGTGTTGCTTCTTTAACATTTTATCATCTGCACTCTAATCAGCTTAAAAAGAGGAAGATGGATATTATTCTTTGTGTGTTTGTATTGTTTGTTTATTTGTTTCTTTCTTTTCTTTTTCTTTCTTTCTTTTATTTATTTTCTTTCTAGTCCTCTTCACCATTCCCCCGCCCCTTAAAATGGATCCCAATTCGGCGTAGATGCGTTGTGTTGAAGCTTGCAATAGAACTGTGATATTTACGCCTTTTAGCCCCATACATCCGACTTCAGCACGGCATTTTCGAGTTTCCGTTCTGCCTTCTTTTACGATCCTTACTCTCTTGGCCAGACTGGGCAGGTAAGTTTGTTTCTATAGGCACTGCAAAGAGGTGGAGTAGAAAATGGATAGTTTTCATTCACCAATCATGGTGCAAGCTTTCAGCTATGAGCGAGTGACAGCTTTCATTTTTTTCTATTTCTGACATATACCTACGGTACTGAATATTATTATTCTTTGTATGGAGACAAAGCACATGGAAGCTGTCAGCAACTTATTGCTAAAGGCATGTGTCAGGACTGGTGAGCAAAAATCATCCAAACTCTACTACACTTCTTCACGGTGCCGCTAAGAACAGACTAATCAGTCTAGTCTGACCAAGCGAGCAGGTATCGAAGAGGGAAGGCAAACCAGTACAAAAATGTCACGCTGAAGTCGGATGTGTTGGGCCGGAAAGCGCAAACATCACATTTTTACTTCAAGCTTCAAGACAATGCATGCGCCCACTTATCGTCCTTTGAAGGACTGATGTTGAAGAGTTCACACAAAGGCTTTAGTAGTCATCGCGTGAACGCCTGAAAGAAAGAAATATTCTCTGCATTGCTTTTTGTTGACTTACTTCTTTCTATATTCAATCCCATACGACGATTTAATATTTTGGGGTTTCGTTAAGTTTCGAATTTTGCCTGAGGCGAAGGCGCGCCTCCCAGAACCAGAGCTGGACGTTGTCAGCGATCCACAGCTGATGGCTTGCGCCAGGACCGGTGAACCAAAACCATCCAGACCCTGCTCCACCTCTCGCGGTGCCTCCAGTAACAGACTAACCTGTCTAGTCTGGCCAAGCGAGCAGGGATCGAAGAGGGAAGACAACCCGGTAATCAAAAATGTCGTGCTGAAGAAGGATGTGTTGGGCCGAAAGGCGCAAATATAACAGTTGTACTGCAAACCACAACACAACGCAGACACGTCCATTTAACATCCTTTTAAGGACGGATGACGAAGAGGAATTCTACAGTCTACGAATACTCTAGAATACATTAGTTATCGGGCGAACGTAAGCAAGCAAGCAAGCAAGCATATAATTATTTTGAAACTGGTTTATATTAGAACAGTAATGCTGTTTTTCTTAGTTTATTGTAAACTTACCACACATTTGCGCGCACTTTTCTGACTGAAATAGAATGAAGAAAGATTACAGTCACGTCATTTGTTGGAGTATGGGGAGTATGGAGTTTGTACAGACATTTTAATAGGCCTTCGGCGCATTTTTTGGAGTAATATGGTGCGCAATACGCCAGTGCTGTCTTTATTTTCCGGAAAATTTAAGGCTCGTTATACTTGGCTTGGCTTCTGTGCTCAGTGGTTAGTGAACTGGACTACAAAGGGCAAGAGGTAGGTTTCGATCCAAACCGACGGCTTCCGGGTTCACCCAGCCTTAAATGGGTACCGGATTTTTTCTGGGAAAGTAAAGCGGCACGGGCGTAATACCGACCACATTACCCCACAAATCATGTGCTGAAGGTCTGTAAAATTTACGGTCACTAACACCATATTCCCTATACGCCACTTGGCGCGACGTGGGCTCTTTACTTTTTTTTTTATACTTGGCTTCTGAATAAGAAGATGCCAAGTTCGATTCCCATCACAGGCGGTGGAATTTTGTCAAAAATTGAATCTGCGGTTTCTCTGGCTTTACCCCTCTCCTGGTCTCTGGGTACCTAGCCCTCTCGAGTAACGGCAATGAACAGGAGGTTTCGCCGTTCTGCATTATTCGCTCGTTGAGTAATCCTTGACAGTTGGAAATCGAAAACAGTAGCACAACATGGCTGCTGTCCGGGGAAAAAAAAACTCATAGGAAAAATAAATCAACACTTTCGGGGATAAAAAAAAAATGAGAGAGCATCTGATGTCGGAGATTATCTGCCTGTATAGCGAGGGACATGTGAACACACACGCCTGTTGGTGTGAATAATAATGAACAAATTGATATTCACACTAAATTAAATTCTCTCTCTCTCTCTTTCTTGCCCCCCCCCCCCCCCACCTTTCTGGACATTGCTAGAGGTGCAAAGCTGGTTTGTGCAAACAGCAACATTGAAGCAACAACATTTTAACGATGCTGTAAAAAATGTGATCATTTTTACCCGGAGCTTGCTTCGATTATAATCAGCGTCTTGTGCGTGTTTATGTGAACATTACACCTAAATTATATCGCCCGCTTGCGAAAATGCTACGCAGTCGATCTTACTTACGCGGAGTTATTCGGTTTTCAAAATAGTTCAGATTGCTCAACATGAGAGTTTGATCTGACAGCACATCAACCATAATTCTAAACCACCTCCAGATGCATTACATAGTTCTTGATATGCTTTATTGCTGTCAGTTGTTGACTTTATCCATACATAGTAAACGTTGTCATTTCATGATTATCATCAAGTACCGGGCCAGCTGGCGTAGGTGATCTTGTCTCTCCACAACTTTCGATCTCGACAGCTATTTATCATTTCTGTTGTTGACCTTCTGCCAAGCCATTTTCTTAAGCTGTCTGGTATCTTTTCTCTTTGCTTTATCTCTTCGTCTTTCAATTTTCCAAATTGTTACAATATATTCCAGCTGTTCCCTTCGCATAACATTGCCACAAAATGATGATTGTTTCTTCCTAATATTGGATATTAGCTCACTTTTTTCTTTGGCCTCATTCATAACGTTTTCATTACTCTTCTTAGCTGTCCATGGTATTCTCAACATTCTTCTGTAAAACCACATTTCTACAGTCTCCAGTGATTTTCTTGTCTGTTGTCCTATTGTCCATATGTTCATACCCATATGCTAAGACTGGCTCTACATCATAACATTTTAGAACTCGTTTTCTTGGTTCTATGTCTACATTTCTAGATTATACACAGTAGATTTCCAGCGAAATATAATTTCTTGTGAAAAAAACAACTATAATTTTATTTCATATCTTATAAATATATATAAAATCATCACTGTTTATAATATCATCAGTATTTAATTAATCAAGTCCTCCCTGTAACACTTCACTTGTATAAATATTCATCATATCACTTATGGGCATGGTTATACTGCGAGTGTGGCCTACAGGGAATATAGTGATGTTGCCCATAATTTTGTTGTCAGCCGCAAATTTTTTATCGTGGTGGCACAATATCAGGCCATCTCTTTTTCAGAGATAAATATCTCCGGTACTGTTCAGTGAATCTAGAAGCAGATAAACATTTCCGGTACTGTTAAGTGAACTTTGACCCATATAAACATCTTCGGTACTGTTAAGTGAACCTTGACCCAGATAAACATCCCCGGTATTACATGTATTAAGTGAACATTGACCCATACAGACATCTCCGAACTGTTAAGTGAACCTTGGCCCAGATAAACATCTTCGGTATTATTAAGTGAACATTGATCCAGATAAACATCTCCGGTACTGTTAAGTGAACCTTGATCCAGATAAACATCTCCGGTACTGTTAAGTGAACCTTGATCCAGATAAACATCTCCGGTACTATTAAGTGAATCTTGATCCAGATAAACATCTCCGGTACTGTTAAGTGAACCTTGATCCAGATAAACATCTCCGGTACTGTTAAGTGAACCTTGATCCAGATAAACATCTCCGGTACTGTTAAGTGAACCTTGATCCAGATAAACATCTCCGGTACTATTAAGTGAATCTTGATCCAGATAAACATCTCCGGTACTATTAAGTGAACCTTGATCCAGATAAACATCTCCGGTACTATTAAGTGAACCTTGATCCAGATAATCATCTCCGGTACTATTAAGTGAACCTTGATCCAGATAATCATCTCCGGTACTGATAAGTGAGTCTAGAAGCCGGTCCTGTGTGGATTTAGGAGGAAGTGGGAGAATCGAACTCGACCAGGTTATCTTATAGATAAACTCACCAGCAATTTCTCTGCCGCGGTTCAATTCTCACCATCTACTGGCAGTTAAAGACTTCAATTTTTGAACTTTATAGACAGCTTATTTCACCTTTTGTATACCAGACATTGCTTTAGAATTGTTCAACGCCGTTCGATAATGTTCACGCAAAATGTTTAGTACTTCATCTTAAATTGTAAGTCTGCCCTTTCAACATTTTTACTGTTGACATTCATCGAATTTCATTCCCAAAATAGCAGTGTATTATATTCTACACCCATCTTGTTATTCACTTTAAAAGACATTTTGATTTTATTGGAAGAGTTTGTGTGTTTTTGACTTTTGGTACGAGTTTGTATTTGGTCGATTGTAGCTATACGTGCCAGTTATTGTGTAGTGGATGGTGGCTGTTATTTGCTTGAACAACCTCTCTTGTACAATTTACTTCTTAGCATTTTATTCTTGAGTACTTCAGGGTGTGGATATTGAGTTATTAGCGGGTCATCATAATTGCACTCCGAACATACCCATAGGTGCTCAGATCCCCTCCTCAGCATATCTCGAAGTGTCCAGCGACTGACGACTTCATTTCTGTGTTGATTAATTAGTCTTCTTACACGCCCAATAGGTTTCTCGTTTCTGGCTGTGCCCAGCTTAACTCCCATCTCTTTAATTTATAATGGAGAGTTTTCTTTTCCCATTCAGCTTTAAAAACAACCCTTTAATATTGACTGCCGGTGTGGTTAGTCCATGACATATTTTTAGATTCTAGTTCCCTAGACCTCTAGGTCGCCATTGTCGAAGGGATCGCAAAGCGTTTTCAACATGAAACAATTGGCGCAAGAAGAAATTAAGGGAAGCAAAGAATATAGAGACCTGCTGGTTAAAGAGAATGGTTTGGTACCAATTTATAATATAATTTTTTAGCGAATGTAGAAAATTGAGGAGAGACGTGATTGCCTACGCCAGCAGAGAGCAAGACAGAGTTGTGGTTACTGTACTCGTGTGCCGATGTAGAGGTTCAGGGTTCAAATGCCAGTTGAGGCACATTTTCTCTCAATCTAAAAGGCTTTCTGTGTCCGCCCAGCGTCATTAAATGAGCTCTAAACACCCAGCCTCATTAAATGCGCTCTAACCACCCAGCCTCATTAAATGCGCTCTAACCACCCAGCCTCATTAAATGCGCTCTAACCACCCAGCCTCATTAAATGCGCTCTAACCACCCAGCCTCATTAAATGCGCTCTAACCACCCAGCCTCATTAAATGCGCTCTAACCACCCCTCCTCATTAAATGAGTACCAGAGATGTTCTCTTGGAAGGGAAGTCATCGAGGAATTGAAGTAACCATTCATCCATAGTGCAGTGACGTCACTAACACTTTGTCGAAAGCTATGGAAACTACCTTTACTTTTATCGCCAGCAGACGTGATACCTGATGATAATGACTGTAGACCCTGATATAGAATAAGTGCATTACGTATCTGATCATTTATTAGAGAATGGCTCTGCGGTGTAATAAGGTAAAGTTGAGAATCAGGAGTGCATTTAATGAGGCTAAGCACAAATGTGATGGGGCAACTAAGAGGTCGGACCTAGAGTGTTTGTAACCAGCGAGCACTACAGCTTACATTTGCTTTGCCTTAATTATTAAGATTTAAAAACACGATTGGTTCTGCCTGGCGCTTCGAGAAGTTAATTAAACAAATTAGCCTGGGAGGTTTCTAAGCGTATCCTCTGGACAAGAAGATTCTGGTTTCGAATCCCGTCACAAACGTCGTGGGAGTTTTCCATCAAGTCAGTGGTTTTTTAACGTGGAGACAAATAATAATAAATGAATATTATTATAGAGGAAGGGAGCCGCGATAGCTCAGTGGTTAGTGAACTGGACTACCACGGACAAGGGTAGGGTTCGGTCCCAATCGACGGCTTCCGGGTTCACCCAGCCTTAAATGGGTACCGGATTTTTTTCTGGGAAAGTAAAGCAGCACGGGCGTAATACTGACCACATCACCCCCAAAATCATGTGCTGAAGGTCTGTGAAATATAGGGTCACTAACACCATATTTCCCTATACGCCACTTGGCGTGACGGGGGTACTTTACTTTTTTTTTTATTTTTATAGAGGAAAACTTCCGAGGCGATAATTCAGCAAATCATAGGAGGAAGTGGTATGTTTTACAGCACTCAGAAAAAAATTACAAATAAACAATAAAAGAAGAAAACAAAGAACAATATATGGCCCTAAGCAGCCGAATTTTAGTGTGGCTTTACACTCCCCTAGTCTCTGGGTAGCGTGTTTCAATGCCTAGCCTCTCGGATAATGGTGGGAAACAGGAGGTCCTTAGTTCTTGTTAAAGAACTCTTGGCAGTGAAAAAACTTGAAAAGAGTCGGCTAAAAGGTCTCATAATTATCAAGCAAGTATATCATATATGCTGAAGACGGATATGTTGGGTCGAAAGGCGCAGACATCGCGGCCTACCATAAATTAACAACACAACGTGAACGTAATCACGTACTTTAATGAATAAACGATGAAGAAGAAGAGGGAGGAGAAATCAGCTGAAAGTAGAAACGCAAACGAGGAAATAAGAAGGTAATCAAGTCATCATATTTAATGTGTGATTGTATTTAATAAACATTGTGACACTATGAATGTGACAATACTTTGCCTGCGAAAGGAAACGCCAACAGTAGTGTATAATGCTATTATCATTCCGGAGATCTTCGTTGAACTTCGTGCCAATGCATAAATATTCATGATCTTTTAGCCGTGTCCATTCGAGAAGTAAATGAAGAGGAAGTAATGAAAGGCGATATATTCGCGTTGTTGCCTATATGTCTTTTTGGAATTTTTTTTTGATTTGTCGGATTCTATTTGTATTTTTATGTGCACGATATTTACGTTAATGGTATGATGTCGTCTCCATCAACTTAATGGATTGCATATTTATGCAACTTTTGCCAGTTATATGGGAGAAAAAGGTTAAACATCAGGTGTAGAGTGACAGGGAAATACTGAATTAATTAGTGCATGCTTATATGGAAACACTGCTATTGATATGCGGACAATACGAAACTGGTGTTAAATACAACCGTTTTATTAGGACTGACGGAGCTGATGATGAGCACACACATTCATGATTTATATATATATATATATTTGGTGCAAAGGGCACAGAATTAGATGATGCTGTTCATTTGTGAAATATAACTTGTATATGATTATTTTATGGAACGCATTGCCCGTTATAAAAAGTTGACATTATAATAACTGATGTTTTGGCTAAACAATGAGTATTGCACGCCGGAAAATGTCCAATTTGCCAAACTCTGAGCGTTCCTCTCATAAACATTATTGTACTAAAATATGTTTAGCTTCGTTTAGTTAAGAGATCGCCCCCATTGCACACCGAACAAGTTCATGGGTGCTTAGTTGTCCGATGTATATCTTAATGTGCAGTGACTAACGATAACGGTGTTGTGTTGATTGACAAGTCTCCTTGAATTTCTGTGTAGCGCTCCTGTCTGGCACCTCCAACCTTGTCACGATATATTCCTGCAGTATGTTCATTGTTGCGGATTCAGAATAATTTTGTGAGTCCGTTTTTTCATTCGGTATCCCTGAGGGTCTCCAGAATGTCATCGCTGTCCATAGCACTTAACATCAGGTAAATAGGCAAACCTGTCAGCACTCTCATTACCTTTAACCCCATACCCTGGGACGAGAAGATTAATACGCAAAATTCAGTTCCTAGTCTCTAGGGACTTCGTCAGCTGGCGAACGAAAAAAAAAGGAAAAATAAAATAAGGAAAGAAAATTCTCAAGACCTACAAATAAATATCAAATTTGAAGGAATAGACCTAGAGACAGTTCAGAGCTACAACTACCTGGAAGATACTATAACCAGTGATGGAAAATGTAAAACTGAAATACGCAAAAGAATAGGTATGTCAAAAAGTAATTGTAATGCCAATAAAAGTATACTGACGTCAAAACAAATAACACCAGGGCTAAAACTAAGTATAGCCAATTATTACATCTTCTCAATATTCCTGTATGGTGCAGAAACATGGACATTAGACAAGAAAATAACATAAAATTGAAGCCTTTGAAATGTTCATTTATAGAAGTATAGGTAGAATTAGATGAACAGAAAATAAAACAAACGATGAAGTTTTAAAACAACTAAAAATGAAAAAAGAACTACTAAACACAATTAGAACAAGACAAATGACATTTTTGGGACGTGTTAAAAGACACAACAGCCTACTAAAGGTAATATTGGAAGGGAAAATACAAGATGGCAGAGGCAGACCAAGACTAACATGGACGAGTAACATCAAAAGATGGACAAGTCAGCCTATGACAAACTGCACAACCAAAGCAAGAGACAGAGCGGAATGGCTCTCCATGATAGACAACCTTAGATGCGGAGACGGCACTCAATGGTGATGATGAGTTTTAAAGGGCTAAAGGGGACGAAAGTGTTTGTCAGCAACAGGGCCGAAAGCTATCAGCGACTCATAGCTGATGGCTTGATCCAGGATCGACCAACCAGAACGCTCTATAACCTTTCTGCCTCTTCGCGGTGTCGCTATCAACATACTAGTCAGTCTAGTCTGGCAAATGAATAGGGGTCGACAGGGATGGCAACCCGGTACTCAAAAACTCTGTGCTGAAGTCGGATGTTTTGGACGGAAAAGCGGATATATCACAGTTCTGTTGGAAGCTGCAACATAAAAGAATCTATACCCACTTAAAGTGACGAAGAGAATTGTTTATTTTTCAAGTAGTGATCAGTTGAACACCATAAATAAGGGAAAGAGAAAGCAATGCCTTTCACAAAACATCGCGACAACTGGAAATCGAACCTCGGTCACAAAGTCAGCACGTGAAAATACTAAACTCTTTGCCATCACGGCGGATTTGAACATCAGAAAAGAACCACATTAATAGACACACCGAGTTGAAATGGTACATTTTAAAGCAGAATATATTCCCACTAGGCACTTTAATAGGGCCGTTCTTCGCATCTCATTCTACAGCTTAGCTTCCCATTCCTCTGTCTGAGGCAGCTCGTCGTGAGTCTGTTCTCTGTTGTCTTCCCGTCTTTTCTTCTTCATTCCACGTTTACTTTCACCCATTCACCGCTTCCTGTAAGACGGTTAATGAAGGAACCAACGAGCAGACCTTATCACATGAATTTTGGATGTAAGTTGTAAAGTACAATTATGTCTCATTTATTTTATCAATCATTAAACAATGCACTGGCCATAATGCTAATGTTGGAGATACACATTTTTTTTCAGCTCTTGTGTTTAGAAACATCGTTTTATTTGCACTTTGTGCACTAAAACTCTCATCATCATTTTTCGATGACACATTACGATCTCATGCCAGTGCACGAACTTTGTAGCATCGACAGAGGTTTCATGGGTAGTTTAAATTATTAGTTAATAACATTCTCTCTAAAAGTATAAGTGGAAAAAGTTATGGTTTCTGTAGTGTTTATTGGAAATATCGATTTAGTGCCCACTATTTTCAGTAGCCGTCGATGCATTTATGGGTGATGTGGTCGATATCACGCCAAGCCGCCGTAGTTTTCTCAGAAAAAAAATGACCAAAAATTTGAGAGACACAGTAAAATCCAAAGCCACGTTCGTCACATTTAGGAACTAAATCGAGATTCTCGTGTTCTGTAGCGTTGCGCTCTAACCTCCCTTCTTCCGCACTTTTCTTTACAAGTTGGAGGTTGTATGGCCTTGCATTTTTGCCTTCTAATTGGCCAGGCACGATCCATTCACCCTCAGCCCATGTTTTCCAGTTTATATTTAACCGCGATTGCCAAGAAAATATTTAAGTTAAAACTACACATATATTATCACAAGCACAACTATATCTTGCTCATTCTGTGGTCGAATCTGTATATCCAATGTAGACAGATTCAGCCAGGGAAGAAGCTGCTCAATAAAACATCATTCAACATAAGACATTAATATATGACAAAACTATTGACAAATCGCTTGGTACCAACCGTCTGTCAAGAAGTCAAAGGTCATACATATATATATATACTTAAAAAAAAGGAACCGATATATATAATGTCAATCAATTAACCTCGTGACCATCGTTAGTCTAATGATCAGGTTTTAGACAAAAGCTATAGGTAAGGGACCCTGGTCCAACAGAACTGGACAAACCTGTAAGTCTGTACTAGTAGAGCATGTTGTCCAAGCGGACATTCATCTAAAAGAAGGTAACGTTGATTACCATAAGTATCTCCTTCCTTAGCTTTTCCAAATTCGTATTTCTGATGACGACACACGTAGTCAGTTGTTTTCGATTATACTCTTACTGAACAGACCTTGAAAGAACAATAAATGTCATACTAGAAGAACTTACCCTATAAAGACATATAATGTATTTATTTAATCTATCAAGGTAGTGTATAGATCACATTAAAAGTGCCCTTCTAAGCAAGCCTGACTGCTCCTTTATTGCGTTTTATTGTTCGGTATTCGATATTTACGATACTTGGATATCCTGAGCAGTAACGTTAAAAAATGTACTCGATTATTCCACGTGACGCACTTTAAAGAATACTTATTGACAATCGTTGGTGTTTTCAACATTACTAGGCCCAAGGGATCCAAGTAGAACTTCCAGTAAACACGACATACACGCTTTGACCTAATTTGATTTTAATTTTTTGTATTTAGCCAGTATCAGATCATAATTATGCTAATTATCTTCGTGTGGTGACACTAAAGTAACGCTGTTATGACGGCTAGTATGAAGAATAATTGGGTATCTTAGCTATAAATAGTGTTTATGTCTCCATAATCAAACGTTTCATATTGAGGACGAGCGATGCTGGTAAATAAGAAAGGATTTGGATATTATGAAATGGATGTCCTCAGTTTGTTGAAATAAAGAACAACAGCTAAAGTTCACATGACGAAATTGCCCCCAATTTAACATAAAGCAAGTACATCTCCTATGAAGAGCATCATCATTGTCATGTGCCATACCGGTTGGCGTAGGTGATCATGTCCCTCCACAATCTTCTATCTACAGTGCATCGTATCAGGTCTGTTGTTGACTGCTTTCCATGCCATGACACCAAGCTATCCAGTATTTTCTCTCTTTGTCGTCCGCGATCTCTCTTTCCTTTTATTTTGCCAGTTGTAACCAAGTATGCCAACTGTCCTCTTCTCATGATGTGCCCGAAAAATGTTGATTGTTTCTTTGTGATGTTTTTTAAGAGCTCTCTTTTTGTGTTGGCCTCTTTGAGAACTTCCTCATTGGTCTTTTTAGCTGTCCAGGGAACTTTCAACATTCTTCTGAGAAATCCCATCTCTGTGGCCTCTAATCGTCTTTTCATTCGTTTGTCTACTGTCCATGATTCGCTTCCATAGGTCAGAATTGGTTCTATATAGGACCTATGACCTCTCCTTCTCACTTCTACTGACATAGACTTGTTGCACAAGATATTTTTCATTTTCTGAGAGGCTATTTTGGCCTGAGCTATTCTGCTTTTTATTTCGGTGGTGCATCTCCCATCTGATGTTATTATTGTTCCCAAGTATTTGAAACGTTGCACTTGTTCAAGATTTGTCTCGTTTGTTTTTATGCTGCATGATGGTGGTGATTGTTTCTTTGATATAACAATTACTTCTGTTTTCTTACTATTCATAGTGAGACCTTTATTGTTGCGTTCTTTTACTATTATGTCTATCATTTCGTATAGTTCATTCTCTGTCTCTGCTATTAAGACTGTGTCATCCACATATCGCAAATGTTATGAAGAGCAT
Organism: Megaustenia siamemsis; assembly: GCA_032433765.1. Classification (NCBI taxonomy): domain Eukaryota; kingdom Metazoa; phylum Mollusca; class Gastropoda; order Stylommatophora; family Ariophantidae; genus Megaustenia; species Megaustenia siamemsis. Next base: position 73,815,875 of record JAVIAB010000125.1, on the reverse strand, counting down.
AATTGAACAATTAAAACAAATTTAAAATAGAACAGTTACCATTTATAAGAGCAAAATTGATTTAAAATAAAAATAACATCTATACAAACAAAATTGGTTTTAAATTAAAAAAAAAATATGTGTGAACCAAGGAGAATTAACATTTATAGAATGAACTTGGTCATATATGCCCTGCTTGTGGACGGGAATTCTGCTCTCCAAATTTGAAAGTTACAGCCATCTTTGCATACACAAAAAAGAAAAAAAAAACGTTCTTACTGCACGCGATTGAAATTGTTGTCAAGCGTTGAACTTTCTAGTATTGCCAAGTGTTAAAGAAGGATACTATTGCGATTGTCATTAGTGTAGTGTTTAGTCTGCAGACTTAGCGCTCATAGGAATATCAGTTGAAACTTTCCCAGTTACCAGGCCGAAAACAAAAGAATGGGTGTTTATATGGCTCACTGCATTGCAAGACAGTAATAAAATAATGCACTGGCCTCTTCGTCTGCAAATGTAGCCTGGTATCATCATCATCAAGTACCGGGCCTGCTGGATTAGGTGATCATGTCACTCCACAACATTCGATCTCGGCAGCTATTTATCATTTCTGTTGTTGACCTTCTGCCAAGCCATTCTCTTAAGCTGTCTGGTATTCTTTTTCTCTTTGCTTCCCTCTATCTCTTCGTCCCTCAATTTTTCCAGTTGTTACAATATATTCCAGTTGTTCTCTTCTCATTACATGGCCAAAAAATGATGATTGTTTCTTCCTAATATTGAAAATTAGCTCTCTTATTGCTTTGACCTCTCTCAGAACATCTTCATTACTCTTCTTAGCCGTCCATGGTACTCTCAACATTCTTCTGTAAAACCACATTTTTACAGACTCCAGTAATTTTCTTGTCTGTTGACCTATTGTCTATGATTCGCATCCATATGTTAAGACTGGCTCTACGTAACATTTAAGAACTCCTTTTCTTGTTTCTATTATCAAAATTGGATTGCATAGTATCTTCCTCATTTTTTGGAAAGCTGCTTTTGCCTGAGTCATTCTGCATCTCACCTCTTTTGTACATCTTCCGTTTGAGGTTAACAAAGTTCCCAAATATTTAAATTCATTTACCTGTTTTAATATTGTTCCACTTGTCTTTATTTTGCACTGAGGCGAGTCTTTCTCTTTGTTGTTACCATTACCTCTGTCTTTTTTGCTAGGCTGAGTCCTTTATTTTGCTTTCTTTGACTATAATGTCCAACATTTCTTGTAACTCATTTTTACTCTTAGCGATTAAGACTGTATCATCAGCATACCTTAGATTATTTATATTATGACCTCCAATTGTTATTCCAGGCATGCCCCTTATGGATCTTAAAATAATCTCACAATAAATATTAAACAAATCTGGTGACAGCACACAACCTTGTCTAACACCCTGTTTTATTTGTTGAAACATTACCAATTGGTTTCCAGTTCTTATGGCCGCTGTTTGTTGCCAGTACATGTTCTTTATTATTCTTAGATCTTTGCTGTCTACGTTTATGCTTTCTAAAATTTTGATTATTTCTTGGTGCTTTACTTTGTCAAATGCCTTGGTGTAATCTATGAAACATAGGTATATATCTGTTTTTACCTCTATGGATCTTTCTATTAAAGATCTTATGATATAAATGGTATTCCTTGTTCCTTTATCTCTAACAAAACTACACTGTTCATCGCTAATTTCTGGACTGATTTTGTTTCGCACTCTTCGCATGATGATTCTTAGTAATATCTTAGTCATATGACTCATACTGCTTATTGTGCGATGATCATCGCATTCAATCGCACCCGATTTCTTTGGTAGGGCTATGAATATTTATTTGAGCATGTCGTCTGGTATATATCCGCTGTTGTAGATATCATTCAATATTTTTGTTATTATTATTACTATTCCAAAATCACTCATGGCTTCAATCTCTTCTTTAGTTATATTATCTGGTCCAGGGCTTTGCCTGCTTTCATATTGCGCATATTGTCTTCCACTTCTTCTCTGAGTATTTCTGGTCCTTCTCCATTATCCTTAATATTTACTTCCGTTCGTTCATCATTATAAAGATCTTTAATATATTCTGTCCATCGTTCCCTTATGTTTTCTTGATCAATCAACAGTTCTCCTTCCTTTTATCTTAGACATCCAGTTTTTAATTGCAAGTTTCTTCTTGTTAATTCCTCAATTTGTTTGTATATAGCTTTAACATCTCCTTTTTGTTGCATTTCAATATCTTTGCATCTCTCTTTTAGCCATGCTTCTTATGCTTCATTGCATTTTACTACAATTTCTTTATTTAATCTCTTATACTCATCTTTATTTTCTTTATTTCTTCTTCTTGTATCCATTAGCTGCAAAATGTCATCTGCCATCCATTTCTTTCTTGAATTTGTCCTCATTGGTGGAATGAACTCTTTTAATGTTTGTTGCATTGATTCTTTTAGCATTTCCCACTGTTCGTCAATGCTTTGTATCTCCTCTGTTGCATTGTACCGGTTCTGAATTGTGATTTTATATTTGTCTTGCAGCTTCTTGTCTGATTTGAGTAAATTTAAATTTAACTTGATGTTAACTAAGGCTCGTTTTGTTGTTTTTAATTTTACTCTAAGCTTTCCCACAACTGGTACATGATCACTATTGCAATCTGCCCCTGGTCTAGTTTTCACACACACCAGACTGTTTCTAAATCTATTGCTTATCATTATATAATCAATTTGAATACGCGCGTTTTCCCCTGGGCTTTTCCATGTCCACAGACGTCTTGGATGTTGCTTAAACCAGGTGCTTCCTATCATCAAGTTGTGTGTTCTTGTCCAGTCAATAAGTTTCTCACCTCTTTCATTCCTCTCGCCTAAGCCATAATGAGCAACTACTTCCTCAACTCTTTCCTTTCCTACTTTTGCGTTAAAATCCCTAGAATATCAGAGCCTGATATAGTGAAGTTTAATACTCCACACCGGTATACCATTATATGTTACAAAACTTCCTTGATTTTAATGGAAGGTGATTAGAAGACAGTTATGCTTCATCTTATCTGGAACAACAGTTTTACTTCATTTCCCGGATTTATAATGAAGCCAACAATTCGATTGGCAGGGTGTTCGGGCGTTGAACAAAAGACAAAAATAGACTGGCCAAGAAAGGGAGGAATAGAACGACCTCTTTGATAGACATCTCATTGAAAGACGATAATTTGATGCGAGAGAGACAGGGGGCGTGGATGAAAGTAACATGAACAGGAAGCTGGCAAATAGAGATACAAAAACGTTACGGAGAGGCAGAAGGTTGATGGCGTGTGATTGAGATTAAATAAAATGTATAGAGAAGAAGTAAAACTAAAGTAAAGCAAAATGTTACATCTTCTCAATATCCCTGTATTGTCCAGAAACATGGACATTAGACAACAGAACATAAAATTGAAGCCTTTGAAGTGTGCATTTATAGAAGAATAGGTAGAATTGGATGAAAAGAAAAGAGAACAAACGATGAAGTTTTAAAACAACTAAAAATGACAAGAGAACTACTAAACACAATTAGAACAAGACAAATGAAATTTTTGGGGCATGTTAAAAGACACAACAGCCTACTAAAAGTAATATTGGAAGGGAAAATACAAGGTAACAGAGGCAGAGGCAGACCAAGCCTAACATGGACGAGTAACATCAAAAGATGGACAAATCAGCCTATGACAACCTGCACCATCAAAGCAAGAGACAGAGCAGAATGGCGCTCCATGGTAGCCAACCTTCGTTGCGGAGACGGTACGTTATGATGATGATAGAGAAGAGGTGACTAAGGTAGTTTAGAAGTAAGACGTCGGCCTCTAGAGGGAAAGACACGGGGTTCGATTCCCACCTCTCGGACGGTGGGAATTTTTTTACAAAGTGAATCCGTGTTTTTTTTTAATAGTTATTCTCTCTCTTCAGAAAGTTCCCTGCGCACATTAAAGAACACGTTAAAGAACACATTAAAGAACAAATTAAAAAAACACACCAAAGAACACATTAAAGAACAAATTAAAGAGCACATCAAAGAACACATTAAAGAACAAATTAAAGAACACATTAAAGAACACATTAAAGAACACATGGCAGTTTAAGGCGGAAGGTAGTAGACTAAAATTAACTATTGTCCTGGTAAACATTTTTAATAAGCAATGCCATGCCGAAGACGTCTGTGTTGGGGTTAAAAGGCGCAGATATCGCGGCTGTGTCGTAAACTAGCGACACAACGCATCTCATCATCATCATCATCAAGTACCGGATCTGCTGGCGTAGGGGATCATGTCTCTCCACAACATTCGATCATGACAGTTATTTATCATTTCTGTTACCTTCTGCAAAGCCATTCTCTTAAGCTGTCTGGTATCTTTTCTCTTTGCTTCCCTCTATCTCTTCGTCCCTCAATTTTTCCCAGTTGCTACAATATATTTCAGCTGTTCCCTTCTCCACTACATGGCCAAAAAAATGATGATTGTTTCTTCCTAATATTGGAAATTAGCTCTCTTTTTGCTTTGGCCTCTTTCAGAAAGTTTTCATTACTCTTCTTAGCTGTCCATTGCATTCTCAACATTCTTCTGTAAAACCACATTTCTACAGACTCCAGTGATTTTCTTGTCTGTTGTCCTATTGTCTAAGACAACGCATCTACGCCAATTTAACAGATGATCGCTAAGAAGAATAACGAATATAGAGAAGAAAAGTGTGTTATGTTATTAATGACTACGCGTTTATAAGAGAATTAAAGGTCCCGAAGGAGACTGATGAATCGTTGAGATTACTTTTTTTTGTGTGAGAGCGGAGTGGGTTCTCTTCGTAGGTCACACTAGTGTGTGAGAGTTATATAGGCAGGACACACAAAAGTGAGATAAAGGACAGTTGGACGGTTATAAAACTTAGAGTGATACTCTAAAGGAAGGTAATGACACATATCGAGTGTTATAAATAGTGGGTGATAACTTTACAAGGAGAGGGAGTTTACATTTTAGAAAAAAAGGGCGGGGCGGGGGAGGGGGGGGGGCTGGTTGGTCTAGAGACAGAGAGGCTGCGAGTTAAAATCTCGGCTGTACCAGTTGGAATTTTTTATTTGTGATTTCTCTCAGCGGCAACCACCCATGGTATCAGCAGCGAGGCCTGGCTTGAAACGTCAATTACTCATCGACTTAAAATATGAGTACCCCCGAAGACAGAGTTATCTGCCTGTGCAGCGAGGGACCCCTGTGCACATGGCTGCCAAGGAAAAACGGATTAACACCTAAAATACAGTTCCTAGTCCCTAGGGACTTCACCAGAGGTGAAAGCTGACGAACTCTATAAAGATTATTGGGGGGGGGGGGAAAATATTATAGCCAGTTCTGTGTATACTTTCTTTCTTTCTTTCTTTCTTTCTTTCTTTCTTTCTTTCTTTCTTTCTTTCTTTCTCTCTTTCTTTCTTTCTCTCTTTCTTTCTCTCTTTCTTTCTTTCTTTCTTTCTTTCTTTATCTCTTTCTCTCTTTCTTTATTTCTTCCTAAATGTATTTCTTATTTGTGGATTATCAAGGATCACACCTCTAATTCAAATGAGTTTGAGGAATGAGTGAAGAAGAATTTTATGAGAAAATAGACCAGCGTTTCTCATCCACTTTACCCTTGCGAAACTCTTTAGATTAATTTCCATTGGAATCACTGTATTAGTGTTTCTATATATCATTATCTATATCCAAGATTTTTTCCTTCTCCCCAATAACGTTCATACTAACAACTATATATATATATGCATACACATACACATAATCACCCTTTGCTTAATTTATTGGTTAAGGAGTAGCTTGTCAAATGTATTGTAAAAAAAAAAATACATTGAAGAAACCAATGTGTCTGGTCGGCAGAGCTGATGCGTATTTTCTCATTCAAACACACAAGCTGTCTCTGAGCTCATAGTGATTGGGAAACCCGAGGATTCCGTGCAACTCCAATTTATAAACTTTGAGGTAGACTATTTCTTTCTGCCCCTCCCCCCTCCCATAGTTTTGGCCTTCACCCGCCTATACACCTCTTCATCGTCCGCCTTTAAAAGGGCGTTAAGTGGACGTAGGTGCGTTGTGTTGTAGTTTAAATCATAACGACTGTGATATTTATGCCTTCGGCCCAACACATCCGACATCAACGCGATATTTTTGAGTACCGGATTGCCGTTCCTCTTCTATCCCTACTGACTCAGCCAGACTTGTTTAGGAACTAGTTTAACCGTCCTCGGCTCAGTCGTTGGTGTGTGTCTTAACCTATAGGAGTATTAGAACAGAGCAATAAGAATGTAAATTTATTGCGTATTCTGTATCGTTTATTTTATTTGCTGCGTTGCTCAATTTCGTTGTCCATCTTTAGAAAGGAAGTTACATGGGCGTAGTGGCGTTGTATCGTGAACAGCTAGTTGCGATAACTTCGACTTTTAGACAAACATATTCGACTTCAGCACGACATTTTTTTTTTTTTTGGTATCATATTTACTTGACCTCATCGATCCCTATTGACTTTACAGTTTTCAGCCGTACTCGTTGGGAGGTGGAGTAGGATCTTTATCAGTTGTGGTTCAGTGGTCCTGACACAAGCAGTCAGCTATGAGTCTCTGATCGTTATTTGCGCGCTGCCGATGTGGCTACCAGGACAACAACAACGAATAACAACAGTGTTACCCACTCATGTCGTTAGAGGCGGCTAAGAAGGCTGGGGGGAGGGTTCAAGGTCTTCACCTGTCTTATGTAGTTCATGCATTGAGCTGAAACCATCTTGCATGTTTTTGCTTGTGCATGACGGACGTGCTTCATACTGGGAACTGTGGAGAGGAATGGATTTCGTCACTTTAGAGTTGTCCTTTGTGTAATGTAGATGATTGGTTCTGTGGAGAGGAATGGATTTCGTCACTTTAGAGTTGTCCTTTGTGTAATGTAGATGATTGGTTCTGTGGAGAGGAATGGATTTCGTCACTTTAGAGTTGTCCTTTGTGTAATGTAGATGATTGGTTCTGTGGAGAGGAATGGATTTCGTCACTTTAGAGTTGTCCTTTGTGTAATGTAGATGATTGGTTCTGTGGAGAGGAAGGGATTTCGTCACTTTAGAGTTGTCCTTTGTGTAATGTAGATGATTGGTTCTGTGGAGAGGAAGGGATTTCGTCACTTTAGAGTTGTCCTTTGTGTAATGTAGATGATTGGTTCTGTGGAGAGGAAGGGATTTCGTCACTTTAGAGTTGTCCTTTGTGTAATGTAGATGATTGTTCTGTGGAGAGGAAGGATTTCGTCACTTTAGAGTTGTCCTTTGTGTAATGTAGATGATTGGTTCTGTGGAGAGGAAGGGATTTCGTCACTTTAGAGTTGTCCTTTGTGTAATGTAGATGATTGGTTCTGTGGAGAGGAATGGATTTCGTCACTTTAGAGTTGTCCTTTGTGTAATGTAGATGATTGGTTCTGTGGAGAGGAATGGATTTCGTCACTTTAGAGTTGTCCTTTGTGTAATGTAGATGATTGGTTCTGTGGAGAGGAAGGGATTTCGTCACTTTAGAGTTGTCCTTTGTGTAATGTAGATGATTGGTTCTGTGGAGAGGAAGGGATTTCGTCACTTTAGAGTTGTCCTTTGTGTAATGTAGATGATTGGTTCTGTGGAGAGGAAGGGATTTCGTCACTTAGAGTTGTCCTTTGTGTAATGTAGATGATTGGTTCTGTGGAGAGGAAGGGATTTCGTCACTTTAGAGTTGTCCTTTGTGTAATGTAGATGATTGGTTCTGTGGAGAGGAAGGGATTTCGTCACTTTAGAGTTGTCCTTTGTGTAATGTAGATGATTGGTTCTGTGGAGAGGAAGGGATTTCGTCACTTTAGAGTTGTCCTTTGTGTAATGTAGATGATGCGTCTACTAAACTTTCAGCGCTTGTGCTCTTCTGAATTTTGCCACAGCCAACTATTGAGAATACCAGCGGGCAGAAAATGGAATTCCGGAAAATCACCAACCAGCATGACATTTTCAACATTGCTAGCAAGTGAAAAGATAAAATACTGGATAGCTTGGTGTCATGGCATGGAAAACAGTCAACAACAGAGCTGATACGATGCACTGTAGATAGAAGATTGTGGAGGGACATGATCGCCTACGCCAACCGGTATGGCACATGATGATGAGCAAGGGCGGTTATGTATAGCTTGAAGTCAGCCGTCTATGACATACTAAGCTGAAGATGCCGCGCTAGTTGAGGTTTCCGGTTCCTCTTTATGCCTTCTTTTTTTCTCAATAGTTAGCCGTGATTTATTAATTTATTTCTCTGATTCTATTTTGTTCATTTATATATGCATTGTTTTTTTTCCTATTCCCAGGAAGCAAACGCGTTTTATTAATACTACTATGTTTCCTCTATTTTTCTTTGGCAGCGCATTACTGCACCACACGGACAGCAAAGTCTGCGACTACACATGCATGTTGGTACACACATGCATAACCACAGTGGCTAAGAGCAACCAGAATATGCTCACCAGCACGTCAGCTCAGAAGATTGTCCTCACGTGTATTGAGGCCACGGCACAAAAGGACGTCGAATGGGGGTGAGTATACAGTTCACATTGTTTATTGTTATGGAGACAAGCCTTAATTCGTTGACAGAGGCTGGGATCAGTACAGGGATCCACATCCTAAGTATAGTAGCCTCAGATGAATTCGACTGTAAAGTGAAGATCCCCATCACGTCAAGTGGGAATATGATGTTAGTGACCATAATTTGTATAGACGTTCGGCACATGATTTTTGGGGTAATGTGGTCGGAATTACGCCTGTGCAGCTGTACTTTCCCAGAAAAAAAATGCGGTGTCCATTAGTTCTGGGTGAACCCTGAAGCCGTCGATCAAGATCGAACCCGTCTCTTGTCCTTTGTAGTCCAGTTCACTAACCACTGGACAATCGTGGATCCCAGAGTACGACTATGACACAGGTAAAATGACTGCTGACAATCTACTACAATGATGCCCAACAAATGATGCCCAACAATGATGCCCAACAATGATGCCCAACAAATGATGCCCAACAAATGATGCCCAACAAATGATGATCAGAGAAGACTCTTGTTGCCATCACCGGCACGTTACCAGGACGAGATGTCTGTTGATGTCAATGAAAGTAAAATTAAAATAACATTGGAAAAAAGTGGTATGGTAACAGGGGTGTCCGGTTAGCGCAATCGATAGGCGGTTGGCTTACCACGGCAACAGCCGGGGTTCGTACCCTGGCGAGGACACCTGGGTTTTACTAATTCCCTGAAAATTAGTACCTCTGAAGTCGGAGTAAATCTGCCTGCATGGCGAGGGGCATCCTGTAATGGGATAAAACAGACTTTACACGCACAATTCAGTCCCACAAAATTGAGTGGGTGGGACTTCGTCAGAGGTCAAAGCTGAGGAAAGCGAACGAACGAACGTATGGTAACAGCTTTACCTAGGTGAGAAACAAAAGCAGAACTATCGATCAAGTACGCCTTCAGCTATAACAATAAACAACAACATAAAATGTATATGGGTATACTCAGAAATCTAACTTCATGGTGCAAATATGCTAAACTATCAAAAATTGAAAATAAGTCACTTCCCTGCGGCCCGAAGCTTGGCAAGGCAGCGACTGGATTGAAATCTTGAGCCGATGAATGCTTTTTTTTTCCCCGAACGTATTAATATTGACGTCGAAAAGTGTAAGCAGAAAAATAAGAATACAGAGATACAAGCTTTGCAGTATCACCTTCATGTATGTCTAGGGTCATGCTGGCGTTGAGGGCAACGACAGAGCAGATAGACTGGCTGGTTTGTTAATATGAGCTGCTGGACAGCCATTGGATTGGGCAGATATCATTAACAATATATGAGCGATGCGTGGAACAAAGCACTTTGACAGAAGTACAAAATCATGAGGAGTCGCGATAGCTCTGTGGTTAGTGAACTGGACTACAAAGGATAAGAGGTAGGGTTCGTTCCCAACCGACGGCTTCCGGTTCACCCAGCCATAAATGGTTACCGGATTTTTTCTGAGAAAGTAAAGCGGCACGGGCGTAATAGCGACCACATTACCCCAAAACCAGGCGCTGAAGGTCTGTAAAATTTATGGTCACTAACGCCATATTTCCCTATACGCCACTTGGCATGACGGGGCTCTTTACTTTTATTTACAAACACATGGCTATTTAGATTGGGAGCTAGGAGTAACTACCGGTTTTGTCAGGACAGAGAGATATTCTGGGTGACTGAGAAGAATAGTTAACCAACACCGAATTGTCTCAATTAGTCGCTGCGTGTTGATGGATATTTTGAGAAGATCGGAGCACCTATGGATGTATCTGGAGTGCTGTGATCGTGATATTTTTTTAACATCACTCAATATATTGTGTATATTAGGGTCTTGAAGCGAAGGTGCGCCTCACAGCAGCAGAGCTGGAAGTTGTTAGTGACCCACAGCTGATGGCTGGCGCCAGGATCTGTGAACCCGAAGCATCCAGACCCAGCTCCGCATCTCTGATGTGCCACCAGTAACAGACCACCAACCTGTCTAGTCTAGCCAAGCAAGTAGGGAAGACAACCAGGTACTCAAAAATATCGTGGTGAAGTCGGATATGTTGGGCCGAAAGGCGCAAATATCACAATTATACTGGAAACCACAACACAACGCAGACACGTTCACTTAACGTCCTTTTAAGGGCGGATGACGAAGAGGTGTACTCCTTTAATGTATCCACGAAAAACTCAACCCCTGGGGGTGGGGAGGAAACACGTATCCACAAAAAACTCAGTCCCTTGGTGGAAAGGGGGGTGGGGGCATGTGTCCACGAAAAACTCAGCCCATGTGAAAAAAACACGCATCCACAAAAAACTCAGGCCATGGGGAAAAAAACACGCATCCACGAAAATCTCAGCCCATGGGAAAAAAAAAAAACACGCATTCACGAAAAACTCAGCCAATGGGAAAAAAAAACACGCATCCACGAAAAACTCAGCCAATGGGAAAAAAACACGCATCCACGAAAAACTCAGCCGATGGGGAAAAAAAAAATCCACGAAAAACTCAGCCCATGTGGAAAAGAAAACACGCATCCACGAAAAACTCAGCCCATGGGGGAAAAAAAAAACACGCATCCACGAAAAACTCAGCCGATGGGAAAAAAAAAAAATCCACGAAAAACTCAGCCCATGTGGAAAAGAAAAACACGCATCCACGAAAAACTCAGCCCATGGGGGGAAAAAAAACACGCATCCACGAAAAACTCAGCTCCTGGTGGGGGAAAAAAATGTATGCACAAAAAACTCAGTCCCTGATGGGGGAAAAAAATGTATTCATAAAAAAACTCAGCCCCTGGGTGGAAGGGGGTGGGGTGGGGGAGAGAAACCTCACTGGTACTTCGTTAAAGCTTAAAAATGAGAGAAGACAAACTAACAATAAACAACACGATTTGTTACATATATATGTTTCTCTTTCACTTTCTTCACTTCCTCTTGTTCGGGTGTGGAAGAAGATAACAAAGTTCTGGTTCTCGTCCATTTGGCGGCTTCACTCATTGTCAATTAATGTTGTTGTATCGTTTCTTTGATGCTGTCTGTCATCTTACTCTGGGTCTGCCTCTTGCTCTTCTCCCGTCTCCTCTTTTAATAAATACTTTGTATGATAAGTAATCACACAGCATCCTTTCTAGATGGACAAACCTTTTGTTTTGTTTCTGTGTGTAATTAGGATTGGATCATTGCTTTCTATCAATATCACTTCTGATTCTGTCATTTTTGGTCACTATATATTGTAGTTGTCAAAATGTGTTGTTTTTATTGATGTTATTATATCATGATTATTAGTATTATTTTGTTGCTTTATTTTGTTATTGTTACGTTTTGACGTAGTCATGTTTAGTCCTTGTTAACTTTGTTGCCAAAGTATTGCCGTAATAATTTCCCCAGAGCTATTTTTGTCTCCTTGCCAAATTATGTAATTAATTGTATTTCATGTGTTTTCTGGTCTGGTAGCAGTATATCGCTACAGATGGCAACGTAAAATGTTACACAGTAGGGATATCAATTGCTGACACTCGCATGTTATCAAATCACCGTAGTTCATAGTGAGATGAAAGTGCAAGTGTTAGAGGGAGTTTGGGATAAGGGTCCATAATTAGCCAGACAGGTGTGGGTGGAAGAAACAATGCTGACCTGATTTACAATCAAATGGCGTGCGGTCACCAGATTAGAAGTTGATGACGAAACAGATATGATATTTTGTACCCATTTGTTAACACACTCTGTTTTACTTATTATGAGTTTTGTAAAAATCTATGGAACAAAACTTATCGATAATAAAGGGGGCAAAACAGCGCGAACAGTAATTTAAACACAACATAGATATGGAAACTGAAAACTCGTAATTAAGGCACAATTGTATTTACATGTTATTGGTGAATCTGGTCAGTTTCCTTCTCTTCTTCTACTATTCTCTTCTCTTACTCTTCACTTACTCTTCTCTTACTCTCCACCTACTCTTCACCTACTCTTCTCTTACTCTTCACTTACTCTTCTCGTACTCTTCTCGTACTCTTCTCTTACTCTTCTCCTTCTCTTCTTCTACTATTCTCTTTTCTTACTCTTCACCTGCTCTTCTCTTACTCTTCACTTACTCTTCTCCTTCTCTTCTCTTCATTTCTCCTACTCTTTACCTTCTCTTCTTCCATTCTTCACTTTCTCTTCACCTAGTCGTCTCCTACTCTTCACTTACTCTTCTCCTTCTCTTCACCTTCTCTTCCCCTCTTCACCTTCTCTTCTCCTTCTCTTTTCTTTCTCTTCACCTTCTCTTTTTCTTCTCTTCTCCTACTCTACTCTCTCTCTTCTCTTACACTTCTCCTCTGCTTTAAGTCGTTTCGACAAAATTCGATTCTCCTGACAGAACTCTTTCCTAAGTTGTGATTTGTGTGGCTTTGGGAATGTCGGTAATCCGTCCTTTTGGGGGTTTTATTTTTCCTTCTGCGCTGATTTACGTCTGGTCGTTAATGCTGTATGCCACTGATGAATGGTGAAGTTAAATAATATAATCCGGTGTTTCCCCAAACATTTTAAAGTCTCTTCTTCCTTTGTAATAGCAAACTAAGCTGCGGCTCTCTTTTGTGTAATAGCAAACTAGGCTGCGGCTCTCTTTTGTATAATAGCAAACTAGGCTGCGGCTCTCTTTTGTATAATAGCAAACTAGGCTGCGGCTCTCTTTTGTGTAATAGCAAACTAGGCTGCGGCTCTCTTTTGTATAATAGCAAACTAGGCTGCGGCTCTCTTTTGTATAATAGCAAACTAGGCTGCGGCTCTCTTTTGTATAATAGCAAACTAGGCTGCGGCTCTCTTTTGTATAATAGCAAACTAGGCTGTGGCTCTCTTTTGTATAATAGCAAACTAGGCTGCGGCTCTCTTTTGTGTAATAGCAAACTAGGCTGCGGCTCTCTTTTGTGTAATAGCAAACTAAGCTGCGGCTCTCTTTTGTGTAATAGCAAACTAGGCTGCGGCTCTCTTTTGTATAATAGCAAACTAGGCTGCGGCTCTCTTTTGTATAATAGCAAACTAGGCTGTGGCTCTCTTTTGTGTAATAGCAAACTAAGCTGCGGCTCTCTTTTGTGTAATAGCAAACTAGGCTGCGGCTCTCTTTTGTATAATAGCAAACTAGGCTGCGGCTCTCTTTTGTATAATAGCAAACTAGGCTGCGGCTCTCTTTTGTATAATAGCAAACTAGGCTGCGGCTCTCTTTTGTGTAATAGCAAACTAAGCTGCGGCTCTCTTTTGTATAATAGCAAACTAGGCTGCGGCTCTCTTTTGTATAATAGCAAACTAGGCTGCGGCTCTCTTTTGTGTAATAGCAAACTAGGCTGCGGCTCTCTTTTGTGTAATAGCAAACTACGCTGCGGCTCTCTTTTGTGTAATAGCAAACTAGGCTGCGGCTCTCTTTTGTGTAATAGCAAACTACGCTGCGGCTCTCTTTTGTGTAATAGCAAACTAGGCTGCGGCTCTCTTTTGTATAATAGCAAACTAGGCTGCGGCTCTCTTTTGTATAATAGCAAACTAGGCCGCGGCTCTCTTTTGTGTAATAGCAAACTAGGCTGCGGCTCTCTTTTGTATAATAGCAAACTAGGCTGCGGCTCTCTTTTGTATAATAGAAAACTAAGCTGCGGCTCTCTCTCTTCTATAATAGCAAACTAATCTGCGGCTCTCTTGTATAATAGCAAACTAAGCTGCGGCTCTCTTTTGTATAATAGCAAACTAAGCTGCGGATCTCTTTTGTGTAATAGCAAACTAGGCTGCGGCTCTCTTTTGTGTAATAGCAAACTAGGCTGCGGCTCTCTTTTGTGTAATAGCAAACTAGGCTGCGGCTCTCTTTTGTATAATAGCAAACTAGGCTGCGGCTCTCTTTTGTGTAATAGCAAACTAAGCTGCGGCTCTCTTTTGTGTAATAGCAAACTAGGCTGCGGCTCTCTTTTGTATAATAGCAAACTAGGCTGCGGCTCTCTTTTGTATAATAGCAAACTAGGCTGCGGCTCTCTTTTGTATAATAGCAAACTAAGCTGCGGCTCTCTTTTGTGTAATAGCAAACTAGGCTGCGGCTCTCTTTTGTATAATAGCAAACTAGGCTGCGGCTCTCTTTTGTATAATAGAAAACTAGGCTGCGGCTCTCTTTTGTATAATAGAAAACTAAGCTGCGGCTCTCTCTCTTCTATAATAGCAAACTAATCTGCGGCTCTCTTGTATAATAGCAAACTAAGCTACAGCTTATCTTTCTGTTTCTAGCATGAACTATTTATGGACTATCATGGAACATTTACAAGGTGTAATCCTCAAGGCAGAAATGGAGAATCTGGTTAACGGTTATCCTCTTTCGAAATAGAATGGTAATTTCAGCTGTAGTTGGATTAAATTGTGTTATATGTTAACATGTTTGTTAAATATGGAATTTAATTAATGGTACTTCAAACTTCAATATGTTGTTTTGATGGAATAGAAACAAATCTACAACAATCTTCGTCTTTTCTCTCTTAAAAATAAATTCTCTCTTTCTCTCTCTGTGAAATGATGGTAAAGTAGTTGTCAGTTAACTGGTGTGATATAAGTAAGAAGTTGGGTTAAGTAGTTAACTGGTGTGATATAAGTAAGAAGTTGGGTTAAGTAGTTAACTGGTGTGATATAAGTAAGAAGTTGGGTTAAGTAGTTAACTGGTGTGGTATAAGTAAGAAGTTGGGTTAAGTAGTTAACTGGTGTGATATAAGTAAGAAGTTGGGTTAAGTAGTTAACTGGTGTGATATAAGTAAGAAGTTGGGTTAAGTAGTTAACTGGTGTGGTATAAGAAAGAATCCTTCCTTCCTTCCTTCCTTCCTTCCTTCCTTCCTTCCTTCCTTCCTTCCTTCCTTCCTTCCTTCCTTCCTTCCTTCCTTCCTTCCTTCCTTCCTTCCTTCCTTCCTTCCTTCCTTCCTTCCTTCCTTCCTTCCTTCCTTTCTTTCTTCCTTCCTTCCATCATCATCAAGTCGCATGCCCAATTGTAGAACGTTGCATGCACCACAGCTCCTCTGAAAGAATCTCTGTCTCTAGCCAGATCTCCCATTTCTTCTGTTGCCATGTTTAAAGTTTCCTTGATGTCTCTTATTGGCTGTCATGCTATCTCGACAGTTTGCAATCAGTAGTTTGCCGTTTCTTTCTGATTGGTTGTAGCAATTTAACACCTTAAATCTCCCTGTTATGTCCTGAGCCAATAAAGGGTCGTTCCAGCTCCTTCCATCAAGACCGTTATCGACCGAGTCGATCCTCCGCACTTTCTGCCAGCGGCTGTATGTACTATAGAAGGGGGACTTTCTTTCTTATAGCCCATATATATATTTCTGGCTGTCTTTCCCATCCTCCACCTACCTAGGCAAATAAATATATTTAATTCACTCTTCCTTTATTGATCTTTCCTTAATATCAGAGAGTATAAATAGTGTAGATAACGCTATAGCTTCAATTTGCTTTTTATTGACAGTTGAAGACCTTTCAGTTGAAACGTTGATTACTCGTATTGTTTTGTGTTTCTCCCAAAGTTGAAACATAATAGCTGTTGTCCTCTATTCTAGCGAACTAATGATCACAGATTTATATGTATATATATATATTTATATATTTATATATTTGTGTATATATACATATTCTCTCACCTTCATACTGTAATTAAAATTCCTTGCTGTGGATTTTCTACCTTCTCATAAAAGAAATAATTAAAAAAGAAATTAAACAAGAGCATAATATAATATACTACTGTTGTTTTATACCTGCTAGGTCACGTCTTGGCTCACAACCAAAGAAAAGGTGTGGTATACGTGATAGGGCACCCGTGGTTCCGGTATGGTTTTATTATTGTGGAGGAAATATTTGTGGATAATCTATGTTTATTCAGTCAGTTCACGCAAACAGTTAACCAAGGCACTTATACGATTACGTGACACTTCGCCACGTACAACAACGATATTTGGTGTTGGAGACTACTTCACATCCACTTTAGGATAAATCAAACAAGGTTCCGAAGTTGAGACATTTATTGCGGAAGTACGCCTGTTTGAGACCTTGTTTGCTGCAGGACATATTTTCGATCCAAAATGTTATTTAACCGCCCTCATATTTCGTGCATTTTGTGGCTTCCATGTGGTAATCTCGTTGTCTGGAACATTTGTCTCCAGTTCATCTTACTGTTGTTGTCTTGATCATTTGTTCATTTATGAAATATAGTCTAAATTTGAGTCAGTAGCGTAGTGTTATTTCGCTGGCTTGATGCACATGTGTTCGATTACAGCTTACGCTTTCTACTAGTAAAGTAAAAAAAGTAAAGTGCCCCCGTCACGCCGAGTGGCGTATATGGAATATGGTGATAGTGACCATAAATTTTACAGACCTTCGGCACATGATTTTTGGGGTAATGTGGTCGGTATTACGCCCGTGCCGCTTTACTTTCCTAGAAAAAAATCCATTACCCATTTAAGGCTGGGTGAACCGGAGCCGTCACTATACAGAAATTTCCGAACATTTCTGGATATGCGGCCGAGCACATATGGGTGTAAACTCGCTCTGGAGTGACATCACTGTCAAGAATGTTCGTTCTAAAGCGGGACTTCAAAAGGAATACTATCGCAAGCAGCTTCACTGTTTGAAGCTTGAGACAACACAGTCAGACACTCCTTTGGTGTGCAAGTAATTGCAGACACTGGGGGAGAATAAATGTGTCCAAAAAACTGAAAAATAGTTCAGAGATTGAAAACAATTCAGGAGATGCGCCGCTTTAGAAATTGCTCGTCAACAAAGACAAAGACAAGAAAGCAGAGCCCGACGCAATAGATGTAGACGCCTTAGCGGATAATTAAATGCTATTTTTAATAACAAATGAGTAATACGTTTATGTCATATTTCGGTCTGTTTTTCATTTTTAGGTAATATATTTTGCATTTTTACGTCATAATTGGAATTATTTTCGATGACGAGTCCTAATTATTAATATTTCACTAACACAAAAGTAGGTGAAGGCGCGCCTCACAGCAGCAAAACCGAAAGTTGTCAGCGACCTACAGCTGATGGCTTGCGCCAGGATCAGTGAACAAGAATCATCCAGACCCTTCTCCACCTCTCCGTGGTGCCACTAGTAACAAACTAACCTGTCTAGTCTGGCCAAGCGAGTAGAGATAGAAGAGGGAAGACAATCCGGTACTCAAAAATATCTGGCTGATGTCGGATGTGTTTGGCCGAAATACGCAAATATCAGTTATACTGCAAACCACAACACAACGCCGACACGCCCACTTAATGTCCTTTTAAGGGCGGACAATGAAGAGGTACACTCCTTTACTCATCGGGCGAACGCAAGCAAGCAACTAACACCAAATCCGATTTGAGTAGAAAATTCATATGTGTATGTAGTGCCGCAAAACTGAATGACTACATTAAAATATTAACTTGAAGAATAAGGTGAATGTAATAGTACATGACCTCGGTATATTTACAAAAATAATATGCCGAATTTTCTATTATTGTGGATGTAAACGCTTCTTTAAGGCTACAACAAGCTACTGTTCAGGGGGTATTATCGAATCAAAATATTGGTGAAATTTAATGATTATGTTAGCTTTTGTTTATTTTGTGATTTGTAACTGGCACATATTAATCCTGTCTGAAATATTTGATATCATCTTTCCTTCCCTATTTGGGCGTTTCTGTTCGGGTTCAGAAGGACTCGTTATTTCTGTTTCTTAAGGATTTTCTACTCTTTTCATTTTCAGACATTTTTTTTTTAAACCATCTTCATACCATCTATTTTCATATCTTTAAAAAAAAACATGTTCAGATCTTTCTTTCTCTCTCATTCTTTCCAATATCGTGCTCTGTATAGTCACGTTCTGTTCCTCGCTTTAAAAGCTCAGTTTTGCTTCACTGAAGCACTGTCTGTTCTGTTTGTCTCTGCATCAACCTCTTTTCTGTTTGTCTCTAAATCAATTTCTGTTCTATTAGTGTGCATCAATTTCAATTCAGTATGTGTCTACATCAACCTTTGTTCTGTTTTGTGTCTACACCAACCTTTGTTCTGTTTATTTCTACCTCAACCTCTGTTCTCCTTGTCTTTGAAGCGCTTACTTTACTCTTCCTCTCCAGCCTTATTCTCTCTAATCCCTATCCTGACAACACCGTCTTGTTATTATCTCAGTAGCACTCTCTTTTCTTGCGATGTTCGATCGCGATAGCAGAGTCGATGAACCTTCCAAACCCATGCTTTAACTTTCAAGTCGATCTCCCAGGACAGCCTGTCACAAAACAGGTTCGCTAAAAAAAAAAGACATGAATCGTCGTGTTTTCCATAGTACTGGTTTTTATTGATATGGATGACCAAGTATTGCAGCATCTCGAGACAGGACAAGTTCCAACATCTCCAGTGAAAGCCGAGAATTCAAGAAAACTATTACAGCCCGACACATACCACCTGCATGGATTCAAGAAAACTATTACAATCCACATACTACATTGATGAGTTCAAGAAAACTGTTACAACTCGACAAATACCATCTTCATGAATTAAAATAAATTATCACAACCCACATACCACTTTGATGAATTCAAGAATACTATTACAGCCCGCCACATACCACCTTCATGAATTCAAGAAAACTTTTACAACCCACATATTAACTTAATGAATTCAGGAAAACTATACAAACCGTGACATACTACCTTGATGAATTCAAGAAAATGTTTACAATCCGCCACATACTACCTTGATGAATTCTAGAAAATGTTTACAATCCGCCACATACTACCTTGATGAATTCAAGAAAACTTTTACAACCCACATATTAACTTAATGATTTCAGGAAAACTATACAACCCGTGACATACTGCATTGATGAATTCAAGAAAATGTTTACAATCCGCCACATACTACCTTGATGAATTCAAGAAAACTTTTACAACCCACATATTAACTTAATGATTTCAGGAAAACTATACAACCCGTGACATACTGCATTGATGAATTCAAGAAAATGTTTACAATCCGCCACATACTACCTTGATGAATTCAAGAAAACTTTTACAACCCACATATTAACTTAATGATTTCAGGAAAACTATACAACCCGTGACATACTGCATTGATGAATTCAAGAAAATGTTTACAATCCGCCACATACTACCTTCGCCCGTGCCGGGGCCCGAAAGGGGAGTAAAGAATAGCAGCGCTGTACCCTACCAGGCATGTTAGTAAGAGGCGAGAAAGGAGGGTTAGGCATGGGACTGGCTATCCCATACTGTAAAAAAAAATAAGCCGAAAAAACTTCACAAACATGGACAAGTCAAAGAGAGATAAAGTTAATCCGTCAACCAGGAAAGAGAAGGGCTCTCTGTCTAAGAGACGTATGACGCAATCCGGAGAAAGCCGTAAGGAGTCCGGGTTGCCGACTCACCCTTTGTCTACCAGGAAATCCTCCAGAATTGGCACCTGGAATGTTCGTACCCTTAACGAACAGGGAAAAGCTGCACAAGTGGCAGCAGAAATGACTAACTACAAAATGGATATTCTGGGAATGTGTGAAACAAGATGGCTGGGAGCGGAGAGAATAAAACTGAATACAGGGGAGATGATTTTATCATCAGGACACCAGGAACCAGGAGCACAACATAGCGAAGGGGTAGCTATAATGCTATCAGAGAATGCACAGAAGACACTAATAGAATGGGAGGCAGTGGGACCAAGACTGTTGAGAGCAACATTTAAAACAACCAAAAACAAAATAAAATTACACATTATACAATGCTATGCACCAACCAACGATAAGGATGATTCAGTTAAAGATGATTTCTATAAACAGCTACAATGTCAGATGGATGCAAGACGAGCCAAGGATATTATAATCTTGATGGGAGACCTAACTGCTAAGGTAGGATCAGACAACAGAGGCTTCGAAGAGATTATGGGAAAACATGGACTTGGAGAAATAAACGAGAATGGAGAGATATTTGTGAATTTCTGCGCCCTTAATCAAATGAGCCTAGGAGGAACAATATTCCAACATAAAAGAATACACAAAGCTACATGGGTGTCACCAGATCATAGAACGGAAAATCAAATTGATCACATATGTATTAATAATAAGTTTAAGTCATCCTTACAGGATGTAAAAGTATATAGAGGGGCAGATGTAGCTTTTGATCATCATCTTCTGATAGCCAAACTTAAAATTAAACTAAAAAGGTATACTACAACGCATAAGGGTAGAAAGTATTTCAATGTAGGGTTTCTTAAAGAACAAGGAATTAAAGAAAAATTTGCAGTCACAATATCAAACAAATACCAAGTCCTCCAACAACTAGAAAATACAATTAATATAGAAGATCATTGGAAACAGGTAAAAGATATATGGAAAGAGACATGCGAAGAAACACTTGGGAAAAGAGAACGCCAGAATAAGGCATGGATGACAGCAGAGACCCTGGACAAAATTAAAGAAAGAAAGAACAAGAAAGCAGACATAAATAAAAGCAAAACAAGAAGTAATAAAGCCAAGACACAGGAAGCTTACACAGAGGTGAACAAAGAAGTGAGAAGATGCATTAAAAGGGATAAAAGGAAATATTTAGATGAACTAGCTAAAGAGGCAGAAGAAGCAGCAAATAAAGGGAATATGAAAGAACTGTACAACAGCACAAAGAAATTAGGTGGAAAATACAAACAGATCAACGCCTTTATCAAAGATAAGAAAGAAAATCTGCTTAGTAATATAAGGGAACAAATGGAGAGATGGAAAGAACACTTTGAAGAACTTTTGAACAGACCCAGCTCAAATAATCCTCCAGATATACTACCAGCAGAAGAAGAGTTACACGTTAACTGCGGAAAACCAAGCAAAGAAGAAATAATGAAAGCCATCAAACTATTAAAAAATGGTAAAGCCACAGGACCAGATGATATTCCTTCGGAAGCCATCAAAGCAGATATTAACACCTCTACCAAGATGTTACATGATCTATTGGGTAAAATTTGGGAGAGGGAAGAAATACCTAAAGACTGGAAAGAAGGTTATATGATCAAACTACCAAGAAAGGAAGTTTACAGGAGTGCACAAATTATAGGGGAATTATGCTACTATCAGTGCCAGGAAAAATATTAAGCAGAATCATTCTGGAGAGACTAAAAGAGGCCATAGAGAAACATTTGAGAGATGAACAAGCAGGTTTTAGGAAGAACAGATCATGTGCTGATCAAATAACTACTCTACGTATAATAGTTGAACAAAGTTTAGAAGTAAAATCCCCACTTTATATTGGATTCATAGATTACGAAAAGGCATTTGATAGTTTAGACAGAAGAATGCTTTGGAAGTTGCTGAGTCATTACGGAATCCCCATAAAGTTTATTAACCTGATAAAAACAATGTATGAAGGAACGAAATGTAGAGTGGTGCATGAAGGACAGCTTACAGAAGCATTTGAAATAAGAACAGGAGTAAGGCAAGGATGCCTCCTGTCCCCATTTCTCTTTCTACTGGCCATAGATTGGATTATGAAAATAACTAAAAAAAAACAGAAATGGGATCCAGTGGTCACTGACCAAGCAACTTGATGATTTAGACTTTGCTGATGACATAGCTCTCTTATCACACAGCCATCGACAGAGGCAGGATAAAATGAGTATATTAGATGAGAGATCACAACAGCTAGGACTAAAGATTAATAGAGATAAGACCAACATTATGAGAATTAATGCAGTTGGCAATAACCAAATAAAACTAGGAGAAATACCTCTACTAGACGTACAATCTTACATATATCTGGGCAGTAATATAGATAAAGAGGGAGGAACAGAAAATAATACCAAAATAAGGATATCAAGAGCAAGAGGAGCTTTCGTTGCACTGGGAAACATATGGAAATCCAAAGAAATTAGGTTAAATACAAAAATAAAAATTTTCAACTCAAATGTTAAGTCGGTCCTATTATATGGCTGTGAAACATGGAGAATAACAAAATTGACAATCACGAAGGTACAGACTTTCATTAATGGATGCTTACGCAGAATAAAGGGATGGAAATGGCAGGACAAAGTCACTAACGTGGAATTATGGAAATGTACCGGTCCAAATACCAGTGGGTAAAGAGATATAGCGTAGACGATGGCTATGGATAGGACACACACTACGGAAGCCAACTGAGAGTATTACACAACAGGCCCTTTTTTGGAATCCCCAGGGGAAAAGACAAAGAGGAAGACCAAGGAGTTCTCGGAGAAGACAGATCGAAGCAGAGATGAAGATGATGGGGAAGACATGGAATGATCTTAAAAGAATTGCAAAAAACAGAACGACTTGGAAAGTGTTTGTTGAAGACCTATGCTCCACTGGGAGCTAAAAGGTAGAAGAGAGAGACATTCTATCTTGATGAATTCAAGAACACTTTTACAACCCACACATTAACTTAATGAATTCAGGAAAACTGTACAACCCGTGACATACTGCCTTGATGAATTCAAGAAAATGTTTACAATCCGTCACATACCCCCCATGATGAATGCAAGAGTTTGCGTTCGTTTCAACCCGTGGCATTAAGTCAAGTCTGTTGGACAATTTACTTTCTACTTTCTCTGTGACTCATTCATTTGTATCCGTGATTCTTTTGCACCCTCATTCAGCAGGACATTTTCATTTCCACCTTCTGCATGACTCCTTTCTTTCTTCTTTACTGCTGATCTGGCCCCATAATAATAATGTCTGTATTTCCCCCATTTATTTCCAATATACAGCTCTCCAGATATTGGTAGTGATATTTTCCACTATTTTATGATTCTATGTCTGACAGTTTTACCGTTCAATCTTCATGATATGTCTCAAGCGTTGAAATGGGACATAAGATAGAGTCTCAGAGTGCTCGCTACTAATCTGTCTTGTCTTGCTGACACGAATGATCAACATACATACGTCTGCGACGCTCAGAACGACGGTTTTCAGTCTGTGCTACTCTGACCGCTGATGGTAACAATATCGTTATAAAGTGAAGTATGCTGTTGATGCTTAATTTAAAATTTAAAAATATTCCGAGTTCTTAAATGGTCGGGTCGAGAAAACATAGAGTGCTGTACATTTCGAGGATATATGGCCTTTAACGTCTTGACATATGGTTGGTAGCTAGCAATCATGACAGGCCAGTAGTTTGGTAAAATAAGTAAAAAAGTAAAGAGCCCCCGTCACGTCAAGTGGCGTATAGGGAATTATGGTATTAGTGACCATAAATTGTAGAGACCTTCAGCACATGATTTTGGGGTAATGTGGTCGGTATTACGCCCGTGCCGCTTTACTTTCCCTGAAAAAAATCTGGTACCTATTTAAGGCTGGGTGAACCCGGAAGCCGTCGGTTGGGATCGAACCCTACCTCTTGTCCTTTGTAGTCCAGTTCACTAACCACTGAGCTATCGTGGCTCCCAGTTAAATATTAGTTTCTTATGCTGGATGCAGTTTTGTTGAACGGCTTCTCTCGTGACTGAATCTTCCAGTATTGGATAGACAGATCTATCCTCAAAATGAACAAGATGTATTCATGGTGCCTGACCTCGTCTCCTTTCTCCTGCGCATTTGTGTCTTCTGAATTTGATATTAGCACTGTCTCTAAAGTTGATGTGCTATTTTTAAAACATATTTTTGTTCTGCATGTGCTAGGGTCTGCAGCCAGATTTTTCCAGCTTATTTCACAGATAGAGAATTCACTTACGGAAGCGGAAGCCCAAAGTTTTCCTACGGGAGGGGGGGGGGGTGGGTGGGGGGGGGGTGGAACTGACGTTATTGTTTGCTTGCTCTGCCTGGTCGAATAATATGGAGACAGTGATTGGCCCAAAACGCACCCACCTCCTCACCCCCGGCTCTTCTTTGAAGCGTCCCGAAAGAGGAACGATGTCCTTATGTCCGGAACCATAGTTGAGTTGCTGGCGATGTCAGAAGATGGATCATGCCCCTTATAGAGTCACTCCCTCCGGATTCTCTGTCTGTGTTAACTCCCGTAGCTTTCCAACTCTTCCGACCCTTCATACAAGGCAATGAGCGAACTGGTCAAGAAAGTCGCTGTCGGAAAAAATGCATACGCCGAAAAGAGGTAAATAAATCGTATAAATAAAAAAAAAACACTCTATCCTGGAAGTTTGACCACGTGTTGTCACATCTTGAGGCCCAATTGACGTGGTAACTTGGAGTAAATAATTTGTCATTCATCTGTTTTTAAATCGAAATTGTCTATTGGTGGTAGGTCATCGTTTTCACTGCTTCACCAAAACAGGTAAATGAATTTATATATCTGGGAACAATGTTAACCTTAGATGGTAGATGTACAAGACTAGTGAGATGCAGAATGACACAGGCAAAATCAGCTTTCCAAAAAATGAGGCAGATACTGTGTAATCCATTTTTGACATTAGAGACAAGAAAAAGAGCACTTAAATGTTATGTAGAACCAGTCTTAACATATGGATGTGAATCATAAACAATAAGATAACAGACAAGAAAATCACTGGAGTCTGTAGAAATGTGGTTTTACAGAAGAATGTTGAGAATACCATGGAAAGCTAAGGATAGTAATGAAAACGTTCTGGAAGAGGCCAAAACAAAAGAGAGCTAATTTCCAATATTATGAATAAACAATCATCATTTTTGGCCATGTAATGAGAAGGGAATATATTGTAACAACTGGAAAAATCGAGGGACGAAGAGATAGAGGGAAGCAAAAAGAAAAGATATCAGATAGCTTAAGAGAATGGCTTGGCAGAAGGTCAACAATAGAAATGATAAATAAGTGTTGGTATCTAAAGTTGTGAAAAGACATGATCACCTACGCTAGCAGGCATGGTACCGTCGTCTATTACGGATCATTATTTGTCTCTTGTCTTAATGGTATTCCTTGTCACTTCATCTCATGTCATTATTTAGATGTATTTCCACTTTGTCCCCCCCCCCCCCCCGGATAGCTTTTAGTTGGTTATTATGTCTGCTTGTGTATACAGTTTTTCATGACTTGTTCGGATTGTGTTAAATACACATTCTTTCTTCGTTTTCCGCTGTTTCTAAACTTCATTATTTGTGTTTTTATTTGTTCGCCCGATTCTGTCCATTTTTCTATAAATCTTGATTTCAAGAGTTTCTATTGTCTGTCTTTTCTTTATTTTTGTTGATAACGATGTTTCTGCAGCTTACCGAAGTTTTGAGTAAATATAGAATATTTCTGGGTTTTAGTCCTAATGTTTTTTTGTTTTAACGGAGTAGATATTTCTTTATTAAAATGACTTCTTTGCCATTCACATTCTGGTTTATTTTTCTGCACAATTTAAAAATAGTACTTTATTAAATAAATCATTTAGGTATCGCGTTCTTTACTCAATACTGAATTAGATGAGCAGCAATTTGGATTTAGGAAAAATAGCGGGACAAAAGAAGCCATATTCTCCATGAGAACATTAATTGAAAAATACACAGAAGTAAACAAACCAATATATGTCTGCTTCATAGACTACTCCAAAGCTTTTGATAGAGTACACCACAAACAACTTATAAAATTCCTGAAAGAGATACATCTAGATGGCATTAGCATACGACTAATATGTAATCTATACTGGGAGCAAACAGCAATAATACAATATAACAAAGAGAACTCTACACCCATTGATATAAAAGAGGAGTAAGACAGGGATGCATCCTATCACCAAGCTTGTTCAATCTATACACTGAGCAAATTTTTAAAAACATCATAGAGATGCCAGGCCTACAAATTAATGGAAGGTAATCAATAACCTAAGATATGCTGATGATACTGTACTACTAGCAGAAAATCCTAAAGATCTACAACAATTACTTAATGAAATAAACATGATAAGCAAAAAATATGGATTAGATATGAATATCAAAGAGACTAAAACTATGATCATAAACAAAGAACATACTCAAAACCCACTAGTGGATATCAAAATAGAAGGCATAGACATGGAGACAGTTCAGAACTACAACTACCTTGGACATACTATAACCAGTGATGGAAAATGTACAACTGAAATAAACAAAAGAATAGGAATGGCAAAAAGTAATTTTAATGCCATGAAGAACATACTAACATCAAAACAAATAACACCAGGGCTGAAACTAAGAATAGCAAAATGTTACATCTTCTCTATATTCCTGTATGGTGCAGAAACAGAGACATTAGACAAGAAAACAGAACAGAGAATTGAAGCCTTTAAAATGTGGATATATAGAAGAATAGGTAGAATTGGATGGAAGGAAAAGAAAACAAACGATGAAGTCTTAAAACAACTAAAAATGAAAAGAGAACTACTAAGCACAATTCAAACAAGACAAATGCGATTTTTGGGGCATGTTAAAAGACACAACAGCCTACTAAAAGTAATCTTGGAGGGGAAAATACAAGGTAAAAAAGGCAGAGGCAGACCAAGACTTACATGGATGAATAACATCAAAAGATGGACAAATCAGCCTATGACAACCTGCATCATCAAAGCAAGAGACAGAGCAGAATGGCGCTCCATGGTAGCCAACTTCCGTTGCGGAGAAGGCACTCGATGATGATGATGTTCTTTACTTAATCTTTTCCCAGTCTGTGTCACAAGTAGGGAAAGGAAAAAGGGAGGGAGAAGCAAGTAGAGGGTTAGATAAGAAGGCTGAGAAAAAGGAAAGGAGAGAGAGAGAGAGATATGAAGGGAGTAAGCAGAATACTTTTATGAACTTTCTCCCTTCTCTTATTTGGTTTCATTATAATGCTTCAGTGTATTTCGTACAGTTTAAACACCCAAGAATGACACTCTAAGGCTTTCTCTGACAGTGGCGGAGTAGTGTTCCAGTATAATGATATATCCTACCCTAATTTATCTGTGAAAACTATTGTAGTCAAAACACAAACGTCAATGGCACACATTAAGATTGAGTTCTCACCGACCATTTCGCAGGCCGACAGTGCACTGACGGTATGTGAGGTGCAAACATTTACAGGCACCTATTGTCTGGACGAGCAGTCTTGTCGTTTTGTGCAGTGTGTAGTGGGTGTAGTAAAGGCTGCAATGTCATCATCGGTACTTGTCACGGCTACTGTTCACATGGATCTATGGACACGACTGTTCCGGGTCTTGTCTCAGTGTCTGTCCTTTATTTGAAGAAAAATCTGGAAAATGCCTACATTGTAAACATCTTGGCTATACCTGCAATGACACTTGTCCAGATGGTAATTTTGGGCTACAGTGCGAACAGATGTGTTCTGATGGCTGTGACATCATATGTACTCTCAAATGTCCGGGCAACTGTTTCAACGACACCTGTCAACAGTCGATCGGGAATCTGTACATGCTTGAGAACGTTCTATGGGTCAGACTGCACTCTCAAAACTCCGGACAACTGTTTAACGAAACCTGTGATTCCCACGTTCAGAAGAGTCTGCCGACTACAACAAGCCCAAGCATATGGACACTTTAATGTGTTTCTGTGATAGACATGGTTCACTTTTTGGTGTTTTTTGGTGAAGCAATGGCTCATATCTTTTTTGTGTTTCTGTCCTAGCCATGGCTCATATCTTAGCTTGTGTGTGCTGGCCATGGCTCATATCTTGGTGTGTGTCATGTTAGTCATATCTCATATCTCGATGTGTCCGTGCTAATCATGTCTCATATCTTTATGTGTGTCTGTGTTTAGTCATATCTCATATCTTAGTGTGTACCAGTGTTAGTCATATGTCATATCTTTGTGTGTGCATGTCTGGGTTAGTGATATCTCATATCTTTGTGTGCATGTTTATGTTAGTCATATCTCATATCTTTGTGTGTGCATGTCTGTGTTTGTCACATCTCATATCCTTGTGTGTGCATGGCTATGTTAGTCCCATCTCATATCTTTGTGTGTGCATATCTATGTTAGTCATATCTCTTATCTTTGTGTGCATGTCTATGTTAGGCATGTGTCATATCTTTGTGTGTGCATGTCAATGTCATTTATATCTCATATCTTTATGTGCATGTTTATGTTAGTCATGTGTCATATATCTTGATGTGTGTCAGTGTTAGTCATGCCTCGTATCGCTGTGTGCATGTCTGTATTAGTCACATCTCATATCTTTGTGTGTGCATGTCTGTGTTAGACACATCTCACATCTTTGTGTGTGTATGACTGTGTTAGTCACATCTCACATCTTTGTGTGTCCGTGTCTGTGTTAGTCACCTCTAGTGACTCGGGCAGATGGTGCTCGTAAACCTGGGAGGGCCTACCATCTAAGGGCAGAATCCCCCTACAGAAAAGATCATCTGCTGCCTTGCAGGAAGATTGGGGACAATCAAAGGCTAGGGAAAGCAAACCCGAATAAAATGCTGGCTGAAATCGGATGCACTGGGCCACTGGCGCATAACACAGTGCAACGTATTAACGGGTGTTCAATCAGAGTGGATCTGACACACTCTAATTGTGATGTTCTGTCTGTGGGGGCGATCAACACACTTAGCCTGACAGCTGACTTCATGTGAGAGTCTGGGATCCTACTCTGATTGAGTCCTGAACGCAGAGAGAGAGAGAGAGAGAAACACCCATTTTTTTGGGAGTCTTTTTGGAAGTCTTCTTTAAAAGTATTCAATGTTTGATGGTGGCGTATGGAGGTGGATTTTCTTGAAATTTTGGATGTAAGAATTTTCTTAGTAAAGGTACACTATGGGGGAGAGAGAGGGAGGGGGTGGCACTTCTCGGTCTTCTTAGAATGGATGGTATTGGTAGAGAGAAAGTTTGCTGGTCATTTTGTAAAGCACGAAATGTGGGATGAATTAGGTTTAAGGTTAAACAATCACTCTCAGTTTCTTGGATGAAGAATACCCACAAGATCTGTGGGTTCGTGTGTACACAGATGGATCAGCACAGAATGCAGCAAAGAATGGGGAGCAGTAGCATACATAGAGTACCAAAATAACACTAGGGATGTGGATAAAATAGCAACAGGCAAATATTGTCACAATTATGATGCAGAAATCCTAGCAATAAAGCTGGCAATAGAAAAATTGCTGAACAATAATCTTAGCACACAGCCTGTAGTGTTTTTGACAAATGCAAGATCAGTACTCCAGGCACTACAATCCAGAAAATTTCCACATCTCCAGATCTTATTGACTGTAATCTGCAAGCACCACAGAGTTGCCTTGCAGTGGATCCCATCTCACTGTGGAATACCAGGAAACGAGAGCGCAGATCAGCTGGCAAAGGAAGACGCAACAGACACACAACCAGATGAAGCAGTCACATACCATCAGAAGAAACAGATAATCAAATCAATATGAAGACCACAAGCTCCAAATCAGGATGACATCACAATATGAATAGATGGGAACAAGTTATCATTATATGCCCCAGAACAGGGCACAATCGACTATATTGTCACATGTATACAAAATTGAAGATCGGCACCTCAGCTACATGTAGACAGACTGCTGAACGCATACTTCAAGACTGTACTGAATATAGTAGATTGGGGAAAATCCATTGGCTCATAGATACAACACTACGGACAAAACTATATGGGCCTCTGCAAGTGTTACAAAAGTCAGTAAAATTACACAGGAAACGACATTGCAGATATAGATCTTCAGGCGAACGAAAGAAAAAAAAATGGGATCTTTCTATCTTTTTATGAAACGGTTTTGTGAATGGTGGTTGGGTTTTTGATCGTCTTAGTTAACAGCACGGACACCCAACACAACATGAAAATCAACACCAATAAGACAACAGTCATGAATATCGCAAAAGAGAAACATAAATCAACATAGCGATAGACCGAAGTCAGTTAAAACAAGTGAAAGAATTTAAATATCTACGTCATGAAGTGACTAACGAGAAGTCACTAGCAGCAGAAATAGACTCAAGATGCAACAAAGCTTGTCCAATCATTGGACAACTAAACGCTGAAATCCCCTCAACGCTGAAAGACAAATGAGGAAGGAGAGAAGAAGGTAACACAGTATTTAGTTCGTGGTGCAGGGGAAATGAAGGATCCTATTTTTTCTGTTTGTTTCTGACTTATTCTTGTACTGAACATTCCACTGAAATTCGCTACATATAACCGCTGAACACTCCACTTAAATTCTCCACATATAGCCGCTGAACATTCCACTTAAATTCTCTACATATAGCCGCTGAACATTCCACTTAAATTCTCCACATATAGCCGCTGAACATTCCACTTAAATTCTCTACATATAGCCGCTGAACATTCCACTTAAATTCTCCACATATAGCCGCTGAACATTCCACTTAAATTCTCCATATATAGCCACTGAACATTCCACTTAAATTCTCCATATTTAGCCGATGAACATTCCACTTACATTCTCCACATATAGCCGCTGAACATTCCACTTAAATTCTCCACATATAACCGCTGAACATTCCACTGAAATTCTCCACATATAACCGCTGAACAGTCCATTTCAATTCTCCAAACATAATCGACATTTCCTAGAAGTGATTTATTTATTTGTGCTTGTCTCTCCACTCTAAGGTCATGACATATCATAAACGCGTATCTTCTGATTGCTTATCTTGTCTCATCTTGACACCTAAATGTCATTACTCGATATCAAATCGGAATCTCACAATATATGCAGTAGCCGATACATTTCCCTCCGATAGAGCTTGTGTAATTAATAACATCAGATTGGACAGGACATAGTTATTTTTACTAATTGAGAAGCGCTATTATGTAAGGGCTCTTCTCTCTCCCTTCTCCCACGAGATGAATCAGAGCATTTTTCACGTGCGTCGTCATCGGTTCTATCTCTTACTTTCTCCCCCTCTCTCATTCTCTCTCTTTCTCGTTGATTCCTCGTGGTTCATTCTTCTAGTAAAAAATTGAGTATTTTCGTCAATTTTTCAGTTTTCTTCTTACACACTCTTTTGTATTTAATATTTTGGAAGCTCATTTATATTTTGTGATCTGATATGGCTTCACTTTCGTCTTTTATTTTTGAATTTAGTTGTTATGTTGCGGGATGCTGTTAGTTATAACCGTATTGTATGTCCAAAACATATTTTTACAGTCTGTATCTTCTTTCTTCTCTTCTTTACTCATCTTCTGCTGCCCTGACGTGTTGCACGAGAAAGGGGGAATGTATAATATATTTTTTGTAGATGTATTGCTTGTTATTTTGGTCACTTCCTTTTTAGATGAATTGTCGTTCTTTTACAATCTAGACGTAGCTTAAAACGACACTTTCTTATTCCATTCGTTTCTGATTGCGTCTATTCTTGTCACAATAATTATTAATAGTCTAAGACTTCGTTGTTTTTGTTTATTTGTTTGAGTTGGTCAGCTTTATATCTCTAGTGAAGTTCCGAAGGAATGAATTTTGCGTGAATATCACTTTTTGCTCTATTTTTTCAAACTGGCAGCCGTGTACTCAGGTGTCTCTCACCATACATGCATATATTCTCAGATTTCAGCAGAAGCACGCTCATTTTTTATCGTCGAGAGTTTCAACATTTGAGTACATATTTCTCTATTAATTTTGCCGGGGCAGCGTCCACATTTTGCCCAATCTTTTCGAATTCCAACAGCCAGGGACTTTTTAACGTGCGCAGGATGCTCACCACGGAACTTCCTGTTCTTTTTGCTATTATGCGAGAGGGTTTAGACATCGAATCGATGTCTAGAGACCGGGGAGTCGAACCTGGAACCTGTCTGTCCAGAGACTGACGTCTTACATCTACACCACACAGGCGGGGGAACCCCCTCTCCCCCCCCCCCCCCACACACACACACACACTAAAACTTCAATTTAATTGTTATGATCTATCATTTGTGAACTGTTCTCATGTGATTTGTTTAGTTTGTCGCACCGGGTTTTAGAGCTCAACATTTTTTTTTTAGCTAAATGAATGCATTTCTTTGCGGTAAAACAGTTGGAGTAAATCAGTTGTGTAGTAATGTGATGTTTAACAGTGGGGGTTTGTAGTAGCGTAATAATGTAATGTATAATAGTGGGGGTTTGTAGTAGCGTAATAATGTAATGTATTATAATAGTGGGGGTTTGTAGTAGCGTAATAATGTAATGTATTATAATAGTGGGGGTTTGTAGTAGCGTACTAATGTAATGTATTATAACAGTGGGGGTTTGTAGTAGCGTAATAATGTAATGTATTATAATAGTGGGGGTTTGTAGTAGCGTACTAATGTAATGTATTATAATAGTGGGGGTTTGTAGTAGCGTACTAATGTAATGTATTATAATAGTGGGGGTTTGTAGTAGCGTAGTAATGTAATGTATTATAATAGTGGGGGTTTGTAGTAGCGTACTAATGTAATGTATTATAATAGTGGGGGTTTGTAGTAGCGTACTAGTGTAATGTATTATAACAGTGGGGGTTTGTAGTAGCGTAATAATGTAATGTATTATAATAGTGGGGGTTTGTAGTAGCGTAATAATGTAATGTATTATAATAGTTGGGGTTTGTAGTAGCGTACTAATGTAATGTATTATAATAGTGGGGGTTTGTAGTAGCGTAATAATGTAATGTATTATAATAGTGGGGGTTTGTAGTAGCGTCATAATGTAATGTATTATAATAGTGGGGGTTTGTAGTAGCGTAATAATGTAATTTATAATAGTGGGGGTTTGTAGTAGCGTAATAATGTAATGTATTGTAATAGTGGGGTTTTTTAGTAGCGTACTAATGTAATGTATTATAATAGTGGGGGTTTTTAGTAGCGTAATAATGTAATTTATAATAGTGGGGGTTTGTAGTAGCGTAATAATGTAATGTATTGTAATATTGGGGGTTTGTAGTAGCGTACTAATGTAATGTATTATAATAGTGGGGTTTGTAGTAGCGTAATAATGTAATTTATAATAGTGGGGGTTTGTAGTAGCGTAATAATTTGATGTATAACTGTGGGTGTATACCAGACGACATGCTCAAATCAATATTCATAGCCCTACTAAAGAAATCCGGTGCGATTGAATGCGATGATCATCGCACAATAAGCCTTATGAGTCATATGACTAAGATATTACTAAGAATCATCATGCGAAGAGTGCGAAACAAAATCAGTCCAGAAATTAGCGATGAACAGTGTGGTTTTGTTAGAGATAAAGGAACAAGCAATGCCATTTATATCATAAGATCTTTAGTAGAAAGAGCCATAGAGGTGAAAACAGATCTATACCTATGTTAGATAGATTACGCCAAGGCATTTGATAAAGTAAAGCACCAAAAATAATCAAAATTTTAGAAAGCATAAACGTAGACAGCAAAGATCTAAGAATAATAACGAACATGCACTGGCAACAAACAGCGGCCATAAGAACTGTAAACCAATTGGGAATGTTTCAACATATAAACAGGGTGTTAGACAGGGCTGTGTGCTGTAACCAGATTTGTTTAATATTTATAGTAAAGATTATTTTAAGATCCATAAGGGACATGCCTGGAATAACAATTGGAGGTCATAATATAAATAATCTAAGGTAAGCTGATGATACAATCTTAATCGCTAAGAGTGAAAATGAGTTACAAGAAATATTGGGCATTATAGTGAAGGAAAGCAAAAAGAAAGGACTCAGCCTTAATAGCAAACAGACAGAGGTAATGGTAACAACAAAGAAAAAGACATCACCTCAGTGCAAAATAAAGACAAGTGGAACAATATTAAAACAGGTAAATGAATTTAAATATTTGGGAACTTTGTTAACCTCAGACAGAAGATGTACAAATGAGGTGAGATGCAGAATGGCTCAGGCAAAAGCAGCTTTCCAAAAAATGAGGAAGGTACTATGCAATCCATTTTTGACAATAGAAACAAGAAAAAGAGTTCTTAAATGTTATTGGTTATTGGTTATGGAAGGCCTCGGTATCACAGTAAACGAATTAAAATCCATAATTGCTCAACCGCCCGTGCCAGTGGAATCATCCGAATTACTAACTCATCTCCCAAACAAAGAAAGGTAACTGTAGTCCCCATCGTAGCAGTCTCAGCACACGCCAAAAGACATAAGGCGAAACCGTGCAGAAAGTGAACACAGCCAACTGTTCCCTGTCATACGATATCATCATTCATCGTAAACAAGCGGGATATCGAAGCAGGATCAAAACGGATGAGACACACAGCTCACGGTGTGCACAGAGCACTTAACTCGGTAGCTCCTGCAACAAGCCGGACTTGGAATATGAGGAAACTGCAAGAAGGAACACTTTTCAGACATAGTCTTCAATGGTTCCTGCCGCCTATCCACCATATACCATGGGAGTTTACGTCCTCCCGAAAATGATGATCGTCATAGCACTTGATGATGTTAGGCCATTATTGATGACTCCAATTCCAAACATATAGACACACAGTGGTGGTAAGTTATCATTTCCAATCCAACAGAAGCCACATGACCTGTAGTTTCTTAAATGTTATGTAGAGCCAGTCTTAACATATGGATGCGAATCTTGGACAAAAGGACAACAGACAAGAAAATCACTGGAGTCTGTAGAAATGTGGTTTTACAGAAGAATGTTGGGAGTACCATGGACACCTAAGAAGAATAATAACAATGTTATGAGAGAGGTCAAACCAAAAAGAGAGCTAATTTCCCAAAATTAGGAAGAGACAATCATCATTTTTTGGCCATGTAATGAGAAGAGGAACAACTGGAATAT
Source organism: Megaustenia siamemsis (assembly GCA_032433765.1). Lineage (NCBI taxonomy): Eukaryota > Metazoa > Mollusca > Gastropoda > Stylommatophora > Ariophantidae > Megaustenia > Megaustenia siamemsis. The sequence goes on along the minus strand of JAVIAB010000125.1, from coordinate 73,780,674 downwards.
ATTGTAATAACCGGAAAATTGATGGACGAAGAGATAGAGGGAAGCAAAGAGAAAAAATAACAGACAGCTTAAGAGAATGGCTTGGCAGAAGGTCAACAACAGAAATGATAAATAACTGCCGAGATCGAGATTGTGGAGAGACATGATCACCTACGCCAGTAGACACGGTACTTGATGATGATGATAACAGTGGGGGTTTGTAGTAACGTAATGCTGTAATGTATAATAGTGAGAGTTTTGAGTGGCGTGGTAATGTAAAACAGTGAGAGTTTTGAGTGGCGTGGTAATGTTTAACAGTGAGAGTTTTGAGTGGCGTGGTAATGTATAACAGCTGGGATTTTGCAGTGGCGTGGTAATGTATAACAGCTGGGGTTTTGCAGTGGCGTAGTATCAAATATTTTGAGAGGTGGGAATGGTTCGGAGGGGTTATTAATGCTTTTGTTTTGAAATAAGAGTAAATGTTGGAGCGATTAATAGTAATATTGTATCACCATTATCATCATCGTACCACCATTATCATCATTGTAAGGGTCATCATCATCGGTATTATCATTGTCATAATCATAATTGTTACCATATTATAATCAGCGCTTTCGTCATTATAACACGCATCGTTATTAAGGTCGTTATCACCACCAGCACCACCACCGTTATCATAATATTCACTACCATCATTAAAACATACGATCATTATTGTCATCAACATCTTCACAATCTTTATTACCCTCATCGTCATCGCTACCATTATCACCACAACTACTCTCATCACCATCATCACGAATACTATCACTAAAACCCCATAGATCACGTCTTCAGCAAGCTGTATAGAAAATTTCACTTTTTATCCACTTCTTCACACATGCTCATTTCCCCATGAAATCTATTTCTAACTCCTCTCCTTTCCCCATGAAATCTATTTCTAACTCCTCTCCTTTCCCCATGAAGTTTATTTCTAACTCTCCTCCTCTCCCCTTGAAATCTATTTCGAACTTTTCTTCTCTCACAGTAAAATCTATTTTAATTCGCATCTCCAATTTAAAACTATTTCTAACTCTTCTCCTCTCCCCTTGAAATCTATTTCGAACTTTTCTTCTCTCACAGTAAAATCTATTTCTAATTCGCATCTCCAATTAAAACCTATTTCTAACTCTTCTCCTCTCCCCTTGAAATCTATTTCGAACTTTTCTTCTCTCACAGTAAAATCTATTTCTAATTCTCATCTCCAATTTAAACCTATTTATAACTCTTCTCCTTTGCTATTGAAATATATTTCGAACTCTTCTTGTCTCCCTTTATTAGAAAAAAAAAGTCTCTTTCTTCCTTTGGGCTTCCATAACTGCAAAGGCTTTCCTTATGAAAATATAAACATAGACAAAAAATGGTATGTTATATCTTTACGGCAATTATAGACGACATAGAGCTATCCGGTGTTGCGGTCATAACGCTAGCCTTCTGCTGGAACCTAGACAACACACACGCTGAAACTATAGGGAAAAAACGTAAAGTGAAAAAGTATTTTTGAAAAAAAAGAACGGATCTTTATGACATCTCATTCAGGGTCTGTCGGAGGAGGGGGAACTTATAGGACCGGAGAAATAAAGTCGTTTGTGCGGTCGCCACGTAGTGTTTGGGTCCTAGAATTTTTTTTTTAACCCTGGTAAAAAAATAAAAATGGAATACCTGATTACAACTGGTACAATACAAAAAGAGAGAAAGTGGTCAACAAAGAGAAATGATACTAGATAGTTTGAATCGTTGCACGATAAACAGCTAACAGCATAATTTATAATATACACCGAGAACAGATAATTATGGAACAAACGTGACTGTCTATGCCAACCCGTATGCCACATGATGATGATAATAATTTAGCCTTTGTTTTATCTGTTCTTGTGTGGGAATCTGTGTTCAACGTTTGCTGTGATAGCAAATTACTCTTGCTTGAAAAAAAAAACCTGACATAAATATCGGTAAATGATTCTTCTCCTGTTCGGACTAGGCTTTACATTACAGGCTGCATTGTATATGTACATGTTCCTGGAATTTGGTTTACAGGAGCAATTGAAAACTAATAACCAGGAGAAACTGAAAACTAATCAGAAAGAATTGAAAACTAATCAGGGAGAATTGAAAACTAATCAGGGACAACTGAAAACGAACACATAAAAATCTAGTTGAAAAGAAAGAAAAATATCTCTTTGTGGGGTCTATCTATAGATTTGAGCTTCGGTGGCTTACAGGCTATTGAACTGGATTAAACAGGATAAGAGAGGCGAAGGCGCGCCTCACAGCAGCCGAGCTGGAAGCTGTCAGCGACCCACAGCTGATGGCTTTCATCGGGATCGGTGAACCAGAACCATCCGGATCCTGCTCCACCTCTCCGTGGTGCCTCCAACAACAAACTAACCTATCTAATCTGGCCCAGCGAATAGGGATCGAAGAGGGAAGACAACCCGGTACTCAAAAATGTCGGGTTGAAGTCGTATGTATTGGGCCAAAAGGCGCAGATATAACAGTGTTAATGCAAACCACAACACACGTCCTTTTAAGGGCGGATGACGAAGAGGTGTGCTCCTTTAGAAATCTAGTAGGCAAGCAGTCAGGATAAGAAATCGGGTTTGATCCCAATTGACTGATTCAGAATTGATCCAGTCTTTAATTGTTACCAGAATTTTCAGGTTGGACGGTCTGACTTGATACCGACCAGATCATCCAACCGGAACTGGGTAGTTCAGAGGTAGGACATCAGCTTCTGCTCATGAAGTACCCCGGGTTTGGAGCCCACCACAGGCGGTGAAGATTTCTTTCTTTCTTTTTTTTTTTTCTAAATAGGACAAATTTATCCGTGATTTCTTTTTGATATTACCTTCCCCTGATCTCTGGGTTGTGAGATCCCATGCCTAACCCTATCTGAGTTGTGAGATCCCATGTCTAACCCTATCTGAGTTGTGAGATCCCATGTCTAACCCTATCTGAGTTGTGAGACCCCATGTCTAATCCTATCTAAGCTGTGAGATCCCATGTCTAGCCCTATCTGAGTTGTGAGATCCCATGTCTAACCCTATCTGAGTTGTGAGACCCCATGTCTAACCCTATCTAAGTTGTGAGATCCCATGTCTAGCCGTATCTGAGTTGTGAGAGCCCATGTCTAACCCTATCTGAGTTGTGAGATCCCATGTCTAGCCCTATCTGGGTTGTGAGATCCCATGTCTAACCCTATCTGGTTTGTGAGATCCCATATCTAACCCTCTCGAATAACGGCAATAATCAGTGGGTCTCGGGTACACTCTCGCACGTTAAAGAACCGTTAAATTCTAAGCGAGTATGCCATAACTTCATAAATTTGACCACTTCCGGGGAAAATTGTTAGCCAAAAAAAAAATAAATAAATAAAAGGCGACTGATGATGTTGAGCGCAGGCCGTGCTTTCAGAGTTCGTTCATGTGGGCCAGGATTATATCGAAATTCTCAAGAGTGATATCGGAGCAGCATTTATATATATATACTGTGTTAAGTCAGTCTTATTATATAGTTGTGAAACATGGAAAACAACAAAAATGGCAATCATGAAGATATAGACTTTCATTAATGGATGCTTACACAGAATAAAAGGATGGAAATGGCAGGACAAAATCACTAACATAGAATTATGGAGGACTTCAGAGGACTCATAGATAAGTGCTAATTTCCAGTGAACCTTTCTGTTTACTCGTTTGTTTTTATTGATTTTTGAAGGGATCATGTGATTGTACGCGCATGCTATTTGATGTAAATCACTATGCTTCTTTTGCTTCGTTGCATTTTGTTACAATTTCTTTATTTGATCACTTATACTCATCTTTGTTGTTGAATGCGCTATTGAACGCGTGACAAAATGGCAGTTTGTTTTCGCCGGTCTGTCGTCAAGGACGCGTAATTCATTTAATTTGTATAAGGCTCACAGTGTACCCGCGTGCTGCAGAGCGATTTACTGGAGTTGGCCAGTCTATAACGTGGAAGCGGGTTCTGGACCGTGCGACTGAGTGAGTGCACGTGAGTCTAGACCATCCACAGCATCGACGTTCAGCGACAACATCATCTATGAGACTATGACGACAGTAAGTATTCAGATGCATCCCAAACGAAAACATCGAAGAAGGAAAACACGACATGGTAAAAGAGGTGGCGTTAAAATGTCGAAGTGTGAGAGACTAGGCCTAAAGTATGCGCGCGTTACATATTGGAATTGTGGGTCCATAAATCAACGACGGCCCATTCTCGATAAGCTACTGTACGGCGCCGATATAATGGTTTTGCAAGAAACTCTTCTTGGTGACAGGACAGTAAGTACTCCTGGATTTCATTGTTTCTACAATAGGCGACACCTTGGGCAGGCCATCCTTGTGCGGAACAATGTGGTAGCAGCTGAGGTTGATATGTCTGCGTGGGATAATGCAGAATTGCAGGTACATGCGGTTAGGGTGTAGACCCCAGTTCATTTCGTGATTGTAAATGTGTATGCCTGTAATGGGAAAGTGGACACATAAAAATGGCAGAATCTCTTTGAGTTCGATGAAGAGAACGTCATTTTCTGCGGATACTTTAATGCTAGAGGCAACCAGTGGGGTAACGTCATAACCAACAAGCAGGGAGAAGACCTAATGTATTATAATAGTGGGGGTTTGTTGTAGTAGCGTAATAATGTAATGTATTGTAATAGTGGGGGTTTGTAGTAACGTAATAATGTAATGTATTATAATAGTGGGGGTTTGTAGTAGCGTAATAATGTAATGTATTATAATAGTGGGGGTTTGTTGTAGTAGCGTAATAATGTAATGTATTTTAATAGTGGGGGTTTGTAGTGGCGTAATAATGTAATGTATTATAATAGTGGGGGTTTGTTGTAGTAGCGTAATAATGTAATGTATTATAATAGTTTGGGTTTGTAGTAGCGTAATAATGTAATGTATTATAATAGTGGGGGTTTGTAGTAGCGTAATAATGTAATGTATAACAGTGAGAGTTTTGAGTGGCGTGTGCTTGAATGATGGAAGGGCAACAAGAATGGCCACTCGAACAGGGGACTCTGATAGTGCCATAGACCTGGCACTGGTGTCTTCCACATTCGCACCCGTTTGCAGGTGGAGTGCACTGGGGTTCCACAGAAGTGATCACTTCCCATGTGTCCTCCTAATTGAGAAAAGCATAAATAGAAGCCAGACAAGAAAGCTCCACACATTCCACTACGAGAAAACAGACCAGGACGTCATTAGCAAAATCAGACATAAGAAACAGAGCGCCCATCGTAGGTGGCAGGAGAGATTGACGCAGCCACCCTGGTGGAACGTAAAAGTCGAGGAAGCTTGGCGGTACAAGAGACAAACGGCCAAGACATGGCAGAAAGCCAGAAAGAATGGAAGAACACAACCTGAGCTCTTGACGCGTCTGAAAGAAGAGGTCGACCAAAAAATGAAGCACTTTAAATTATGTGCTAAACATGCCAAATGGTATGACTTCTGTAGAAAAGTGTGCTCAGAAAAATCGCTAGCCACACTCTGGTGCCTTCATCAGAGCATGAATGGTACAACACGACACAGAGGCATACCAGACTTTCAGAGCACAGGCGTGATATGGCACAAATCTGATGAGAGCAAAGGGAAGGCCCTTCTTGCCCGCTACATTGAGCAGATGGACCAAAGAAATGAGGCTGTAAGGATGAGGATACGGGGATAGCTGTCAAAATTGTGTAAGGATGTAGTGCTGGAAGAAGATCAGATCTCACAATCACAACCGATACCATACGGACAACACTTAAAAGGTCACACAACGCTGCTCCTGGTCCAGATGGTGTTCGGTACGATGACTAGGCGATGTAGCTGACGACGACATGACAAAACAGGCCAATGAGTTTAATGCCTACATTCGGAGTGGCCAGATTAAGGAGGAGTGGCTACACAGCTACTTACTACCGCTACTGAAGCCAAACAAGGACCATTCTCAGATCAGCGCCTACAGAATCATCACAACGCAGGACACTGCGGGCAAGCTGCTGGAGAAAATAGTTGCCCTTGTCCTCACCTGTCACCATCAACAGAAACGCGAATTCCCACTCACACTCGGAGGTTATAGATATAACAAAGACTCAATGCGGCAGTCTTTGCCTATGACATCTTCGAAGGCTTCCACAGAGGAGAGGAGACATGTGCTGCTGCTATAGTTCTGGAGGATGCATACAACAGGTACCATTTGAATATCTCATGCATATGCTCCTCAAACTGGCGGTGCACCCCTTCCTCATTAGATGGATTGCCGCAGCACTGTTTCAGAGGAAGGTGATACTCAGATGTGGAAGTTGGTCTTCCGAGCCAACATCCATTTTTCCAGGGCTGCCACAAGGCTCACCATTGTCACCAGTTCTATTTAACGTGTACACAATAACGATCACGGAACAACAACTGGATGGGAGGGGAAGAACTATGACTTTTGCTGATGATATTCTGGTATATCGACAGGGAAGAGACAGACGGGGAATCGCCTCCACAATGCAAAACGACATCGATCGAATTTCTTCCTGGTGTGGTGTTTCAGGTGCCTTGGTTAATCACAATAAAGCATCATTTGCATGGCTCTCCCTTAACAATCATATCGTTAATACGACCACACCGGTAGTACGAATGGGAGCTGATGAGGTGACCAGGGACAAGTTGATGACATAACTCGGAGTTAAGTTTGATCGCAGCATGTGTTTTCGGGACCACGTCGACCATGTGATAACAAAATCCCGCAAAGGATTAGCCGCCTTGAAGTTCATGGCAGCTGCCAACATCGATCAGAGGCTACTTACTCTTCTGTTCCATGGATTAGTCCTGGCACCAATCGAGTATGCCCTGGCAATTCTTACTGTCAGTACGACTCAAATTGATAGGCTGGAGAAAATATAAAATGAAGCCATGCGCATTATCTTGGGATGTACAAGGGACACTCCCTGTGTAGCAATGAGATATATTCTTGACTTTCTAAACATGGATGACAAAATCAAGATTTGGAGAGCACGAGCATACCTGAAGATTAGTACAGATAAAGAGCATCCATTGCACCACGTGCTCAACACAAGGAAAGGTGGCAGGCTAAAAAGAGGCAAATCATGGGTGGACCGAGCAGATGTCATCAAACAGGTCTGTGGGCTTACCATTATCAGAGTTGGTGAGGAGTGGATACCGGTGCCAACGTCATTCAAGAGGACTTTCTCGTATATTGTCTCATTCGACAGGAAAAGTAGGGAACAGAACCCGGTCGTGGTTAATGCTAAGGTCAACGGTCTCATCTGCGATAACACCGATAAGAAAGATGAAGTCATCTATACAGACGGATCTGTAAGACGACACCAAAGAAGTGCATGGGCATTTACAGCACGCTCGGCAGGCAGAATAGTCAAAAGAAGACAGTGGTGCATACGTCATGACCATGAGTAGTATGGCAATGGAGGTGATGGCATTGACCAATGCATTCAAATGGTTAGAGTCACAAGACTACACCCACGTATGTATACTGAGTGATTCGATGAGCATGATAAAAAAAAGTGGAGGTAGGCTCTGTACGCATGCAATGGGTAGAGTCATTGCAGAAGTCCAAAATACGTAAGGTCACCTTTGTCTATGTCCCTGGACATGCGGGAGTACGGGGAAATGAAAAAGCGGACAGGTTGGCTAGCTGCGCTGTCGTTGAGGACGGGCAACCAATGGATCGGGCGGACATCATCAATGCCCTCCGAGATGTGGGAAGAGCACAGGACTTCGACAAACACAGATCTACGTCACTTCTTCGGATAATGGAAATGGGAGTTAAGATGGGCACAGCCAGAAACGAGAAACTTAGTAGGCGTGTAAGAAGACTTATCAACCAACATAGAACTGGAGCCGTCAGTCGCTGGACACTGCGGGATTTACTGCGGAGGGGATCTGAGCACCTATGGACATGTTCGGAATGTAATGACGATGACCCGCAAATAACTCAATAACTCAATATGGAAATGTCATTCAAATACCAGTGGATAAAAATATACAGCGAAGACGATGGCGCTGGATAGGGCACACACTGCGGAAGCTAACTGATAGTATTAGACAATAGGCCCTCATTTGGAATCCCCAGGGAAAAGGACAACGAGGAAGATCAAGGTATCCTTCAGAAAAGTCGGATGGAAGCCGAGATGAAGATGTTGGGGAAGACATGGAATGATCATAAAAAAATGGCAGGAAACAGAATGGCTTTTGTTGAAGACCTAGGCTCCACAGGGAGCTGGAAGGTAGAAGATATATATATATATATATATATATATATATATATATATATATATGACATTAAAGACGTGTAGTTAAACATACGTGTTGTGAAGTGGCGGGTTACTTAATTGTTATAGGGTCGCAACTTACAACGCGATTTAAAAATTGTTATTTTTTTTACATAAATTTAGTTTGTGGTTTACACGAATGGCACATTATTTTCGAAAGTTTACGTCCGCCTTTGGCGTTGGGTACCAGCCAAGATAAGACCATTGCAGATGTATTCCTTGAGAAACAAAGAAAAGAAATAAAAAATAAACAAAAATGCAGTAAACTTGTGGAACTCAAGAGTCGAAAAGAATGATTCATATTTGAGTTGTATACAACTTCAGTAATCATGAATTTCTACATGGCAATTATTGAGATATTTTCGTCTCCTTCATCAGTAACTTCATTTTCCTTGTGAGCAATATTTGTTGAATTATGTCTTATATGACATACAATGCGGTAATAGCTGGCGCCAGGAGACTTGAATCACGACAGGGAAATGAAATGTGAAACAACATTTCTCTGTCTGGTCATCTGTTATAACTCGGCTGGTTTTATTATGAATATAGGTTGATTGACAGCTGAAATATCCGTCTGGCGGTGGAAAAGGGGGGGGGGGCATTGTGAAAAGCAACGTTTGAGAAGCGGAGACAAAAATGGCGGAGAATACAGAACAACAAACGGTAAAAACTAATTTAAATATTGCAATTTGGAATTTACAGTAAGTAGCGTTTGTTGTCATCATTATCATCGTTATCATCATCATCATTAATTATCATGGTTTTTGCGTAGCTGATTTTCTCTCTCATCAATTTCATGTCTGTACAGTTGTTTACGAATTCAGCTAAGTTTCCGCCATGCTATTCTCTTAAGCTGCCTGACAATTATTCTCATTGATTACCAATATTCTCATCCATGGTCTTTCTGATTTGGCACCGTGCAACAGTATAACCCGATAGATGATACTATTCTTAAGTTAGATGTCATGGACTGAATTCTGACCAGTAACCATCATCTATGCAAATTATAGATCTCAGACCAAGGGTGGAGGTTCTCAGTATTTCGAGAAGATCGAAGACCCCTGTGGGTGTGTCAGAATAAAGTGATGATGATCCGAACATAACAAAACATAACATTGTCCCTTCCTTCCTTCCCTCGCTTATTCTAACATGACATAACATACAATAAGATAGCGTAACATCGTTGACCGATACCTTTTCTTCTATGCGTTGTTGACGCTTCCACGGTATGTATTAACTAACCCCTCCACATACGTGGCCACACATTATGACTACTTTCTCCAGATGCTGGCGATCGGCTTTTATTTCACCTTAGTTTCTTTTAGAAAATCTTCTTTACTTTTCTGTTATATATTCCATGTATTATCAGCAATCTTTTGCAAAACCAATTCCTCGGAATTACCGTGACCTTACATTGTTGTTGTTGTTGGCCTGTTGCTCAGATGTCTATTATTTACTTCCATATGTCAGCAAGATAAGAGTAGCAGAATATCGAAAAACCATTTATTTTTTCTTCTTTCCATTGACAAAAATAATTTTTGTGTGTTTTTATCTTTGCCAGATTTGCCTTATCTCTGCTATACATCTCCCATGTACTTTGTAAACTGATAATCAATTCGTCGACGCATGGTTTTCAACACTGTAAATCCATCTCTCACCCCCCCCCCCATGCTTTATTTAACTCAACTAAAGTTCAGAACAAAATGTGAGAATACGGTGTATAATAAGCTCTACATAACTTTGAGGAACTCTCTTTCATTATGATTCTTCACCGTTCTATGCGTTCATTATAAAGGAAACGTGAAGATAAATAAATTGATAATCGTAAAGGAAACATGATAAATATATTGATAATCGTAAAGGAAACATGATAAATATATTGATAATCGTAAAGGAAACATGATAAATATATTGATAATCGTAAAGGAAACATGATAAATATATTGATAATCGTAAAGGAAACATGATAAATAAATTGATAATCGTAAAGGAAACATGATAAATATATTGATAATCGTAAAGGAAACATGATAAATATATTGATAATCGTAAAGGAAACATGATAAATATATTGATAATCGTAAAGGAAACATGATAAATATATTGATAATCGTAAAGGAAACATGATAAATAAATTGATAATCGTAAAGGAAACATGATAAATATATTGATAATCGTAAAGGAAACATGATAAATATATTGATAATCGTAAAGGAAACATGATAAATATATTGATAATCGTAAAGGAAACATGATAAATATATTGATAATCGTAAAGGAAACATGATAAATATATTGATAATCGTAAAGGAAACATGATAAATATATTGATAATCGTAAAACGCTGTAGAAAAGGACACCGTTTTACTGCTGCCATGTTGATAGTGGTTAGAGATGGATAATGGATCGTGCTCTAGCTGCTCTTGAGTGCCTGCTTCTGTTAAAAGGTTCATGAAATGAAATGTTTTTTTAAACCACACTTGTCTGTATTTTGTCGAACGGAACTACCGGAATTCCACTTTCCTGTCTGTCAGAACAAAAAGAAGAGATCTTTTAGTGGCATCTTTAGGAGTCTCTTTTACTTATTCTTCTGTCATATATTTGATTAACATGTAGACGTCAAACGAAAAAAAAAATACACTGTCTGGGAGAAATTGGATGTGCGGAGTAATAACTTTTCTCTCATGTTCCTTGTGTTATGTGGAACCGCGGTGGCTGAGTTGTTATGGTGCTCGCTTCCTAATCTGAAGGCTTCAGGTTCGATTCCCGGAACTAGCGGATTATTTTTCAGACCGGCACGGCTCTGGGGTGCACCAAGCCATTAAAATGGGTAACTTTAGTTTTTTTTTTTTTTCTAGGATGTAAAGGCGGTCTAGCGTAATACCGACATCACTCAGCATTGTGTCGTAGTCATTGACATAGTTGTTTGTCACTGATTCTTTAGTTGATTTCCTCATTTGTGCCTCCATAAAGATAAAATACATGAATCTCCTATTATATATTCAAAGTAATCCAAGCTTGGCGGTCATTGAAGCTTGGTTTGTTACAGACGAATGTTAAATAATACATGCTCGACATTTGACTTATTGATATACACTTAGTGACAAGCAATCATAATTTGAAAGTAGTTTGGGGAAATATTAGTTTATTTTACTGGATGCTGTTTTACTAAGGAGGCTGTCTCGTGACTGAACCTGTCAATATTATATCGACAAATTCGACAGCAAAATAAACAAGGTCCGTTTATCGTGTCTGGGCTCATCTTCTTTTCGACAAGAGCTGATTTCCTAACATCCTTAACTTTTGTAAAGTCCGTATTGGTTAATCCAGGACACGTGGTCTTAACGTTCCATGTGCCAAGTAAGAATAATGATTTTTTCTTTCAACTGAGGATGGACCTGATAATTGCAGTTATATGCTATGTCTGGGTGAATAGTATTGAGGTACTGCTGTGCCCAAAATGCACTAGCCCCCTCTCGACTCATCTTTGAAGCGATCCGAAGGAGAGACGATGGAAATAATACATTGTGCAGACATTGGGAATCTAAAAAGAGTAAGAGCGATTTTGTTATAAAGATTGTGGGAGAAAACATGCCGATAATAGCTCCCTCTTGTTTTTTCGGCATGTAATGAAGAATATACTTTTACAAATGAGAAATTAAAGTTAGAATGGATATATAAAATGATCGAGAAAACTCACCATACAATGAAAGAGAATGGCAGGTTAGCCATAATAGAATTGACAAAAAACTGTAGAGACAGTAAGTTATGGAGAGACATGTTCACCTCGCTAGGCCAGCGTGCATGATATTTGATGATGGTGATGAGTTATGTTTCTAGGTCTGAGGGAGTGTACTCCATGAAAGATGTCTCCGATTTGTACATTATAGGAGAGGTCAATCTTAGGAAGGATAGCGACAAAGTTAACGTAGAAGAGCTCTACAAGAATGCATTAGCTGGAGAGTACTGGATATAAACGGAGATGAAGAGGACGAACACGAGTAGATAACGGAACAGTAAAGCTAGAAACGCACTAGACAAGAACCCTGCAAGCAAGAAATGAGCCTGTTGTCTAAGAACAGTTAAATTTGAAGCAAAATCACAGTTTAGTTTTGTATGGGGTCTACTGGAGACTAAATGAAAGTTGAGACAAAAACAGATGTTAGTCTTTGATAGGCCAATGTATAGGGATCTAATGGAGACTAAATGAAAGTTGAGACAAAAACAGATGTTAGTCTTTGATAGGCCAATGTATAGGGATCTACTGGAGACTAAATGAAAGTTGAGACAAAAACAGATGTTAGTCTTTGATAGGCCAATGTATAGGGATCTAATGGAGACTAAATGAAAGTTGAGACAAAAACAGATGTTAGTCTTTGATAGGCCAATGTATAGGGATCTACTGGAGACTAAATGAAAGTTGAGACAAAAACAGATGTTAGTCTTTGATAGGCCAATGTATAGGGATCTACTGGAGACTAAATGAAAGTTGAGACAAAAACAGATGTTAGTCTTTGATAGGCCAATGTATAGGGATCTACTGGAGACTAAATGAAAGTTGAGACAAAAACAGATGTTAGTCTTTGATAGGCCAATGTATAGGGATCTACTGGAGACGAAGCACACCAGCTCGTTTAAAAATCAAAGTGGTATTTTAGGGTAATCCTAAATCAAGCTGCAGTTATAGTTCAAAGTGATCTGAGGTTGCCGCATTCCCTTTTCTCTTAAAATTGGTCATTTCTGACAGTGGTTCGAGCTTATGACAGCACATTAAAAAAAAAAACACATGAATTTTGTAAATTAGCTTTTGCTTTATTATTAATACTTTTGTAGAGTAATATCATGAAAAGGACATTAAAAAAATTACTCAACTTCTGGTATGAAATAAATTAATTGTCAATTACAAAAAAATATTAAAATTGAAGCTATAATTTCTTTGCCTCAGTTTGAATGTATCATAGATGCAGGTACTGAATTTATGAAATGAAAAAAAAAAAAAAAGCATGACACCTAAAATGTCAATGATAAACAGCTGTGGACAGAATGAAGTAATCTGTTACAAACGTCAGCTGATACTCCAGTGTTACAAACGTCAGCTGCTACTCCAGTGTTACACAGTGAGTGAATAGTAATAAATGAAATCAATACAAAGTGAACGCCTTCTGCTATCGGCATTTCTAAACAAGACCAATTTCAAGTTATTACCTTTTGAATATTTTGAAATTGAGTAGCTGATGTGTCTAATCATGAAGACAGGGTCGAGCAAGTGATTAGCCATTTGAGTGTGCTTTCTAGCCATTTTTCTTTAGCTTTTTATATAAATTGTTTATCTTTGTTATGTTTAATTTGTTGTACTTTTGGGGTTGGTGTGAAATAAGTGGGTGCGTATACACACTGGAACAGCGTACACTTTGCAGATCAGATTAACGGTATGTACATACAATAATAAATGTAGAGTTTTTAATCAGAAGAAATCGTTGGAAAAAAATCATTGGTCATGTGCTGAGAATCACATTACCACAAAAATCATGTGCCGAAGGTCTGTACAAATTATGGTCACTATCACCGTATCCATATACGCAACTTGACGTGACGGGGCTCTTTATTTATTTATTTTATTTTTGGTTTACGGGCTGGCAATGGATGAAGAAAGACTTCCTCGTCAGACATCTATGTAGACACCATCTAGTGAAAGAAAACAAGGAAGACGAAGAGAATGACAACACAGAACAATTGCTATTTAAGTCTCAACCATGGGACTAAGAATCAACCAAAAACTACAAGAACTATCAGCGAATCGACAATTGTGGAGAACTATGAAACCTGCCCTATGTGTCGTCGTCTTCAGCGCGAGAGGAACTAAAACAAGAAGCACAAGTGCAAACATTTTTGCAATAAGACCAAACAGGGGAGTGAAAGTGAATAGGTCTACGGTAGTCAAAATGTCTGGTTTGTTCCCCAAACCGATAGACTTCTAGGTTCTGGGTTCGTCCAGTCGTACATTGAGTAGGTAAGTCAAGAGCCCCGTCACGCAAGGTGACATATGGTGAATATGGTGTTAGTGATCATAATTTTTATGGACATTCGGCACACGCGTTTTGGGGTAATGTGGTCGGTATTACAACCGTGCTGCTTTACTACCCCAGAACAAATATCCACTATCCATTTAAAGCTGGGTGAACCCGGAAGCCGTCTATCACTCTCGAATTCGACTTCTTGTCCTTTGGAGTGCAGTTCACTAACCACTGAATTATAGCGGCTCATCTTATATGGGTACGAAAGGTTTGTTTTGAAATAAAGATGCGTTTGCATATCTATTTAAATGGAATGCCACGGGGGGAACTGGGTGTTCTGGAGGCAAGACATCTGGACAATAAGGATTTGAGTTCGAATCTCGCCATAGGCAGAGGACATTTTTTCTCTTCAGACCCGCGATTTTTTTCTTGCCTTACACTCTCGATAATGATAGAGATGATTATGCCTAGAACCCTTCGTCCGATGACGGCAAAAAGTAGGAGGTCTCGTGCGCACTCTGCGTACGTAAAAAAAAATTATTGGCTAATCGAAAAAAAGCGGGCCGTGACTAAAGTGTCTTTCAGCAACAGAGATGAAACTGTGAGCGAATGATAGCTTGCGCCAAGATTGGCAAACCAGAAATATCCAGATAGCACTCCACCTTTTCGTGGTGCCCTAGGAATAGACAGTCATTCTAGTCCGGCCAAATGGATAAGGATCGAAAGTGAAGGTAAATCTATACTAAAAAATGCCGTGCAAAAGTCGTATGCGCTGGGCTGAAAGGCGTAAATATCACAGTTCTACTGCAAACCACAACTCAACGCATTAACGCTCACCTAACGTCTTTTTGAGGGCGGATGACGAAGAGGTATGACTACATTTAGTCATTGGGTGAGTGCATCCGAATGCACGGACGAAAAAAGTAAATTAAAATGACCGAGCTGGAGAGTTTTGTTACCTCCCTATAAATTGTCACAGCAAGACTGTCAGTTTTTTATTTTTAAGAATGGATTTGGAACAAAATGTGCCTAATATATTTAGAGAAAAACATATTAATAACACGAACCATTCATTGTGAATCTTTTGTGAAGTGTTAATAGTTTCACGTTTTACATTTGTCTTGAGATTGTGTCATTTACTGCTCACTATATATGTTCAGAAGTATATGATTTATGTATCTGATTGTGTTAGACGTGAAGTTAATGACAGCTTTATTATGACATTAACGACATACCTTCAGGTCTGTCTTAATCACTGACGTCCGCTTTCCGTTCCTATAAGCCTTCGTGGCTTCCAACTTTTCTCCATGTCTGCCTCATCCGGCACCTCGTTGTAATGCAAGCCAAAAGTGCTGTTACGATGATTGAAACCATATTGCCTGGACGTCATAATCGATCTATGTTTGTTTAGTTCTTTGTTTGTTTGTTTCCTGTACCCTTAATTTCTCTCTTTGTTTTTTTCTTTCTTTCTTTCTTTCTTTCTTTCTTTTCTTTCTTTCTTTCTTTTCTTTCTTTCTTTCTTTCTTTCTTTTTTCCCCTACCTTTAATTTCTTTCTTTCTTTTTTTGTTTCTTTTACTTACCTTTAATGTCTCACTTTGTTTTCATTTCGTTCTTTCTTTTCTAATTTTGATTCAATTCCAACCTGAAACTCTCCAGTTCGATCAGTGGAAAGAAGAATAGGAATGAGTTTAGTAAGATTTTAATGGCGAGCATCTATCACTCTCATCTTTGGAGATATTAGTGCTGATAACGTAGACGTCCCTCTCTTGCTACATTGTTTATGCAGTAAAAGACATTTCTTGGTGTCTTGACCATCACGTGTCACTATTATTTTCAACCGTTGTCCGTTGGTATTTCCATCTATTTATGATAACACGGGAAGATCTCAGCACAATCAGCCACATATGAACTCCAACAGTCATCACTGAAACAGACTGTAGTCTACATCAGAGAGTCCGGAATTCTTGTCTGAATGAATCATGATCACTGTAGAAGAACTCCAGGAGTCATCACTGAAACAGACTGTAGTCTACATAAGAGAGTCCGGAATTCTTGTCTGAATGAATCATGATCACAGTTGAAGAACTCCGACAGTCATTACTGAAACAGACTGTAGTCTACATAAGAGAGTCCGGAATTCTTGTCTGAATGAATCTTGATCACTGTAGAAGAACTTCGACAATAAAAAGTGGCTGAATGGTTGGGCCATGGGATAAACTAATAGACGTCTTTATAAATACATGATTATGGTTGAAAACCCCGGTATCACTGCATGGGAATTGAAATCCATAATCGCTCAACCGCCCGTGTAAGTGGAATCATCCGTATTAAAATTCATCTCATTGATTGGAGAATCCAAACAATGAAAGACACCCCCATCATAGCAGCTACAGAACATACCAAGAGGCACCAAAAGTGAACACAGCTGAACTGTCCTTCGTCATACGATATCATTCATCATGAGCAATCGGAATATCGAAACACGATCTGGATGAAAAACACAGCTCACGGTGTGCACAGAGCTCTAAACTCAGTAGCTCCGGAAGCAAGCCGGACTTGAACATATGAGGAAACTGCAACAAGGAATACTTTTCAGACTGAGCCTCAATGGTTCTTGCCGCCTATCCGCCATATAGACCGGAAGTCCTGTATAAATACAAGGCCAAAATCCCGAAACAAATTAACAAACTAAAAATAGCCCTAACCACCATTTTCAGACTGAGAATAGTTCATGTGCCATTGAACAACCACATCTATAGAATACAACGAAACCAAACTCCAGCACCTGTTGCTCCTGTTCTGCCGGGGCCCGAAAGGGGAGTAAAGAATTGTGACGCTGTTCACTACCAGGCATGTTCGTAAGAGGCCACTAAGGAGGGTTGGGCATGAGACTGGCTATCCCTTACTGTAAAAAAAAAAGCCGCAAAAAATTAACAAATATGGACGAATCAAATAAAATTAAAAAAAAAGTAAATCCACCGTCTAGGAAAAATAAGGGCTCTCTGTTTAATAGATGTATGATTACACAGCAAGTATTTTTTTTTTTTTGGAATCCCCATGGTGATGAGCCAAAGATGGCGACCAAAATATTCTTGGAGAAGACAAGTGGCAGCAGAGATGAAGATAATGGGGAAGACATGGGATGATCTTAAAAAAAAAATGGCAAGGAACAGAACGACTTGGAAAGTGTTGAAGATCAATGCTCCACAGGAAGCTGAAAGGAAGAAGATGAAATTCTGGCGTGTCCTCTATGTAAACACTCACGTGAAACAGTAGAATATTACCTATTTGATTGTCCAAAGCTAACTGACATCAGAGCAACTTTACTTCCTCAAAGATATAATAAATGAAATACCTTGTACACAACTACAAGGAAACTCATAAATACCTGTAGAAATTAATACCTTGCATTAGGCCGACGGATGTCGGCTCATAGGCCGCTTGATCCACAACAACAACAACTTATCAGCAAAATACACGAGCTCCGTAGTTCTTGCATAATTAAAGTAAATTAAATTTTGTGAAATATGATTGGGGTTTTACTATTTTTGGACATAGACCTTGGCAGCGACATACAGGAAACTCTTTTTTTTAATGTTTCAAGTATCATCCGTTCTTTTAAACCTGAACACGGGATCCTTTCTAGTCATACGATTAGGTATGATGGTAATCTCACGTACCGATTATGTTTACCAAAAATGCACACTATGGAAAATATATGTTGGTGTATGTGATTAAATAGAGTTAACCAAGTGCTAGTCATAGCTGTTTGTTCCAGCTAGTTCAGCTGTTTTACTTATTTGTTAATTTAATAAATATAACATGTTCTTTGATACACTCACGTTCGTTTGTCACAGCTGTTTGTTTCTGATACTTCAGCTGTTTTACTTATTTGTTAATTTAATTAATATAACCTGTTGGGTTGATACATTCACGTTGGTTTGAAGAATAATTATCTTTAATTCTAATATACCTCCTTTTTCCTTCCTTATTTGCGTTTCGACGTTGAAGGGATGTAAAGGTTGCTATTATTTTGTTGTTGTTGCTCTTCTGTTGTCATCATCATCATCATGTGTCATACCGGTTGGCGTAGGCGATCATGTCCCTCCACAATCTTCTATCTACAGTGCATCGTATCAGTTCTGTTGTTGACTGTTGTCCATGCCATGACACCAAGCTATCCAGTATTTTCTTTCTTTGTCGTCCGCGATCTCTCTTTCCTTTTATTTTGCCAGTTGTAACCAAGTATTCCAACTTTCCTCTTCTCATGTGCCCGAAAAATGTTGATTGCTTCTTTCTGATGTTTTTTAAGAGCTCCCTTTTTGTGTTGGCCTCTTTGAGAACTTCCTCATTGGTCTTTTTAGCTGTCCATGGAACTTTCAACATTCTTCTGAGAAATCCCATCTCTGTGGCCTCCAATCGTCTTTTCATTTGTTTGTCTACTGTCCATGACCTGTTGTCTTAGTAAAAAGTAAAGAGCCCCGTCATGCCAAGTGGTCTAAAGGGAATATGGTGTTAGTGACCATAAATTTTACAGACCTTCAGCACACGATTTTTGGGGTAATATGGTCGGTAATACGCCCGTGCCGCTTTAATTTCCCAGAAAAAATCCGGTACCCATTTAAGGTTAGGTGAACCCGGAGATTGGGCCGTCGATTGGGATCGAACCCTACCCCTTGTCCTTTGTAGTCCAGTTCACTAACCACTGAGCTATCGTGGCTACCTCTGTTGTCTTAGACTGCTGTTATTTTTCTAGGGCGGAGGGAGGGGGGTGGGTCAAGGCAGAAAAGAAAATACACTTAAATGGATCAAAATGTGAAGCTGCAGTGAAGTTAATTGTGAGGAGAAATAAACAAAATAAAGAAAAACAGAAAGAAAAAAAAACGGTATAGTTAACGCGTGCGCGCTTACGTTCTTGCAACATCAGAGCATATTGCGAAGACTGTATTCTTATTTTCCTTTCATTTATCATTCTTGTTCGAAATTATAATATTTGTTAAAATTGTTTATTTATTTTCCCTACATACATATTCTACGTGTGTTGTATGTATGTTCCTGTTAAGACCTGTTGCGCTGAAACGTTGTTCTGGTTTGTGTTGTCCCTTTCTTACATGAAGGTTAAACCATACCGGTTTTTTTCCCTATATTTTTTTAAACTTTCCCCTGTTATGTTTATAATTGTTTCTAATATTTCACCAGTCCATTATTTTTCGTTTTCGATCCTTGGGTATGATGTTCTCGAAAGAAAAAAAAAATCGAAAGACTCGATGTGCTGTATCTTAATCTGTGTCTTTTCATATGACCAACCCTTTTATCTGTTATTTCTTTATGTATTAAATGGTGAGGATTATTGCAATCTATTTTCTAGTTCTTCAATTCTGATCTTATCTCTGAGGCTGTTTTCTGTCATGTTGTAACACATTTTATTTAAGTGGTGATTTTTGAAAAAAAATTTGTCTAGAGCCTAGCATCCAGATGTGACATTGGTAGCACATCGTTGGAATGAAGATTCTAACATTTGTAGATAAAGACATCTGTGGAATATATATTTTCATAAATGTAATTTTTGCTGACACATTTTTAATACTAGAATTAATTTCATTCAAGCAGGAAAATACATACTTTTGGTGGAAGGAAGGATGAGAACCGCTCCCATAGAATACCAATTCTTAGAATGAACACGCTGTAGTCGACTTTTGTCACCTTCACACGTTAATGTCGCTTGTTTGGAGGTTACAACTAAAATGTCGCATGTTTCGAGGTTGCAACTAAAATGTCGCTTAAAGAGTGAAAGAAACAGCCTTGACTACGTCCCTAAAACAGCTGACGAACTGACTTCAGAACACATGGGGTAGTACATCAAGAGACAAAGACGGTTAGGCAGGACACATGGGGGAGTACATCAAGAGACAAAGACGGTTAGGCAGGACACATGGGGGAGTACATCAAGAGACAAAGACGGTTAGGCAGGACACATGGGGGAGTACATCAAGAGACAAAGACGGTTAGGCAGGACACACGGGGGAGTACATCAAGAGGCAAAGACGGTTAGGCAGGACACATGGGGGAGTACATCAAGAGACAAAGACAGTTAGGCAGGACACATGGGGGAGTACATCAAGATACAAAGACGGTTAGGCAGGACACATGGGGGAGTACATCAATGACAAAGACGGTTAGGCAGGACACATGGGGTAGTACATCACGAGACTAAGACGGTTAGGCAGGACACATGGGGTAGTACATCATGAGACAAAGACGGTTAGGCAGGACACATGGGGTAGTACATCAAGAGACAAAGGCGGTTAGGCAGGACACACGGGGTAGTTCATCAAGAGACAAAGACGGTCACACAATGTCAGAAATTCTACAGCGACAACGGCATGGGTTGGAAGTGTGAAACACTCGGACCGTGAGAGTTAAATGGTTGACACCCGCAATTTGTTCACAGCAATTTATGACATGTGTTGAATTTCGGTGGAAACAATGTATGCTGTATATGAATGTAAACATGACCCCCAGGTGATGAATAATTGCCTTAATTAAAAAATTCCCCGTGTTTTCCTCAGCCTTTACGTTCTGGAAGACATGCTGAAGAACGACCTCTTTCTGCCTAATCTCTACGTGAAAATGGGTCACAAGGAAAGGTAAGTCTTGTCTGCACTTACCTATATGGTTGTTCCGTAGTGTAGTTGCTGTGTTACCACATGTGTATTCAGTGTACATTTTTTTTCTTTCTTTGATCCATCTTTTTTCTCTCTCTTTTTTTTTTAACTTCCGAAGCGAGCTAGGAGAAAGAAGGAATGTATGGTATAATAACTAATGTCTGTAGATAAGATAGGCACAGCCAGAAATGAGAAACTTAGTGGCCGTGTAAGAAGACTTATCAACCGACATAGAACTGGAGTCGTCAGTCGCTGGACACTGAGGGAATTGCTGAGGAGGGGATCTGAGCACCTATGGACATGTTCGGAGTGCAATGATGATGACCCGTAAATAACTCAATGTCTGTAGATTATTTCCTGCTTGTCCCTTTTGTCACTTTTCTTTTAGATGTATTTTTTGAGCGTACATGGACGCTGCTAGGATAAACATGTTTTGGGTCTTACATGTTTCTTTTATTCTGACTATCCATTTCTTCCCTGGTCGTCCTCTTGCTCTCTGCCCTGATGTTTTGTGACAGAGAGCGTTTATGTTTGGTCTAGTTTCATTCTTATAGTGTCCGAACCATTTCAATTATTGTTTGGCGCAGTTTAATTGCGATCTGTTCTCTGATTTTCTCATTAGATCTAATGTTGTGTTAGGTATCTTTCCCAAGCACCTTTTTTTAGTAAATCATAGGAGGAGGAGGTACGTTTACAGTACTCGGAAAAACTGACAAATAATCAACAACAGAAAAAAAAAACAAAGAACAATATATGATCCGAAGCAGGATCGAACCCGTACTCAATGGCTCAGAGCCTTGCCACGATAAGCCAAAGGCTAGGGAACATGGCCAATTCAGCTAACTAAAAAATTAGCTATAAAAGTAGTAAAAAAAAATAGTAAATATCAAACAGTATAAAAAGTCTTTGTCTCCACCTCGTTTAGTAAGCTGGAATATATTTAACTATTTATATATCCTTTCTTTCCTTCGTTATTTTCTTTTCAGTGCCGTTGGGAGATATCATTTGTGGACTTTTGCTCTTTTTTTTGGGCCTGTCCAGCTGTTGTGTTGTCTAGTTAGATGTAAATGACTCAGGATATCAACGTATACTTTTCATGGTCGACCTGATGTATTCGTAGCGTTTATTAAAGGCTTGTTATGTTGTATTTTGATCTTCCTGTCTTATCACGCTATCAAACCTTTTTATTGTGTTTTTTAATCATTTCAGTGTCGGGAGTTATTACTAGCATTTGCTCTTATTTCTTCACTTCCGATTTTATATCTCAGGCTGTTTCCTCTCTTGCGTCCAACTCATTTAATTTCGGTGTTGATTATAATAATTATTATTATTGTTCTTGGGTCTATCGTCCAGGTAGCAAATCATTGACAATTCATTGTTGGAATGCAGTTCGGAGTTACGTATCTACATTCATACATAAACACATAGATTCACACATATATGGCTGCTGCTGATGATCAGATTGTCTCCTGCTGCAAGCTCCATTCAAAGATTCTTATTTTTTACCTGCACACCGAACTGTCTTGCCGATTAGCAATCCATATGTAGGTTTTTAAAACAAATCCTTATGCTTTATTCTTGTATTTTTATATTGGTAAATCTCTATGTTTATATGTGTTTGTGTGCGCGCGTGTGTGTAAATATTTGTTAGTTTATCGGTCTGTCTGTTTGCATGTTTATAATTTTATTTGTAAATATCTTTTGTATCTTTATATATCGATATGTGTATGCATCAGCCTTTCTTTCTTTCTTTCTTTCTTTCTTTCTTTCTTTCTTTCTTTCTTTCTTTCTTTCTTCTTTCTTTCTTTCTTTCTTTCTTTCTTTCTTTCTTTCTTTCTTTCTTTCTTTCTTTCTTTCTTTCTTTCTTCCTTCTTTCTTTCTTTCTTCTTTCTTTCTTTCTTTCTTCTTTCTTTCTTTCCTTCCTTCCTTCCTTCCCTTCCTCCCTTCCCTTCCTTCTTCCCTCCCTTCCTTCTTCCCTCCCTCCCTCCCTCCTCCCTTTTCTATCCATTCGGATGTCAAGGGAGATCAAAAGTTCAGATCTCAACCTCTTGCCTGCTCAATCTTGTCAGTTAATGTACCGTTTCTATGATGTTTCTGTCCATCTTACTTTGAGTCTTTCTCTTGCTCTTCTCCCTTCACCTCTTTTAAAATATGCTTTGTAAGGTAAGGAATCGCATGTGTTGTTTCTGGATGGGTAAACCAGTTAATTTTTTTGTTTCTGTATAAAGTTTAGGACGGGTTAATTGCCTACTATTTTTCTTTCAATATCATTTATTATTCTGTCTTTTGTCGTCACTACAATTGCTGTTCTCGGGCATATCATTTCTGTGGTGATAAGCTTTCTTTTATGCTTAATTGCAACTCGGACATATCATTTCTGTGGTGATAAGTTTTCTTTCATGCTTAGTTGCAACTCGGACATATAATTTCTGTGGTGATAAGCTTTCTTTTATGCTTAGTTGCAACTCGGACATATCATTTCTGTGGTGATAAGCTTTCTTTTATGCTTAGTTGCAACTCGGACATATAATTTCTGTGGTGATAAGCTTTCTTTTATGCTTAGTTGCAACTCGGACATATCATTTCTGTGGTGATAAGCTTTCTTTCATGCTTAGTTGCAAGTGCCTAAGTTTGAAATTGTTAGCACAGTGTGGAAAACTATATACTCTATATAAGATGTTTTTTGGTGCTATTAGATATTGCCTTGTTTTGGAGTATAGGGAATCATCATCAAGTACCGGGCCTGCTGGCGTAGGTGATCATGTCTCCACAATTTTCGATCTCGACAGTTATTTATCATTTCAATTGTTAACCTTCTGCCAAGCCATTCTCTTAAGCTGTCTGGTATTTTTCCTCTTTGCTTTCCTCTATCTCTTCGTCCCTCAATTTTTCCAGTTGTTACAATATATTCCAGTTGTTCTCTTCTCATTACATGGCCAAAAAATGATGATTGTTTCTTCCTAATATTGGAAATTAGCTCTCTTTTTGCTTTGACCTCTTTCAGAACATTTTCATTACTCTTCTTAGCTGTCCATGGTATCCTCAACATTCTTCTGTAAAACCACATTTCTACAAACTCCAATGATCTTCTTGTCTGCTGTCCTATTGTCCATGATTCACATCCATATGTTAAGACTGGCTCTACATAACATTTAAGAACTCTTTTTCTTGTTTCTATTGTCAAAAATGGATTGCATAGTATCTTCCTCATTTTTTGGAAAGCTGATTTTGTCTGAGCCATTCTGCATTTCACCTCTTTTATATATACAATGATAGGGAATAGCCGTTCCAAAATTTGGTTTTTCTTGTTGCATTGAAAGTTTATTTCTTTATCTATTTTACCATCCTAAGAGCAATTTGATCACAGATATTAAAAATTTGTTACTTTGTTTTTGTTTTTTTTTAAATCGTAACTCAGCGTTCCAAAGCTATGATTAATGTCTTCTTTTGTCTTGCCATTGATGTGACTTTTATGTATCAATTAATGTGTTTTAGTTAAATTCTATCTGTAAATGTAGCTATATCACTGCTTATCAAGAAATATGCGTATTCTATCAATCAATACCCATGTTTACTACACTCACGCACGGATAGACGGACGCACACATACACACGCGCGCTCACACGTACACCCATACTCACACACACAATCTATGTACTCTATGTTTCCACTATATCGGTCGTGTTATTTGTCGATTTTTTCTGTTTTTTTTTTCCTTGAATCCGTCCTTCATTGTTTTCGATTTTCTTCATAAATCATATGTCTCGTGTTGTTATGTTTTTCATTTGACATTTTTAACCATCGACCAGCACATCCTTGATATTTATTTGTCGTCAAACGTGTAACCTCTATTTGTAATCGACATTTATTTTCTTGGTGAAGAGTTTTGTGCTATTATTCGTACTTCGCATTACTCTTGTTTCTATTTGTCCGCAGTCTCATGCATACTACAAATAATAATTTAAAATAAAAAAAAAACTATCTTACGGCATCTTCCCATTACTGGGGACTGCCGGGGGACTTATAGTTGGAGAATAAAGGCCGCGTGTCCAGTGCAGTAACCACGAGATGTTCCGGTCTGAGTTTTTTTTTTTTTTTGTTTAACGCCGATAGAAGACCCCTACCAGGATTCGAACCAGCGTTCTTCTGATTTGGAGCCGGACAAGTTATCAATTCGGCCACCCGTTCTCTGTAATTTAAAATGACATATCTAATCTGCCATACTTGCTGACTGCATATCTGATATAAAATGGTTGTGTTTTCCTCTCAGATGAACGTATACAGCACAATCGACCGTTCCCACATTTCTGCGTATGTGTCATCATGCTTACTATACCTATGTTAGTCACTGTCGATGTTTACTTTAGAATGTTTGTGCTTTCCTCTAACATATTGACTAAAGTGCAATCGTCACACGCTCAAGGTGGGAGAAAGGCACCTGTGGGCAACAGGGCTGTGAGCATCACAATCTGTGAACACGGGACTATGTCAGCTTACAACTTTATCAGGCTTTACCTGTCTATACTCCAGTCAGATTAACAACTATTCTGTCTCGGCCTGTCTATACTCCAGTCAGATTAACAACTATTCTGTCTCGGCCTGTCTATACTCCAGTCAGATTAACAACTTATCTGTCTCGGCATGTCTATATCCCAGTCAGCTTAACAACTTATCTGTCTCGGCCTGTCTATACTCCAGTCAGATTAACAACTTATCTGTCTCGGCATGTCTATATCCCAGTCAGCTTAACAACTTATCTGTCTCGGCCTGTCTATACTCCAGTCAGCTTAACAACTTATCTGTCTCCGCATGTCTATTTTATATTGATTGTGTTCGTATCTGTTATGGTGTTAGTACAATAGGTCTCTGCTAAATATTGTTTAGCATCTCGTCTGCCAGTTTAATTACCTGTCTGCCTCTAGGCTTGTCTGTAAAGCATTTTTGTGTTCTGTGCCTTGTATCCGCACAACCGATCACACCAACTCTGAGCACACTCTCTCACTATTTTACCTTGTCTACTATTGATGTTCGGTTTCCTGTGAGATAACCTTTCAACAGGAGAGTCTCTTTTTTTTTTTTTTTATAATACATTATTTTTGGTTTTTATTGAGTTTATGCACAATCACAGTTAGCGTATGACTATGAACAAGCGTATCTTTTTATATGCTGATATTGTTTGATATGCTGATATTGTTTGATATGCTGATATTGTTTGATATCCAGATAACGTTTGTTAAGCTGATATTGTTTGATATCCTGATAACGTTTGTTAAACTGATATTGTTTGATAACCTTTGATATGCTGAACATCTGCTTCAATCATGTCCCAACCTATAATGAACAGAGAAAGTTCTTATGACCATCACCGGTTCTACCGGTGCTTCACCAGCCTTGAGCTGACCAACATTTTCCTCTAACTTATCAATATTGACGTCTAGAGGTATGGTCATACTGGGGCATGGTATATAGAGATGTCACCAGTTTTTAGCTAACCAGTGCTTATTTTTCTAACCTTAATATTGACATCAGCGGTGTACGCAGCAGAAGAAGTTTCGTTTGATAAATGTTGGATAATTTGGAATCAGAGTGTCTTTCTCTTTATTTCACCACTTCCTCTTCTATCCGCTCAGGAGACGAGGGAGATACAAAGTTCTGGTTCTCGCCCTTTTGGCGGCTTCACTCGTGTTAGTGATGTTGTTCTAGCGCGTCTTTGATGTTGTTTGTCCATCTTACTCTTGGTCTGCATCTTGCACCTCTGCCCTCTCGCCTTTTAATATATGTTTGGTATGGTAAGGAAGCACACGGCATTCTTCATAGATGGGCGCACTAGTTTATTGTTTCTCAACGCAGCTTATGATTGGTTCATTACCCACTCTTTCTCTTTTAATATTTCTGAATTTGTCTTTTCTGATTGCTCCATTACTTTTCTCAGACAGCTTATCTTTGTGGTGATACGTTTTCTTTTATGCTTAGCTGTAAATGACCATGTGATGAAAGTTCGCAGATCGCCATTGTAGTAGTAATCTCCTTATTAGAAATTGTGTAGCATTGGTAAAAATGAACAGAATAACTCTCCTATCGACTTGCTGGGCTTGTCACAATGTTATCTTTACTCTGTACATGAAATAGATAGAATATATCTTGTTATAACCAACTTGTATAATAAAATTGTAGAGCAGGATAAATATGAAATGACGGGTTGTTGTATGGAAAGGGAATTGCTGATCTAAAACTAAGGGGGTCGATACGAACCAGTTAGCTCTTTAAAAGGCCCAGGGTGTAGATGTAAAAGGTAAAATAGGAGGCTTTAATCAGCGCCTTAGCACGCGAGTTTTCACCCATATGTGCTCAGCCGCCTATCCAGAAGTGTTCGGAGACTTCTGGGTTGTGTCGCTTCAAGCATCGAAACTCACGATGTGTAGCGGCATTCCTCACCTTCCCAGAGTATTACTACCCTGGTACCCATTTCTGCCAGCGGCTGGGTCAACCGCGAGGGTAATTTTCTTTCCTAACCACAAGTACAATTCACACTAATGAAAGTGTTCCTGGCTGCAGCGGGTCTTTTTGATTTACAGTGGTGGAGAAGTTTGATCTTGAAATGTCTCTAGGTACTTGATATAAACAAGGCCAAAATAGCATTTCAGAAATTTAAAATGTCTTATGCCAATAGGTCTATGTCAATAGAAGAAAGAGAGTTCATCAGTGCTATATAGAGCCAATTCTGACCTGTGGAAGCTAATCATGTACAGTAGACAAAGAAATGAAAAGACGATTAGAGCCCACAGAGATGGGATTTCTCAGAAGAGCGTTGAAAGTTCCCTGGACAGCTTAAAAAACCAACGAGGAAATTCTCAAAGAGGGCAACACAAAAAGGGAGCTCCTAAAAACATCAAGAAGAAACAATTAACATTTTTCGGACCCATCATGAGAAGAGGAAAGTTGAATTACTTGTTACAAGTAGCAAAGTACAGGGAAAGAGAGAGCGGGGACGACAAAGAGAGAAGGATACCAGACAGCTTGGTGTCATGGCATGGAAAACAGTCAACAAAAGAATTGATACGATGCACTGTTGATAGAAGATTGTGGATTGACATGATCGCCTACGGCAACCAGTATGGCACATGATGATGATGATGAATTGATGTGAAGTCTTCTATATCAACAGACCCCACCGCTGCAGAGAAAGGTGCAATCCTCATCACATTAGCCAGTCTGTTTTGGCGCAGACTGTTAGGGAGCGATCACATGGGAGATGAAATGACATTTTGATCAGCATTGAGTCGCGTATCCTTCATAAAGGTCCCGAGTTCGAATCCCGCCGCAGGCGGCGTAAAGTAAATAAGTATGTATATATATATAGTCTAGACCGTGGTATCTTCATGGCTTTACCCTACCCTGATCTCTGGGTAGTGAGATTCGATGTCTAGCCCTCTCTGGGTAGTGAGATTCGATGTCTAGCCCTCTCTCTGGGTAGTGAGAATCGATGTCTAGCCCTCTCGAAAAATGATGAAAAACGGGAGGCCCTGTATGCATTTTGCGCAAGTTAAAGAACACTTGGCAGTTGCAAATCTAAAATAGTAGGCTAAAACTGGCCGTGTCTGGGCAAAATTAATAAGAAAAATCTCTCATCCCCTTAAAAAAGTATTAAAACTTTCGACGATAAAATATGAGAGTACCTCTGAAGTCAGAGAATATCTGCCTATATGGCAGGGGACCGCTGAGCCCACGACTGATATTGTGAAAAATAGGGAAAAGTGATTTTTGTAAAAAGTGAAGGCAAAGTTAAGCCCCCAGGGACTTCGCTAGAGATATAAAACTGACGAACACAAACAAAAAAAAACAAAACAATTATATTATGAGGATGCTGTTGTAATTCTAAAACGATATGTTTATATTGTGTCCTTTATTGTAGCAGACACATTTCGTCATACCATATCACTTCATCATGCAAATATTTCTTCGTTTGTACTGTTGATTATCTGTCTATAACATTCTCACACAACCACAATACGTAAGACATGCATAAAATATCTTAGTCGATTTTGAGTCTACCATGAAAATAGAAAACTGATAATCTACAATGAAAATAGAAAACTGATAATCTACAATGAAAATAGAAAACTGATAATCTACAATAAAAATAGAAAACTGATAATCTACAATGAAAATAGAAAACTGACAATCTACAATGAATTTACAAACTGACATTCTATGATAAAAAATCAGTAAAAACCGCGATCTGTAAGAGTTGAAACTAACCGATAATTATGGGAGTAAAAACATATATTTATATACATACATACAAGCATATAACATAAGTAATTATGACAACTATATTTGAAGCCAAAAATAAAACTGAATCTTTTACAAATGTTCACTCGATCACATCACTCATACAAATAATTAGTAGCGAGGGGGATTTTCAACTCACACCTCTAAAGACGCTGTACCTGAAACCAGCACCTTATATGTACACGTTATATGTATATGTAAATATGTATAAGTAAAAGTTAGCGATCTGCTATGAAAGTGACAGATGGCAGTTGCTAGTTAAAGGAAAACAACGACATCTAAAATGGGAGCGTGAGCTGCGTTGTTAAAGAATGTAAAAATGGTAAATTGTTAACGTAAAACTTTTACTGTTTAGTGATAGAGTGTAAAGGTAAACCTTTTGAGTGAAAGTAAAACAATGATAATACATTTGTAGCTCGCGTACACGCACGTGCTCGTAAAAGTGCATCTCAATTTTAATCTTTTGGTGCAATCTTTTTATTTCAATATTGTTATTATTTTTAAATTTCATTTTCGCCTGCTAAGTCTATAACTGAACGAAAAGATCGAAATCGAATACCTTGCTCACACAAAACTATTACTTTATGTATTCTTCGTTTCTTAGCCATCGTCACTTCATTGGTAATCGGTTTTTGCTTCAGCTTACTCGTATTCGATTATTGCCCGAGGCATACTTTATGACACTGATGTGTTGACATTTCGGTTGTACTCGATTCTGATAGTTTTCAACCTGACATTATCTTGTTGCCTGAATAACGCACTTCTCTTTCTCTCTCTCTCTCTCTCTCTCTCTCTCTCTCTCTCTCTCTCTCTCTCTCTCTCTCTCTCTCTCTCTCTCTCTCTCTCCTCATTCAGAAACACACACAATTGCGTAACCTTTAATTTATTATTCTGTTTTGTTTTTTGCCAGTCTAGTAATTTTTGCTAGTTTAATGTATTATCAATCATTACCTACTCATGTGAAAGCTGGAAAAACAACAAAAGAGATTGAAAAAAAATTACACGCAGTGGAAGACAGGTGCCTAAAAAGAATACTCAATGTACATTGAACTAAGTTCAAGACTAATATAGAGATTAGAAAAATGGGAACGCAACCAACTTTTCCTCTACAATTAGGAAAGGAAGATGAACATATTACGGGCATATGTTGAGAAGAGAGAGCAAGATAGTTTTACAATAGGCCGCATTTATCCCCCTATTTCACGAGGCACGCCTGGCATTGTTTGCTCATGTTTTCACGCCATAGTATACATTTCTCTATCTTGGCAGATACCCGTATAATTCTTGACCGCTATTCACACCTGCTATCACCTCCCATTAATATCAGACTACTCATCTTATCACGTGACTATTTTTCCCCTTCTCCCCCCCCCTCCCTCACGTCTTATCACATCCGCAGTCGTCCACACACCGGGAGCTTCTGGAGTGGGTCTCAGCTAAGTCTCGTATTAATTAAAAAATATATGCTAGTTTACTAATTTTCTCTAAGAATCTATTTTTATTCGTTTATAACGCAGTATATCTCCCTCTTATTCTTTCATTTCATTTCGTATCCCACTTGTTATTTCTCCCTGATTTATATTGTCGTTCATTGTAGATGTGGTAGAGTTTATCTTTATTCCGTTGTATTTGTGTTGTTCTCGTTTTCCGAAGGCCGCACGTTGGTAGAAACGTTATTTTGTGTGTTCCTTTTTTGTAAAGCTGTCGCCTTACCTGTAGGAGTATACGTTACACCCCATCACTTGCTACTTGCTACACTTTTCAGTTACTACTACTACTACTACTACTGCTGCTGCTGCCGCCGTCGCCTTTCTTTTCTATCTTCTCCTTCATTACTACAACTATTACTATATTGCTACTTCTGTTGCAACTACTACTGTTACTTCTTCCCTTCATATACTACCACTACTGCTGCGGCTTTTTCTTCTTCTTATTCTAAATAATTTTCATAAATTCACATTTTAGTGTCTATTAGAGAAAACGCCTGTTATACACGTGACTGTTGTCTGAAGCTCCTCCTTAAGTTCACACAGTGTTGATTATAACGTTGAGTGTGTGAACCCATGCATTCTTCTCAGTTGCTCGTATATGGGGCAGTCATGTAGCTTTTTTCCCAACTATACCATTCTCATCACGAATCTAAAAAAATCGAGCAGTATGAACGACCAGGCGGAACACAAATGATCAATGGAGTCTGGCTGGTTTCGAATCAAAAGGTGGTGAATTTAAATCCCGGTGGACAGGTTGGGATTTTTATTCGTGATTTCTCTCTGTGGTAACCATCCTTGGTCTCAGCAACGAGGCCCGGCTTAAAACGTCGATTACTCATCGACGGAAAAAAATACGAGTACCTCCGAAGACAGTTATCTGCCTGTGCGGCGAGGGATCCCAGCGCACACGGATGCCATGGAGAAACGGATTAATACGCAACATACAGTTCCTAGTCTCTAGGGACTTCGTCAGAGATGAAAGCTGACGAACGAAAAAAAAAAACTTAGCAAGGTTTAATCTTATAATAGCGATAAGCACATTAACTTCACACACGTTCCAATAACGAAGTAATCTTGACTTAAACTTGTGTGAACAGACAACACAGACTTTTGAGTTGAGCGTTGAGTTGTAGGCCAAGCGCTGGAGCACAGCTGAACACTAGACCAGACAAGATGAATGAAGCTGTCGTATGGTTTGTTTTGCTAAAATTAGATCGTCTTGTAACACTGGATCAGATATGATTATCTAACCCTTTCGTGGTTATAATATCAGACTCCCTTAATCCCTTTAATCTCTTTAATCCACGTGTCTAAAAAAAGAGGGTGATAATGTTTTCAATCTAGTTCATTTCTCTGACCATCTTTTCTGTCCTTTTTTTCACCTTTTGCTTTGAGTTGGGTTAACTAAGTAGGTTTTAGTTCCATATAGTTTTGAACAATTAAAATAAACTAAACTAATAGAAAGACAAGACAAACTACAACGTTTCGGCAAAAGCCTTCATCAAGTATAACAAGTTATACAATTTAAACACGTAAATACAAGCCAGAAAACTCAACACAGATCTAAAAAAATGAGTCTATATTTTATGTTTTATTTATATGTTCTCTGTAGCTGTACTCAGGCCTGACATAGTAATTAATATTTTGCATATTTGACATTTGTGCTTATCTCCATATTTTTTTTTTAACTGATGGAGGAAATAGACAAAATAATGAGTGAAGAAAGAGAGGGAGAGTACACAAAAGTTGGAGGATGAAAGTGGGAGGAATAGAGAATGGCAGTGAGAAGAAGATGGGGATAAGTAAAGAAATGGACGGAGAAAAAGAGATAACGAGGGAGAGAAAGGCAGAAAGAAGTAGATCCTAGCAGTAAGAGGCAGATAGAGAAAATGAACAGAAATAGAAAGAAGAGTGGGAAAGGAGAGAGAGTGAGAGGGAGAGAGAGACAGAGAGACAGAGAAAGAGAGAGAGAGAGAGAGAGAGAAGAGAGAGAGAGCAAGCGTGGAAGAAAATGTTAAGATTTGCAAGATAAGAGTGAGAAAAGGCCCAGAGAAAGGTAAATAAATAACAATATCCAAGAGAAAGAGGGAGAGAGAGAGAGAGTAACCAAATATATATTGATAACGCGGTTAATTAAATTTCGAATAATGATGTTAACAGATTGAAAGAAACTGATACATTTTAAGAAGGGGTTAATAACCAGGAAACAACCCAAGAAAGAAAATGAGATCGTTTAAATTGTGAGGTAATGAGGAATTGAAGCGAGACAATGAGAGAAAGAAAGAAAAGAGTAAGTGGTTCGTCCACTCAAAGAAAATAAGTAAAATTGTATAGGTAGTTCTATAGCAATAATTGTCTTCGAGTAATGAAGTGTTAGTGACTTCGTTGTCAATTGTAACAAGAGAAATGAAATTGTTGGGCCATGTTAAAAGACACAACAGCCTAATGAAAGTAATACTGGAAGGGAAAAAATAAGGGAAAAGAGGCAGAGGCAGACCAAGACTAACATGGACGAGTAACATCAAAAGATGGACAAGTCAACCTATGACAATCTGCACCATCAAAGCAAGAGACAGAGTGGAATGGCGCTCCATGGTAGCCAACCTTTGATGCGGAGACGGCACGCAGTGATGATGATGAGTGACTTCGTTGTATTAAGTCTCCCATCGAGTAAAAGAGGGCACAGTCACTCCCTCATTTCAGTTTCCTCGAAAAGATACATTTAGAACAAAGCAACCGAAACGATGTAAGCGACTGTGGTAGTCTCTGCAGTTAGTCGAAAGTGTCTGGACACTACGAGACCTGCTGATGAGGAGATCTGAGCACCTATGGACATGTTCGGAGTGCAATGATGATGACTCGCAAGTATCTCAATAAAACAGGACGACACATGCTGCTATTTTGCCTTGTCTCGGTTATTCGCCAGTTAGTCGCCAGTGTCTGGACACTACGAGACCTGCTGATGAGGAGATCTGAGCACCTGCGGACATGTTCGGAGTGCAGTGATGATGACGCGCAAGTATCTCAATAACTGAACTCAATAAAACAGGACGACATGCTGCTATTTTGCCTTGTCTCGGTTATTTCTTTAGCAAGGTTGAACTTTTGTGCGGTCCAAGCCGACAGCGTGGGCGACAATTTCAGAGAGCACAGAGAAGAGTGCCCACAGTCACTTCCAGCTCAAAATCGTACATCTCTGATACCTATATAAAGCGGCTGGGTGGAACACATGAGGCTTTTAGGTGCAAGTGCAAAGCCAAGTGGCGTATAGGGAATATGGTGTTAGTGACCATACATTTAACAGACCTTCGGCACATGATTTTTGGGGTAATGTGGTCGGTATTACGCCCGTGCCGCTTTACTTTCCCAGAAAAAAATCCGGTACCCATTAAAGGCTGGGTGGACCCGGAAGCCGTCGGTTGGGATCGAACCCTACCTCTTGTCATTTATAGTCCAGTTCACTAACCACTGAGCTTTTGCGGCTCCCTATGGCTTTTAGGTAGGAAAGTAAAAATTACCTCATCTGGTAATTGAGCTCCGATCCTACATATGGACAGGCGAGTGTACTAATTGCAACGTCACATGAAAGAAAATACAGTGGAAGGTTTCCGGGAAAGAGCAAACAATACAGGAGAGGAGCGTGCCCGAAAACGAGTAAGCAAGTAACAGAAGAAAGAATGAAAAGAATGAGGTTATATTTGTGGCAGATTTTGAGAATGAGATACTGTAAGCAGAAAGAAAAAGGCTGGGAGATTCTTGCGAGCGAGGTATCGAGCAAAAACACGCTGGCACAGCTGCTTTTAAGATCTGAAAGTGACACTTTAGTAATAACCCTAGAAGTTATGTAGTGTTTTGTGTGAAAATGCCCCGAGTCTATTTCTTTTTACTAAATTATTAAAAGAGATATTTTGCGAAAGTGCTTCAAATGTGTGGCGCACTAAAAAATGTGAGTTTTCTAACTCAGTTATGATGTTTGTGTTAGTGATATTTTAGTGCATTAATGCTTGAGGGAAATAAACGATCCACAGACTGTCAAAGATTGCACTTTCTGAAGTCGGTTATTCAAATTTTCATTACAAATGCTTAATACATAGCAGTTCTAATCAAATGGAATATGTCATAGAAGAGTCATATAAGGGGTTATAGCTTTGAAGTTAGTGAGCGGTACAA
This sequence comes from Megaustenia siamemsis, assembly GCA_032433765.1. Lineage (NCBI taxonomy): Eukaryota > Metazoa > Mollusca > Gastropoda > Stylommatophora > Ariophantidae > Megaustenia > Megaustenia siamemsis. The sequence goes on along the minus strand of JAVIAB010000125.1, from coordinate 73,745,715 downwards.
CAAAAATATAAGTGACAAACAGCTGTGCAGACTATGTAAGAGATAGGTGTGTGCGAGAGCGCGTGTGCGTGTGTGTTTTCTTTTCCTTCTCATAACTCGTAGGGTTGTTTGTGCACCATTGAGTATTTCGTCAACGTTCTTCATTTCTCTCTATCTTCAGTAGTTCTTTGGTAGAGCCTCTGTCAAGGTAAGGCTTGTGCATTCTTTAAAGTTATCTTCTCTTCTGTTTTTATGTCTTTCTGTCCTTCTCTCCCTCTCCCCTATTTTTTCAATGTTTATTGCAGGTCGGTCTTTGTCGTGTCAGATGACTGAGCGGCATCGCCAAATCTTTTCATTTTGCGTTTCTTTTCGCAACAGATAATCATGTACGCCGTTTGGCTGTTCTGTCTTTTTGCGAACTTCATTCGTGATATAATCAAGTAAGATGCGAAAACCTTATGATATTTCATCTCAACATCTTGCATTTTCTATTGTAGCTTTGCTGTAAGTGTCAAAGTTTCACAAGCGTATAGACAAATTGAGAAGCGATCAGCATTTTTCAGGCACATTATGAGAAGAGGAAAGTTGGAATACTTGGTTACAACTGGCAAAATAAAAGGAAAGAGAGATCGCGGGCGACAAAGAGACAAAATACTGGATAGCTTGGTGTCATGGCATGGAAAACAGTCAACAACAGAACTGATACGATGCACTGTAGATAGAAGATTGTGGAGGGACATGATCACCTACGCCAACCAGTATGGCACATGATGATGATAGACACATTGATATAAACAGGTTGAGCACTAACTTGATTTTAGAACCAAGAGTCTTAACATTCCACACAGAGTTTAGTCTTGCAAGGACTTGCTGTAGTTTGTGCTTTGCTAACGGATATTTCCGTTTTTGGAGCCCTCATCGCTAACGATTGGTTCCAGGTATTGAAGTCAGATGTTTGTAGTTCTCGTCCATTGATTTTGATTTCTGCAACACTGCCCCTCTAGCGTTATTGCTCATCATGTGCTTGTGTGTGTGATAGAGAGAGAGAGAGAGAGAGAGAGAGAGAGAGAGAGAGAGAGAGAGAGAGAGAGAGAGATCGGGTATTATAGAATCAGAGAAGCTGAAAAGAGATTTTGAATAAGAAAGTGTGACTGATGGAAGCATGACTTAGACATTCTTTAAGGGAAGAAGGGAATGAAGAAGAAGTGGGTGTTGAATGAGGACAAACGATTGGAACAATATCTGTCTGTGTGTCTGTCTGTCAATCTGTGTGTCTGTATGTCGATCTCTCTCTCTTTGTTCGTCTGCTCGTCCATCCATCCATCCATCCATCCATCCATCCATCCATCCATCCATCCATCCATCCATTCATTTCTCACTCCAACAAACAGAGAAAGAGAGACACAGGAATTATTTGGGAGAAAAAGAAAGAAGCAGCAAAGCTGGTTGAAATGGGCGCGCGCGCGCACACACACACACTATCTGAGAGGGAGCGCACGCAAGTATCCCCATTTTCTCCAACAAAGGTTTGGATTTTATATTCCATTCTAGGGGAGGTAATATTATTTTGCTTCCCAGCGTAAAAATCCGCGATTTAAGCGATCCTGTGACATTGCCCTCGGCTGCTTTATCTGTCGTCACATTTCCCTTATTTCCATTGTGGTTCTCAATAAAGATGGCGTGCAGACAATATTCAATCAATGACAGGATAATTAGAGCAGGAAGAAAGTATGAAAAAAAAATACTCTTAATTAAATGATAGTCTCTTTTACTGGTGATTTTACGTTGAAACATTTCATTGCTCTGATCTCTTCAGGAGTAAAGGGTTTCTTTGTAGTTAAAATTGCTTGGCTTTTATGTTTAGTTGTCAGGCTTCTGTCATGTATATAGTCTTATCTTTTTAAATTTTATCTTATCGTATCTAATAATTTCATTCCACCTTATTTTATATTATCACATCATCATTTGCCGTGCAGGAAGTGCAGTATCCTACCCTGGGTCAAACATGCATCGATGGCAATTATTTACCCGCATTAATGGTAAACGAATTGTGAACTATTATATCAACTTAGTTATCCTTGATCGTGATGAATGATGAACATTGGATAAGAAAACAGCGGGAAAAGATTGGAGCCTTTGAAATGTGGATTTAGATAAATAAGGAAAAGAAGAGAAAACAGGGTAGATCTGAATCTGCTGAAAATGAAAATAAAGGAGCTACTTAACACATTTCAAACGGGAGAGCTGAAATGTTTGAGACATATGATGAGACACAATAACCCGGTAAAAGTCATCTTGGAAGAGAAGATAGACGAAGAAGAGCCAGACCATGACAATAGTGGACTGATAACATTAAAAGATGAACAGGTGAAGCTGTGATAACCTACACTATCAAGACAAGAGTCGGAGTAAAATGGTGCTCCATGGTAGCCAACCTTCGATGTGAAGTCGACACCCTATGAATGTTGGCTATGTAGTTACACACACATTTATATATCATTCCTCATCTTTCGACGACTTCCTTTTCTCAATCGTCTGTCCTTGAGAGAATTTTCAATGGGTTTAGATGCGTTGTGATGCCTCTTACATCAAGCTGTGACATTTTATGCCTTTCGGTCCAACCTATCCGACTTCAGCACGGTAATTGTGGGTGCCGGATTGCCCTTCCTCGATTCCTACTCAGTAGACCAGTGTGGTGTGTCTGTTTCCACGTCATCTCGTAGACAAGCACTATAATCTTTATCAATTTGGGTTTACTGATTCTGACATAGGCAGTTATCTATGAGTCATTAACCATCCTTTCAGCCCAGTTCGCCCGTATGGCCACCTGGGTTCTGACCAAGGTCAGGGATGAAAAGAATAGAGCTACTGTCAGCTGCCATGCATGTCGTTAGAGGTAGTTGGGGTCGAGGTCTCCGCCGGTGCTACGGAGTTGTGCAACTGAGCTAAAGCCATCTTAAGTACTATCGGTAATGTGTGGCGAGTGTGCTTCATATTGGAGGGAAGGAATTCAACGGAACCGATCTAAACACTTTGAAGTTGCTCTTTGTGCATTGAAAATAACCTGTCGACTAAACTAGACTAAACAGCCTATTTAATTTTGGACGTCTTCGTTCCCAATTGTATATCCACATTCCACAACAAATATCATAGCCTTATTCATCAGAAAAAAAAAATAATTGTTGTAAACCTACTGCATAGTCTAATTGTTTGAATATATATTTCAGTGATTGTCGATCCGGTGATCGTTATAACTGACTCGAAAGCAAGAGTGTTACTACCGCTATTGGTGACGTATTTAATGTGCTATCAACCCAGCAAACCGTAGATTATCGATTGCTTTGTACCATTACCCTTCCGGGAAGCGTCGATTGTTGGAGATTATGTCCGGGGTTATTTGTATTGTCATTCCAGGATGCTGGGTTAATGAATTGTTTAACAAAGTTGCATTTCAATATGCAACGGCGGTTGCGTGTTTAAATTGACTGTTATAGTTCTTGCAACAGTAATTAACTTGGGCTGGGGAGGGAGAGTGGGGGTTACGAAATGTAAACAAGTTTGTTTGTTTGGGAGTTATTCAAACAGCAAATACGGAAGTCAAATTGGGAAAGTTGAAATATAGAGCAGCGTAGTTGATCAGTGGAAATATAGAGTGAGAGTTGATCAATAGAAATATAAAGTTGATGTGTATAAATATAGAGGAGTGAGAGTTGATCAGTGGAAATATAGAGGAGTGAGAGTTGATCAGTGGAAATATAGAGTGAGAGTTGATCAGTGGAAATATAGAGTGAGAGTTGATCAGTGGAAATATAGAGTGAGAGTTGATCAATAGAAATATAAAGTTGATGTGTATAAATATAGAGGAGTGAGAGTTGATCAGTGGAAATATAGAGTGAGAGTTGATCAGTGGAAATATAGAGTGAGAGTTGATCAGTGGAAATATAGAGTGAGAGTTGATCAATAGAAATATAAAGTTGATGTGCATAAATATAGAGGAGTGAGAGTTGATCAGTGGAAATATAGAGGGGTGAGAGTTGATCAGTGGAAATATAGAGGAGTGAGAGTTGATCAGTGAAAATATAGAAGAGTGAGAGTTGATCAGTAGAAGTATAGAAGAGTGAGAGTTGATGAAGTATGACGCACCAATTGTCCTAAAACGCAAATCGTTATTGTCAGGGTTGATATTACTGCACTCTCGGTAATCACATAGGTGCTCCTTCGCTTGCAAGAAATGGTGATGTTTGATTGTTTGTGTATACGCTGATGGTTCAGGGCGTCCATGTGTCACTAGGTCAATCTGGAAACATGGGACCTGTCGAAACATTGACTGAGACGTAGACACAGTAATGGGGTCATTCAGTTGTGTCTTTGAAACTATCTCAAGGATAGCAGTAGCTGCTTCAGACTCAAAACTCCAGGTAGTGAAGACAGAACATTCCAGTCGTAGCAAGAACTGCATTTCACAACGGAATGGAGTTTCAGTACATTTTTTCTCTTTAAAAAAAAATCCATTCCTTTCTCTCTCCAGTAAGTACTGATACCATTCTCCCTCTCTACATTTAATAATTTATGTTGATTCCCTTTTTTAAAGCACACGTTCCTTTCTTCTTTACTTCATTCATTCTTTCATTGTATTTATTTATTGCTCAACATTTTTTTTTTAAAATTCGCACTTGTGGGTTTCTTCATTTCACATTCTGTTATTTTTAATTGCAGCTTTTCTTTATTTCTTAATTTTTATTTAAATTTCAAGGTTTCCTTTCTGTAGTTGTTTACTCCTTTCCTTTAATCTTTATTTGGTCCGCTATTAATGGCATTAAGCATGCCCCGAAAAGGAAGCCCTTTTCTTCAACGTCGAAAAATGACTTCTTTCGTCCGCATGTCATATTCGTAGCCAATCTTAGAATTTGAAAAAAACTTCTTCCTAACTTCCTATCTTTTCTCTCTCTCTATCTTTCTCTCTCTCTCTCTCTCTCAAATTTATACTTTAACCATCACCATTTTCTTGCTGGCAATTTATTATTTAAATATTTCCTTTACTGTTCCATTTATCTTTTTCTTTATGACGTATATTTATGATGTTTTATTTTCATATATGTGTGTGTGTGTGTGCGTGTGTGCGCGTGCGCGTGTAGGTGTGACCATAGGCTGAACACTTTAAGGAAATCCGTAATCGTCCAATATCAAGGCATTTAATTTGATTTTGCAGCCAACACACCAGCCTCACAGTTAGATATAAAGTTAGATGACCTCATTTTTAATGAAGTAGAGATGGATGTAAGGCTCGTGGCCAACAACAAGGCTACAGGTGAAGATGATATATATACGAGATGCTAAATATGTTCGCCATGTGATGAGAAGGACAACAAAAGAATCTCAAATCAAGCCCTCCAATGGGAATTAGAGGGTAAAATAAAAAGAGACAGACCTAGAGAAACACCAACTCTTACTTAGATCTTATCACGCATGTGAAAAGTTCGAAGGATACAACAAGCAATCGAAGTGTACATGATGATCTTTTGGCTATTGAGAAGAAGCACAAAATGAAATCGTTGTTTCTTCACACATCTCAATCGTCTGGTCTAGTAAAGACCATTCCGCTAGTAACTGTGCAAGGCACAAGAAGTAAACGTAAGCATAGAGAGAGAGAAAAATGAACAGGCCCCGATTTTGCAGAATCCCGAAGAATGACTGAAGATAGAGAAGGTTGACGACTATCGGCAGTATTCCCCTAACGGTCCCCAAGGGCTATGGGATAAAGAATAAGCAAAAAGAGGTTGTAATCTTTGGGTTTTTTTTCAATTTAAATATTAGTGGGCGGTAGGTAAGGAAATGTTATACTTTCGAAAATTATAAAAGTGTGCGCTACAAGTGTAAAAGTGTTGAAGGGCTCTGTTGTAAACTCAATATTGAACATACTTTCTGCATCAGAGTTTGACGGTCATTTCAGTAGGTTGACTTGTCATTGACTACTTCATTGTTATTGTTTAACGGATTGTAAACTATGCTACTCCAGCAAAGGAAGGTTTCACTTTGTTATTCTCTTGCTACTACATTGTTATTGTTTAACGGATTGTAAACTATGCTACTCCAACTAATGAAGGTTTCACTTTGTTATTCTCTTGCTACTTCATTGTTATTGTTTAACGGATTGTAAACTATGCTACTCCAACTAATGAAGGTTTCACTTTGTTATTCTCTTGCTACTTCATTGTTATTGTTTAACGGATTGTAAACTATGCTACTCCAACTAATGAAGGTTTCACTTTGTTATTCTCTTGCTACTACATTGTTATTGTTTAACGGATTGTAAACTATACTACTCCAGCAAAGGAAGGTTTCACTTTGTTATTGTCTTGCTACTTCATTGTTATTGTTTAACAGATTGTAAACTATACTACTCCAACTAATGAAGGTTTCACTTTGTTATTCTCTTGCTAGATCTAAACTCTTAATCATGAAACTCGAGGCCACGGCGATTAGTGACCTAATGGTGTCTTGATTCAGTTCCCAGTTATGGTGAGCAGATAGGTTTTTCGGTTTACCTAAGCCTCTGTGAATAGGTACTAGCGACTAATTGTTTCTTTTTCTGGAAAAAAGTAGTGCGGCCAGGCGTGATACCGATCACATAACTCTTGAAACATACAGTTGGTTTAGGAAAAAATGTTGGCACAAACATTATATTCCTAATACACCGTAAGGTTTTCATGTGACCCTTTCTAATCACATTTAGACACATTATCTAAACACATTCACGAACGCACATACACATGTATGAGCAAAATACAATCGTATTTGTAAAGAATCACTCAAACGCAGAACAGAGTGTGCGGCTGTGTGAGGTTCGAGTGTCCGTAAAATCGAAGCCTCAAGCTGTTGCTGTCCCATCCTGCATCGCTTTTTGACTATCAAAAACGTCTTGGTTGTCAAAGCAAAGTAAAGGTTTTCTTAAATCCAGGTTTAAAAACGTTGCCAAATTGGTTGTTAGCGAGAGCAGCCTAAGAAGTCTTCTTTCTTTTTCTTCTTCTTTCCCTTTCTCCCCCTTCTACTTCTTTCTTATTTCTTCTACTTAAATTCCGTTGCTTGTCGAGGGAGAAATAATCTTTTCTCGCTCACTTTTCTGGTATCCTGTCCATTGATATGCCAACTTGTGAGGTTTCCATGACGCGTCCATCTTAATCGAATACTTGGTTCTGCCTTCGCCTGTTCTCATTCTTCTTGATATGGAACCTTCTCCAGATGGTCAAACTGTTTTATTTTTTTGTCTCTGTAGGCAATACAGAGTAAGGCCCGGGATCCCATAGAGAAGTCATGGAAACAGTTAAGAGTAGCGGTCTACACTAGAGAGAAGTAGAGAAAATATACGAGAATAGAGATGGGTGGAGATACTTTGTCAACCATTTTCTTTTATTATTGTCCAAATAATTGGTCTTAAAAGCTTTCACTGATTGATTGATGTAAACGGGGATATTTCTTTGTCGATTTTTTCTCGCATGGCCCTGTTCTTATTTTTTTGTTTACCCCAGCCGATTTTCTCAGCATCGCGTTTATGTGGTGACTAACTACCACGTCTGGCAGACTGTCAGTGATTATGTTTGGCTCTGGTAGCACACGGTGAGAATGAACTGTCTGAGAAAACACCCACTTTGAAAGATAATTGTAGTAAACTAAAGTAGGCGTGGTCTGTATAAGTGTGTGTGTGTGTGTGTGTGTGTGTGTGTGTTTATATATATATATATGTGTGTGTGTGTGTGTGTGTGCGTGTGTGTTGACGTCTGTCACAGGAAAATAGTCTGACTTGCACAAATAAGAAAATAAACAACACAGCACTATTTCGTTTTGTTCTTTTTTTTTTTCTAAAAAGTAAAAAAAAAGCATTTTGTCTACGTTACTTGACACTATAAAATCACCATTTTTTGGGTCATGTAATGAGAAGAGTACAACTGGAATATACTGTAACAACAGGGAAAATTGAGGGACGAAGAGATAGAGGAAAGCAACGAGAAAAAATACCAGACAGCTTAAGAGAATGGCTTGGCATAAGGTCAACAATAGAAATGATAAATAACTATCGAGATCGAAAATTGTGGAGAGGCATGATCACCTACGTCAGCAGGCCCGGCACTTGATTATGATGATGATTATATATATATATATATCTCGCGAGAATGAGTGTACTTTGTTTACTTCTTCAGTCGATCATCTTTCACGTTTTTGTTGTTCACCTTTCGTCTTCCCATCTTCTTCTTCTTGTTCTTCTTCAGTTGACCATTTTTTTTTTCATGTTGTTCACTTTTGTCATCCTAATTATCTTCTGCGTTCTCCGACGATTGCTACTCTTCGTCGTCCGCCATTGAAAGTGTTATTAGGCTTATCTCTTCGTTTTGCAGTTTACAGTGTGGTCCAACACATTCGACTTCAGGACGGGTGTTTTTATTTTATTTGTTATTTTATCATTATTTTTTTTTTACTTAGGTCTTCTTCTTCTTATCACTTTTCACTGATACATAAAAGGTGTCGTTGTTTATATCATTTGTCGTTCTTGCGCTGCTCGAATTGTCTGAATTAGTGATTTCCCTTTGTTGTTACATGTCTCTGTCAATGCATCTATCCTGCATATTCTCCTGGGTCTTCCTCTTGGTCTTTTTCCCATGCATTCTCGAGAAGAACGCCCTTGATGGTGATTGGTGAGGATTCATTCTGACCAGGTGGCCAAACCATTTAAGTTGTTCTATATATTCGTTTCCGTTTCCGGTTGTTTCCAAAATGGAGGAATTATTTTTCTCCGGCTTGGTATAGAACCGTTGATCAGAGGTTTAACAAGCCGCTATCGTAAAAACGATGTTGTTAATGAAACGTAGACCTGATACAGAATGTGTAAATTAGCAGTAGATAGTAGTGATAGTTTTTTCGGCCCTAAAACAACAACAAAAATAGGATTCTGGAATGTGCGAACAATGGCCGCTCGACGAAACATGCACAGGTCGCGAGCGAGATGGACAGATACGATCTAGATATTTTAGGATTAAGCGAAATGCGCTGGCCTGGAACAGGTAGGAGATCTATTGATAATAAAATAGTAGTTTTTTCTGGAAGGGAAGATGGAAAACACCGTGAAGGAGTAGGCATAATGATGACAGACAAAGCTGCAAGAAGTTTATTAGAATGGGAACCGGTAAATAGCCGTCTGATACGAACACGATACAAAACAAAACATGGAAGACTTTCAATTATTCAATGTTATGCGCCTACTAACGAAGCTGATGATGAAGTTAAGGATGATTTTTATAACCAACTGCAACAACTTATAAACAAAATACCAAAACACGATCTTTTAATTGTAATGGGAGACTTCAACGCCAAAGTAGGACAAGATAACGCAGGAGTGGAACATGTGATGGGGAGAGAAGGCTGTAATACAACAAGTCAGAATGGAGAAAGATTAATAGAATTATGTTTAATAGAAAATTTAGTTATAGGTGGGACATTATTTCCACATAAAAATATCCACAAAACAACATGGATATCTCCTGATGATAGAACATCAAATCAAATTGACCACCTATGTATTAAACAACAATTCAGATCATCATTAATAGATGTAAGAGCATACAGAGGTGCTGATGTTAATAGTGACCACAACCTGTGCATTGGGAAAATAAGATTAAAATTTAGAAACCAACAGAAGAGGTCAATTACACATAAAATTGATAGTCATAAACTGAAAGATGAAGCAATAAAGGAAAAGTTTAACATAGAGCTAAGTAATTGTTATTCAGCACTTGGTGAAATAGACTTAGATATCAATGAAATGTGGGACTCACAGAGCAAAATACTAATGACAGCAGCAGAAGCAAGTGCTGGACTGAAGAAAATGGAAAAACGAGCTTGGATCTCAGACACCACATGGAAATACATCAAAGAAAGAAGAGAAGCGAAGAGAGCCATGACTAATGTAAAGACAGATCTTGGAAAGGTTCTGGCAAAAGCAACATACAAAGAATTAGACAACAAAGTGAAAAGTTCGGCAAGAAGAGATACAAGAGCTTATATAGACAACTTGGCAGAGAAAGCAGAGACAGCTGCAATTACAGGAGACAGCAGAACTCTTTATACTGTACAAAAGATGCTGACAAACACCTATACATCCAGTGGAACACCAATTCTAGACAAATCTGGATTAATGCTAACAACAAGCGCAGACATAAAAGCCCGTTGGGCGGAACACTTCAAAGAAATTCTTAACCGTCCACTACCTCACAGTTTAATAGATTTTGAAGCTGAAACACCAGCAGCAGAATTAGATGTAAATTTAGATGACTTCACCTTGAGTGAAATAGAAACCACCTTAAAGCTAATGACCAATAACAAGGCTGCTGGAGAGGATAAGTTAACAGCTGAGATCCTCAAGGCAATTGATAGCCATAATTTAATACATCTCCAAAAATGTTCAACATCATTTGGAAAACAGAGAAGACGCCTCATAAATGGAAAAAAGGAATCATTGTTAAGATCCCAAAAAAGGGCAATCTTAGAGATTGTAACAATTGGAGAGGCGTGACACTTTTGTCAGTTGCCTCAAAATTATTCTGTAAAATCATCCTAAATAGAATAAAGGATTCAATAGATACAGTAATGCGTGAAGAACAGGCTGGGTTTAGAAAAGGGAGAAGCTGTCTTGACCACATTTTCACTCTACGACTTATATTGGAGGAACACATTGAAAAGCAAAAACCTTTTGTACTTAACTTCATCGACTTCAAAAAAGCATTTGATAGTATTCATAGAGATTCTTTGTGGAAAATTCTGAAGCAATATGGCTTACCATCAAAAATCATAAATATTATCAAAGACATGTATGATGGTTACACATGTGCAGTTCGAACAGAGGAAGGACTGAGCGAATGTTTCCCAATAGAAACTGGGGTTAAACAAGGATGTATTTTATCGCCCTTGTTATTTGGAATTGTTATGGACTTCATAATGAAGAAATGCTGCACTGGTAATAAAGGCATCGAATGGATACAAGGAGACCATTTGGAGGACCTGGACTTTGCTGATGACATAGTTCTCATCAGCAATCAGATAAAAACGATGCAGGAAAACACAAATGAACTATCATCAATAGCCAGCAAAATTGGGCTTGAGGTCAATCATGAAAAGACTAAAGTCATGAAAAGTTTAATTCCAACAAGTGACAAAATATACATGGAAAACAAACCAGTAGAAGAGATCGATCACTTCATCTATCTTGGAAGTCACATTGATCGAGAAGGGGATACGAGCAAAGAAATTAGAATCAGACTGGCTAAAGCAGCAATGTCTTTCAGAAGCCTTGAAAAGTTGTGGAAATCAAAACTCATTAGCACAAACACAAAACTTAGGCTATTCAAATCAAATGTACTATCAACCCTTACGTATGCGTGTGAAAGCTGGAAAACAACAAGAGATATAGAAACAAAGTTGAACGCATTCGAAAATAAATGTCTAAGGAAAATACTTGGTATAGAATGGAACGAATTCAAAACAAACGAGGAAATTAGAGAAATCGCCAATCAACCACTAATATCTTCAGTAATAAAGAAAAGACGATGGTCATACGTTGGACATGTGATGAGAAGAGATAATAATCGAATAGCAAAGCAAGCCCTCATATGGGAAACAACAGGTAAAAGAAAAAGAGGAAGACCCAGGGAGACACTGAGAAGAACATTGATGAGAGAGGCAAGAGCAGCAGGAATCGGCTCCCTCAATGAGATAGAACTGCTTGCACAGAACAGAGACAGATGGCGAGATTTGATAAAATATCTTTAAAAGAAAACTGCTAGAACAAAAATTCATATAGGTGAAGGTGTATCTTGGTCTACGCCCTATGGGCCGGTTACGGCTCGAAAGGTCAATAGATAGATAGATAGATATATTCTTGATCGATGGCTTGACAAGCTGTCATTGTAAAAAGTATTGTTATGGAAACAGAGCCATAGATTTTAGAAGCAGTGATCTCTGCAATATGTGCCACTTTGGCACGCAAGGTTTCTGTTTTTGAGATTGTAGTTCTGCCCTATGTGCCGTCTTCGGCTCGAAAGGACAATAGAATAGAATATATTCTTGGCAGGGTTTTGTTCCTACCATCTTTCTTATGGTTTCATTTGGTATTCTGTGTTTGCTTTGGTACCGAGTGCATTATTTAATTAGGGACTATAAAAATACAAGTGAAGAATGTCTCAAAACATAGAATATTGTAAATGAAGTATTATATTTTCACGGTTATCAGGCCAATTGTGGTCGTGGAAAAAAGTTGTTTCTAGCTATTATTACGTTTCCTAATTCAGAAAGTCAGGCCCCTGTTGTAAGTACTGGGTGTACTGTATCTATTCGGTCCTGGCCTCATGTTTGTGGGTAAGATTCACTAGGTCTTTTGTGGGTGAATGAAAATGTGCATCTGTTGAATCTGACTTGCAGAAATAAGAAAATAAACAATACAGCACTATTTTGTTTTCTTATTTATTTTTTTCTTTTTGTTTACGTCACTTGACACAGTGTTGTGTTGCGATTTAACCGTGACACTTTTATATTGCTAATAACCTTGACCTGAACTTCCATAATTAAAGCCCTGACTCTTTGACAAAATATATAGTTTCTCTTTGCGTCTCCTTACGTAATTTGTAACCTCAGTCATTTAGCCGAAGTCACGCGTCACTTTTCCTCCCATCAGTTACCAGGGAAGGGACACGCATAATCACTTCGCTTAAGGCTCTAAACTGTTCTCCCTCGGGACAGACGTCTAAGACAGGAAAACAGTCGACACTTCACTAACTTAGACAGTGCATTTAAGGGGCTCTAATGTCTCCTTTGTTGACTGTTTCACTAGCGGAATGGAATGTTTCCCTCTCATATTATATATTAGAGTTCAGGAAAGGATGGTTGGTCTACATGAGACAGAGATATCTCCCTAGCCCAACTTCTTATTTTTTTTAAAGTTATAATATAAACATTATAAAATGTGAATAGATGGTATATCTATCTATCTATCTATCTATCTATCTATCTATCTATCTATCTATCTATCTATCTATCTATCTGTCTGTCTGTCTGTCTGTCTGTCTGTCTGTCTGTCTGTCTGTCTGTCTGTCTGTCTGTCTGTCTGTCTGTCTGTCTGTCTGTCTGTCTGTCTGTCTGTCTGTCTGTCTGTCTGTCTGTCTGTCTGTCTGTCTGTCTGTCTGTCTGTCTGTCTGTCTGCCTGCCTGCCTGCCTGCCTGCCTGCCTGCCTGCCTGCCTGCCTGCCTGCCTGCCTGCCTGCCTGCCTGCCTGCCTGCCTGCCTGCCTGCCTGCCTGCCTGCCTGCCTGCCTGTTTAATCTATCTTATCTATCTATCCACCTTTCGAGCCTTGGCCGGCCCATAGGGCATAGACCCACATACTCTTTCTCTTATCTAAATTGTTATTCTAGCAGTTTTCAATTCTTGTGAAGATCTTTTATCAAATCTCGCCATTTGTCTCTATTCTGTGCAAGCAACTCTACCTCATTGAGGGAGCCGATTAATAGATGATATAGAGTAGGGGAAAATGTAAATAATTAAAATCTCTTCTCTTCTCTTTCTTTTTCTTTCACCTCTATTTTTCTTTATCCCTTTTCTTCTTTCTCCCCCTTTTCTTTTCGCGCTCTCTCTCTCTGTCTCTATCTCCCTCTTTCTTTTTTTCTATACTCCCTCTTTTTTCCTCTCCCACACCCCTTATTAACATTCCGAAGTCTTCTTCAACCTTTCAATTCCTGTGGAGCATAGGTCATCAAAAACCGATCTCCAAACCGCAATGTTTCTTACTATTATATTAAGATCGCTCCATGTCTAACTTATCTTCTTCATATCTACGTCCAAGTGTCATCTGTACATGCACTTTGGCCTTCCTCGTTGTCTCATGGCATTTGAATCTCACAAAAGAGGAGACCGTGTAATACTCTGTTTGTTTTTACAGTGTGTGTTCTATCAGTGGAGTTCTTAAATGTTATGTAGAGCCAGTCTTAACATATGGATGCGAATCATGGACAATAGGACAACAGACAAGAAAATTACTGGAGTCTGTAGAAATGTGGTTTTACAGAAGAATATTGAAAGTACCATGGACAGCTAAGAAGAGTAATGAAGATGTTCTAAGAGAGGTCAAAGCAAAAAGAGAGCTAATTTCCAATATTAGGAAGAGACAATCATCATTTTTTGGCCATGTAATGAGAAGAGAACAACTGGAATATATTGTAACAACTGGAAAAATTGAGGAACGAAGAGATAGAGGGAAGCAAAGAGAAAAAATAACAGACAGTTTAAGAGAATCGCTTGGCAGAAGGTCAACAACAGAAATGATAAATAGCTGCCGAGATCGAAAGTTGTGGAGAGACAAAATCACCTGCGCCAGTAGGCCCGGCACTTGATGGTGATGTTCTATCCACCGCCATCTTCCTTGTCGTATATCTTTGTCCACCGGTATATCCACTAGTACTGGTAACATTTCGAAGTATATACTAGAAGGGCAGTATACTCAAGACAATTATTGCTTTGGCTATTGCCGTTTTAAACCCGCTTTGTGTGGCCGCTACTATCCCAATTTCAAATCTCAGACTGTATGTCTTTTAGTTATTAAAATGAGAGAATAGCATGACAAATAATATGACAGTGATCTAGTTACTTAACGTAAATAGAATAAACACATGAAGACTTGATTCAAGACGACGAATCAGACTTGCGCAACCAGTAAGCTACAGGAAACCAAGTAATCTATTGTCCATCTGTTGAAAGACACTGAACAACCATGTGTGTCACCGTCTGCATCTATTTCATTTGAACTAATATCAGCTTTTCACAAGCCTGGACATCCGCAGATACAGAGACGTCTGTTCGTAAAAGAGCTGGATATGAACACAACTGACATCTGACAAGGAATCTCCAGGTCATTGCGGACGAGAAATGTTATCCTTGAAAGAGAATCAGAAGAAAAAGATGTAGAATGAAGAAGAGGAAGAAAATGAAGATTAACAATAAAGAAACCAATTTCGCTTCGAATGCAGTAAAAAGAAACTTACTTTTGGGGGCACGTGCATTTGACCATCGACGCATTTCTTTTGTAATATGGCAATTACTACGCCAGTGCCGTGTTTGTTTCATGATAGAGAACTCTGGCGCCCATTTAAAACTGGGTGAATCTATACTCTGGGTGAATCTATACTCTGGGTGAATCTATAAGACCGCCTCAAATTGAGAAAGGCTGCCGCTCTCGGTAAGTGCAAATGAACAAATAACAAACGCTGACAAGATCCCCAAAGGGGCAATAAATCCAGTGTGTCTCTAGACTGATGGGCTACTGCCACAACCAAGATGGCAATAGGCTTAGAATGACTGTTTTGCCTATTATTTTTTTTTTACAATCTTTTATTAGGGAACAGAGAGATAATTTCAATGCTGCGGTAAAGCTTGTAGCAGGGTACATGTTATTTTTCCCCATACCCGTAATATAGTATATTTCCATTACGTATTTTCTTCTCATTTTATTTCTCTCTGATTTGATAGATTCATTTACCCCAGAACACACAGTAGAGCATATCTTCATTGCGTTGTTTGTTTGTGTTGCCCTTGTTTTCTTAAGAAAGCCGCTTGTAGACAGAAACGTGAATAATTTGTATTGTCCTTTTCTGTAAAGTTTGATCATACGTTGTGGGAGTGTACGTTATACCCACCACTTGCTCCCTATTTTTTGTTAGTTCCCCTTTGTGTATTGCTTGTATAGGATAAATGAGATGTAGATCAGTATCCTAACATCGTTAACATAAAAGTCAAGTGCTCGAGCCTCCTGGCCAGTGGTTGGCCAGAAAACCTCGTGTCGCCGTCAGGACGAACGTAACGACGACGACATTGCTTGTAACCTTCTCAGAGCATGAACTCATGGTCTTCATTTTCCTTGGTGTCTGGGTGGACTACTGCAGAAGCTACGTTGCCAACATTTGGTGCCGGGAGGGAATCCGAGTTGCCTGGTAGCGGGCGAGTGCTTTTTGCAATTACATTCTCCGGCTTTGTGGTGCATACCCAATGCACCGTAATTCTTTAATAATCTAGCAAGGAAGTGCTTGCTTGCTTACGTTCGTCCGATGACGAAAGTGTTCTAGAGTATTCGTAGGCTGTAGAATTCCTCTTCGTCATCCGCCCTTAAAAGGTGGACGTGTCTGCGCTGTGTTGTGGTTTGTAGTATAACTGTTATATTTGCGCCTTTCGGCCCAATACATCCGACTTCAGCACGACATTTTTAAGTACCGGGTTGTCTTCCCTCTTCGACCTCTGCTCGCTTGGCCAGATTAGACAGGTTAGACTGTTACTGGAGGCACCACTGAGAGGTGGTGCAGGGTGTGGATGGTTTTCATTCACCGATCCTGGCGCAAGCCATCAGCTGTGGGTCGCTGACAATTTCCATCTCTGGTGCTGGGAGGCGCGCCTTCGCCTCCAGCAAGGAAGTAAATTAACTCATTTACTGACAGATAAAAATAACTGTTTGAAAATCGTTGTCATATTCTAAACCCACGATAATCTTTAGATGAGCAAGTAGAAGAGATCATTTATCGACAGATAAACAACAATATGGAATGGATTACTATCTTTTACCCCATACCAATCCTACTAGTTGAGGTAGAAGAGATCATTTACTGACAGATAAACAACAATATGGAATAGATTACTATCTTTTATCCCATACCAATCCTACCAGTTGAGGTAGAAGAGATCATTTACTGACAGATAAACAACAATATGGAATAGATTACTATCTTTTATCCCATACCAATCCTACCAGTTGAGGTAGAAGAGATCATTTACTGACAGATAAACAACAATATGGAATGGATTACTATCTTTTACCCCATAGCAATCATACTAGTTGAGGTAGAAGAGATGATTTACTGACAGGAGACCAAGGCGGGTGACAGCAACAGAGCCAGCGAACCATAGCTGATGGTTTGTGCATGATCGGCGATCCAAACCCTATTCCACCTTTTCGCTGTACCTCTAATAACAGACTAGCCAGTCTAGTCTGGTCAAACGAGTAGGGATCAAAGAGAGAAGGTACCTGCTCCTGAAAAATGTCGTGCTTAAGTCGGATTTGTTGGGCCGAACGACGCAAATAAACCACAACACATCTGCTATTACTTAACCCTCTTTTAACGATGTTTTGCGAAGAGAACTGTACATTCGTCTTAGGGCTAACACCAGAAAGAAAGAGTTACTAACAGATAAACAACAATTTGAAAACAACTGCCATCTCTTACCAATAAATGGAGAGAAAATCCAAGAAAATACATCATTTATAACTTCGTGTCACATTTACGTTGTGACACACACTGACCTGAAGTGACCGGAGGAGAGCTCGTTCTCAACGATGAGACATTTTAATTCCAGGCCTCCGAATTGATTGATGGGATGATCTTACTGGCAGAATCTTAGGAAACCCTCTGCAGAATCCACAGTGCAGGAGAATATTAATAGCTTTCTTCTTTGACATTTGTAAATTCTGCAGTTTTAGGTTTGCAAATTCTGGTATGTTTATGGGGCTGTCCCAGATAGGGGGTTTCCCACGCCTACTGACGAGTATATTGTGTGATACAAATTCATTGAGAATTGTGCAACCGATCGATTATTGCGCAAGATAACCCTCGCTTAGGGAATCGCGAGTGTAAGATAAAGTGTTTTGTTTCTTCATTAGTTTTGTATTAAAAATAAACAGGAATGGTAAAAAAATAGGGGTGATGAAAAAATGTGTAAATTTGAGGACAGATTATCTTTAGGAGTACATCATCCATTGCGAGAATGATGTTTTATATATATCGCCCGCTCTGGCCTGGTACGTTTCTGGCCTCACGTTAAAAAGTAATACAGCAAAAGATTGCTTCAACTAATTGATAGGAATATGAGAAATTTTGTTTTAGTAACCAGATTTTTCCTGTAAAGAACCTTAATGAAGGGTATTTCCACATTAATACGAGTAAAGGGTATTTCCACGACATTAATACGAGTAAAGGGTATTTCCACGACATTAATACGAGTAAAGGGTATTTCCACGACATTAATACGAGTAAATGATATTTCCACGACATTAATACGAGTAAAGGATATTTCCACGACATTAAGGCGTGTAAAGGGTATTTCTACGACATCAATACGAGTAAAGGGTATTTCCACGACATTAATGCGAGTAAAGGGTATTTCCACGGTATTAATACAATGGAGCATGTTCCCACGACATTGATACGAGTAAGAGATGTTTCCATGACATTAATAACAGTAAAGGATGTGTTCACGAAATTTATAACACTGAAGGATGTCTCACACGACATTAATATCAGTAAATGATGTCCACACGACATTATTAACAGTATACAATAGAAATGTATTATATGTCATACATGTCCAACGAAGTGGTTGTCATAGCAACATTTAATCATGTTATATCAAAATAAAATAAATCCTGCCACAAGTCTAGAAATTGTTTAGCACTTCAGTGCGTGATTTAATTTTATTTTATGTGAATGACGCAAATTGATCTTCCAGTGTCTGGTTAAAATCTATACAATGCTTTGCTCAGTGTTTCTGACAGGCTCATTAAATTGGCCATTCGTTGCCGTGGTTGATGGATGTCAGTGCTCTCATTTACTTCTGGAATTATCAGTAAAGTGAAAAGATGTTGTTATGATTGTTGCTGACAACCAGGTTATGATGGGAGCTTGTAGAATGTCTTTGTTTTAAACAATATGAAGTGAAGTTCATTATTTAATTATAAGCAACGACGTTATCGGGTAGAGAGGGAGATTGGGAGAATGAATGCGTTTTGAAAATTGTTTATGTGATTGAGGGAGAATGATATGTGGGTAGTGCTGAAAGTGGAAGAACGAGAGAGAGAGAGAGAGAGAGAAAGAGAGAGAATGCATTCAGAAAAGTTTATGTGATTGAGGGAGAATGATATGTGGGTAGTGCTGAAAGTGGAAGAACGAGAGAGAGAGAGAGAGAGAGAGAGAGAGAGAGAGAGAGAGAGAGAGAGAGAGAGAGAGAGAATGCATTCAGAAAAGTTTATGTGATTGAGGAAGAATGATATGTGGGTAGTGCTGAAAGTGGAAGTACGAGAGAGAGAGAGAGAGAGAGAGAGAGAGAGAGAGAGAATGCATTCATAAACATTTATGTGATTGAGGGAGAATGATATGTGGGTAGTGCTGAAAGTGGAAGAACGAGAGAGAGAGAGAGAATGCATTCATAACCATTTATGTGATTGAGGGAGATTGATATGTGGGTAGTGCTGAAAGTGGAAGAGAGAGAGAGAGAGAGAGAGAGAGAGAGAGAGAGAGAGAGAGAATGCATTCATAAACATTTATGTGATTGAGGGAGAATGATATGTGGGTAGTGCTGAAAGTGGAAGAACGAGAGAGAGAGAGAGAGAGAGAGAGAGAGAAAAGAGAGAATGTATTCAGAAAAGTTTATTTGATTGAGGGAGCATGATATGTGGTTAAGAATGTGGGAAAGTGAAACTGAGGGAGAGATTGAGAGAGAATTTAGGGTGTAGTAATTTGGGGCAATATGGTATATAATAAATGGCAATCAAGGGTGAGTGTTTGTTTATGTAAGAGAAAGAAAGAGAGAGAGAGAGAGAGAGAGAGAGAGAGAGGGAGAGAAAGAAAGAAAGGGAGGGGAGGTTGAGGGATTGTAGAGAAATGCCAATAAAATGAAGTTAAAAAAGATAAATTGTATCCTCAACATAGAGTATCATCGTGTATGGAAGAGAGAGGGATAGCTTTATTAGATAGACAGAGAAGTGTGTTGGGTTTAAATATCCTGATACTAAACAATGGTAGCGATACACGTCCCAACATTCACTGGCCCTTGTTTGTACTTGTGTATTCCAACATAAAATTATCAAGTTTTTTTCCAATTTTTATCGGTGGCTTCCCTTTTGTTGTGGTTGTTGTTATGGATACAGCGGCCTGTGAGCTGACGCCCTTCGGTCCAACGTTCTTGCTTTTAAGTCATCATCATCAATGTGTGCCGTCTCCGAATAAAAGGTTGGCTACTATGGAGCACCATTCCGCTCTGCCTCTTGCTTTGATAGTGCAGGTTGTCATAGGCTGACTTTTGTGTTCATCTTTTGCTGTTATTCGTCCATGTTAATCTTGGTCTGCCTCAGCCTCTTCAATCTTGTATTTTGCTTCCCACGATTACTTTTAGTAGGCTGCTGTGTCTTTTAACATGGCCCAAAAATTTCATTTGTCTTGTTTGAATTGTGTTTAGTAGTTCTCTTTGCATTTTTTAAGTTGTTTTAAGACACTATCAACTTCATCGTTTGTTTTCTTTTTTTTCCATCCAATTCTCCCTATTCTTCTCTACATTTCAAAGGCTTCAATTTTCTGTTGTTTTCTTGTCTAATGTCCATGTTTCTGCACCATACAGGAATGCTGAAAAGATATAACATTTCGCTGTTCTTAGTTTTAGCACTGGTGTTATTTGTTTTGATGTTAGTATATTTTTTCATGGTATTAAAATTACTTTTTACCATTCCTATTCTTTTGTTTATTTCAGTTTTTCATTTCCGTTCACTGATTATAGTATGTCCATGGTAGCTGTAGCTCTGAATTGTCACCAGGTCTATTCCCTCAACCTTAATATCCACTTGTAGGTTTTGAGTATTTTCTTTGTTTATGATCATAGCTTTAGCCTTTTAAGTGCATGTGTCGAACATAACTATACGTCGAACTAGACTATACCAACACATTTGTGTTCACATTTTCTTCGTTGATTGGAATGTATCTGAAGTGCTTGTCTTCAATCTCTCGTCTATACTATGTATGGCATCTAGCGCCGTCACAGATTTTTATATATAGGCAAATGCCGATATTTAATATCAACTACCTGCTTGGTGTTTTTATGCCGCTCAGGTTCTCTCATGGCTGATTTTGTCAATATTGAAATACCAGGTCCGGCTGCAAAAAGAACAAGTCAATTTTATGTTAAAGTATCTCGCCTCTTTTCTCTTCCATCATTTTAGTTATAACTTTTACTTCAATTCATCTTCGGACGTTTTTATGATTTTCTCTCATTTGCTGCAATCTTCTGCCAGCTTTTCCCAGTGTCACTAATGGAGAATTCACTCTTGGATGCTTCCAGACTTCATTGTATCTCTGTTTTGGTCTACCCACAGTTCTCTTCTATTCTATATGCTTCCAGACTTCATTGTATCTCAGTTTTGGTCTACCCAGAGTTCTCTTCTATTCTATATGCTTCCAGACTTCATTGTATCTCTGTTTTGGTCTACCCACAGTTCTCTTCTATTCTATATGCTTCCAGACTTCATTGTATCTCAGTTTTGGTCTACCCACAGTTCTCTTCTATTCTATATGCTTCCAGACTTAATTGTATCTCAGTTTTGGTCTACCCATAGTTCTCTTCTATTCTATATGCTTCCAGACTTCATTGTATCTCAGTTTCGGTCTACCCATAGTTCTCTTCTATTCTATATGCTTCCAGACTTCATTGTATCTCAGTTTCGGTCTACCCACAGTTCTCTTCTATTCTATATGCTTCCAGACTTCATTGTATCTCAGTTTTGGTCTACCCACAGTTCTCTTCTATTCTATATGCTTCCAGACTTCATTGTATCTCAGTTTTGGTCTATACATAGTTCTCTTCTATTCTATATGCTTCCAGACTTCATTGTATCTCAGTTTTGGTCTACCCACAGTTCTCTTCTATTCTATATGCTTCCAGACTTCATTGTATCTCAGTTTTGGTCTACCCACAGTTCTCTTCTATTCTATATGCTTCCAGACTTCATTGTATCTCAGTTTTGGTTTATCCATAGTTCTCTTCTATTCTATATGCTTCCAGACTTCATTGTATTTCAGTTTTGGTCTACCCACAGTTCTCTTCTATTCTATATGCTTCCAGACTTCATTGTATCTCAGTTTTGTGCAGCCACAGTTCTCTTCCATTCTATATGCTTCCAGACTTCATTGTATTTCAGTTTTGGTCTACCCATAGTTCTCTTCTATTCTATATGCTTTCAGACCATTGTATCTCTGTTTTGGTCTACCCACAGTTCTCTTCCATTCTATATGCTTCCAGACTTCATTGTATCTCAGTTTTGGTCTACCCACAGTTCTCTTCTATTCTATATGCTTCCAGACTTCATTGTATCTCAGTTTTGGTCTACCCACAGTTCTCTTCTATTCTATATGCTTCCAGACTTCATTGTATCTCAGTTTTGTGCAGCCACAGTTCTCTTCTATTCTATATGCTTCCAGACTTCATTGTATCTCAGTTTTGGTCTACCCACAGTTCTCTTCTATTCTATATGCTTCCAGACTTCAATGTATCTCAGTTTTGGTCTACCCATAGTTCTCTTCTATTCAATATGCTTCCAGACTTCATTGTATCTCAGTTTTGGTCTACCCATAGTTCTCTTCTATTCTATATGCTTTCAGGCTTCATTGTATCTCAGTTTTGGTCTACCCATAGTTCTATTCTATTCTATATGCTTCCAGACTTCATTGTATCTCAGTTTTGGTCTACCCACAGTTCTCTTCTATTCTATATGCTTCCAGACTTCATTGTATCTCAGTTTTGGTCTACCCATAGTTCTCTTCTATTCTATATGCTTCCAGACTTCATTGTATCTCAGTTTTGGTCTTCCCACAGTTCTCTTCTATTATATATGCTTCCAGACTTCATTGTATCTCAGTTTTGTGCAGCCACAGTTCTATTCTATTCTATATGCTTCCAGACTTCATTGTATCACAGTTTTGGTCTACCCACAGTTCTCTTCTATTCTATATGCTTCCAGACTTCATTGTATCTCAGTTTTGGTCTACCCATAGTTCTCTTCTAATCTATATGCTTCCAGACTTCATTGTATCTCAGTTTTGGTCTACCCATAGTTCTCTTCTATTCTATATGCTTCCAGACTTCATTGTATCTCAGTTTTGGTCTACCCATAGTTCTCTTCTATTCTATATGCTTCCAGACTTCATTGTATCTCAGTTTTGGTCTACCCACAGTTCTCTTCTATTCTATATGCTTCCAGACTTCATTGTATCTCAGTTTTGGTCTACCCATAGTTCTCTTCTATTCTATATGCTTCCAGACTTCATTGTATCTCAGTTTTGGTCTACCCATAGTTCTCTTCCATTCTATATGCTTCCAGACTTCATTATATCTCAGTTTTGGTCTACCCACAGTTCTCTTCTATTCTATATGCTTCCAGACTTCATTGTATCTCAGTTTTGGTCTACCCACAGTTCTCTTCTATTCTATATGCTTCCAGACTTCATTGTATCTCAGTTTTGGTCTACCCATAGTTCTCTTCTATTCGATATGCTTCCAGACTTCATTGTATCTCAGTTTTGGTCTACCCATAGTTCTCTTCTATTCTATATGCTTCCAGACTTCATTGTATCTCAGTTTTGGTCTACCCATAGTTCTCTTCTATTCTATATGCTTCCAGACTTCATTGTATCTCAGTTTTGGTCTACCCACAGTTCTCTTCTATTCTATATGCTTCCCGTACAAAAGTTACTTGAAGAAGCGAATATTGTCTTCTACTTCCTCTTTTTTCCCCTTCTCTTCATCTCCTCGTCCTACTCCTCCTCATCTTAAACCCACTCCTCTTTTCTTCTTCTTCCTCCTCCTCCTCCTCCTCTTCTTCCCTCCCCCTCTCCTCGTTCTTTTTTTCTTAACTTTGATAGTCGTGGGTGCACGCTCCATTAGTAGCCTTCTTCATTTCTATCTTCAGTTATTTTTTGAAATTCTCTCGAAGCTTGTCCATTCTTTAATGCTACATTCTAGTATTGTTCTCTGCCTACCTCTCCTTATTTATCCTTACACAGTTCCATGCTGTATTGTTTTTGCTAGGCCAGACGATTTTGCGCTTCTTTACAATAATCAAACGATTATCATGTACTTCGATTGCTTCTTGTATTTTTTTGCAGACTTTTTCGTTCGTGGTACGATCTGTGTAAGTGATTCTCAAATCCTTACGATAACATTTCACCTCTATAGCTTGTATTTCCATCTGTATGAGTTCATGTTTTGCAAGTGTGTAGACAAATTGCAGTAACAAGAGTGCTCATCAGTCTAATTCTTGAACCAGCATTGTTGTTCTTATCTTTCCTAGAAGATTTTGGCTCTGTAAGAGCTGCGATTTTGTACATTCTTCTAACATGTCCCATCTAACTTAATCTTCGACTCTTGAATGATTCCGTTATAGTCGAACTCCATCAAAGGGACGTGCCTCGTTATTTATTATGCTCGCAATTGTTTTGTTTAAAGGAATGTGTCTAATTTCCCGTCTACACCCTTCGTTTATTATGGAAGCGAGACATGATGGATCACTAGATGGGTTAATTGTTGTGCGTGTTTGTTTATTTCCATCCTATAGCACCAGGACTACTGCCGCCATCATTAGATTTGTTATCTTTGGGAATGTCTGCATTTTCTATTCATTCAGATCAAGAGAGAGTGGTCTGTTGCAGTGTTCATATATATATATATACGACTAATACGTAATTTATGCTCAGGGCAAATAGCAATAATAAAATATAACAAAGAGAACTCTACAGCTATTGATATAAAGAGAGGAGTAAGACAGAGATGCATCCTATCACCAAGCTTATTCAATCTATACACTGAGCAAATCTTTAAAAACATCACAGAGATGCCGGGCCTAAACACTAATGGATATACAGTATATATATATATATATATATATATATATATATATATATATATATATATACGCACGCACGCACGCGCGCGCACACACACACACATTTTAGGGTGTCTTGTATTGACACAGACACAGAGAGAATGTTTGATCTATTGGGGGTGTTGTTTCTTTATACCCCTAAGGCTGTCATGTTTTGATGGAAAGAGATGTGGAAAGAAAGGGGGGGGGAATGATTGGAATGTTTGTTTCTTATATACCGCTGAGGGTATCCATGTATAAATAGCTAGGTAGGCAGGTTCTATTGTGATGTTTGTTTCTTATATTCCGCTGAGGGTATCATGTATAGATAGATAGGTAAGTAGGTTCTATTACAGTGCTTGTTTCTTATATACCGCTGAGGGTATCATGTATAGATAGCTAGGTAGGTAGGTTCTATTGTAGTGTTTGTTTCTTATATTCCGCTGAGGGTATCATGTATAGATAGCTAGGTAGGTAGGTTCTATTGTAGTGTTTGTTTCTTATATACCGCTGAGGGTATCATGTATAGATAGCTAGCTAGGTAGGTTCTATTGTAGTGTTTGTTTCTTATATACCGCTGAGGGTATCATGTATAGATAGCTAGGTATGTAGGTTCTATTGCGGTGTTTGTTTCTTATATACCGCTGAGGGTATCCATGTAGAGATAGCTAGGTAGGTAGGTTCTATTGCGGTGTTTGTTTCTTATATACCGCTGAGGGTATCCATGTATAGATAGATAGGTAGGTAGGTTCTATTGTAGTGTTTGTTTCTTACTTTACGCTGACAGTGTGATGCACTGAACTCTAAAATGAGAGAGTGAGAGAGAGAGAGAGAGAGAGAGAGAGAGAGAGAGAGAGAGAATGGTGAATAGGAGATAGCAACGAAAGAATTTCCAGATAATTAATACTGTATACGAAATATTGCAGAATAATTGTTGAATGAGTAGTATAATTTCATAATTTGTAGTGGGACCACAGATATATGGCCTTCGTCGCTTTGACAGACGGTTGGTAGCAAGCAATCATAATAAGTCAGTAGTTTGATAAAATATTAGTGTCTTATGCTGGATACTGCTTTGATGAACAGCTTCTCTCATGGCTGAATCTGCCAATATTGGATAGACAGATCCATCAGTAGAATGAACAATATGTAATTGTGTTGCGTGCCCCGTCTCCTTTCTCCTGCGTCTTTTGTCTTCTAAATTTGATATAAGCACTTCCTCGAATGTTCCCGTGTCTTTTTTGTGTGTGTATGTGATCCAAGCGCTACGATCTTTTTCCACCCTCCTTCAATGATAGAGAATTTCCTCAAGGAAGCCCTGCAAACATCCTTATATCTCAGCACTTGTCTACCCTTTGGTTTCATTCCGTCGATAGTTCGCCATACAGTATTTGTTTGGGAATACGAACCACCGCAGATAATGTTTTATGTAATTTCATAATCTAGCGGTAACGTCATTACCGAATTTATAGTGTGACTCCCCAATATGTAGTATGATTGAGTTTTTTAAAAAAGTAAAGTACCCCCGTCACGCCAAGTGGCGTATAGGGAATATGGTGTTAGTGACCATAAATTTTACAGACCTTCAGCACATGATTTTTGGGGTAATGTGGTCGGTATTACGCCCGTGCCGCTTCACTTTCCCAGAAAAAAAATTCGGTACCCATTTAAGGCTGGGTGAACCCGGAAGCCGTCGGTTGGGATCGAACCCTACCCCTTGTCCTTTGTAGTCCAGATCACTAACCACTGAGCTATCGCGGCTCCCTAGTATGATTGAGGTATATGTGATTTGACTATAGAATCTTGTTTTGTGGTAAATCTGTAGTATGGTTAATGGATCTGTAGTGGAGACATGCTATCTGAAATGTCTTAAACTAAACACTTACAAATATTCTTGTTCATGATATCTCGTTATTGCCTTGCAGTTTACTTTATTTAGAGTTTTAGAGAGTACGTTATATGTGGTTAATGAAGCGGCAAAGGGAATTACAAAAATCAATAATGTTCGGTGATCGCCTTAAGAAGAAATAAACGATTGCAGAAAGAAAAGAAAAGATAGTGTAATTACAAGGAATGAATGGGTAATTTAATTAATTATGATCATGGTCCTGGATATTTAGTTGCGTAAACTAGACAATGTGGACAAATAATAGTAAACACAGAACATGAATAAGCAAAATGTAAACCACAAAACATATAATAACAGGATTAATTTAAAACATATCTACTAGTACAGTTCTTTGACAGAAGACATGAGTGTTGACTAATTCATTGTCTGATATGGTCTTGATTAGCTCATTGTCTGGTAGGTAGTTGACTACTAATTCATTGTCTGGCGTTAGTGGTGACTAACTCATTGTCTGGTAAAACGTTGACTAACTCAATGTCTGGTAGGTATAATGTTGAATAATTCAATATCTGGTATAATGTTGAATAATTCAATGTCTGGTATAATGTTGACTAATTCAATGTCTGGTATAATGTTGACTGATTCAATATCTGGTATAATGTTGATTAATTAATGCCTGGTATAATGTTGACTAATTCAATGTCTGGTATAAAGTAAAAAGTAAAGTAAAGTGCCCCCCGTCACGCCAAGTGGCGTATAGGGAAATATGGTGTTAGTGACCCTATATTTTACAGACCTTCAGCACATGATTTTTGGGGTAATGTGGTCGGTATTACGCCCGTGCTGCTTTTACTTTCCAGAAAAAATCCGGTACCCATTTAAGGCTGGGTGAACCCGGAGCCGTCGGTTGGGATCGAACCCTACCCCTTGTCCGTATAGTCCAGTTCACTAACCACTGAGCTATCGCGGCTCCTACTAATTTTTAGGGAATTAGTAAAACCCAGGTGTCCTCGCCAGGATTACGAACCCCGGCTGTTGCCGTGGTAAGCCAACCGCCTATCGATTGCGCTAACGGACACCCAATGTCTGGTATAATGTTGACTAATTCAATAACTGGTATAATGTTGACTAATTTAATATCTGGTATAATGTTGACTGATTAAATATCTGGTATAATGTTGACTAACTTATTGTCTGGTATAATGTTGACTAACTAACTTATTGTCCGGTATAATGTTGACTAACTAACTTATTGTCCGGTATAATGTTGACTAACTAACTTATTGTCCGGTATAATGTTGACTAACTAACTTATTGTCCGGTATAATGTTGACTAACTAACTTATTGTCCGGTATAATGTTGACTAACTAACTTATTGTCCTGTATAATGTTGACTAACTAACTTATTGTCCGGTATAATGTTGACTAACTTATTGTCCGGTATAATGTTGACTAACTTATTGTCTGGTATAATGTTGACTAACTTATTGTCTGGTATAATGTTGACTAACTTATTGTCCGGTATAATGTTGACTAACTTATTGTCTGGTTTAATGTTGACTAACTAACTTATTGTCCGGTATAATGTTGACTAACTAACTTATTGTCCCGTATAATGTTGACTAACTTATTGTCTGGTATAATGTTGACTAACTCAGCACGGAATAATTTGTTACCACCAAACAGGCATATTAACTGAATGAATTTTTTTTTTAAAAAAGGAAAATGTGTTATGATAACCGCTTTACGTAGCAGAGAAATAAAACAAAAGTAGAACGATGTTTCGGCACAGTAGGCCTTCAGCTGGAATAACAAACACAAAAATATATAACAAAATGAACAGAAATCTAATTACGTGGCGATAATATGGTAGGCTATCTGAAAGGGAAAGTAAGGCACTTTCCTGTGGTCCGAAGCTTAAACATTTTATTTTAGAACTCTTCTCTTTTACTTTACTGTATACCTTTGTCTGTCCTGTCAGCTGGCCTCATCAATTCCAGTACAGTCTATGTCTGACCGAGCTCCGAACCACAGAAAAGTGACTTATTATCCTTTTTATATCCTATTATAGTATATTATCGCCATGTAATTATATTTCTATGCGTATCCTTATACATGTTTGTGTCGATGTTTATTGATCCAGCTGAAGGAACCTACTCAGCCGAAACGTCGTTCTACTTTTGTTTGTATTTCTGACCTACATGAAGCTGTTACCATACCAATTTTTTTTTTTTTTTAAATTTTCGTTCGTACCATCAGCTTTACAGCAGCCCAACATTTCTGTAACGTCTTCATGCATTTTTATGTCTGTTATCCCAGGCATCTTAACTAACGCGGCTGTCCGCGTTGACGCTCCAAAATGTAGCGTCTTTAGTTTAGTTGTTAACAGACCTTTAACCTCCAAAATGTAGCATCTTTTAGTTTCATCATCATCGAGTGCCGTCTCCGCAACGAAGGGTGGCTACCACGGAGCGCCATTCTGCTCTGTCTCTTGCTTTGATAGTGCAGGTTGTCATAGGACGATTTGTCCATCGTTTGATGTTACTCGTCCATGTTAGTCTTGGTCTGCCTCTGCATCTTTTACCTTGTATTTTCCCCTCCAGGATTACTTTTAGTAGGTTGTTGTGTCTTTTAACATGGCCCAAAAATAGCATTTGTCTTGTTTGAATCATGCTTAGCAGTTCTCTTTTCATTTTTAGTTGTTTTAAGACTTCATCGTTTGTTTTCTTTTCCTTCCATCTAATTCTATCTATTCTTCTAAATATATCCACATTTCAGAGGCTTCAATTTCTGTTCTGTTTTCTTGTCTAATATCCTTTAGTTTAGTTGTTAACAAACGTTTAACCTCCAAAATGTAGCATATTTACTTTAGTTGTTAACAGACATTTAACCTCCAAAATGTAGCATCTTTCCTTTAGTTATTAATAAACATTTGATTTCCAAATATAGCATACATGTATTTACTTTAGTTGTTAACAAACATTTAACCTTCAAAATGTAGCATATTTACTTTAGTTAACAAACATTTAACCTCCAAAATGTAACATGTTTAGTTTAGTTGTTAACAAACATTTAACCTCCAAAATGTATCACATTTAATTCAACTGTTAACAAACCTATAACATATGAAGAACATATAACAAGAACCTGTGTAAACGATGATGTGAATTCAAGTGCTATGACTAGAATAAGAGTCTATTCATCTGACTCGTTGTCTTTCTCGTGCTCTGACGCCAGATGGACATTAGTTTTAGAGATATAATGTTGGTTGACTCTGTGCAATTCTCATGAGATGGAGCAGTCAGATTGTTAAGTTGTTGTTATCATTTCTTTGTGTGGTCTTTCTCGTGACTTGTACCTGTTCCAATTCCTTCCTTCCTTCCTTCCTTCCTTCCTTCCTTCCTTCCTTCCTTCCTTCCTTCCTTCCTTCCTTCCTTCCTTCCTTCCCTTCCTTCCTTCCTTCCTTCCTTCCTTCCTTCCTTCCTTCCTTCCTTCCTTCCTTCCTTCCTTCCTTCCTTCCCTTCCTTCCTTCCTTCCTTCCTTCCTTCCTTCCTTCCTTCTTTCCTTCCTTCTTTCCTTCCTTCCTTCCTTCCTTCCCTCCCTCCCTCCCTCCCTCCCTCCCTCCCTCCCTCCCTCCCTCACTCACTCACTCACTCACTCACTCACACACACTCACTCACGCATTCCCTTCCTTCATTCATTCATTCCTCCCTTCCCCACTTCCTCCCTTCCTCCCTTCCCCACTCCCTCCCTCCCTCCCTCCCCCTCCCTACTTCGCCTGCCTATGACTACTCATCCTCAGTCCCGTGGAAATAAAGTGGGATATTTCGTTATTTAGTGGTGCAAGCTGGGATATATCATATGCGTTTCTCGGCCATAATAATGAAAGTTATATACGATTTTTCAAGTTTTGGAATGCTGCAATTTTAATGCTTTCATTATAGTAATTACGACAGTTGAAATACCATTGCCATTGGCTCATTGCCATATTATTTCTCATGTCAGTTATGGATGATATGGTTCTCCCTAAGTATTTAGAGTGTCCAATTTGATGATATGATTCATCCTAAATATTTAGTACCCAATTGATGATATGATTCATCCTAAATATTTAGTGTCCAATTGATGATATGATTCATCCTATGTATTTAGTGTCCAATTGATGATATGACGCTTCCTAAGTATTTAAAGTATATCGTTTGCATTTATATTTTCTATGCTCTCAACGATAATTTACATTTTCTTTTGTTTGCTACAAAATCTGAAAGGTAGCCATGTGAAAAGGCATTCTCATCGTGTCTATTTTAGAACAGCCCATTGTTTTGGTAAGCAACCCCCAGAATCTCCGCGTCACCCACCTCCCGGGAAGCTGTAAATGAAAACGGTCTCGTGGACTGCCTGACTTGTTGACGCAGCTGCTGGTGTCATCTCCAACCTGTGCCTATATCTCCGTACTTCAAGCACTTTAGAAACACAAATTTCAAGCCCCCTGGCTTCTTATCGAACTTAGCACTTCTATTTTGTCCACTGCGGTGACGACACATACACATCAAGAGTTTATTAAATTGGAAAGACAGGCTTGGAATACAATTAAATCATCATTTTGCTGTAAACATTTTTGTTTAGTGTACTTATTTTAGCCTCCTACTCCTACGGCATCGTTTAGGACCATGCCGCTATTCCCGTCAAAATAATTAACACTAATTCACACTTCCACCTCCTATTTCTTTTGTTTCCGATATCGTTCTCGTTGTATATATTCCCACCTCCCATAATTCCTCTATTTCTTTTGTTTCCGATATCATTCTCGTATTTCCCACCTCCCATAATTCCACTATTTCTTTTGTTTCCGATACCATTCTCGTATTTCCCACCTCCCATAATTCCACAATTTCTTTTGTTTCCGATACCATTCTCGTATTTCCCACCTCCCATAATTCCACTATTTCTTTTGTTTCCGATACCATTCTCGTATTTCCCACCTCCCATAATTCCACTATTTCTTTTGTTTCCGATATCGTTCTCGTTGTATATATTCCCACATTCCATAATTCCTCTATTTCTTTTGTTTCCGTTATCATTCTCGTTGTATTTCCCATCTCCTATAATTCCACTATTTTTTTTGTTTCCGATATCATTCTTGTTGTATTTCCCATCTCCCATAATTCCACTATTTCTTTTGTTTCCATTATCATTCTCGTTGTATTTCCCATCTCCCATAATTCCTCTATTTCTTTTGTTTCCGATATCATTCTCGTTGTATTTCCCAATTCCCATAATTCCACTATTTCTTTTGGTTCCGTTATCATTCTCGTTGTATTTCCCATCTCCTATAATTCCACTATTTTTTCTTTGTAGTTCCCCAAATACAAGTTTTCATTTCCCCCAAATGTCCGCTTCCTCGTGATCTGATCTCATCGGTGAATTTCGTAAAAAAAAAATAAATAAAAAAAAAATGTCTCAGACACGATCTTCATCAGAGCGAAATCCCGTAGTCTTCTTCTTCACTGCTGCACTCTTTCCATTCAGAGACCGCGATGACGAGTGTTTCCTAAAATGATTTTCCTCCTCTTTTCTTGTGCTTCCCAGTTGTTAATGTTCCGCAAGTTATTTCTTATAGAGAGGTATCCGTTCTGTCGTTTAATCCTTGTTGCATTCATTCTCTTATCTCTCTCCGTCTCTTATTTTTGCTCTCCTTTTATTCACACAAACACTTCTTCAATGTTTTTCCCTCCGTTTTTTGTTTGTCTCCTATACATTCCATTAGTATTCTCTATTCTTCTCTCTGTCTATCCCTTTTCTTTCAGTACCATCAGGTCCTTATTCTTTGTAATTGTCATCTTTGTCCCATTTCTTTCAATATCAACATTCCCATAAAAAAACAAATGTAAAGAGCCCCGTCACGTCATGTGGCGTATAGGGAATATGGTGTTAGTGATCATAATCTTTACAGACCTTCGGCACATAATTTTTTGGCGTAATGTGGTCGGTATTACGCCCGTGCCGCTTTACTTTCCCAGAAAAAATCCGGTACCCATTTAAGGCTGGGTGAACCTGGAAGCCGTCGATCAGGATCGAACCCGACTCTTGTCCTTTGTAGTCCAGTTCACTAACCACTGAGCTATCGCGGCTCCCAACATTCCCATAGTATTCTCTATTCTCTGTATATCTCATTTCTTTCAGTACCATATTTCTCTTCCACTTCTTGTTAATGCAACTATTCTCTCCCATTTTCTCTCTCTCCTCATTTTCCTACCTATCTATCACTCTTGTGCAACCACACTCTTTTCATATCTATGCCTATCCCCATTCTCTTCCCCCATCTCTCTTTCATGCAATCCATTTTCTTTTATATTTTTCTTTAGAGGCTTTAACTGTCCTCTCTATATTTTAATTTTGATCTACTTTTTCATTCTCTCTCTCTCTCTCTCTCTCTCTCTCTCTCTCTCTCTCTTTCTGTTTGTTTTTCGCTTATTGATTATTCTGTTACTTTTCTATACTCTCTTTACTTCCGACCATTCCTTTTATTACTATCCTCCTACCATTTTCTTTCAAACTCCATTTTCTCCATCGTTTACTGCTGTAGTTTTTTTTTCTCCATTATCTTTTTCCTTCTACTTACCGTCCAGCTAATCTCACACCTTTTCTTCTCTCTCACTCGTTCTCTTTTTCTCTCCCTCATTCTCTTTCTCTCTCACTCGTTCTCTTTCTCTCTCACTCGTTCTCTTTCTTCCTGTTCCTATTCAGAGAGAGGAAACAAATGTAAGATGTGAGAACAGCCTCTTGGAAGGAAAAAAACTGAGCCCTCTACCTATTGATTTATGTAAATGAAATTTCTCCTGCAGCCAGACCTGAGTTCAAGGGTTCTGAAGCTGTACGTAGAAGGGTGCCAGTGTTGAATGGGGAGCTAAGGAGAGCTGCGTTGTTCGTGGGTGGGAGGGAGGGAGGTGATGTCGACATTCTTTCAGCGGTTACTGCTCTTGTTGCTTCTTGGGCGGATGTGATCACAGAAGGAGAGTGTGAGGAATGTGTTAATATGATCTGCCCTTCGTCTATATGTGGTGGGGTGGAGAAATGAAGAAATAGAATTATGTCAAATTGTGACATAAGATGGTGTGATATTATATATATATATATATATATATATATATATATATATATATATATATATATATATATATAATAAAATGTATATATAAAATAATAAAATGAGGAAGATACTGTGCAATCCATTTTTGACAATAGAAACAAGAAAAAGATATCTTAAATGTTATGTAGTGACAGTCTTAACATATGGATGTGAATCGTGGCCAATAGGACAACTGGCAAGAAAATCACTGGAGGCTGTAGAAATATGGTTTTGCAGAAGAATGTTGAGAATTTCATGAACAGCTAAGAAGAGTAATTGAAACGTTCTGAAAGAGGCCAAAGCAAAAAGAGAGTTAATTTTCAATATTAGGAAAAACAATCATAATTTTTTGGTCATATAATGAGAAGGGGACAGCTGGAATATATTGTAACGACTGGAAAAATTGAGGGACGAAGAGAAAGAGGGAAGGAAAGAGAAAAAATACCAGACAGCTTAAGAGAATGGCTTGGCAGAAGGTCAACAGCAGAAATGATAAATAACTGTCGAGATCGAAAACTGTGGAGAGACATGATCACCTACGCCAGCAGGCCCAGTACTTAATGATGAAATCATAACAAAATTTAACATAGCAATATTTATATCAGAACCATAGTCAACATAACAACTTTCAATGTTATTAAAACATACAGAGAATAATGGAATTCTCAGTGTTAGTCTCTTCGGCTTAACCGTTACGTGACGTTGATATGTTGTGTTGCCAATTAAAAAAAAAAAAAAAATTATCTGTGCCTTTTGCTCCGACACATCCGACTTCGTTATTTGTATGCTTTTTAATTTTCCAGCTTTGTCCCTGATAACGTCAATTTTTAGTTTTTAATTTTCCAGCTTTGTCCCTGATAACGTCAATTTTTAGTTTTTAATTTTCCAGCTTTGTCCCTGATAACGTCAATTTTTAGTTTTTAATTTTCCAGCTTTGTCCCTGATAACGTCAATTTTTAGTTTTTAATTTTCCAGCTTTGTCCCTGATAACGTCAATTTTTAGTTTTTAATTTTCCAGCTTTGTCCCTGATAACGTCAATTTTTAGTTTTTAATTTTCCAGCTTTGTCCCTGATAACGTCAATTTTTAGTTTTTAATTTTCCAGCTTTGTCCCTGATAACGTCAATTTTTAGTTTTTAATTTTCCAGCTTTGTCCCTGATAACGTCAATTTTTAGTTTTTAATTTTCCAGCTTTGTCCCTGATAACGTCAATTTTTAGTTTTTAATTTTCCAGCTTTGTCCCTGATAACGTCAATTTTTAGTTTTTAATTTTCCAGCTTTGTCCCTGATAACGTCAATTTTTAGTTTTTAATTTTCCAGCTTTGTCCCTGATAACGTCAATTTTTAGTTTTTAATTTTCCAGCTTTGTCCCTGATAACGTCAATTTTTAGTTTACTCTTTTTAACTTCCAATGGTTCTTTAACATGCACAGAGTGCTTACCAGGCCTGTTTTTCCACCGTTATCTGATAGGGCTAGGCACCAGATTTTACTATCCAGAGCCTAGGAAAGGGTAAAACCATGAAGACACATAGGATTCGAAGATGAAAATTCGTCACTTTGGATTTGAACCCTTTATTTTTCTGCGCAGAATCCGACATCGTATTGCGAGACCACCCACCCCTCCTTTGTGTTAGTAAATCATACCAAAAGAACATGTCTTCAACAAAAGGAAATCATCAGAAACAGAGAACATCACAACATTCAATGCTTGTAAATTATAACCAAAGACAATATAACAATCTTCAGTGTTAGGAAATCATAACGTAATCATCATCATTGAGTGCCGTCTGCGCATCGAAAGTTGGCAACCATGAAGCGTCATTCCGCTCTATCTCTTGCTTTGATGGTGCAGATTGTCATAGGCTGACTTGTCCATCTTTTGATGTTACTCATCCATGTTAGTCTTGGTCTGCCTCTGCCTCTGTTTTCATTTTTTCCATCCAATTCTACTTATTGTTCTATAAATCCACATTTCATAGGCTTCAATTTTCTGTTATGTTTTCTTGTCTAATGTCCATGTTTCTGCACCATACAGGAATATTGAGAAGATGTAACATTTTGCTATTCTTAGTTTTAGTCCTGGTGTTATTTGTTTTGATGTTAGTATATTTTTCATGGCATTAAAATTACTTTTTGCCATACCTATTCTAATTAACGTAAAACAGCATAATTATCTTCAGTGTTAGAAAACCATAACACAAAACAGCATAATTATCTTCAGTGTTAGAAAACCAGAACGTGAAACAGCATAATTATCCTCAGTGTTGGAAAACCATAACATAAAACAGCATAATTATCTTCAGTGTTAGAAAACCATAACATAATACAGCATAATTATCTTCAGTGTTAGAAAATTAAAACGTAAAACAGCACAATTATCTTCTACTTCTTCTTCATCTTCTTCTTCTTCTATCCTTCCTCCATTGCCGTTGGCGTCGAGGGGAGATACACAATCTGCGATTCTTTGCTCTTCTGTTGGCCTCTTCTGGTGTTATCCCTCCTAGTGACTCTAGTATTCTCTTTATCCATCTCTTTCTCGGTCTTCCTCTTTTCCAATTATCTTCAGTGTTAGAAAATCATAACGTAAAACAACATAATTATCTTCTGTGTTAGAAAATCATAACGTAAAACAACATAATTATCTTCAGTGTTAGAAAATCATAACGTAAAACAACATAATTATCTTCAGTGTTAGATAGAAAATCATAACGTAAAACAACATAATTATCTTCAGTGTTAGAAAATCATAACGTAAAACAACATAATTATCTTCAGTGTTAGATAGAAATCATAACGTAAAACAACATAATTATCTTCAGTGTTAGAAAATCATAACGTAAAACAACATAATTATCTTCAGTGTTAGAAAATCATAACGTAAAACAACATAATTATCTTCAGTGTTAGAAAATCATAACGTAAAACAACATAATTATCTTCAGTGTTAGAAAATCATCACGTAAAACAACATAATTATCTTCAGTGTTAGAAAATCATAACGTCAAACAACATAATTATCTTCAGGTTAGAAAATCATAACGTAGTAAAGTGTAAAGTACCCCAGTCACGCCAAGTGGCGTATCGGGAATATGGTGTTAGTGACCATAAATTTTACAGACCTTCGGCACATGATTTTTGGGGTAATGTGGTCGGTATTACGCCCGTGCCGCTTTGCTTTCCCAGAAAAAAATCCGGCACCCATTAAAGGCAAATCTTAACGTAAAACAACATAATTATATTCAGTGTTAGAAAACCATAACGTAAAACAACATAATTATATTCAGTGTTAGAAAACCATAACGTAAAACAACATAATTATATTCAGTGTTAATGAAACAAAGCAGAAGAAATTCCCCCACCCTTTGAGCGTTAATGAAGTTTGTCAGAATACCCAGTAACGACTTTCGACAACAATGAAACATAACACACGCAAATATGGCCCTCTTAAAACGGGATGCCATAAATCTGCCAAGAATGCAGTTAAACCACCTCTTGGTAGCTGGTAAACAAGATTTGTGAGACACAATTTAAGAACACACGTTAAAATTCTCCAGATATTTTCCTGGCCCCAGATGACGTTAATTTTAGCTGTTGAGAGGTGCAAGTAGCCACACTTACCTGCGGTTACGCCCACTCGTGGTATAGGTAAGCATTGCAGTAAACGAGGAGAGGGACGAGGGCGGTAATATGAAAGAAAAATAAAGTGTATTTGAGTGCTTATAAGCGTTAATGTCAAGCAGACCGAAGATGGATATATCGTGTACTTGGAGGAAATCCAGAAACAATCACAGCAACAGTAAAACAGCATAATTATCTTCATTTTCTTATGGAGGTTGCTCCATACAGTGGTCACTGGAGTGAAAGTGAGGCAGACCAATAAAAACATAACGGACAACTGAAATTAACTGTTTAGGTCATACCTGCAGTACCCTGAGAAGAACGGGCAAAGATTGTGCAAAGTAGAGGAGTTTTGTTGTTGCAGTTTACAAATGCTATTCTGTATTTATAAGGGCTTCTGTTTTGCTGTTGCAGTTTTAAAATGCCAATCTGTATTTATATGGGCTTCTGTTTTGTTGTTGCAGTTTTAAAATGTCATTCTGTATTTACATGGGCTTTTGTTTTATTGTTGCAGTTTTAAAATGCCTATCTCTATTTATAAGGGCTTCTGTTTTGTTGTTGCAGTTTAAAAATACTAATTTGTATTTATAATGGGCTTCTGTTTTGTTGTTTCAGTTTTAAAATGCCAATTTGTATTTATAATGGGCTTCTGTTTTGTTGTTGCAGTTTAAAAATACCAATTTGTATTTATACGGGCTTTTGGTTTGTTGGTCTTAGGTCAAGGGAAATGAAAGAAGATGAAGGCTTGGTGTCGATATTGTACACAATGTAACGAATTCCTGGTCTGTACTGTCTCCCTCGGGAATATCATTCATTGTGTGACGTTTTCTCTATATAGCAGTAAATTTCCATTTCCTCAACAGTCATTAAAAAAAGAAAAAAAGAAAAGAAACGCCAGTTACTTCTGTGGTGTTTTAATGCTACAAACTAATATTACTTATAAAAGTAAGAGTAATAAATATGTTTTTTTTTTTAAATGAAGTGAGAAATAGTTAATAAAAAATATGTATAATTATCTACATATAAACTAAATATTCATAGTGTACGCTACAAAAAACATTAATTATACAGTTGGAGCTCGCTATTTGAGTAATTCCTTGTAGGAATCTATAACAGCTGCGATTTGTACGAATGTCAAATCAGTATTAAAAAAAAAATAATATAAATTTGATTTATCCGTTTCATAGCATAGATCATTGTTTATCTAGATCTAACCTAATATATCAAATGCAGGGAATAATAGAACAAATACAATTTATTTCCGGTCTGCGATCGTTACCCTATGCTATAGTCATTGAGAACGTCATCGTGAAAGACACTGCTACAATAGCCAATTTTTTTGGTTGGCGGCGTGGCAGTGTGCCAAGCGTTCGGCTTTCTCGTGGCAAGGCGCGGTGCCACTGAGTACGGGTTCGATCCCACTTCGGACCATATATTGTTCTTCGTTTTTTTCTATTGTTGTTTGTCTGTCAATTTTTCCGAGTGCTAACACATACTTCTTTGTTCTATTATTCCCTATTATCGCCTCGGAAGTTCCCCATATAATAATATTTATGTATTATTATTTGTACCCAGTATATCAAATGCAGCATGTAGATCAATTCGTGCTTCACATTATTAGACTGACTTGGTATGGTCGGTTGATTTGATCAGAAGTTTATGTCGTACACAATCTCTTTAGTTTAGTTTAGTTTAGTCGAGGGATCATCCTCATTGCACATGGAACATGCCCATAAGTGCTCAGCACTCCTCATTATGTCTCTTCGTGTGGGGAGACTCCAGTTCTAAGATGATTTATTATTCTTCTGCGTCTCCCCGCATGACGCTCCTTTGTGACATCTCCAGTTTTAAACTGATGTCCGTGCACTCTGGACATGGTTGTAGATTCTTGATCATTGTCTGAATCATTAGCTCGCTCAACTTCCATGAGTGTATTCAGAATGCCAACCGAAGTATTAACATTATATGGTATAACTACACAAATAAACATTTGTATATATACTTTTATATACTGTTGTGAGAATAAACGGACATTTT
The DNA here is from genome assembly GCA_032433765.1 of Megaustenia siamemsis. Classification (NCBI taxonomy): domain Eukaryota; kingdom Metazoa; phylum Mollusca; class Gastropoda; order Stylommatophora; family Ariophantidae; genus Megaustenia; species Megaustenia siamemsis. The sequence continues at coordinate 73,706,353 of JAVIAB010000125.1, read as the reverse complement.
TGGGTTAAAATTAACTTTTTTTGTTAAAATGATTTTTATTAACTAAAGTAATTACTTTAATCATCTTTTGGGTTTGCTGTATAGAAATCAATCGATGCTTATTCAGTCTGCTGCATTTGATATATGGGAATGCATTCTTACTCAGGGAGTGTTCCGTGGCATATATTGTATGTATGTTGTAGGAGAGTGAAATCATTTTTCTCCATACTAGACTATACCATTTGGAGATGAGGCGGCTGGTGCACTTCCACGCTGTTATTACGTTTCATAATTCAGTGAACCATGTATCCATTCCTTTATGAGCTGTATCCTCTGGAGAGCGCCCAGCTGCGTTTGAACCCTCGTTCACTTAATCGTTAATGCAGTCAGTTAGCATTACGTCACTGACGCTCCCACTCAGAGTAAGGATGCTATTACCTGTAATACCTCACATTTGGCCAGAGTTTTCTGTGTCACAGACCATCCGTGAAATTACTTTTGAAGAACTCAGTAAAAATCCTCAAGTAGCGTGACGCTTTCAGCTTTGGGAACAGGGGTCGTTGTGGAGGCCACAGAGATGGGATTTCTCAGAAGAATGTTGAAAGTTCCCTGGACAGCTAAAAAGACCAACGAGGAAGTTCTCAAAGAGGTCAACACGAAAAGGGAGCTCTAAAAAAACATCAGAAAGAAGCAATCAACATTTTTTGGGCACATCATGAGAAGAGGAAAGTTGGAATACTTGGTTACAACTGGCAAAATAAAAGGAAAGAGAGATCGCGGACGACAAAGAGAGAAAATACTGGATAGCTTAGTGTCATGGCATGGAAAACAGTCAACAACAGAACTGATACAATGCACTGTGGATAGAAGATTGTGGAAGGACATGATCACCTACGCCAACCGGTAGGGCACATGATGATGGTCGTTGTGGATATAATGATGTCAATCTTCTAGAGCGCCTATAGCTGAAAGCATCGAACTAGTAACGGTTTCCTGAATTTCTTTTTCAATCCTCAAGCTTACTTCTATAGGTGGCGATGAACCAGGAGGGAAAATTATATTACCCCAATTTTGTGACGTTTTCTGATTGCCAGATTTTCGAGCTGGAGCGTTTCTGAAAAGAATGACAGACGAACGTCTATAGCTCGCGTAAAGTCGTCACGATTGTGGGGGTTTTCACGGATTTCTCCCCCCTGGTCATAAGAATATAGATAAGAGACAAATAATAATCAATGAATATTATTACGGAGGTAAACTTCCGAGGCGACAGATCAGCGAATCAGTTCAGGGGAAGAGGTATGTTTAGAACACTCGGAAAAATATCACAAACAATTAACAACTTAAACCAGAAACAAAGATCAATAGACATCCCGAAGCAGTATCGAACTCGTACTCCTCGACACGGCGCCTTGCCACGAGAAACAAACGCTAGAGCATACGACTAACTAAGCTATTATAATATATATATATATATATATATATATATATATATATATATATATAAAGATATATATAAAGATATACATAAAGAGAAAGTGACAAACGTGGGGATCATGATTTGCACAGGCCTGCCGGATATCTACACGCTGCTCAAACAACATAGGTTACGCTGGCTTGGCCATGTACACCGTATGAAAGATGGTCCCGTACCAAAAGATATACTCTACGGACAACTGGCATATGGTAAAAGAACTAAGGTGCGCCCAAAACTTCGATTTGTGAACGTGTGTTCACTCACATGAAAACTCTGAACATAAACCCTGGAGCATGGGAAGACATAGCTGCAGACCGCAATCTCTGGAAACACACTCTAAAGGTTCACCTCAAAGAAGAAGCAGACATATACATAGAGAAAGAGAATACACGACGCAAGAAAAGAAAAGAAAAAAAAAACATTTCTAGGGGCGCTGAAAAATCCATAGTCAACTATGACTGACGGAGGCTACTACTACTACTATATATAAAGACTATAATATATATGGCTGTGATCCTCACTCTGATATGCACGCATGCACTAACCTCCATGCATTCAAGTCCACAACATGTCATAACAGCGTTCGTCCATGCACACATCCACACTGCCTTCTCTAGGGCACAACGTATTTGTTGACCAGTCTATTTTGCTGACATCATTTTACTATCAAATATTTTCGTCTTCATCTTGTATCATCATCATGTACCGTACCGGTTGGCGTTGGCGATCATGTCCATTCCACAATCCTCTATCCACTGTGCATCGTATGAGTTCTGTTGTTGACTGTTTTCCATGCCTTGACACCAAGCTATCCAGTGTTTTCTCTCTTTGTCATTCACGATCTCTCTTTCCTTTTATTTTGCGAGTTGTAACCAAGTATTCCAACTTTCCTTTTGTCATGATGTGCCCAAAATGTTGATTGCTTCTTTCTGATGTTTTTTTTAGAGCTCCCTTTTTGTGTTGGCCTCTTTGAGAACTTTCTCATTGGTCTTTTTAGCTGTAAAAGGGACCTTTCAACATTCTTCTGAGAAATCCCATCTCTGTGGCCTCTAATCGTCTTTTCATTTGTTTGTCTATTGTCCATGGTTCGCTTCCTTAAGTCAGAATTGGTTGTATAAAGCATAGATGAACTCTCTTTCTCATTTCTATTGACATGGATTTGTTGCATAAAATATTTTTCATTTTCTGAAATGCTATTTTGGCCTGAGCTATTCTGCTTTTTTTATTTCTGTGTTGCATCTTCCATCTGATGTTATCAGTGTGCCCAAGTATTTCAAACGTTGAACTATTTCAGATTTGTCTTGTTTATTTTTATGCTGCATGCTGGTGATGATTGTTTCTTCGATATAACCATTACTTCTGTTTTCTTACTATTCAGACTGAGACCTTTCTTGTTGCTTTCTTTTACTATTACATATATCATTTCTTGTAGCTCATTCTATGTCTCTGCTATTAAGACTGTGTCATCCGCATATCGTAAATTATTTATGTTGTGACCGTTGACTTCAATTCCTTTTTTGTCTACTATTGATCTCATAATATGTTCGCTGTAGAGTGAAAACAAATCTGGCGACAGAACACAGCCTTGTCTGACTCCTTGCTTTATATATTGGAATTGTCCTGTCTGGTTGTTAATTCGTATTGCTGCTGTTTGTTGCCAGTACATGTTTTTTTATGATTCGCAGATCCTTGCCATCAATGTTTAATTTCTCCAGCATATTTATTGTTTCCATGTGCTTTACTTTGTCAAATGCTTTCGTGTAGTCTATAAAGCACATATATAGATCTTTATTTACTTCTATAGATCTTTCTATCAATGTTCTTGAGATGTATATTGCATTATTGGTGCCCTTTCCTTCCACAAATCCACATTGTTCCTTACTTATTTCTGGTTTTATTTTGTTCCTTACACGTCTCATGATGATTCTTAGTAATATTTTAGTCTTATGGCTCATGAGACTAATAGTGCGATGGTCTTCGCAATCAGTGGCGCCTGACTTCTTCGGTATGGCTACAAAGATAGATTTTAGTAGATCTTCAGGTATGTGTCCAGTGTTATTATATATGTCATTGAGTAGTTTTGTTATGACTTGTACTCCCAGCTCTCCTAATGCATTTATCTCTCCGATTGTTATATTGTCAGGACCTGGAGCTTTGCCTCTTTTCATGTGTTGAATTGCGTCCTCCACTTCACTCCGCATTATTGGTGGTCCTGTGTCTTCATTTAAATTATTTAATTCTGGTCTTTCATCATCATAGAGTTGACTGATATATGCTGTCCATCTTTCCATTGTCTTCTCCAGCCCTATTATTATACTTCCTTCCTTTGACTTTACACACCCTGAAACTTTGACTTCTTTTCTTCCTGTTAATTCATTTAACTGATTGTGCATACATTTTGAGTCTTTCTTTGTTGTTTTTTCCATTTCTTCACATTTCTGCTTTAACCATCCTTCCTTTGCTTCTCTGCATTTGTTTTGGGTCTCTTTGTGCAATATTTTGTATGTCCATTCTTATTTCTTATGTTTTCTTCTTTCGTCCATTACTTGTAATATTTCTTCTGTCATCCATTTCTTTTTGTTGATTCTTTTAGTCACTGGTATTACTTCTTTTGATGTTTGTTGAGTCGATTGTTTGAGCATTTCCCACTGTTCATGGATGTCCTGTATTTTCTCAATAGCATTATATGTATTTTGTACTATCATGCTGTACTTATCACTCATCTGTTTATCTACTCTTAGCATATCTAGTTCTAATTTTATATTTCTTGGTGATTTCTGTGCCTTCGGCAGTTTTATTCGTATCTTTCCAACTACTGGTACATGGTCACTATTGCAATCTGTTCCTGACCTTGTTTTAACAGATGTTACCCCAAATTTGAATCTTCTCTGTACCAGTATAAAATCAATTTGATTGTGTACTTTTTTGTCTGGGCTTTGCCATGTCCATAGTCGCCTAGGGTGTTGTTTGAACAAGGTGTTACCTATAATCATTTCATGTGTCTTTGCCCAATCTATCAGTCTATCCCCTCTATCATTCGTCTCACCAAGGCCATGTCCCCCAGTCACATTTTGCACTTTAGCTGTTCATACCTTTGCGTTTAAATCCCCTGATATAATAATTTCTTGGGAATTACACTGTTCCATGGTCGCCTTTAGCTCTTCATAAAAAGTGTCAATGTCTTCTTCTTCCGTTATTACTTGTTGGTACATAAACTTGAATTATGTTGATATCCATTGGTCTACCTCTCAATTTTACTAGCAAAATTATGTCTGATACTGGCCAAAATCCTTTCACTGTTTTGCTTCTTTCTCTATCTAACATGTCTACTCTTCTTTCGTGTGTGGTTCCCCCAGAGTAAATTACATTTCCACTGTCACGTTGTAATAATCCTGCTCCTGTACATCTCATTTCACATAGTCTCAAGATGTTCAGTTTCATTCTCTTCATTTCTTGGCTGATGTTTTCTAGTTTTCCAACCTGGAAATCATCTTGTATATTTGAATAAAAGCTAACATGTGCTCTACGTGCACGATTTCGCGAAAATTGCCACTATACATGAAACCTTAATCCAATGGAAATACACAACGTCTAGAACAATGTACCAGTAGCTGATGTTGACTTATAACGAAACTAGTAACAGGGTACGTTTACATACGTTTATATAAGAAGGCAAAAATGAATATAAATAATATGTGGGAACAATGTCAACCTCAGACGGTATGCGTACAACAGAGGTGGGATGCAGAATCACTCAGGTAAACGTAGCTTTCCAAAAAATTAGGAGGATGCAGTGCAATCATTTTTCACATTATAAACAAGAAAAAAAGCTCTTAAATGTTATGTAGAGCCTGTCTTAACATATGGATGTGAATCACGGACAATAGGACAATAGAAAAGAAAATCACTGGAGTCTGTAGAAATGTGGTTTTACAGAAGAATGTTGAGAATACCATGGACAACTAAGCGGAGTAATGAAAACGTTTTAACAAGAGGCCAAAGCAAAAAGAGAGCTAAATTTCAAAATTAGGAAGAAACAATCATCATTTTTTGGCCATGTAATGAGAAGGGAACAGCTGGAATATATTGTGACAACTGAGAAAATTAAGCGGTAAGAGATAGAGGGAATAAAAGAGAAAATATATCAGACAATTTAAGAGAATGGTTTGGCAGAAGGTCAACAACAGAAATGATAAATACTAACTGTCGAGATCGAAAGTTGTTTAGAGACATGATCACCTACGCCAGCAGGCACGGTACTTGATGATGATGATGATGATGATGATGATGATGATGATAAAGAATGCATAAAGGTTGGCCTTTGTGGTTGTTCTTGTCATCTCCTTGTCGCGGCACGATCTTCTTCATCCTCAGTCTATGTCTTCTATGTTATATCAAATTACCAAATTTCAAGTTTTATTGAAAACTTTGTTTCTGTTTCCCTCTAGTATATAGTTGACGTTTTCTTGTTAAGAACATCAGTAGTTCACTAAGTAATCTGAAAACACCTTTTATTAGTCAAGTGACTTGGGACTTTCTTTTACACTGGCCAACAGAAAGTCTATTTTTGGAAAATGCTGAAAAAAAAAATATTTATTTAGAAATCTTTATCTACCCCGGCAATGGCCTGGAGTTTGCCTACCACAGGTTTGAGAGCCGTTATTTTGTAATGATACATTATACAGCGGACCTTTATGCAAACTCTTTGTATTTGTTGGTGTGGGCTCCCAGAGGTGAATGTAAATTATGTCCCTTATCATATTGAGCTTCCCAAACTATGAGTTTTTTTTTATCGAGTACAATAACAATATTAACCTAATAATAATAATATTATAATAATATTACTATATATAATATTCGGTTAGCGGGGTAGGGTTATTCCCTACCAAAGGAGGAATAGGATGTCTCCTTACCTCCACTAGTCTACGGGATACCCTAGGGCAAGATGAAGTACCCGTTTAGCCGCTTCCTCCTTCCCCCAACAGGGTTACATGAAGCCATGGAAGGAAGTGGTGGATGTGTTGAAATATCAAGAAAGGTCTCAGTCTGAATAGTAAGTAAACAGAAGTAATGGTCATATCAAAGAAACAATCATCACCACATGCGGCATAAAATAAACGGGACAAATCTGAAACAAGTGCAACGCGTCAAATACGTGGGCTAGAATAATATCACATGGAAGATTGAGTTATTAGCGGGTCATCATCATTGCACTCCGAACATGTCAAGAGGTGCTCAGATCCCCTTCTCAGCAAGTCTCGCAGTGTCCAACGACTGACGACTCCAGTTCTGTGTTGGTTAATTAGTCTTAACATTGAAAATGCACCACAGAAATAAAAAGTCGAATAGCTGAGGTCAAAATATCATTTCATAAAATAAAAAATTAAATATGTTGCACTAACGGGAAACATGATGAGAAAAGATCTACAAAGCTTGGCATAAGAAGATAAGAAAGATAGAGAATAAGTATTATTTCTTTTACTCCCAGCCAGCGTTCATGGCGATTTTAAAGCATGTGATTGTGTTGCTGTTGTATTCAACCCCTTTAACTATATATCTAACAGTAAAACATTTTCATTGTTTATTGACTTATATTTGGAGAAGATTTAATTAAGAACACATTAATTATACCGACGTTTACAATTAATGATTAATTTGTATTTCACCATTTAAAAGTTAGATAATTCTGTCCGACCCAGCACGATAATCATAAAGTTGAAGAGTTTACCCAGTACATTTTTATTGGTTTACATTGTGAGGCACTGTTATCTGTCACCGTCGTGGCTTGCTCACGTTATTAATGTTAAGTGCTCTACTTATTTTTTTTTTTTAAATGATGAGGCCATTAATATATTACGTTTATTGTTTACATCCCTACGTATGTATACATACAGGTTTTATTTATATATGTTTATATTTAAGAGCATACCAAAAACCGATGTTTATTATTATAATTTTTTAATGTGGTATATATTTGGTATCGAGGAGGAATTAATTGTAAAGGTTGTCGAGTCACCAGCCTACGTCAGACTATGACGTAGTCCACCTACGTGTTTTTTATGCTACGGTTACCCATCATTCGTGCTACATATTTGTTCGTTTTTGTTTGCATTGAAAATGACATTTATTGCATTTCGTTGCAGTTTACATCATAAATATGCTTACATATATATATATATATATATATATATATATATATATATATGTATATATATATGTTGCTGTATTAAGCATCTTTCAGTCTGGTTCATTCTAATTACACAAGGCAACAAAATCAAACTTTTTTTAATCATCTCAAACCAAAATACACTTTTCTAAAGGATTTTTTGGCGCTGATTTCAGATCTGGTATCAGTTTTTTCTATCACGTCAAGTTTTTAAGTTATGAGTGATGTTAGTTTTCACTGAACTTGGCTGTATTTGTTATGAGTTATGTTAACGTCCCTTGCAAGCAAATGCTTTTGCTTAAGCCTTGAAGCAAGAAGTTCTGCTTTATCTTTAGACATATTTAGATCACGAATAAGATCATTCAGCTCTGCCTGTGTAAAAGTCTTAGGTTCTAAACATTCATCAACAGTATAATCTGGATCAGTTGAGTCTGCATTGTGACCAGCTGTGTTTTCATTGCATTCCTCTCCATCTTGCATAGATACGAGTCCACCAGAAGGAGGTAAAGGAATAGGCAATGAATCGTCATGTGGAACAGGCCTGATGGCAGAATCTAAGCTAGGATATACAATGTTCTGTTTATTTTTAGCAGAGAATCCATTTGTGTTCACCAGACAAAAGTAGCAATCATTGACATGGTCTCGCGGTTCCCTCCATACCATTGGAATTGCAAATGGCATAGCTGCCTTGCGGCCATTTAGCCAGTCACGTAGTCCGCTTGAACAACTGGTACATATGATATGTGGAGCCCAAGATTTATCCTGATCACCCAGTGGACAGCCAAAATACAATATGTATATCTTCTTTAGATCATCTGAAATCGTGCGCCGCTGTGATTTCGTCACAAATGAACTACACACAAAACAGAAACAGTTTGGATGATTGATGCATCTTCTAGGCATGATAATAAGTTAATAAGTACACAAAATAAGTTATCAAGTACACAAATGCAAGGTTTTTGCAACCTTTAAAATAAAAGAAAGGACAACACAACGAAATCTCATAATATACTTGTCGTAATTACTTTAAGCAAACACCACACGTGTATAAATGGATTTAATATCCTATCGAATACACAAAAATGGTAGCATCGATACTAAATCATGTGACCCGAAACTGAACAAATTTGTAACAGCCAGTAATAAGGTATCGATACCAATCTAAATAAAACATTGTACTCGATTTGTGGTCATAACCACTGTTGAAATATATTATAATTAGCTATTAAAAAAAATGTTACGTGGTAGAAAAAAACTAAAGACAGATTTGAAATCAGCTAACCAAATACTACAAAACCCATATAAAATTATCTGTGATGATTTTTGTGTGTTGCCTTGTGTTATTTATTACATGTTTGGATCAGTTTTTTAAATTTTTATTTTATTTTTTTTCTTCCAAACGTCTTGTTCTTTACTTCTTATGACGAACCAAGATTGATATAAGGGCAGCATATGAAGGAAATAAATAATTATAAAAACCCATATAATTGTAGAGTCAATATATATAGAGCCAATTCTGACCTATGGAAGCGAATCATGGACAGTAAACAAAGAAATGAAAAGACGATGAGATGTCACAGAGATGGGATTTCTCAGAAGAATGTTGAAAGTTCCCTGGACAGCTAAAAAGACCAATGAGGAAATACTCAGAGGCCAGCATAAAAAAGGAGCTCATAAGAAACAGAAAGAAAAAAATGAACATTTTTCGGGCACATCATGAGAAGCAGAAATTTGGAATACTTGGTTACAACTGGCAAAATACAGGGAAAGAGAGATAGCGGACGACAAAGAGAAAAAGCACTAAATAGCTTGGTGTCATGGAATGGAAAACAGTCAACAACGGAATTGAAACGATGCACTGTGGATAGAAGATTGTGGAAGGACATGATCACACACGCCAACTCGTATGGCACATGATGAAGATGATAATTGTAATCTTATGCTACGTTGAAAAAAAAATGTGTACCAATTTAAGACTGGGTGATCCTAGAAAGGATTGATCGATCTCGACCTCTTGTTCGCACTAGTTCGGTGCAAATTAAGAAATCACTGCTCTACCACGACTAGGTTATTGAAACTGTATCATCACATATTACTCATATACTGCTCTACCACGAGTAAATATTGAAAGTGTGCTATCACATATTACGCCTATACTGCTCTACCATGAGTAAGTTATTGAAGTGTACTATCACATTACACATGGACTTCCGGTCAATGTGGCGGATAGGCGACAGGGAACTGTTGAGGCATTGTATGAAAAGTGTTTCTTTGTTGCAGTTTCCTCATATTCCAAGTCCGGCTTGCTTTCGGTGCTACTGAATAGTGCTCTGTGCACACCGTGAGCTGTGCGTTTAATCCAAATGGTGTTTCTATATTCAGATTACTTACGATGAATGATGATATCGTATGACGAAGGACAGTTTAGATGCGTTCACTGTCGGTGCGATAAAACGCCTTATGTCTTTTGACGTGTGCTGTGTTTGCTATGATGGGGACTGCAACTGCCTTTCTTTGTTTAAACATTCGATGAGTTCTTAATTTGGATTATTCCACTGGCGCGGGCGATTGAGCAATTATGGATTTCCATTCGTTTGCAGTGATGCCGGGACCTTGGAGTAACCATAACTATGTTAAACCTAATCAAACTTGACTTTTCCTATGAATCACTAGGAGAAGTATAATTTAAAAAAAAACAATAGTTTCCTATGTATAAAGTAAGCTAGAAAAACTATTACATTCATCACATCATTATGATTGGGGGCCTCGGTAGCCTAGTTGGGAAAACCACCCAACTGGGCTACCGACGTTCGGACAACCTGTCTTCGATTCCCGCAAGAAGCTGTGTAAATTGTACTCGTGTAGTTGGAAAAAAAAAATACCCCCGCGGCCGACCCAGCCGCTAGCAGAAATGAGTACCAGTGTATTACTCTGGGAAGGTGATTAATGCCGCCTCGCATCGTGCGTTTCGATTCTTGAAGCGACACTATGCAGAAGTCTCCGAACAATTCTGGATAGGCTGCCGAGCACATATGGGTGAAAATTCGCGTGCTTAGACCACGATTCAAGTCTCGTACTTTACCTTTACCTTTATGATCACAACCACCTTCATCATCATGTTGAAATCGTGTAATTATCTTGCCAGTCACTGTATGAATTCAGTCATCTTCAATTTTCTTGTGATCCTAAAGTGTCCTATCATTGTCTAATTATGAGACTCCATCTCTCATTATTGATCTCTTGTGATCTTTGTGGTGCCCGATGTTGCCAAATGTGCCATTCGTCTTTCTTTACTCTAGGTTACTTTTCTTCATTTCTTTTTCATTAAAATGTCGAATGATTTTTTTTACTTCAATGTTTCATTTGTTTGCTCGTTCTTGATCATTTTCGTTCTATCTAAAATCTTTTGTTGTTTCTTTTGTCTGTTTCAGTTGTTGTTTCTTTTAATTGTCCAGAGTAGGTGAAATATTTTTGTTCGGAATTTCATCACTAATATTGCCCGAGTTATTATCCAGATTTTTGCATCCAGATGTTGCCTTTGCAAATATCATCATCATGTGCCATATAGATTAGCGAAGCGATCATGTCCTTCCACAATTTTCTGCGCACGGTACATCGTATCAATTCAGTTGTTGACTGTTTTTCCTTGTCATTACTTCAAGCTATCTATAATCTTCTCTCTCTCTCTCCTTTTCTCTCTCACTCTCTCTGTCCTCCGTGATCTCTCTTTCCTGTATTTTGCCACTTGTAACCAAGAATTCCAACTTTCCTCTTCTCATGATGTTCCCGAGAAATGTTGATTGTTTCTTTGTTTTGTTTTTTTAGTAGCTCTCTTCCTGTATTGGCCTCTTTGAGAAATTCCTCATTGGTCCTTTTAGCTGTCTAAGGATCTTTCAACATTGTACTGAGAAATCCCACGTCTGTGGTCTCTAATCGTCCTTTAATTTGTCTACTTTCAATGATTCGCTTCCATAGGGTCATAAATGTTTTTTTTTATAGTACCGATGGACTCTCTTTCTCACTTCTATTGACGTTTTTCATTTTCTGAAATGCTATTTTGGCCGGAGGTATTCTGCTTTTTTATTTCTGTGGTTATCTGATGTTCCATCTGATGTTATTATTGTGCTCAAGTATTTGACGCGTTGCACTTGTTTCGATTTGCTCCGTTTATTTTTGTGCTGCACGATGGTAATGATTGTTTCTTCGGTATGACTATTACTTCTATGATTGTTTCTTCGATATGACCATTACTTCTGTTTTCTTACTATTCAGACTTAGATCTTTCTTGTTGCTTTCTTTTACTATTATGTCTATCATTTCATGTGTTTCATTCTCTGTCTCTGCTATTAAGACTGTCATCCGCATATCGCAAATTGTTTCTGTTGTGACCTTTGACTTCACAATTCCTTTTTTTTTTTGTCTACTATTAATCTCATGATATTTTCGCTGTAAAGTGGAAACAAATCTGACGACAGAACACAGCCTTGTCTGACTTCTTGTTTTATATATTGGACCTGCCGTGTTTGGGTGCTAATTCTTATGGCTGCTATTTGTTGCCGATACATGTGTTTTTTTTAATCCTCAGATCCTTGCAAATATTCAAAATGTATTCGTTGTATCCTCCCTTGTGTTGCTTCAATTAAAATCAGTCATGTAGCTAATAAATAAAAACATGGTGTGTGAGAGTTTTGTATTATCATCCATGCAGCATAGAATTGAAATCCAGCAATAGTAGGACAGTGCGTTAATCAGTTCGGGATCATTCAACTTGATCAGCAAAAAATATTACCAAGAAAGAGGGGTCAAGGCAAAGAAATGCATAAAAAATGCATAAAAATGCGAAGCTACAGTAAAGCTAAATGTAAAGGAGGAATTAACAAAAAATATAGAAAAAAATGTAATTGTTTAACCATACCATTTATTTCTATACTTTTTTTCCCCATTCCGACTTCCGAATAAAGAGGTCGTAGAATCCCATTGGAAATGAACAATACAATATCTACTTATCACCGTGAAGACTCGACACAACACTATCTCTAACACGTCTTGAGGTCTGAGAAAATGCATCTTATAGAAACTATGGCAGGAATGTGTAGGCAGAGGAAGGTCTGGAATCACGAGCCATGGTTTGAATGAATCTCGATTTCGCGAAATCTCAGATAACGACGAGAAATAGAGAGACATGAAAATGAATAGTTGCAATTAGATCGTGTCCATATCTCATCGAATGAAGAGAATTACCCGACAGAACAACTTGAGAATATTTCTCAAGTCTTTTGAACATTAAAATGGACGAACATTATCACAAAGAACTGTGGAGTGCATGAAACCAAGAAAAAATGCACTTAATGATAGTAACAATGTACCTCTGTGGAAATGTGTTCGAAAGATATCCACATGTTAGGGGAAATAATATTTTACAATAGTTAAAGGATGGTAAACCAAAAGGGACTGTGAATAAGTTGTAAACACCCGTAATAAGTAATTTGCTTTTCTGTCGTATTTTTCCCATCTTTCTACCCTTCCCGTTAATCATTTCTCATTAGAACTTTTAAACTCCCGACATGGTTTCTTATTCACGTTCTATTTTTCCCCACTCTTCCCCTTTGTGCGCCTGTTTCTGTATTTGTTCGAATGTTTTCCATGTCCAGCTTCTGAATTCACCAACTTATTTTCTCTGTTTCCAACAATTTTTACTTTGACGCTTTCCTTTGACTATTCTATGTGCACGGCTGTTTGTTTTCATCTAAAGGTGGCAGTTTAGTTACAAAAGTTTGTTAAGTTTAGTATCACTGATGTATGAAGATGTCGTGAGCCTAGTACATTTCACTCATTCTTAAAATTGTTATTTGATTAAAGAGGTTACAATTGGTAACAACACGCACAGAACGTAACATTTTCAGCTAAAGTAAATATTTAATGTGGTCACGATATTTTAGAAGTTAATGCTCGTAACAGAAAGATATATATATATATAAGGCCCTTTCTCGTCTTGTCAGAGGGTCTAGTGGAGGTTATTGCGTATTTTTTTTTAGGTTTTGGTTTTGTCGAACAGCTTCTCTCGTGGCTAATTCTACCATCAGGCCCACTGATCCACAGGGTTTTTCATCCATTTTTATGAGTCTTTTCTCTTCAAGTTTTGCCTTAACACAGTCTCAAATGATGTTATACCATTCCTTATACATGCTCTCCATGATGTGCGATCACTTGCTAGATATTCCCAGTCATTTTCACAGATGAAGTCGTTCAGATATGATTTACAGATATCTCTATATCGTAGTTTAGATCTGCGGATTTGTCTTTTTCCGTGTGTTAGTTCACCATATAGTATTTGCTTGAGGATGCGATTTTCTCCATTCGCGGGACGTGCCCCAGCCATCTTACTCTTCGACATATGAGCATCGATATGATTCTTGAGGTCTTAGCACGTTGCAGGACAGTTAAGTTGGTTATTTTGCCGTGCCATTTGATGTGCATTATTCTGCGGAGACATCGCATTTAGTCTTTTTTCGTGATTTGAGTATGTACAGATCAACAAATCTGAGAGTTGAAGGTTGCAATTTGTTAATTTGTAAATTAAACCACAAACAAAAAAAAAATGGTAAGATACAGGTATTTAAAAAATCATTTTGAATCTATAATAGTAGAATCATGTATCCCCCTGAAAAGTCATAAATGAACAAATCAATTAAAGTATCAATGACAAACTGCAGTGTATGAGATAGTTCTTGCCAGACCATTAAATCGTGTGACGGTATGAGATAGTTCTGGCCAGACCATTAAATCGTGTGACGGTATGAGATAGTTCTGGCCAGACCATTAAATCGTGTGACGTGTCTACATCTACATAATATATTTGTTCCTACCGATTATGAAAATGCTTCGAGTGGTATTATTGGTAATGATTTTGCGAACTTTTCGAGCTTGTAATGTGGTCGATGTATGTGGTAACTAGGATTTTACACGTGCCATCCATCATCATATCACCAACATATATAAATCTGTTAAATGAAACACATAAATCATTCACTTCGTCCTTAGTGCATTGCCTTGGGGAATACCTTTAACCAGTCTTATCATTCTGTCCACAGTCATTCCCGTCTCTGACTTGAAAACCTCAGAAGAGACGTCCTAATGACGTAACAATTTTTTTCCTGTCGTTTGCCACGTTCTCCTTTCATTTGTAATTATCATCATCAAGTACCGAGCCAGCTGGCGTATGTGATCATGTCACTCCACAACTTTCGATCTCGACAGTTATTTATCATTTCTGTTGTTGACCTTCTGCAAGCCATTCTCTTAAGCTGTCTGGTATTTTTTCTCTTTGCCTCCCTCCGTATCTTCGTCCCTCAGTTTTCCCAGTTGTTACAACATATTCCAGTTGTTCTCTTCTCATTACATGGCCAAAAAATGATGATTGTTTCTTCCTAATATTGGAAATTAGCTCGCTTTTTGCTTTGACCTTTTTCAGAACATTTTAATTACTCTTATTAGCTGTCCATATAGCCGCGATAGCTCAGTGGTTAGTGAACTGGACTACAAAGGACACGAGGTTGGGTTCGATCCCAACTGACGGTTTTGAGTTCACCCAGCCTTTAATGGGTACCAGATTTCTTTTTGGGAAAGTAAAGCGGCACGGGCGTAATACCGACCACATTACCCCAAAAATCATGTGCTGAAGGTCTGTAAAATTTATGGTCACTACACTATATTCCCTATACGCCACTTGGCGTGACGGGGGTACTTTACTTTTACTTACTTTATTAGCTGTCCATGGTATTCTCAATAATCTTCTGTAAAACCACATATCTACAGACTGCAGTGATTTTCTTGTCTGTTGTCCTATTGTCCATGATTCACATCCATATGTTAAGACTGGCTCTGTAATTATACACTCCCATATTCTTGACCCGGCACGGGCGTAATACCGACCACATTACCCCAAAAATCATGTGCCGAAGGTCTATTATAATTATTGTCACAAATACCATATTCCCTATATGCCACTCGGTGTGACGGGGCTCTTTACTTATATTTTTCACCTCCGACTGCCCGAAGAGGAAGTTCTGGTGCAATGCTATCTACTAACAGATAGTTATATCCCCTCCTACCTTCCCAGTCTTACCGAAGTGCAGTATCAAGTGTCAATCTCGGAAACTGTAGAGCATCTACCGATATTCAAACCGTGTTATATTCGCCTATTGCAAATTGGTATCCTACTTTGATGTGTAAGCAGTTAGGCCCCCCTGTGTCACTTCCAACTTCCACAGCATATACGTTTTACCGTTGCTCTCTCTTTCTCTCTCTACTATTGTACTTTTAATAACACTGTTTATCATATTAATTTCCCTCTGTTTGTACATCTACTTATCTGTTTATAATTTAATCATCTTTTGTACATTTAATCATTTTACTTTTACATTTAGTAACCTGTTTCTGCATTTAATCCCACAATATTGAATATCCCTCTATTTGTACAATTAATAATCTCTTTATTACTTTAATCATCTGTGTGTACATTCAACCCCAATATCTGTCCCCCTAATACCACACATTGTCTACTTAATACTACAATTGCTTACTTAATGCTACAGGTTGTCCATTTAATACTATATTTGCCTACTTAATCCCACAGATTGTTCACTTAATCCCACAGATTGTCCACTTAATCTCACTGATTGTCCACTTAATCTCACAGATTATCCACTTACTCCCTCTTAATCAGCTCACTCAAACTGCCTATTTACCCTTACTATATGTCTACATGCACCCACTCTTTATTCCATTACTCTTACTATATGTCTACTTGCACCTACTCTTTATCCCTTTACTCTTACCATTTGTCTGCGTGCACCCGCTGTTTATCCCTTTACTCTTACTATTTGTCTACTTGCATCCACAGTTTATCAATTTACTCTTACCATTTGTCTACTTGCATCCACAGTTTATCCATTTACTCTTACCATATGTCTGCGTGCACCCACAGTTTATCAATTTACTCTTACCATTTGTCTACTTCCACCCACAGTTTATCCATTTACTCTTACCATTTGTCTACTTGCATCCACAGTTTATCCATTTACTCTTACCATTTGTCTACTTGCATCCACAGTTTATCCATTTACTCTTACCATTTGTCTACTTGCACCCACAGTTTATCAATTTACTCTTACCATTTGTCTACTTGCATCCACAGTTTATCCATTTACTCTTACCATTTGTCTACTTGTATCCACAGTTTATCCATTTACTCTTACCATTTGTCTACTTGCATCCACAGTTTATCCATTTACTCTTACCATTTGTCTACTTGCATCCACAGTTTATCCATTTACTCTTACCATTTGTCTACTTGCATCCACAGTTTATCCATTTACTCTTACCATTTGTCTACTTGCATCCACAGTTTATCAATTTACTCTTACCATTTGTCTACGTGCACCCACTGGTTATCCATTTACTCTTACCATTTGTCTACGTGCACCCACAGTTTATCCATTTACTCTTACCATTTATCTACGTGCACCCACTGTTTATCCATTTACTCTTACCATTTGTCTACGTGCACCCACTGTTTATCCACTTACACTTTACTGATATTCCAAAAACACACGTTGTTTGTCCACACTATTTCATCATTTACACCTACTGTTTTTTAACTTGCACCAACTGCTTCTTCATATATATCCACAATTCATATATCCAACCCCAGTTTCTTTTAACTTATCTGTTTGTCTGTTTACTTCCTACTACTTGTTCTATTGTTTGCCCTTATTACCATCCAGTCTACTTACATTTGTTGTAGTGTGTCTAACTAGTATGAACGATACAAGACATAGACCTGAAAAACTCACACACAGTAACAAATCATCATGATCTTCACCGCCGTCACATCATTATCATCGTCATTAAAAACAGTGACTGGTGTAGGTGATCATGTCTCTCTACAAATTCCTTTCTCTGCAGGTGTTTATCATTTCTGTTATTGTCTCCTTTCTAAGTAATTTTTTTTAGAAATCTCTAATATGTATTTTTATTTGCTCCCTCCTGGATCTATTTCCTTCAGTTTTCCTGTTATCTCAAAGAACAGCTGTGAAATAAAAGACTTATCATCAGCTTTTGTGGCTCATATCAAGATAAAACATTATGAGGTTTAAGTTAACTGTATGCAGTGTGTACCTATAGTTACGCATACTACTCAACTGTGTGTGTTTGTGCGTATATTGTAAATAGCATAGGCCAGCAAAGAATACATTAGATATAGTTTCTTCCATATGCACGCCAGTGTGTATGTTTGCGTGCGTTTGTTTGTTTGTTTGTTTACATTCCTTTATTCATCTGCTTAACAGTTTGAGTGCGTCTATTTGGTGCATGTTGGTCTAGTGCAATGAACTGACCAATCAGGAAGGATCCTCACAATTTTAAAACACTAGAAAGAATATGTTTCACCGTGTTAGAGATTTCCCTGAATATCCTCCCGTTCGTTTGCTTGAAGTGGACATTTCCTACGGGTAATGAAACGGAAGAAGTCGGTAATTACGTTAAATAAGACTTGTTCGTTTGATGGCGTGTTGCAGCGTGCAAGTTTAATCCGTTCAGGTTGGATTTAAGTGCTATAAAATTGGTAAGATTAATCCAGCGGCGGAGCATATATGCATTATAAGGATCAGACGTGAGAGTGGATGATTACGCCTCTGGAGAAATGAGAAATATTGTGCCGAGGCCAAAAATAAAACGAGGTGCTAGATAGAATGGTAATGAAAGACAGAGTTGTATACATATATCCCCTCTGTAAGTTCTAAGATCACATTATACCTGCAACATAAAATGGAACCACAGCTATTATTTCTTCTATCTGACGTGAACATAAAGGGATACTGTTACTTACCTGCAGTTTTTTTCTCTGTCCAAATGTTAAAGATAAGATAGTGATGTTCTTGTCATTGTGTGCATGATGATAACGTTGTTCTTTAGTCATAACATATTTTTATAAAGCCGTGCAACATATAATTTATATGGGATATTTTTCCCCTTAAATAACACCAGGTTTACCGCAACTCTACATATTTATATGTATTTTTATACATAATACTAAATTCATAATTGCTCAACTGTCCATGCCAGTGGAATCATCCGAATTAATATTTCATCTCCCAAACAAAGAAAGGTAGCTGCAGTCCCCATCATAGCAGTACACGCCAAAAGACATAAGGCGAAACCGCACAGAATACTAATCTTACATGCAGTTCACAACTTCAGACTCTTGACCTTGTAAGTAAAAAAAAGTAAAGAACCCCTTCACGCGACGTGGCGTATAGTGAATATGGTGTTAGTGACAATAATTTGTACAGACCTTCGGCACATGAATTTTGGGGTAATGTGGTCAGTATTACGCCCGTGCCGCTTTACCCGGAAACCGTCGATCAGGATCGAACCCGTTCTTGTCCTTTGTAGTCCAGTTCACTAACCACTGAGCTATCGCAGCTCCCCCTTGACCTTGTACATATATAGATTTATCCTCAGCCTTCATCAGCTGTCTCTCCATCGCTGATATGCCTGGACATAGCTCAACTCACTTACATCCATGTCTTCCTAATCATCATCATCATTAAGTGCCGTCTCCGCTTTCGAAGGTTGGCTACCACAGAGTGCCATTCCACTCTGTCTCTTGTTTTGATGGTGCAGGTTGTCATAGGCTGACTTGTCCATCTTTTGATGCTACTCGTCCATTCTAGTTTGGGTCTGCCTCTGCCTCTTTTACCTTGTATCTTCCCTTCCAGGATCACTTCTATTCCCTTCCAGGATCACTTCTAGCATGCTGATGTGTCTTTTAACATGCCCCAAAAATCTCATTTGTCTTGTTTGAATTGTATTTAGTAGTCTTCCAAATGCAAGCTGAAATTAATCTCTGCGTGTTAACAGGCATCTTTATGTTTATTGAAAGCCTTGCTTATTGCAGGTCCCACATACTTGTTTGAACATGCTTAGTTATGTCCGATATCGAGTGTGCTGCCTATTAGATGTAGCTATTTTGTGCTGAACATGCAATGTAAGCCTTACGTTAGGTAAACTATTTTCGAGTCTTTTATGTATTAAGTGGTAGTTATTTTGTGCCGAACATAAGCTTAGGTTAGTTAAACTATTTTTGAAAGTTTTGCGTATTAAGTTTAGTTATTTTGTGCCGAACATACGGTGTAAGCCTTATAGGCAATGCAGCAGGAGGTCGACGCCTGGGAGTCATGACCCAGGCGGGCCCACCTCCCCTAGAGTGCCAAGAAGCTAAACGGCCGAAACACTTGCTCGACGGAAGCCGCTTCTGATGATCAGATTGCCTCCTGCTGCGAAGCTCTGTACAGAGAGTTTCCTACTACTGTCCGCACGATAGACCCGTTCTGAAACCTTTTGCAACATGTTCCATTTTTATTTTTTAATTTAAATGTAATTTCTTTATGAGAGCACTATTAGCAGAGTGGTAGCGCGTTAGCTTGGCAATCGAGCTAACGTGGGTTTGATCGCAGCTTGACGTTCCCAGATAGTTCAACTCAATAAATGGGTACCGAACTCATTGAGCTATGGAACGTAAATATCAACGAAGAAGAGCGAATGTAAGAGAATTTCTCACATACAAATTCTGTGACATGGTTCTCTTATGTTTAAAGCTTCACTCAATCCATCCACTCCTATTCATTCGCGTCTCTGACCTACAATTCTCATAGGAGATGCCATAATGACCTTACCGTTTGCCACGTTCTCCTTCCAATACCAAAAATATACACTCCGATATGCTTGACCCTAGTGAACTGAGCTACTAAGGACAAGAGGTGATCCTGATCGATGGCTTGTAAGTTCACCCAGCCTTAGATGGGGAACTGATTTTTTTTTTCTAAGACATACCGTTGATAATATTATCCTAAAAAATAATGTGCCAAAGGTCTATAAAAACATATTTATATATCATCATCATCAAGTACCGGGCCTAGTGGCGTAGGTGATCATGTCTCTCCACAACTTTCGATCTCGGCAGCTATTTATCATTTCTGTTGTTGACCTTCTGCCAAGCCATTCTCTTAAGCTGTCTGTTATTTTTTCTCTTTGCTTCCCTCTATCTCTTCGTCCCTCAATTTTTCCAGTTGTTACAATATATTCCAGTTGTTCTCTTCTCATTACATGGCCAAAAAATGATGATTGTCTCTTCCTAACATTGGAAATTAGCTCTCTTTTTGCTTTGACCTCTCTCAGAACCTCTTCAGTACTCTTCTTGGCTGTCCATGGTATTCTCAACATTCTTCTGTAAAACTACATTTATAAAGACTATATCATACGTACACCGTATTTCCTATACACCACGTGACGGGACGGGATTTATTTTTTGTTTCTTTTTATGCTTGGCGGTACGTTCACTTATACTGCAATGCTATCTATTAGGGAGCACTGGCTCCCTCACATACACATGCTGTAACTTTTACGGTGAATTTAATGCTTAAGTGATCTACAGTGTTAAAAAAATATGACAGTGTGCATCTCTTACTTTTTATTGACACAACACACAGTTGGAATAATGACTGAAGTGGTTTTTTTTACATTTGTTACAGAAATGTAACAGGGCGCCACACCTGGAGACAGTTCAGAGCTACAACTACCTTGGAATACTATAACAAGCGAAGGAAAATGTAAAACTGAAATAAATAAAAGAGTAGGAATAGAAGAAATTAATTTTAATGTCGTGGAAAATATACTATCATCAAAACAAATAACACCAGGGCTAAACCTAAGAATAGCAAACTGTTATATGTTCTCAACATGAATGCCCAGAAACATGGACATTAGACAAGAAAACAGAACACAAAATTGAAGCCTTTGAAATGTGGATATATAGAAGAATAGGCATAATTGGATAGAAAGAAATTAAAACAAACGATGAAATCTTAAAACAACTAAAGGTGAAAAGAGAACTACTAAATCCAATTCAAACAAGACGAATGAGATTTTTGGGACATGTTAAAAGATACTGCATCCTACTAAAAGTAATATTGGAAGGGAAAATACAAGATAAGAGAGGCAGAGGTAGACATGACTAACATGGACGAGTAACATAAAAAAATGGACAGGTTAGGCTATGACAACCTGTACCATGAAACCAAGAGACAGAGCGGAATGGTGCTCCATGGTAGCCAACCTTCGATGCAGAGACGGCATTCGGTGGTGATGATGATGAAAATGGCTATGAGATTAGTAGAGCAGTAGCTTGAGTAGGAGTAAGAGTTATCTCATGTTATGTTAGGAGGATCATCGCCTGTACTGCAGGCACATCCAAAGGTGATCTGATCTTCTCTCTGAAATACCGAGAACCTACAAGAGATGACAACTGACTCATTTGCATGAACTCCTTGGCACTACCTGGGAATCATACATTGGACAGACGCATTACTGTTTAGGTTTCAGTGCATGAAAGCTAACTTAAGAGTAATATCATCTAATGAGTTATCTCAATGTTTCGTGTCAGATCTGATAGGTCATGAAAAGAGACATCATAGATGGCTCATATCAAGGAATGCTAGTAAATGTATGTTGATAGGTAAAATGTTCGTGTTTTAAAATACATTAATGAACACATGAATAGAAGATACAAGTACTTTAATGAACACTGGAATGGAAGATAAAAATACATTAACGAATCCATGAAGAAAGATAAAAAATTCATTAATGAACACAGGAATAAAAGATAAAAATATATTAATTAACACAGAAATATAAGATAAAATACATTAACACGTTAATATAAGATAAAAATACATTATTTAGCACAGGAATAGATGAAAAAATACATTAATTAAGACATGGATTGAAGTGTGGATTTGGCGGATCAGGACAATTGTTTACCAAAGTCGTGCGTTTTTATTTTCTCAATAGCGAGAGAATAAGTTCAACGAATATATAGCAACGTAGAGATAAGCCGGCAATCACCACATGTTGCCTACATACCAGCTTTACAGTAGCACTGCAGTTATTTTTCTATTCCATGTTCAACCTCAGTGATACAAAACAATCCACAGACGGCAATTTGTGTGTTAAAGTGAAAAGGGGGGGGGGGGGAGATCCTTAGAGGGTCTGTGGAAAGCTGAGGAGAGGGAAGGTAATATGTCTACAGCAAAACGTTGCATTGTCAATGCTGTCGCCAGGTTTTTGGGTCACAGTTTCCATATTATTCTGCGCTTTAGTTGACGTAATGGCGCCTTGATTTAGTTCACTTAAAGGTTGGTGAGACGCGAACGGGAGGACAAATGCAATTTAGGTAGGGAGGATGTAATTAAGAAATGGACTAGTAGGCAAGCAGACTGTCAGAATAAAACGTTCCGTCGGACGGTATTACGTTAACGTTAGCGGAGTCGTGTGCCACATTATATAGGCAAACAGATAGTATACATCGTAGTCATATGTCCTGTCCTGAGTGTGTTCGTTGGCGAGTGACCATGATGCAATCCCAGACTGTCACTCTCCAGTCAATCCATCTAAATAACAAAACAAAAGAAAGAAAAAATAACAATCTGCATGGAGCCCATTGATTTGGTCTAGTAGCGATATATATCTCTCCCTCCAGCACTTCCTCTTCGCAATCTCCAAATCATCTTTCTTATTGTAAAGAAGCTTTGTACTTGATTCCCCTACATCATTATATGCTACGGAGCATCCTTACCTTCAGTATATGCAGTTGCCTATGTTTACTTGCCTGTCCATCTGTCATTCCGCCAATCTTCCACCTACTTGTCAAGTTTTATTTATTATTTTTTCAAATCAGAAAGCACAGCTCGTTATTTTACGAAAGCGATTTTTTTTCGCCCAATATTTCCATCAGATTCTTTAATGATATTTAGAACCGAATTTGTATCAATTATTCTTTTTTTTTTTCATTATCCCTGTAGAGCAAGTCTTCAGCAAACACTTTGCAAGGCGCTTCTTGTTTGGTGACATTCTATTGATAGATGGCTCATGATTTCGCCACATTTTCCATTCCTGTATTAACCTGTCTTCTCAAGTGATAATTTAGTCTTCTCCTTTGTCGCCTACCCTGAAAAGTGAGCACTCTACTAATAGGCTAATCAGTCCCAGTATTATATATATATATATATATATATATATATACACCACTAAGCTATCAAGTATTTTATCTCTTTGTCGTCCGCGATCTCTCTTTCAGTTTATATTGCCAGTTGTAACGAAGTATTCCAACTTTCCTCTTCCTATGATGGCCCAAAAAATGTTGATTGTTTCTTTCTTATATTTTTTAGGAGATCCCTTTTTGTGGTGGCCTCTTTGAGAATTTCTTCATTGGTCTTTTTAGCTGTCCAGGAAACTTTCAACATTTTTCTGAGAAATCTCATCTCCTTGGCCTCTAATCGTCTTTTTATTTGTTTGTCTACTGTCCGTGAATAGCTTCCAGAGGTCAGAATTGGTTGTATATAGCACCGATGAACTCTCTTTCTCACTTCTATTGACATAGATTTGTTGCATAAGATATTGCCAAAAAAAAAAAATATTGCAAACTACCAAAAACACCACAGATCTCCTACTTGTTGCTGTCACTATCAGACACAATTGAATTCTGCTATTTATCATCATCATGTGCCATACCGATTAGCGTAGGCGATCATGTCCTTCCACAATCTTCTATCTACAGTGCATCGTATCAGTTCTGTTGTTGACTGCTTTCCATGCCATGACACCAAGCTAGCTAGTATTTTCTCTCTTTGTCGTCCACGATCTCTCCTTTTATTTTGCCAGTTGTAACCAAGTATTCCAACTTTCCTCTTCTCATGATGTGCCCGAAAAAGGTTGATTGTTTCATTCTGATGTTTTTTAGGAGCTGCCTTTTTGTGTTGGCCTCTTTGAGAACTTCCTCATTGGTCTTTTTAGCTGTCCATGGAACTTTCAACATTCTTCTGAGAAATCCCACCCCTGTGGCCTCTAATTGTCTTTTCATGTGTTCATTTGCTCTTAATTGTGCAAAAAAAAAAAAAAAAACACTTGAAATATTCTCACCAAAATCAAGACAGACAACTCAAGGACAATAAAACGTGATGTGAAACAGGAAGTTGTAAAAGCAACACTGCAAACACACTGGACACAGTATTGATCCTAGTAAAGGGAGACAAATTAAAGTACTAGAAGAATGATTCTCAGAATTGTGAAATGTTTTAATCTCTTTGAAAATGATTTTATGTAGCATACATTGGAAGGTTAAATGTTAATGTTGCATTAAAGAACTAGAAACAGACGCACACACACACACGCATATCTCTCTCTCTCTCTCTCTCTCTATATATATATATATATATATATATATATATATATATATATATATATATGGACATGCGATGAGAATAGCTAATAACCGAATAGCAAAGCAGCCATATGTGGGGAAACAACAGGTAGGAGGGGTAGAGGCCGACCCAGTGAAACATTGAAATGAATATTAATCAAGGAGACAAAGGTAGCAGGAATCGACTCCGTCGTTGAGATGGAGATTCTTGTGCAGAACAGAGACAATTGGCGTGTTTGATAAAAGATCTTTGCAAGGATTGAGACTGCTAGAAAGAAAATTTAGGAAAAGAGAAAGAGTATCTGGGTTTATGGCCTATCGGCCGGCCACGGCTCGAAAGGTCAGTATATGTATATATATATATATATATATATATATATATATATATATATATATATTTAGCACAACACACATCACAGTGCATCTATCATTAGTTCGAGTATTATCAGGACTGCTTCAGTAAATGTTCACTTTCCTTGACCTTCATATGCGAGGCAGCGGTTGTGTCTTCTGTCAAGACCAGACAAATATGCCTTTCATATCCAGACTGTGTTTCGTGTTCTAGATAGAGCTTTCACCAGGGCGACTATGACGGCATGCTCCACCTTAGCATACATCTACCTTAGCGTACATCTACCTTAGCGTACACCCACCTTAGCGTACACCTACCTCAGCATACACCTACCTCGGCATGCACCTACCTCAGAATACACCTGCCTCGGCATGCACCTACCTGAGCATACACCTACCTCAGCAAGCACCTACCTCAGCATACACCTACCTAGGCATGCATCTACCTTAGCGTACACATACCTCAGCATACATCTACCTTAGCGTACACCTACCTCAGCGTGCATCTACCTTAGCATACACCTACCTCAGCATGCACCTTCCTCAGCATGCACATTCTTCAGCATGCATCTACCTTAGCATACACCTACCTCAGCATGCACCTACCTCAGCATACACCTGCCTCGGCATGCACCTACCTGAGCATACACCAACCTCAGCAAGCACCTACCTCAGAATGCGCCTACCTCAGCATACACCTACCTCAGCATGCATCTACCTTAGCATACACCTACCTCAGCATATACCTGCCTCAGCATGCACCTGCCTCAGCATGCACCTACTTCAGCATGCACCTACCTCAGCATACACCTGCCTCAGCAGGCACCTACCTCAGCATGCACCTACTTCTATCGCTGTTTTCACAGAAACTCGAGTCGCACATTTTGAGAACCATTGCGCTATAGGATGAGCGAGCGATAAAGGCACTTAGAGGATCCAGTCGAGGTACTGTATCCGATAATTGTGGGAGAAAAAATGATTGCAATAGCAAGATTGTTCACGTTTGTCTAGGGTAGTCTTAGTCGAGCATTATTGTAGAAGAAAGACAGAATCTGTGTGAGAGAAGCTAGTAACAAAGAGAAACATGGGAAGTGTGAGGTTGTAAGGGTTAATTAGGAATTCTGTCGACATTGTCGATCGATAGGAAATAAAGTCACATCTTCGTAGTAAGGAAACAACAAGTTTGATTCCTTCTGTCTGTTGTGATAGTTTGATTTAGTTGTATGTGTTTATTGTTTACTTTGGTGCATATTATATTTAATTTGGTACGTCTCTCATGACTAATGTCATTTTGTATGCTGCATGTTGTAAATTATACACCAAGTAGAATTTAAAAATGTAAAGAGCCCCGCCACGCCAAGTGGCGTATAGGGAATACGGTGTTCGTGACCATAATTTGTATAGACCTTCAGTACCTGATTTTTGGGGTAATGTGGTCGGTATTACGCCCGTCGTGCTGCTTTACTTTCCCAGAAAAAAATCTAGTACCCATTTAAGGCTCGGTGAACCCGGAAGCCGTCGTTCATGATCGAACCCTACCTCTTGTCCTTTGTAGTCCAAATCCAGTTCACTAACCACTGAGCTATCGCGGCTTCCTAAAGTAGAATGTATTCCAGCATTATCATGTTCCACTGAGGTCAAACACGATTATCAGGACCAAAACACTGCATTTTCCATCTGATACGTTTTACTATTAGTTCTTGCAGGTTTTGTGTATTTATTTAAACCTGAGACTGACTTTAATGGATGAAGAAATACTTCCCCATCAGGCATTATTTTTTTATGGACGCAATCTGGTAAAAAAAAAAAAATAGAATAATAAGACAGATCAGAAGAACAATTACAAGGGAATGCACAATCACGGGACTAAGAAATTGGACCAAGAACTACCAGAATTAGCAGCAAATCATCAATTATGGAGAACTATAACTGTCGCTGGAGGGAGCCGCGATAGCTCAGTGGTTAGTGAACTGGACTACAAAGGACAAGGGGTAGGGTTCGGTCCCAACCGACGGCTTCCGGGTTCACCCAGCCTTAAATGGGTACAGGATTTTTTTCTGGGAAAGTAAAGCAGCACGGGCGTAATACCGACCACATTACCCCAAAAATCATGTGCTGAAGGTCTGTAAAATATAGGGTCACTAACACCATATTTCCCTATACGCTATTTGGCGTGACGGGCGTACTTTACTACTTTTTTATAACTGTCCCTGTATTTTCCGCCCATGAGGAACTAACTACTGATTCCTATCTATTAATAGTTCCATGTATAGTTTTAAGGTTTTCCTCCTTGTCTTTTGCTGTCTAGTATCTAACAGTGAGATTCTATTTGTGTTTGTTTCTGCGTTTATGTTCATATATAAATCATCTCCTTCTCAAGTGAGCACTCGTTGTATTTAATGTGCCGGAATATATTTAATATCTGGAATTATATTTTACATTACAGATATTATATTCAACATCGTATATAATATTTTATATCGCACATGATATTTCATGTCGAACATAATATTACATGTAGAATATTGTATTTCATGACCTGTGTAACAATTCATGTCAAACATGCTATTTTATGTCGAACATCATATCATATGGAACATTTTGATAGTCCAGAACAAATTCGAAGTACAGTTTCACTTAAAAATCCCTATGACGTTGTAAAAACATGTTTGATGATTGATTGTGAAGGCCCGCCATTCTGACCATCTAAAACAAGACGTCTTTCACAAATATCATCATCATGTGCTATACCGGCTGGCGTAGGCGATCATGTCCTTCCACAATCTTCTATCTACAGTGCATCGTATCAGTTCTGTTGCTGATTGTTTCCCATGCCATGACACCAAGCTATCTAGTATTTTCACTCTTTGTTGTCCGCGATCTCTCTTTCTTTTTATTTCGCCAGTTGTAACAAAGTATTCCAACTTTGCTCTACTCATGATGTGCCAGATAAATGGTGATTGTTTCTTTCACAACTATAGTAATCGGTTTTGAGTCAGTAAGTTATTTGCGGGTCATTATCATTGCACTCCGAACATGTCCATATGTGTTAAGATTCCATCCTCAGCAAGTCCCGCAGCGTCCAGCGACTGACGACTCCACTTCTGTGTTTGTTGATAAGTTCTCTTATGCGCCCTCTAAGCCTCTCGTTTCTGGATGTACCCATCTTTATTCTTATCTCTTTCATCCGAAGGAATGACGTGGACCTATGGTTCTTGAAGTCCTGTGCTCTTCCCGCACCTAGTAGGTCATTAATGACGTCCACATTATCCACAGGTTGACCGCTTTCAGTGACGCCACAGTTAGCCAGCCTGTCCGCGCTTTCATTTTCCCGTTTTGATCATAGTGATCCCCTGCATGCATATTAATCAACATGATTTTAAAGTTGCCTTACTTGCAATATTTCTGGAACACAACCGCACTTTCAAATAAATCGTCAACTGAGTTATGTTATTGTTTAGTGTCATATCTAAGAGGTATTAGGAAAGGTCATCAAGGATTGCTCTTGACAAGTGCGCTGTATACTTTTTACCTTACAGTCCTGAACATTCGACTCCAGCTAGCATTTAACGTTCGTCGACCATGTTAAATAACGTTAGTTTACTTGCAACTTCTGGTTACATTTTTTTTTCCTAGCCCTTCACTTTGTATATCGCTCTGTCTCTTTTTAGTCGAATTAATTTTATTCTTTTCATGTATAATTATAGCAACTTTTGGTTTTTACAGGTTCAATACACAATCTTATCTTAGCCGAACAGCTTTTATCTTTTACAAGCTTAATACAGTATCTTCTGTGCCAATCTCTTTTACCCTTTACAAATCTCAACACATAGTCTCTCCTATGCCAACCTTTTCTATCCTTTACATATTCAATACGCAGTCTCTTCTATGCCCACCTTTTTTTACTCTTTACATATTCAATACACTGTCTCGTCTAAGACCAAGCTCTTTTACCCTTTACATATTCAATACACTGTCTCGTCTAAGACCAACCTCTTTTACGCTTTACATATTCAATACACTGTCTCGTCTAAGACCAAGCTCTTTTACCCTTTACATATTCAATACACTGTCTCGTCTAAGACCAACCTCTTTTACGCTTTACATATTCAATACACTGTCTCGTCTAAGACCAACCTCTTTTACGCTTTACATATTCAATACGCAGTCTCTTCTAAAATAATCCTCTTTCTTAGCCTCAACAGGTTAAATATACGGTCTCCTCTCATGCTAACCTCTTTTATCCTTTAGACTACAGGCACGGCACGCAGTCTCTTCTTAACTGAACGTTTACCCTTTACAGGTTTATTTCTTAGACCTCCCATCTTCTTTTATCCCCCTTTACTCTGAATTAATTAGAATTACTTGACCCAGTCATTCAGTGGGCTTTTTCAAGTCAGATCTGGGATTTTATAAGCGCCTTTTCTTGAATACCCCCAGTGTTGAGATGTGTCGCCCTCCACGCGGGAAGTGGACTTAAGTAATACAAAAATCCTTTTGTAAATAGCATTTAATGCTGATATACGTATCAGAGATTTTGGTCCAATCAGAATAGGACAACTTTAGAGGGACTGATTCTCATTGGTTAATTTTTATCCATGAGTCACTTCCAAGCGTTTTCTAGACTTAATTTATGAAGCATTAAATGAAGTTAGACTCTTATTATAATTAAAGAAATGACGGCTTTATTAGCAACAAGAGCGACATAAATTAAATAATCTTATTTATAACATGTCGAAATAAACAACTATATTTAGCATTCTTAAAAAAAAAAACGATAAAAAGAATCGGGTCTGTGTCTTGCTCTAAGCAATGTTTTGTAAAATGCGCCACACACCTCAAATAAGTATGTGTTTAACATATCTGGCATACACTTTCAAACTGTTTTATGTAAAACACAAATCTCTCTCTCTCTCTCTCTCTCTCTCTCTCTCTCTCTCTCTCTCTCTCTGCGATCAGGACTCAATCAGAGTAGGATTCCAGACTCTCACATGAAGTCAGCTGTCAGGTTAAGTGTGTTGATCGCCCCCACAGACAGAACATCACAATTAGAGTCTGTCAGATTCACTCTCTGCTCAGAACACCCGTTAAAACGTTGCACTGTGTTCTGCGCCAGTGGCCCAGTGCATCCGATTTCAGCCAGCATTTTATTCAGGTTAGCTTTCCTTAGCCTTTGATTGTCCCCAATCTTCCTGCAAGGCAGCAAATGATCTTTTCTGTAGGGGGATTCTGCCCTTAGATGGTCGGCCCTCCCAGGTTTACGAGCATCATTTGCCCGAGTCACTAGAGGTGACTAACACAGACATGCACACTCACAGATATGAACACAGACATGCACACAGCGATAAAAAAAATGACATGTTATTTATAAAAAGGTAATAAGCGATTAAAAAGTATGTGTAACATTTATAACACTGCTATAAGTAAGTAAAGAACCGCATCACGCCAAGTGGCGTTTAGGGAATATGGTGTTAGTGACCATAATTTTTACAGACCGCCGGCACACGATTTTTGGGGTAATGTAGTCAATATTACGGACGTGCCGCTTTACTTTCCCAGAAAAAAATCCGGTACCCATTTAAGGCTGGGTGAACCCGGAAGCAGTCGATCCGGATCGAACTCGACATCTTATCCTTTGTCAAACTGCTATAACAAAACCGTAATTCGTTCATAAATAAAACTATTAGAATCCTATATTTAACATTTCCAAACAAATAAAATAAACGACATGACATTAATAGATATTTATGGAGCATGTATGGAGAAGAGACGGGGTAGAATTCTTATAACTAAATGTCCCCTCCAAGCCTTAATAGGCGTATGGGGATCTCAGTGAGTGATAATATTTTTCTATGACATAGTTTTTGTGTGATGTGGTCGGTATCTTGTCAGGCCGCCTTTACTTCCCAGAATAATCTCTGGTACCCGTTTTTAAGCGCTGGACGAACCCTGTAGTTTTGTTGGTCCGAAAAAAAAATTTCACCACCTCTGAGAATCAAACCCGGATCCTTGTGATCAGGAAGCGAGCACACTACACACTCATCCACCGAGGCATGCTTATTTACAGCAGGAAAAATTAGAAGGTGGGAAAGATAGAGGTAGAGAAAGGGAAAAGATGCTGGATGTTTTGAAAGCGTGACAAAGGGGTAAGGCCATTGGTGGTATTGTTGTATAGCTCACAGGATCTAGGGTTATGTAGAGACATGACCTTCAACCCCTGGCGGCCGGCACCGATTCTATATCTATCTATCTATCTATCTATCTATCTATCTATCTATCTATCTATCTATCTATCTATCTATCTATCTATCTATCTATCTATCTATCTATCTATCTATCTATCTATCTATCTATCTATCTATCTATCTATCTATCTATCTATCTACCTACCTACCTATCCTACTACCTACTATCTACCTATCTATCTACCTACCTACCTACCTATCCTACTATCTACCTACCTACTACCTACCTACCTACCTACCTACTATCTACCTACCTACCTACCTACCTACCTATCTATCTATTGTATTCCA
Organism: Megaustenia siamemsis; assembly: GCA_032433765.1. Lineage (NCBI taxonomy): Eukaryota > Metazoa > Mollusca > Gastropoda > Stylommatophora > Ariophantidae > Megaustenia > Megaustenia siamemsis. The sequence goes on along the minus strand of JAVIAB010000125.1, from coordinate 73,674,530 downwards.
AAGCCAGAGGCGGCGCACCAGGCATTTTGCCTATTTTTTTTATATATTATATTATTATTATATAATATTTTAATAATTAATATTATTATACACAAGAAAATCACTGGAGGCTGTAGAAATGTGGTTTTATTGAAGAATTTTGAGAATACCATGGACAGCTAAGAAGAGTAATGAAAACGTTCTGAAAGAGGTCAAAGTAAAAAGAGAGCTAATTTCCAATATTCGGAAGAAACAATCATCATTTTTATGGCCATGTAATGAGAAGAGAACAACTGGGATATATTGTAACAACTGGAAAAAATGAGGGAGACGAAGAGACAGAGGGATGCAAAGAGAAAAGATATCAGACAGCTTAAGAGAATGACTTGGCAGAAGGTCAACAACAGAAATGATAAATAACTGTCGTGATCGAAAGTTTTGGAGAGACATGATCACTTACGCCAGCAGGCCTGGTACTTGATGATGATTATTATACTATTATTTAATTATAAATTATAATTAAATTTATAATTACATTTATAATTAAATAAAGAAATTATAGAACTATATATATATATATATATTATTATTATTGTTATACACTCTTGTGTCTCACGATCTTTGCTATCATGTGTTAGACCTTGCACAAGACCCGACTTGTATCTCTCCACACGCCCCTGTTCTGGGCGAGTTAGTCTGTCGCGGTGATGGTGCTGATGCCTGCTGTTTTTGCCTCTCACCTCGGTATTCTTTTTGTGTTGTTCTCGTCACCAGCCTCTTATTCTTTTACCCTCTCCTCTGTTTCCCCTTTTGATAGCCTGCTTTGATATTCTCTTGTTGACATCGGATGAACGTGATTAATCAACAAGAATATCACTGCAGAGGAATGTTGAGATTACCATGGGCTGCTGAAAGAAGTTGTAAAGACGATGTAACAGCGTGATAAATAGAAGGAAAAAGAAACAGAGGAAAACAAAGTCAAGAAATGCTAGTAACTATAACCGTCGAGTCTGGCAAAGAAATAAACAACGTCCATGGATCACCAACTTATAGCAGAACGTGGAGGAGCATGAACGCCTACGCCTATACATCATCATCATCATCATCGAGTGCCTTCTCCGCAACGAAGGTTGGCTACCATGGATCGCCATTCTACTCTGTTTCTTGCTTTGATGGTGCAGGCTGTCATAGATTGACTTGTCCATCTTTTGATGTTACTCGTCCATGTTAGTCTTGGTCTGCCTCTGCCTCTTTTACCTTGTATTTTCCCTTCCAATATTACTTTGAGTAGGCTGTTGTGTCTTTTAACATGCCCCAAAAATTTCATTTGTCTTGTCTTAATTGTATTTAGTAGTTCTCCTTTTTATTTTCAGTTGTTTTAAAACTTCATCGTTTGTTATCTTTTGTTTCCATCAAATTCTACCTATTCTTCTATAAATCCACATTTCAAAAGCTTCAATTTTCTGTTCTGTTTTCTTGTCTAATGTCCATGTTTTTGCACCATACAGGAATATTGAGAAGATGTAACATTTTGCCATTCTTAGTTTCAGCCCTGCTGATATTTGTTTTGTTGTTAGAATATTTTTCATGGCATTAAAATTACTTTTTGCCATACCTATTCTTTTGTTTATTTCAATTTTGCATTTACGCCTATACACGTGACATCAAATTAAGATGAGCTTGACTCATACAACAACAAATAGTAATGTTACCTTTATCTTGCAATTAATTGATTGGCTGACTATTGACTCAACAGTTTTTTTCTCTCTCTTTCTTTATGGGTGTCACTCAATGACGAAATACCATGCTATCTTATCTCCAGATGTTGCTTCCGTTTAGTGTTCCATATTCGTCTGATTTCAAAAGTAATAAACAGACATTTGAAGTAATGAAGCGGGATGGAACTGCAATAATTGTATCTGCATTATGTGAAGCACGTAATGGTTCCAAGCAGGGAGGGGGATGTATTTGTTTTATAGCCATCACTAGTATATTAGGACACTGTCCATTAGCAATCCGGTCTGTTCTCTGATAACACAGGAAGATCTCAAGCATAAGTGCACGAATTCTGTACCATCGGCAGTGTCGATGTATTTTCAGAAAAAAAAAAGTTAAATATTAATAAAAATTGTTAAATATTAATAAAGATTGACAACTATTAATACAAATTGTTAAATATTACTAAAGATTGTCTACTATATTACTAAATATCATCAAATATTACTAAAGATTGTCTAATATTACTAATGATTATAAAATATTACTAAAGAAGGTTAAATAGTAATAAAAATTGTTAAATTTTAATAACGATTGTTAAATATTGATAAAGATTGTTATATATTACTACCTATCTATCTATTGACCTTTCGAGCCGAGCCAGCTCATAGGGTATAGACACATATACTCTTTCTCTTATCTATTTTTTTTTATTTCTAGCATTTCACAATCGTTCTGAAATTATTTTATCAAATCTCCCCTTTTGTCTCTGTTCTGTGCAAGCAACTCTATGTCACTGAGGGAGCCGATTCCTGCTGCTCTTGCCTCTCTGATCAATATTCTTCTCAGTGTCTCTCTGGATCGGCCTCTTTCCTCTTACCTGTTTTTCCCTCATGAGGGCTTGCTTTGTTATTCGGTTATTATCTCTCCTCATCACATGACCTACATATGACCATCGTATTTTCTTGATTACTGAGGATATATTAGTGGTTGATTGGCGATTTCTCTAATTTCTTCGTTTGTTTTGAATTCGTTGCATGCTATACCAAGTATTTTCCTTAGACATTTATTTTCGAATGGGTTCAATTTTGTTTCTATGTCTCTTGTTGTTTTCCAGCTCTCACATGCATACGTAAGGGTAGATAACGTTTGATTTGCATAGTCTAAGTTTTGTGTTTGTATTGATGAGTTTTGATTTCTATAACTTTTCAAGGCTTCTGAAAGACATTGCTGCTTCAGCTATTCTGATTCTAATTTCTTTACTTGTATCCCCTTCCCGATCAACGTGACTTCCAAGATAGATAAAGTGATCGATCTCTTCCACTGGTTTATTTTCCATGTATATTCTGTCATCTGTTGGAATTAAGCTTTTCATGACTGTAGTCTTTTCATGATTGATCTCAAGCCCAATTTTGCTGGCTATAGTTGATGATAGTTCATTTGTGTTTTACTGCATCGTTTTTATCTAACTATTTATGAGGACTATGCCATCAGCAAAGTCTAGGTCCTTCAAATAGTCTCCTTGTATCCATTCGATACCTTTATTACCAGTGCAGCATTTCTTCATTATGAAGTCCATAACAACTCCAAACAACAATAGCAATAAAATGAATCCTTGTTTAACCCCAGTTTCTATTGGAAAAGATTCACTCAGTCCTTCCTCTGTCCGAACTGCACATGTGTATCCATCATACATGTCTGTGATAATATTTATGATTTTTTATGGTAAGCCGTATTGCTTCAGACTTTTCCACAAAGAATCTCTATGAATGTTGTCGAATGCATTTTTGAAGTCAATGAAGTTGCTATATATTACTAAAGACTGTCAAATATGACTAAATATGGCAGAAATGTTTTTTTTTCTCAATTTTAGGTATTTGACGTTAGTTGGTGCGTTTATATTTTCAGCTGTCTAATCGAAGCGCGTATTTAAAAACAAAAACAAAACACACACACAAAATAATTTTGATAACTACTTTTTTCTTATTGAACTGAAGCTCACAAAATTACAGAACAAGACAACAGTTAAGGATGTTTCAAAATTGCGAAGATGACATAATCCAGCCACTTAATTCATCTTTGTCACTGACCCATGTAGTTTACCCTCTGTTTATTTCTAGCGTAAAAGTATGCCCTGATCTTATATATAAAACAAAGCTACAAATGTACATTATGTACATATCTGTTACATCCATAACAAGGTAAGGGTAAAGTACAAGACTTGAATCCGCGTCTTAGCACGCAAATTTTCACCTAGAGTGTTTTCGGAGACTTCTGGGTAGTGTCGCTTCAAGCATCGAAACTCACGATGCGAGGCGGGATTCCTCACCTTCCCAGAGTACTATACCATAGTACCCATTTCTGCCAGCGGCTGGGTCGACCGCGGGGGAATTTTATTTCCAACTACCATTACAACTCACACTGCTTCCAGCCGGAATCGAACACGGGTTGTCTGAACGTCGATAGCCCAGTCGGGTGGTTTTCCCAACCAGACTACCGAGGCCCCCTATATCCATAACAACACCTTATCAATGTCAATACAAATATTAACAATATATTCAGTGAATCGATAATTCATTACCGAATCCAGGGATTCTGATCATGTCCTCCGGTCGACATGGCCGAAATGAAAAAAAAAAAGAAAAGAATACCTGGTGTATTGTTAAGGATAATGAGCCATCCGTTTCGAGAGCCGGAGCTTATAAAGATAACCTGATAAGAAAAGGGGGTGGGGGAGGTACAGGACTTCACTGCTTAATGGGAGAAATGTTAGACACAATGATATATTTATGCTGTACATCCGTCCGCATGATGAGTGTATCTATGGGTGCATGAATGACCTCTCCTTCTTCTTCTTCCTCATTTGCCATTTATCGTCGAAGGGGTCAGAGACGGCACTAGGTTTACTGGCGTCCTGGGAATGCTGATCCTGGGCGCCCTTTTTACTATTTTATTCATTATTTTCACATTTTCTATTTTGGGAGATCCTTGAATGCGCCCTAAGCACATGGCGTGCCCCGGGCAACTGTCCGAGTAGCCGGTACCTTGTGCCGGCCCTGGAGGGGTTATATAATTTTCGATCTTTTGCTCTTTTGTTGGCCCTTGTTGCCGTTGTTTTCTTTTTCTACTAATATTCCACCAAGTCATTTATTTTCGTAGTCGGCCCTTGAGTCTTGTATTCTCGCAAAGTTTATTAATGGCTTGTTGTGTTGTGTTTTGAGCTTTCTGCCGCATCATGTGTCCAGACTATTTAATCAGTTTAATCTTTTTATATTGCTATGTGTGAGTGTGTGTCCGTCGGGGTGTTTGTCCATCTGTGTATCTAGATGTCATTTTACGCCTTCATAGACACATGTCAGCCAGTTGATGTCGATGTTCAACTGATAACTACCAGGCGCTCTTATACCCAGTGAGAATCTTCTCATATGACCAATGTGTTTACCAACAAAGTAATAACAGATCAGGCAGCTGAATGAACACAGCAGATTTATGTCCTTTCTTTGTAACTTCGAAGATTACCCGAGTTGGGTTAGCGCGTCATAGGCAAAGTCATCATCATCAGTACCATGCCTGCTGGCGTAGATGATAATGTTTTCCACAACTTTCGATCTCTATAGCTATTGTTGTTGATCTTCTGCCAAGCCATTCTATTAAGCTGTCTGGTATTTTTTCTCTTTGTTTCTCTCTATCTCTTCGTCCCTCAATTTTCTCAATTGCTACAATATATTCCAGCTGTTCTCTTCTCATTACGTGGCCAAAAAATGATGATTGCTTCTTCCTCATATTGGAAATTAGCTCACTTTTTACTTTGGCCTCTTTCAGAACGTTTTCATTCCTGTTCTTATATGTCCATGGCATTCTCAACATTCTTCTGTAAAGCCACGTTTCTACAGCCTCCAGTGATTTTTTCGTCTGTTGTCCTATTGTCCGTGGTTCGCATCTATATGGTAAAGACTGGTTCTACATAACATTTAAGAACTCTTATTGTTGTTTCTATTGTGAAAAATGGGTTGCACAGTATCTTCCATTATTTTTTGGAAAGCTGATTTTGCTTGAGCCATTCTACACCTCACCTCTGTTGCACATCTACCACCTGAAGTTAACATTGTTCCCCAAATATTTAACATATACAAATTACCAGTCCCATAATAAACCTACCAAAATAGGCAATTAGCGATAAGAAAGAGACAAAAATACAACTTTTAAACTTGGCACTAGGAACTAAGGGCGTATGTATAGATGCATACACGCCACATACATGTAACAGGTTGCAGACCTGCAAAATGAAGCTTATAAGTGATAATAGTGACATGCCATATTCTCAAAGACCTCTGTTTTACGTGAATGAGATTAGAATGGATATTCTGTTTAAAATTAAAGGGAGACTAGTGAAGCAAAATGGCGCTCGCATGGTGAAACGATAACGATTTGTGTAATAGGAGAAACCAGATTGAGACAGCTGCTGACATTTGGTTTTAGGTAATAACATTGTGTAGAGTAGTTGAGTAGTAATAACATTGTATAGAGCAATTGAGTAGTAATAACATTGTATAGAGCAATTGAGTAGTAATAACATTGTATAGAGCAATTGAGTAGTAATAACATTGTATAGAGCAATTGAGTAGTAATAACATTGTATAGAGCAATTGAGTAGTAATAACATTGTATAGAGCAATTGAGTAGTAATAACATTGTGTAGAGCAATTAGTAATAACATTGTAGAGCAATTGAGTAGTAATAACATTGTGTAGAGCAATTGAGTAGTAATAACATTGTGTAGAGCAATTGAGTAGTAATAACATTGAATTATGTCGTTTTTGCAGTGCCTACTGTAAAATGTTTAAAATGAATGTCGAAGATGAATTTTTTTTTTTTTTTTTTTAATGGCGGACGATATAATTTGAGAGACTCGCGTAGATTTCCTGCTCTGGTCAATCTGGACCGAGGGTAACGAGATCGCTGACTGGTTGGCGTGGACGACGTTAATAATGGGAACATTGATTATTTTCAAAGAGGGAATAATGTGGTGACTTAGTTATCGCTATTGGGGAAAGAACACAATGATTGATGTGACTATAATTCATAGAACTCCACAGTTTAGAGAATATAGAATGGGACTCGTAAGAAGCTAAGGTCGAGAGGACAAATCTTCACGTCACGGTCATTCGTCCTCACGATCGCTGGTCCGTCGTAAAAGGAGCACAAGTTGCGATGCATTACATTTTACTACGTAGTTAAAACATATTTTAGTTTTTCAGCTCCACACATTCAAATTTGCCAATATTTATACCTGTTACTATCAAAGTTTACATACTGGGTCAGATTGATCTGTCAGCCTGTTTTTTCAGCTACTACAGCGCCTTGCCTGTACGTTTGTTTTAGCCATTGACGAGCAGGAAATGCGTCGACACCACCCCATTCTGGTTCGGACGCCGGTTCGAATCCTGGTAGGGTAGAAAATGGTGTTTCCATCAGAGATTAAATAAATAACCCCGACACGGATAGTTCGTACCGTGGCGATAGCACTGAATAAACAGACTCTCTCTTCTCTCTCTATCTCTCTTTCTCTTTTACCCCCCCCCCCCCCCACAAAAAAAATTGTCAAGAGATATGATAAATGCCGTGAAAGTAGTTACTTTCTCATAATATACATTTTTTAAAATGTAATTTTTTATTGTTTTTTTTCCATTATTCTTCTTCTCCTCCTCTTCTTTTACTCCTCCTTCGTCCTTCCTTTTCGTCTTCTACGTCGTCCTTGCTTATATCACCTCCGTCCCTCTTCCTCTTCTACATGCTTTAATTATTGTTCTTCTTCATGTTTCTCTTTCATTTCCTTTTCCACTTCAACATACGTTTCCTCTTCTTTTTTCACTTCCACTTTCACCTTTTTCCCCTCTCCCACTTCTTCTTTCAATTTCTCTTCCACTTCCATTTTCGTCATCTACTTCCCCTTCTTTTTTCAATTTCTCTTCCATTTAATTTCTTCCTTATATTATTCTTATTTTTCTACTTCTTCTTTTCCCCCTTCTACTCCCCTTTCCCTTCACACCTGTCCTTTCCCTTAATTTCTTCCTCCTCCTCCTCTTCTTGTTCCTTGTTCCTCCTCACTTCTTTTTCTTTCCCCTATACTTCTTCTTCCTTCTATACTTCTTCTTCCTCCTAAAATTTGTATTCCTCCTATCCTTCTTCTTCCTCCTATACTTCTTCTTCCTCCTAAAATTTTTATTCCTCCTACCTATCCTTCTTCTTCCTCCTCCTATACTTCTTCTTCCTCCTAAAATTTTTATTCCTCCTACCTATCCTTCTTCTTCCTCCTCCTATACTTCTTCTTCCTCCTAAAATTTTTATTCCTCCTATCCTTCTTCTTCCTCCTCCTAGACTTCTTCTTCCTCCTAAAATTTTTATTCCTCCTATACTTCTTCTTCCTCCTAAAATTTGTATTCCTCCTATACTTCTTCTTCCTCCTAAAATTTTTATTCCTCCTATACTTCTTCTTCCTCCTAAAATTTGTATTCCTCCTATACTTCTTCTTCCTCCTAAAATTGTTATTCCTCCTATCCTTCTTCCTCCTAAAATTTTTATTCCTCCTATCCTTCTTCTTCCTATACTTTTTCTTCATCCTAAAATTTTTATTCCTCCTATCCTTCTTCTTCCTATCCTTTTTCTTCCTCCTACACGTCTTCTTCCTCCTAAAATATTTATTCCTCCTATCCTTCTTCTTCTTCTTCTTTTACTTTTTCTTCATCCTAAAATTGTTATTCCTCCTATCCTTCTTCTTCCTCCTATACGTCTTCTTCCTCCTAAAATTTGTATTCCTTCTATACGTTTCCTTTCCCTTAAATTATTTATTCCTCCTATCCTTCTTTTTCCTCCTATACGTCTTCTTCCTCATAAAAATTTTATTCCTCCTATCCTTCTTCTTCTTCCTCCTATTCTTCTACTTCACTACAAAGTTCGCTCTTTGGTCAACTTTCTTCATCGTCCACCCTAAACAAGTCCTTGTTTACAGTAAATTACTCCACTCCATATGTGCTTATTGTAAAAAAAAAAAATAATAGTGCCCACCTTTAACCTCACAATATGTGTTTATAAATAATTTGTCGTTAATTTAAAAAATACAAAAGTGTAATACAATTTAGTAATCTACAATGGTTTTTTCCCCACATTTTTATCAATTACATTATACGCATTAAGCGTGCATTACATTGCTTATAGAACGCGTACTTTTACGCTCACAAATGACATGTTTATGTGTGCTAGCCAGTTCGCTTATTATTGATTTCCTTCCTCTCCCCACTCTATTGTATTCCTCAATTCTTGGTATTGTCTGGCTAAAAAAAAAAAAACGATTGCTTACATGTCCCGGTCTAAGATGGCTGTTTGCCAGTCTAATCGTTGGCTTCTTTGGATTCTCTGTTTAATCGGACATCAAACTGTCACAAGTGGGGGAAATAACAGTTTTTTATTATTTATTTTTTTTATACTGCGGTAGTGAAAAATGAAAGAGGAAGGAGAAAGAGGGATACAGAGAGAGAGAGAGAGAGAGAGAGAGAGAGAGAGAGAGAGAGAGAGAGAAAAGAGAGAAAATGGGGGAATCTGAAATTGAGAGTTAAAGAAAGTTTTGAGAGAGAAATGTCCAGAAGTTGATCTTTGCTGAGATTTAAGAGAGAAACAATGAGATGATATGACAAGATCGTTAAAGGAAGTTAAGAGAGAGATAGGCGGATGGACCAGACAAACAGACAAGAAACAGACATATTTATAGTTAGAAAAAAAAGATAAGAGGAGAGGAAATATGTGTTTAGTGAGAGATAGAGAATGAAAGAGAATGATAAATTATAGTTATTAAATGAAAAAAAAAGATACAAATGTATTGACAATTAGAAAAAAAAATTATAAAGGATAGACAGACAGTCACAGGCTGGCAGGCAGGACAGACAATTTTCCTGTTTTCTACATACTTCTCTTTCTGTTCACTTATCAGTTAATTACTTTTTAAGTTAATGTATATCAAATATATGTCTGTGCCGGGAGCCCCGATAGCTCACTGGTTAGTGAACTGGACTACAAAGGACAAGAGGCCGGGTTCGATCTTGACCGATGACTTCCTGGTTCACCTAGCCTTAAGTGGGTACCGGATAATTTCTGGGAAAGTAAAGCGGCACGAGCGTAAAGTAAAGTAAAGTACGAGACTTGAACCGGCGTCTTAGCACGCGAGTTTACACCCGTATGTGCTCGGCCGCCTATCCAGAAATGTTCGGAGATTTCTGTATTCTAAGTATAGTGTATAGTATAGTGTTATAGTGTCGCCTCAAGCATCGAAACTCAGATGCGAGGCAACATTCCTCACCTTCCTAGGGTATTACAGGCCGTTGGCAGGTACCCTGGTACCCATTCTGCCAACGGCTGGGTCGACCGTGAGGGAATTTTTTTTCTTCCCAACCACGAGTACAATTCACACTGCTCCCAGCGGGAATCGAACACGGGTTGTCCGAACGTCGGTAGTCTAGTCGGGTGGTTTTCCCAACTAGGCTACCGAGACCCCCTAAACGCACGGGCGTAATACCGACCACATTACTCCAAAAATCATGTGCCGAAGGTCTGTACAAATTATGGTCACTAACATCTTATTCCCTATACGTCACTTGGCGTGATGGGGGCATTTACTTTTTACTTTTTTATATATCTGTATCTGTTCGTTTGTCTGTTCATTCGCCCCTTCCTGTTTTGTCTTGTCTTCTATCTATCTATTTACCTTTCGATCTGTAGCCGGCCCATAGGGCATAGACCCAGATATTCTTTCTCTTATCTAAATTTTTATTCTAGCAGTTTTCAATGCTTGTTAAATTATTTTATCAAATCTCACCATTTGTCTCTGTTCTGTGCAAGCAACTCTATCTCATTGAGAGAGCCGATTGTCTTGTCTTACCGATCTATAATCAATTTACCTAACCGACTGTCCACTTCCTACCTATCTACCTCCACGTTATCTGTCTGCTTCACTGTATCTCTGTCTGCATTTTGATTCTCGCACAGACCGCCAGACGTGATGCCAAATACATTTCAAGAAATGGACATTTGATAATCTGTGAACACAGCACGCCTGCTGGTTTTTATATGAAAGTAGTATTTTAGTTATAGATGTGCAAATTTCTGGAACATTTTAGGATGTAGATGTCCGGAGTCTAGAATCTTCCACTCATTTCTAAATTGATATTTTTAAAATGTGCTCCTAGCTTTGTGACACCACATACAAAAATGTTTGAGGCACCACATACAAAAGTGTTTGAGGACCCACATACAAAATGTTTGAGGCACCACATACAAAAGTGTTTGAGGCACCACATACAAAAATATTTGAGGCACCACATACAAAAATGTTTGAGGCACCACATACAAAATGTTTGTGACATCACATAGAAAATATTTGAGACACCACATACAAACTTGTTTGAGGCACCACATACAAAATGTTTGTGACACCACATAGAAAATGTTTAAGGCACCACATAGAAAAATGTTTGAGACACCACATACAAAATGTTTTTAGCCACCACATACAAATGTTTGTGAGACCATATACAAAATGCAAAACACTTTTTATTAGCGAAAGTAAATATTTGTATGAATGACATTTTAGTAGAATAATAAAAGTAAAAAAAAAAAGTGATGAGCCCAGTCAGGCCAAGTGACGTATAGGGAATATGGTGTTAGTGACCATAATTTTTAATAGACCTTCGGCACATGATTTTTGGATAATGTGGTCGGTATTATGCCCGTGCCGCTTTATTTTCCCTGAAAAAAATTCGGTACGTTCTAAGCATTTAGGGCTAGGTGAACTCGGATGCCGTCGGGCAGCATAGAACCCGACATCCTGCCCTTTGTAGTCCAGTTCACTAACCACTGCGCTACCGCGACTCCATTAGTAGAATAATACTCCTAACTAAATCATTTAAGGTTGGTAGTTTTGAGTGTTTCGTGGTTGCTGTATTCATTTTGTAAACACGGCAGTTTTTTTGTTTTGTTTTTTTTTAAAACTGCTTCGTTGCTACTTCATATCAACTTCAATGTCTAATAGAAAAAGTATGCGTATTTGATATTTCTGATCAACTAAAGTATCAGTGACAAACAGCTGTGACAGTACTGGCTAGCACAGACTCCAATAACATATTTTGTAAACATTCAACATTTGGGACCATGTTTTCTGCCCTGTGTTTAGTCTCAATAAATTTCAGGACATTTTGCCAGATTTTACTGTCTGTTTGCGAGAGCCAACTTTAATTGAATAATGTTCTAAACATTTATCAAAAGAATACTTGACACTTGCATTCCATAGAACTGGCTTTCCTTAATTTACTGTAAAGAAAAGTATCCGTTGAGAGAGAGAGAGAGAGAGACCATTAGCAGTCACAAAAGGATAACATCTCCCACATTTTGAAGGAACTAGATACTACAGTACATTATAGGAGACTAAAGTACATTATATGACACTACTATATATTATAGGCGATTACATTACAGTATAGGAGACTACAGTACAGTATAGGAGACTTCTGTGCAGTACAGAAGACTGCAGTACAGTATAGGAGACTTCTGTGCAGTACAGAAGACTGCAGTACAGTACAGAAGACTGCAGTACAGTATAGAAGACTGCAGTACAGTATAGGAGACTTCTGTGTAGTATAGAAGACTGCAGTACAGTGTAGAAGACTGCAGTGCAGTATAGGAGACTACAGTACATTCTATGAGATTACAGTATATTATAGGAGACTACAGTACATTCTATGAGATTACAGTATATTATAGAAGACTGCAGTACATTATGGGAGACTACAGTACATTATATGAGACTACAGCGCATTAATCCCGATTACAATAATGCGTAGGAGACTGCAGTACATTTACATAATTGTTTCTCCCTAATATTGGAAATTATTTCTGTCTTTGCTCTGGGCTCTTTCAGAACGTTTTCATTACTCTTCTTAGCTGTCCATTTTCAACATTCTTCTGTAAAACCACATTTCTACAACCTCCAATAATTATCTTGTCTGTTGTCCTATTGTCCATGATTCATACCCATATGGTAAGACTATTGTACATCATATTTAAGATTTCTTTTTCTTGTTTAATATATGGTAAATGTAACAAAAACTACAGTAGTATTCTCATACGCTTAGCAAGGCCTGGAGGGTACCTTTATTTTTACTTTTTGTTTTTTAATGTTTAATTTTTAGAGCTTCGGTGAGTGAGAGGTTAGAGCTTCGGTGAGTGAGAGGTTAGAGCGCTCGGTGAGTGAGAGGTTAGAGCTTCGGTGAGTGAGAGGTTAGAGCTTCGGTGAGTGAGAGGTTAGAGCTTCGGTGAGTGAGAGATTAGAGCTTCGGTGAGTGGGAGGTTAGAGCGCTCGGTGAGTGAGAGGTTAGAGCGCTCGGTGAGTGAGAGGTTAGAGCGCTCGGTGAGTGAGAGGTTAGAGCGCTCGGTGAGTGAGAGGTTAGAGCTTCGGTGAGTGAGAGGTTAGAGCTTCGGTGAGTGAGAGGTTAGAGCTTCGGTGAGTGAGAGGTTAGAGCTTCGGTGAGTGAGAGGTTAGAGCTTCGGTGAGTGAGAGATTAGAGCTTCGGTGAGTGAGAGATTAGAGCTTCGGTGAGTGAGAGGTTAGAGCTTCGGTGAGTGAGAGATTAGAGCTTCGGTGAGTGAGAGGTTAGAGCACTCGGTGAGTGAGAGGTTAGAGCGCTCGGTGAGTGAGAGGTTAGAGCGCTCGGTGAGTGAGAGGTTAGAGCTTCGGTGAGTGAGAGGTTAGAGCTTCGGTGAGTGAGAGGTTAGAGCTTCGGTGAGTGAGAGGTTAGAGCTTCGGTGAGTGAGAGGTTAGAGCGCTCTGTGAGTGAGAAGTTAGAGCGTCGGTGAGTGAGAGGTTAGAGTTTCGGCGAGTGAGAGGTTAGAGCTTCGGTGAGTGAGAGGTTAGAGCGCTCTGTGAGTGAGAAGTTAGAGCGTCGGTGAGTGAGAGGTTAGAGTTTCGGCGAGTGAGAGGTTAGAGCTTCGGTGAGTGAGAGGTTAGAGTTTCGGTGAGTGAGAGGTTAGAGCTTCGGTGAGTGAGAGGTTAGAGCGCTCTGTGAGTGAGAAGTTAGAGCGTCGGTGAGTGAGAGGTTAGAGTTTCGGCGAGTGAGAGGTTAGAGCTTCGGTGAGTGAGAGGTTAGAGCTTCGGTGAGTGAGAGGTTAGAGTTTCGGTGAGTGAGAGGTTAGAGTTTCGGTGAGTGAGAGGTTAGAGCTTCGGTGAGTGAGAGGTTAGAGTTTCGGTGAGTGAGAGGTTAGAGCTTCGGTGAGTGAGAGGTTAGAGCTTCGGTGAGTGAGAGGTTAGAGTTTCGGTGAGTGAGAGGTTAGAGCGCTCGGTTCCTGATCAGAAAGGTCTGGATTCAATTCCTTTTAGTGGCGGATGTTTCTTTTTCTGACCGACAAGAATCCTTGGTTCACCTAGCCTCTAACAATTGGTTCCAAAGATTTGTCTGGGAAGTAAAGGTGGCCTGGCGTTATGCTTACGTCATGAACATTGTGGCGTGGGTCATGGCGAAATTGGGTCACAAAAACCATATTCCCCATACGTCTAACCAGACGTGGTGGGTACATTTATTTTATTTCTTTTTTTTTAGTTTTAGTGATTAATTGTTAAAGCTGTACCCATTTTAAGACTTCGGGGGACTTGTTGATCTCAAGGTAAGACGCTGGTCTCGAGACAGGGAGGTTGTGAGTTCAAATCTCGGCTCGACGAGTTGGGATTTTTATTTTGTGTTTTCTTTCTGCGGCAACCACCCCTGGTCTCAGCAGCGATACCCGTCTTGGAATGTCAATTACTCAACGACAGGAAAAAATATGAGTACCTCCAAAGTCGGAGTTATCTGCCTGTACGGCGAGGAACCCCTGTGCACACGGCTGCCAGGGAAATAAAAATACGGGCTCACAGGCAAAATTCAGTTCCTAAACTCTAAGGACTTCGCCCGAGATAAAAGCTGGCGAACGAAAAAACTTGTAGACTTCTTACACAGCTATAAAAGTGCAGAGGAAAGATACAAGTACAGAGAAAAGATAAATGTACTAACAAGTGCAGCTTTTATGGCGACTTTACGTATTGCCTGTATTATCCAGTCGCATCTGAACCCCTGCAGACCTCATAAAAATGATATATGTTGAATATGTTTATTTTTTTTGAAGGTGTACAATTTGCAGGTCTGCGTCAAGATAATTTTGTCAAGTGGCGGGTGGTGCGTGCCAGACCTCGGCTTCGCAATGAAGACTCACTGGACCGATATCAAAGTGTTCATTGTGCATGTGTTGAAATAATTCGTCTGTTCTTTGTGGTGACAAATTGGCTTAGAGAGGGGAACGAATACAGAATTAAAGAGATTAAGGCAGAGAGAAGCTTCAGACCGTTACAGCTGATAATACATTATATTTTAGTGTCTTGCTTATTTGCTACTTGAAAAAAAAGCAAACTTGTATATAATTTTTATATTATATATTTATATTGATTATTCGAAGTTATGTATTCAATTCTAGTAACATTCGTTGTTAACAGCTGAATATTTAACATTTTATAGTATTTTTGCAACGTTGTGCTACAATTAAATGCTAGATCTGGACGCAGACTCAGTGACAATTAGAAAAAAAAAACAAATACTAAAGTGAAATGTGTTAGACGCATGATAAGAACAATCCTGACAGATGAAATAAAATGTGTGGAGGTGGGGGGGGGGGAGTTAAGAATAATACCCGCCATTGAGAATATAAACAACAAATAAAATTGTCTGGTCTTGAGATAAGACAGAAATCTCCAAAAACACAATATAACGAGTCTTTAATTAACGTTGCGAGAACACCAGACCCAAGGGCAGACCACGAAAAATATGGATTGATGGAATGGTACAAAAACTCAGAAATATAACAGCAGGAGAAATACCGCGACATCTCTCTTTCTATCTCTCTCTCTTTCTCTTTCTCTCTCTCTCTCTCTCTCTCTCTCCCCCCCCCCTTTTCCCCCCAGCGCTGATAGGCGGTAACAAAGAAGACGATTAAGGTAAAAGTTAAAAAAAAAAGTAAAGTAATCCCGTCACGCCAAGTGGCGTATAGGCAATATGGTGTTAGTGGACATACATTTTACACACCTTCGGCACATGATTTTTTGGATAATGTGGTCGGTATTACGCCCGAGCCGCTTTACTTTCCCAGAAAAAAAATCAGGTACCCATTAAAGGCTGGGTGAACCGGAAGCCGTCGGTGGTATCGAACCCTACCTCTTGTCCTTTGTAGTCCATTTCACTAACCACTGAGCTATCGCGGCTAAAATTAAGGTAAGAACCTTAAATGTGTCGGTTTTTTTTTTACGCTTATTCTCTAATAAGCAAATATCTACACGTATTAATCAACTAAAATGTCATGAGATATCAACTAAAATATAATTAAAATATAATATCATATCATTACTTAGAAAGTAGGTAAGAAAGAAGAAGATTAAGGTAAGAACCTTACATATGTAAGTTTTTTAAAACGTTTATTTTGTGATAAGCATATATCTAAAAGTATTAATCAATTAAATTATCATTAGCACCAATAATAATTCAGCTAGAAAATGCATATTTTTGTGAGGTATCACAAACTAAAACCACTTCATCAAATATCACTTTTCTTCTTGACCGAAACTTAGAAGATTAACTGCAGCTCTAACTATAGTCACTGCTAATTTTCTAGATATAACTAAAGTGCCACTTAAACATTGTAACAAACAACCGTACCGGAATGATATAATCAAGAGTTAGCCTGTGGAATCAGTCACTGAGTGTATCATCAAGACAAAAATAGAGTAGAATGACGTTGCATGACAGCTAACATTCAATACGAAACGGTACGACATTACGAAAACTATCATTGTCATGTTTGTTCATTGATTTTTCATAAATTGCGCAATCGGATAAAAACACCTTTGTTTTTTTTTTTTCTACCTGAAGTGTTCTGTTTCGTGTGTTCATTACAACAGATTTATACAAAGCCTTTTTGTGTGTGTGCGCGTGTTAAATTGGTTCTCTGTTTTTCTCTATCTAAAATGGACAGATTCTAACAATCCAAATCCAGTGTAAATTCTACGTGTGACACCAACGTTTTGTCGATTTACTTGTTCTAACTTGGGATTTTATTTCACTTCAATTATTGTTGTTAGGATGAACACTGGACGAAGCTATACTTGTTCCGACACACCCCCACCCCTTTTTTTCTTCAATAATCTCGCGTTATCCGAGGAGAGTCCTGAACGACGTGCACGAACTCCTCATAGACGGCATGGGATCCACGCTGTGGCCAAGTTTTTGCTGGCAATTTTGCCACGGTAGCAGCCACATGTATGGCCTACTCTTTTCGATTTTAACTGCTAAATGTTCTTTAACGTGCGCGAGTGCACACGGGACCTCCTGCTTATTGTCGCTACCCGATAGAACTAAACATCCGATCTCACTACTCTAGAGATCATTGTAGGATAATGCCATAAAGAAACTATGGCTTAACTATGTTCAATTTTTTAAACATCACCACCGCATCTGGTGGGCTTTGAACCAAGGCAATTTATGTCGTAAGGCCGATGTCGTACCGCTAGACTACCCAGCGCCCCTCTTTACTTCGGTTAGTTCAAATCACATGGATATCTTCTTCTTAACCTTCCCCTATTGGGTGGACGTGTATGCGCTCTGTCGCTAGTTTACGATGAAGTCGCAATATATGTGCTTTTCTACCCAACACATTCATTGTCAGCATGGATAGCGTTGTTTTAAGAGTTTTTGTACGGATACCGATCATTTTTGGCTTTTTTTGGTGTGGAAATGTGAATGATCACACAAAATTGTGCAGCACCACCACACAAATGTGAATGATCACACAAAATTGTCGAGCTACTACCACACATAAATGTGAATGTTCACACAAAATTGTGGAGCTACCACTACGCATAAATGTGAAGGATCACACAAAAATGTGAATGATCACACAAAATTGTGGAGCTACCACTACACATAAATGTGAAGGATCACACAAAAATGTAGAGCTACCACCACACAGAAATATGAATGATCACACAAAATTGTGCAGCACCACCACACAAATGTGAATGATCACACAAAATTGTGCAGCACCACCACACAAATGAATGATCACACAAAATTGTGCAGCACCACCACACAAATGTGAATGATCACACAAATTTGTGGAGCACCACCACACAAATGTGAAGGATCACACAAAAATGGGAAGGATCACAAAAAAATGGGAAGAATCACACAAAAATGGGAAGGATCACACAAAAATGTAGAGCTACCGCCACACATAAATGTGAATGATCACACAAAATTGTCGAGCTACCACCACACACAAATGTGAAGGATCACACAAAAATGTAGAATTACCACCACACAGAAATGTGAGCGATCTAACAAAAATGTAGGGCTACCACCACACAGAAATGTGAAGGATCACACAAAAATATGGAGGTACCGCCACACATAAGTATGAATGATCACACAAAATTGTGGAGCTACCACCACACAGAAATGTGAACGATCTCACAAAATTGTGAACGATCCGACAATAAAAATGTGAACCATCGCACATAAATCTGAACCAAAGCACACAAAAGTAGACGTAACTTAATTATTTTTTGCGTTATTGATATTAAGTTAATTTTTTTTATTTTTAGAAGAAACTTCTGTTTAAATTGACTAATGTGCCATTATTTCTGTGGAATATTTGATGTTCTCCCCAAAGAGACATTCGATTATTTGTTGTTATTGTCTGTCACAAAATTACTCGTGACTTCCTGCCATAACGGATATCGTCTACATGAAATACAAGAAAAGTCACTCTCGACAAGTGCTCGGGTCTTGCCCTATCCAGACTGTTGTTTGAGCAGAGCTGAGTATCATTTTCACGTGTTTAGGATCGACATTTCTTAGATTTGATATCTCACCGGGGTGGAATGACGAATAACCAGAGAGAAAGGATTAAGGAGAGAGCAAGGGTGAGGGAGAGAGAGTAGGTGAGGGAGAAAGAATGTATGTGAAGGAGAGAGTGTGTGAGGGGGAGAAAGGGTGGGTGAGGGAGAAAGAGTGTGTGAGAGAGTGTGTGAGGGAGAGAGAGATAGAAGGTTTGGAGGAAAGAGTGTGTGTCTGGGAGAATGAGAGTGTATGAGGCTGAGAGAGTGTGTGAGTGAGGGAAAGAGGGTGGGAGAGAGGATGAGGGCGGGAGAGTTTGAGTGATAGAGAAGGTGAAGGGGTGAGGAAGAGAGAGTCGGTGAGGTAGAGAGAGTGTGAAGGAGAGAGAGAGTAAAAACAACTATGTAGTTGTATTGATAAAGATATGTATGTGTGTGTGTGGGCGCGCGCGTGCGTGCGTGCGTGTGTGTGTGTAATAAAGGCAACTGTAGATTATGCAGGAGGAGATGAAGAGAATGCAGAAAATGAAAGTAGAGCGAAACTGAGAACGGTAAAGAGGCGAAATAAATAGTACAGAATAGAACGAATGATCAGTGCCATTGTTTGGTAACAAAAACATACAAGCGATATATTTATAGAAATGTGTTGCTATAACCTAAAGTAGGACAATCTTTGATCTTATCCAATACAATATCACTGTTGTATGGTGTCTTCTACCTCACCATAACAACCGTGCATTTTCTCTTCTACAGCTCTGTAGAATCTTTTCCTGGTAGATTCAGCAACATTACATCGTATTTGCTTAGTATTTTATTTTACTTCGGATTATCTTTGCTTACTATTTTCTACTCACTAAATAATTTTTGCTTATCTTCTGCTGCTTTGTATATATTTTTTTTAAATATATATATATCTCGTACCGCATTATACACTGTATGTTCATTTTTTTGGGTACTTTCTGCAGCATTGTGAATTTTTTTCCCTATCCCCTGCATCACTATATATTTTTCGCCTGGTATGTTCTCCGACATTGTGGAATTTTTATGTGGAATTTTTACATCATCTGCAGCATTGTATAATCTTTGTCGTATCTTCTACAGCATTGTTTGATTTTTGTTGCATCTTCTGCAGCATTGTATAATCTTCTTGATTTCATCTGCAGCATTGCATAATCTTTTTTTTAATAACTTATGCAGAATTGCATAATCCCTTTGATAACCTCTGCAACGTTGCATAATCTTTTTGATAACCTCTGCAGCATTGTATAACAGTTTTTATAACTTATGCAGGACTGCATAATCTTTTTTATAACCTCTGCAGCATTACATAATCTTTTTTATAACCTCTGCAGCATTACATAATCTTTTTGATAATCTTCTGCAGCATTGCATAATCTTTGATAACGTCTGCATCAATTGCAGCATTGCATAATCTTTTTGATAACCTCTGCAGCATTGCATAATCTTGTGTATTATCCTCTGCAGCAATCGCATCATCTTTGGATGTTATTTAATTATTCTTGCTTTGTATCTTTAGCATGATAACATGGTCTTCTCTTGATATTTTATGCAGTATACTATCGCACGTAATCTTTGCCTCGTATCTTCTTTAACATTGCATTATCTTTACTTGATATTCTATACCATATAGAGTAATTTATGCTGGATATCTTCAGATAAAAAGAAAATAACATTTAGCTAGGTCTCTATGTCCTAAGATGTGATAATCAAAACATGAAAATAGGTTCCGCTAGCTATTTCGCAAATGACAACTCGTCCTACCTTCAACAAAGCTCATCCAACAAAATATGTCATAAAAACGTATAAAACACTCATGTGTTGAATAAGATAGACAAAATAGAAGTGAAAAAAACATGATTCTCACATTTAATGCTCTGTGGTTTTGTATTTGTTATTTTCTGTTGAAATGAACTTTCTGCGTTCGATCTCAGAGGGGAAAGAAGTAGACATTTTTTGGAAGAGAAAATAACATTCCAGCAGCGTGAAGAGTGAAAATAAATAAATGTAACTGACATCACAGATGGGGGAAAAAAGTTTACGCAATTCGTGGGTGGGAATACGCGTATGAATCAGTGTAAAGCGAGGGCTTTCAACGAATGAGCTTTTGATCAAGGGAGCAGCGAGGAGATTGACAGACGGGGTGGAAAACGTCGTCATTATTGTAGATAAACGGTAAAGAACAAAAATTAATATGTGCATTATGTGTGGAAATAGGAGCATAGAAATCACGTATTGGGAGAATTTGCTGTTGTTGAATGGCAGTGTACATAAAGACCAGATTGTTATCGTTTATGCTGTGGTGGGCTCGGTGATAGATAATGAATTCAATACGCGCCTTGAAGTGTCTGCTGCAATGAGAGCATGAGTTTAGAGTAGAACTCTTGAGAAGGATAATGTTTGACTTACGAAGTGAACTTTTCTATTCTATATATTTATATATATATATATATATATATATATATATATATAATATATAGAGATATAATAGGAGAAAAGAGTCAAGGCCATATACCGCAAATGCACATTGCTAGTTCTGTGGATGGATCTGTCTGTCCAGGATTGGCAAATTCAGACACCAGAGGAGATGTTCAGTAAAACATTATGACAGTAAAACAGTATGAGACACTAATATTTTACCAAACTACTGACTTATCATGATTTCTTGCTACGAACCGTCTGTCTGTCAAGACACAAAAAGTCATACATATATATACACACACACACACACACACACATATATATATATATATATATATATATATATATATATATATATATATATATATATATATATATATATAGAATAGTTGTGTAGCTCTGTAGCATTTCACACCCCTGGGTCGCCCATTTTTAATTATTACCGCTGATAATTTCAGAGAAAGAAAGGCGCTCTAGTGTAGTGCTGATCTTTGTATTCTTAAAGATGCCAGTGGATTAAAACAAACTGGTTAGTAATTGCAATATGTTCTATATTACTCAGCCGGGACTTGACTGATTCCTTCCTTCCGTCCTTCCTTCCGTCCTTCCTTCCATCTATCCTCCCTACCTCTCTCCCTTCCTTCCTCCCTCTCTCCCTTTTTCCTTCCTTCCTTCCTTCCTTTTCATATCTCAATAACTAACGCCCCAGACTTTATTGTTGCGTCTGTGATGGAACCAAATATGTCAGACTCACATTCAATTCGGTGCACGACGTATACAATCACCATTGCTATATTGTTATTCGTTTTCAGTGATACCGGGGCCTTCCATAACCAAATGATCCATAACCAAATGCTATTTGGAATTACCATTGATTACATACTGAATAGATGTTGCACAGACATTAATGGCAATAAATGGTGCGCCATGAATTACGAGGAAGATCTAGATTTTGCAGATGATATAGTGCTCCTAAGTGACTATATCAACAAGTTGCAAAATATTGCAGATAACCTTTCATCTATGACGAAATGAATAGGACTTGAAATCAATAGGGATAAAACAAAAATAACAATATCCCGGAGAGCAATATATATATATATATATATATATATATATATATATATATATATATATATATATATATATATATATATATATATATATATATAAAGATATACCACTATATATATATATATATATCTTGGTAGTAATATAGATCAAGAAGGTGAAACAAGGAAAGAGATCAGAAGTAGGATAGCAAAGGCGCAAGCAAATTTTAAGAACCTAGACAAAATATGGAAATAAAAAATACAAAGCAAGGGAACTAGAATATTCAAACCAAACATATTATCAACCCTTATCTACATATGTGAAAGCTGGAAAAAACAACCAAAGCGACTGAGAGAAAACTTAACGTTTTTGGAGAAAAATTCCTAAGAAATCACTGACCAGTTCCCGCTTGTTATATCCAGTTGCTAGAGGGATCGAAATCACTGACCAGTTTCCGCTTGTTATATCCAGTGGCTACAAGGATCAAAATCACTGGCCAGTTCCCGCTTGTATATCCAGTCTCTAGAAGGATCAAAATCACTGGCCAGTTTCCGCTTGTTATATCCAGTCGCTAGAATGTTCAAAATCACTGGCCAGTTTCCGCTTGTTATATCCAGTCTCTAGAAGGATCAAAATCACTGGCTAGTTCCCGCTTGTTATTTCCAGTTGCTAGAAGGATCAAAATCACTGGCTAGTTCCCGCTTGTTATTTCCAGTTGCTAGAAGGATCAAAATCACTGGCTAGTTCCCGCTTGTTATATCCAGTCGCTATAAGGATCAAAATCACTGACCAGTTTCCGCTTGTTATTTCCAGTTGCTAGAAGGATCAAAATCACTGGCCAATTTCCGCTTGTTATTTCCAGTCTTTAGAAGGATAAAAATCACTGGCTAGTTTCCACTTGTTATTTCCAGTCCCTAGAAGGATCAAAATCACTGACCAGTTTCCGCTTGTTATTTCCATTTGCTAGAAGGATCAAAATCACTGGCCAGTTTCCGCTTGTTATTTCCAGTCTTTAGAAGGATAAAAATCACTGGCTAGTTTCCACTTGTTATTTCCAGTTGCTAGAAGGATCAAAATCACTGGCTAGTTTCCGCTTGTTATTTCCAGTCTTTCTATCTATCTATTGATCTTTCGAGCCGAAGACGGCACATAGGGTAGAACCACAATCTCAAAAATAGAAACCTTGCGTGCCAAAATGGCACATATTGCAGAGATCACTGCTTCTAAAATCTATGGTCTGTTTCCATAACAATTATTTTTACAATGATAGCTTGTCAAGCCATCGATCAACCTCCTTAGTCGCCTCATACGACATGCCTGGAAGGTCACAGTGTCACTATTCTTTACATCCCACATAATAGGGCCCCGGTAACACACGGGCTTTTTCAGTCTTTAGAAGGATAAAAATCACTGGCTAGTTTCCACTTGTTATTTCCAGTTGCTAGAAAGATCAAAATCACTGGCTAGTTACCGCTTGTTATTTCCAGTAGCTAGAAGGATCAAAATCACTGGCTAGTTCCCACTTGTTATATCCAGTCGCTAGAAAGATCAATATCACTGACCAGTTCCCGCTTGTTATATCCAGTGGCTACAAGGATCAAAATCACAGGCCAGTTCCCGCTTGTATATCCAGTCTCTAGAAGGATCAAAATCACTGGCCAGTTTCCGCTTGTTATATCCAGTCGCTAGAATGTTCAAAATCACTGGCCAGTTTCCGCTTGTTATATCCAGTCTCTGGAAGGATCAAAATCACTGGCTAGTTTCCGCTTGTTATATCCAGTCGCTAGAAGGATCAAAATCACTGGCCATTTTCCGCTTGTTATATCCAGTAGCTAGAAGGATCAAAATCACTGGCCAGTTTCCGCTTGTTATATCCAGTAGCTAGAAGGATCAAATTTACTGGCCAGTTTCCGCTTGTTATGTCCAGTCGCTAGAAGGATCAAAATCACTGGCCAGTTTCCGCTTGTTATATCCAGTCGCTAGAAGGATCAAAATCACTGGCCAGTTTCCGCTTGTTATATCCAGTCTCTAGAAGGATCAAAATCACTGGCCAGTTTCCGCTTGTTATAATCCAGTAGCTAGAAGGATCAAAATCACTGGCCAGTTCCCGCTTGTTATATCCAGTCTCTAGAAGGATCAAATTTACTGGCCAGTTTCCGCTTATTATATCCAGTCGCTATAATGTTCAAAATCACTGGCCAGTTTCCGCTTGTTATATCCAGTCTCTAAAAGGATCAAAATCACTGGCCAGTTTCCGCTTGTTATATCCAGTCGCTAGAAGGATCAAAATCACTGGCCAGTTTCCGCTTGTTATATCCAGTCGCTAGAAAGATCAAAATTACTGACCAGTTCCCGCTTGTTATATCCAGTCGCTAGAAGGATCAAAATCACTGACCAGTTTCCGCTTGTTATTTCCATTTGCTAGAAGGATCAAAATCACTGGCTAGTTCCCGCTTGTTATATCCAGTCCCTAGAAGGATCAAAATCACTGACCAGTTTCCGCTTGTTATTTCCAGTTGCTAGAAGGATCAAAATCACTGGCCAGTTTCCGCTTGTTATTTCCAGTCTTTAGAAGGATAAAAATCACTGGCTAGTTTCCACTTGTTATTTCCAGTATTTCTATCTATCTATTGATCTTTCGAGCCGAAGACGGCACATAGGGCAGAACCACAATCTCTAAAATAGAAACCTTGCGTGCCAAAATGGCACATATTGCAGAGAACACTGCTTCTAAAATCTATGGTCTGTTTCCATAACAATGCTTTTTACAATGATAGCTTGTCAAGCCATCGATCAACCTCCTTAGTCGCCTCATACGACATGCCTGGAAGGTCACAGTGTCACTATTCTTTACATCCCACATAATGGGGCACCGGTAACACACGGGCTTTTCCAGTCTTTAGAAGGATAAAAATCACTGGCTAGTTTCCGCTTGTTATATCCAGTTGCTAGAAGGATCAAAATCACTGGTCAGTTTCCGCTTGTTATATCCAGTCGCTAGAAGGATCAAAATCACTGGCCAGTTTCCGCTTGTTTTATCCAGTCGCTAGAAGGATCAAAAGCACTGGCCAGTTTCCGCTTGTTATATCCAGTCGCTAGAAAGATTAAAATCGCTGGCCTGTTTCCGCTTGTTATATCCAGTATGCCCTAGCATCTTTGCAGTTTACGCCATAGATTGCCTATTTTTGCTTTTGAGACACTTACAGGTCACTTACATTTTAGTAGTCTCTAGTGCCCCCTTAACCCGATATAAGCTTGGTCTAGTTTCCTCGTCCAGAGTAAATGAGATAGCTAAATCTGTGGGTCTTTTCCCCGACAGTAGATGCGCGCGTGTGTGTGAGTTAGTTAGTTAGTTAGTTTAGTTTAGTTTAGTTCAGTTTAGTTTAGTTTAGTTTAGTTTAGTTCAGTTTAGTTTGTTTAGTTAGTTAGTTATTGGAGGGTGTCAGTGCTTGTTTTCCATTTTCTCATCTTTAAATTTATGAATTTCTGTGATATTTCAAGTCATTTCACTTTAATATTTGTATACGTTAATTTTTCACTCTTCAATTCTCTTTCGTCTCTCTCTCTCTCTCTCTCTCTCTCTCTATACATACATATATATATATATATATATATATATATATATATATATATATATATATATATATATATATAAACATTGTGCACTTCTTTAAGATTTTCTCTTTTACTATCCTTTCTGCTAATAAACATTCTTAAATATTTATAGTTTCTGTTACGAACTCCATCTCTTTAACTAGCTGGGTCTCTTTTTCTTCCTTTTTTTCACATCTTTCTTTTTTCTTTGCTTTGTTTCACATCTTTCTTTTTGTTTTTTCTCCCCACTCCTATTGCTATTTGGTATTTCACATCTTCCTTGTTTAACTCACTTTCACGTTTTCCTTGTTATTCTCGCTTTCGCTTCGTCTTCTTCTTTCCTTCTCATACTCCTTTATTTTGACTTTCTCTTTTCTGCCTCACTCCCTCCTTCGTTTTCTCGATATCTGTCTATTTAATTTCCATCTCTCTATTATTTCTTCCCCATCTCTACCTCTCTACCCCTTTTATCGCACAAGTTCTTGACATACGAATTGCGAAACACATATACAGAGCACATACACGACAGTAGTGCTTTCTTTTTGTGCTCTTCAAAGGTTTTGCTAAAGGTTGCAGCCGGTCGGAATATATTTCGTCATCAAGAAATTATATCTAAAAAGAACAAGCAGTTGTTGCGTCAAATAAATTAAAGATAATTAAAGCAATGCTGTAACTGAACGTTGCACATATCAAATAGGTAGAGAAGAGTTAGAGGAACATAAAGAAGATTAATTATATCATGTTTATAGGAATAGTCTTCCTTAGAAACCCCTAAGAATATAAGTGACAAACCCTATATCTGTATAAATATTAAGTTAATATTGCTGAGCAATTTAATTCAACAGCGATTATCTCCATGTTTTTTTTTAAATGTATTATAGTTGTATTCTTATATAAATATTGATAAAACCGTAAATCTATCGGCAGTAGGAAAAATGGTGAAGAAAAGTGTGTTTTATTTCTTTTAGGTTTTTACTTTTATATTGTGAATATAATTATTCTTATGATAAATGTTATTTAAAGAACGTCGTAAGTTATAGTCTTTATACCTTTTGAGTAAATATTGGAAATGGCATAAACCTATCGGCAATTCGGCAGTATATTCTTAGATAAAGGCAAATTATTGTCATTATATTTTAATACCATTTATATATATATATATATTAATAGTACTACTTCTCCAACAACTTCAGGGCGCATGTCCTTTGCAGAACGTTGCATTCACCACAGTCTATCTGAAAGATTCTGTCTTTGGCCAGGTTACCCACTTATTTCTTGAATACTTCCATCCATCCATCCTTCCACCCACCCACCCGTCTGCCCATATATATAGCAAGGCTCCAGACAGCAACATAGCTGAAAGTTGCTAGCGACATATCGCTGATGGCTTGCACCAGGATCGGTGAATCAGAACCAACACACCCTACTCCATCCCTTCGCGGTGCCTCTGGAATCATAAAGAAACTATGGCTTGCATGGTCAAGCAAGTAGGTATCAAAGTGGTAAGGCAACTCGGTACTAAAAATGCCGTGCTGAAGTCGGATGCATTGGATCGAAAGGCGGAAATACTACGGAAATACTCAAACCTCAACACAACGACGTATCTGCGCCCACTTTACGACCTTTAAGGACGGATGACGAATACATCAACCAATTCCTTTAGTAGTCATCGGGTGAACATCTGAAAGAAAGAAAGAAGAAATAAATAAAGAAAGAAAGTTTCAGTGTTTTACATGATTTATGCTTCCATTTTTCTCTCAATGGTTGAATGTAACTGTTGGTACGTTATTGAATCATGCTTTGGTATATTACAGCTACAAGATAACAACGTAGACCATCATGGCTTCCAACTAACAATCTCTTTGCTTATAAAACAGGGTAATTGCATCACCGTGCAAAGGGTATGGGGTTAGTTAACGCCATTGAAACTCTATAAATATACCAGTTCGATATTGTTAATTGACAGCACATTCATTATCAGTCATTGACAACGCATTCCTTATCATTGTCATTGACAACGCATTCCTTATCATTGTCATTGACAACACATTCATTATCATTGTCATTGACAGCACATTTATTATCAGTCATTGACAACACATTTCTTATCATTGTCATTGACAGCACATTCATTAGCACTGCCATTGACAACGCATTCCTTATCATTGTCATTGACAACACATTCATTATCACTGCCATTGACAACATTTTGATATCACCTTTCTTTTTTTTACACACAAATAGATGAAAATAGTGTTCAATCGAATCCTCTTCCTATGGATGTAATTGAATTTTAGAAGAGTTGCTGTCCTTTAAGATGACAATGTATGTGGCTCGTTTTTCATACTTTTCTTAGAGTATTGATAACACAGTAAGACTCACATTAGCATACTTTGATATCAGGGGTATTTTTTTTAAAGATCTAAGTGGGTGGTGGAGGGGAGAACTAGAGGTACGACGTCGACCTCTGGAGAAGAAGGATCCAGGTTCAAGCCCACCATGCCGTGGTGATTTTGTTTTTAAAAAAATGGGGAAGTCAATTAATATGCAGTTTATTTTCTTGGTAGTGTGATCCGATATCTAACCCTCTCGGATAACGGCAATAGAGAGAGTTAAAGAACCCTTGGCAGTTAAAATCTAAAAACGTAGTCTATAAATTTGACCGCTGCACGGGCAAAAATATAGCTGCACCGTGGATACAAAGCCGTGCTATGGAGTTCGTTCTTGTGGGTCATGATTCTCCACGAAATCTTTCTCGAGATTTTCCAGATGGATGTAGTGTCTGTATTCGTCCGGCATGCAATGATGGTGATGATCCTAGCACAAACAACCATACATAAGTGTGGTATCCCTGTACGAACTATCCCTGTACGAACTATATGAATATCAGTTTAATGTGAATGAATAGATTTTTTAATTTAATTTCTCCCATGATTATAGTCAACATTTTGTCGGTGCAAAGTCTTTAAATGTTAATGAATACTAATAATTGTATCTTATCTTATCTTGTCATGTTATGTCATACTTTCTCTTGTCATGTTATGTCATGTCTTCTCTTGTCATGTTATGTCAGGTCTTCTCTTCTCTTGTCATGTTATGTCAGGTCTTCTCTTGTCATGTTATGTCTTCTATTGTCGTTTGTGTTGTGTCATGTCTTCTCTTGGCATGTTATGTCAGGTTTTCTCTTCTCTTGTCATGTTATGTCAGGTCTTCTCTTGTCATGTTATGTCTTCTATTGTCGTTCGTGTTGTGTCATGTCTTCTCTTGTCTGTTTGCCTGTTAGTCCGCCCCCCCCCCACCTTTTCCATGCGCAGCACGGTGATCCTTCTTACAGTTGTTTGTCATAATACACGAGTTGATTTGCTCATGTGTGTCTTTACATACATATAAAATGCCAATACTTCTATTATAGATTCAAATATTTAATCACAAAAGTTACAAGAAGGGGTGTCTTAAAACTTTTGTGCTTAAAATTGAAAATTACTCTCCCGAAACTCTCATATTTGCCAATCTTTAATTTGTGTATGTGTTACAATCGTTCTTCTGTTTCTTTTCTCTTTCTCTCTGATACCTAAAAGGTGTCGTGGTTTATATCATTTGTCGTTCTTGAGCTGCTCGAACTATCTGAATTAGTGATTTTCCTTTGTTGTTACATGTCTCTATCACTGCATCTATCCATCTTCTTCGAGGTCTTCCTCTTGGTCTTTTTCCATGCATTCTCGAGAAAAACGCACTTGATGGTGATTGGTGAGGATTCATTCTGACCAGGTGGTCCAACCATTTAAGGTGTTGTTGCTCTCTATATATTCTTGGCAAGGTTTTATTCCTACCATTTTTCTTATGGTTTCATTTGGTATTCTATCTCTTCTTGTTTTGTTTGTTACTTTTCTCGAGCATCGCATCTCACATGTATTGATCTTTCTTAAACGATCTTACGATCGTTAACAACTAAAATATAAATACATAAATATTTACCGTAGCTCTTGAAACATGTTGAATTGTGTGCCCCGTGTCATAAATTAAAACAAAACCACTTCCATCAAATATCAATGAAGTGAATGGAATAAACTCTGACATCGTCATTTATAAGCGCTGAAAATTTTCAAGATTGGAACTAATGGCTGTGTTATCTATCTGTCTATAGCTCTTCGCTGATCTGTCTTCTTAAGCTCTGTCTTTCTTTAGCTCTTCGCTCATTCCTACCTCCTCTATCTTTTTATAGCTCTTCGCTCATTCCTACCTCTTTAGCTCTGTCTTTCTGTAGCTCTTCGCTCATTCCTACCTCCTCTAACTCTATCTTTTTATAGCTCTTCGCTCATTCTTCCCTTCTGTAGCTCTATCCTTATATAGCTCTTCACTCATTCCTACCTCCTTTGGCTCTATCCTTATATAGCTCTTCGCTCATTCCTACCTCCTCTAGCTTTATCCTTATGTAGCTCTTCGCTCAATCCTACTTCCTCTAGCTCTATCTTTCTATAGCTCTTCGCTCTTTCCTACCTATCTAGCTCTATCTTTCTATAGCTTTTCACTCATCTCTCTCTCTCCTGTACCTATGACTACTATTATTCACTGATTTCATTTCCTGTATTTTTTCTTTTCGTTCGCCAACTTTCACCTCTGACGAAGTCCCTAGAGACTAGGAACTGAATTTTGCGTGTTAATCCGTTTTTCCCTGGCAGCCTTGTGGACAGGGGTCAGGCTGATAACTCGATCTTCAGAGGTACTTCGTCCATGAGTAATTGACGTTT
Organism: Megaustenia siamemsis; assembly: GCA_032433765.1. Taxonomy (NCBI): domain Eukaryota; kingdom Metazoa; phylum Mollusca; class Gastropoda; order Stylommatophora; family Ariophantidae; genus Megaustenia; species Megaustenia siamemsis. The sequence goes on along the minus strand of JAVIAB010000125.1, from coordinate 73,644,050 downwards.
CAAGCCGGGCCTCGGAACTGAAGGTGGAACCAGTGGTGGTTGCCGCAGAGAGAAATCATAAATAAAAATCCCAACTGATGCAATCGGGATTTGAACCCACAACCTCTCTGTCTCGAGGCCGGCGTCTTGCCTCGAGACCAACCAGTCCCCCATGGTTTTTTTTTTTCTGTATTGCGATCAGTCTAGTGCACAATAGTCAATACTTTTGCTTCCACTCAGTATTACACCCATCACTAATTTAAATTCGTAGTCACCATGTACAGCTTGTACACAATTAGTGCTTTTCAGTTTCAGTGCTTATAATGGCAGTCCTGGAGGTCTTGTAAGAAAAGTATCTAGCATTTGGTTGTGGAATAGGAATAGTATGGAACACTGAAATCCAGTGCGTCCTGTCGCAATAGTGTCTACCACGTGAATCCTCAATGTTTCGTAATAAGAGTATATAATCAGGGATCATGGCGTGCCCCGTTATAATATGATCTAACACGGAAACCCTGAAGTGTCTGGTAATAATAGCATCTAACATGGAAGTTCTTGAATGTCTCCTAACAATAGCATCTAACATGGAAGTTCTTGAATGTCTCCTAACAATAGCATCTAACATGGAAGTTCTTGAATGTCTCCTAACAATAGCATCTAACATGGAAATTATTGAATGTCTCCTAACAATAGCATCTAACATGGAAATTCTTGAATGTCTCCAAACAATAGCATCTAACATGGAAATTCTTGAATGTCTCCTAACAATAGCATCTAACATGGAAATTCTTGAATGCCTCCTAAAAATAGCATCTAACATGGAAGCTCTTGAATGTCTCCTAACAATAGCATCTAACATGGAAATTCTGGAGTGTCTCGTAACAGTAAAATAAACATGGAGATCCTCAACATTAGCATTGTCCCGTAACATTAGCATATAAGACGGGAATCCCCGGGTATCTCGTAACAATACTGTCACCATAACCTAACTAACCAAACCTGATGCATGCTTTGCTTTACCTGATTTCTGTTTTGTCTTTGGTTTAGCTTCTTTCTATTTGTTTTCGTTGTCTGTGCCTAGGGACAAAGAAAACAACGTTTGGTTTGAACGTTCCCCCGTGAAGACAGAATTAACATAACAAAACCTTTTTCTCCTTACTTCTCTCCTGTCAAAAGAAAGTGATCTCAACTCACTGATGCTTTCCAACTCCGCGAAGCAGTGCACGAACATTTAATATTTTGAATGTTAACGGTCCGAGGAGGAAACGAGTTCCTTGATATAAAGCGTGAGAAAACGTCAGGTAGCTTTCTAGTTACGCGTCACAAAGTTTAGAACTGTTTTCCTTGGCACAATTGGTTATGTCCAATAATATACGAATTCCCTGTTTAATGCCTGTTTTGATGGTCTACAACAGAAGATCGCCAACGTTTACTGTTATATGCTTTGGGATATTTTATGACTAATTGTTTTTTCCTACTTGTCTGACTTTGGTTTTGCAGTTTAGGATAATTTGCTCATGATAGGAAACACTTTCAAAAGAGCTTGCAGGAGGAGGCAATCTGATCATCAGAAGCCCTGTCGAGCAAATGTTTCGCTTTAGCTTCTCGGCACACTAAGGAGAACGGGACGGACTCAGTTGGGCCATGACTGCCAGGCGTCTTTCTCTTGCTGCATTCTGGACTTGACGGCTCGCGAAACGTCATGGATGAATATTATTTCAGACTAAATTCATCATCATCATGTGCCATACCGGTTGGCGTAGTCAATCATGTCCTTCCACAATCTTCTATCCACAGTACATCGTATCAATTATGTTGTTGACTGTTTTCCATGCCATGCCATCAATCTATCTAGTATTTTCTTTCTTTGCCGTCCGCGATCTCTCTTTCCCTCTATTTTACCAGTTGTAACCACGTTTTCCAACCTTCCTCTTTTCATGATGTGCCCGAAAAATGTTGGATTGTTTCTTTTTGATGTTTTTTTAGGAGCTTCCTTTATGTGTTGGCCTCTTTGAGAATGACCTCATTTGTCTTTTAACTGTCCAACGAACTTATTGTATTGTATTGTAATGTATGCGTGCACGTTATATATGTCATTGAGTAGTTTTCAGACTAAATTACAAGCATCTTTTGATTTAAGCTGCAACATGAGCAATACTTTGATTTAGTTTACTCTACCGCATCTAGTGCGCTACTTGACACCACTTGTTGGTTTTATCCGGCTGCTATGTTAAATAATTGCACTAGTCTTTTCTCTTGTTGAGTTCCCTGTCTGGACGTGGTCGACAATAATGTCCCTCTCAGAAACAAGATGACGCAAAAAACTGAAATGTCGTAGGTGCCTGCATTGAGCAACTACTGATACTAAAACTGAAACTACTATGACTACAAACAACAACTACTACTACTACAACTACTATCACTACCATTACTGTTACTTCTTCTTTATTCTTTTCTCTTTTCACTGATACCTAAAAGGTATCGTGGTTTACATCATTTGTCGTTCTTGAGCTGCTCGAACTGCCTGAATTAGTGATTTGCCTTTGTTGTTACATGTCTCTATCACTGCATCTATCCATCTTCTTCGAGGTCTTCCTCTTGGTCTTTTTCCATGCATTCTCGAGATTAACGCCCTTGATGGTGATTGGTGAGGATTCATTCTGACCAGGTGGCCAAACCATTTAAGTTGTTGTTCTATATATTCTTGGCAGGGTTTTGTTCCTACCATATTTCTTATGGTTTCATTTGGTATTCTATCTCTTCTTGTGTTGTTTGTTACTTTTCTCATGCATCGCATCTCACATGTATTGATCTTTCTTAATTGTGATTTATAAATGGTCCATGTTTGACTTTTACGTTTTTTTTTTCTATTTATCATTTGTTGTTTAGCTGGCATAGAAATGTCTGGATGTCTTAGCAATGGTGAAAGCTGGTATGTGACAGCATTTGCTTTTTGTATTCTCATGTCAATTTCTCTGTCTAGTTTTTAATCCTCTGTGAACATTGTGCCCAAATACTTGAATTCCTCTACTTGTTTCATTTCTTTATCTTTGATCTTAATGTTTAATGGGTGTCTTAATTTGCTTATTCTCATAGCCTCTGTTTTTGCTGTGTTAATTTTCATACTGTAGTTTGTGCAACTTTTATCTAAATATGTTATATGCTATTGTAGCAGGCTTTCGTCCTCATATATTAGGCATTGGTCATCTGCGAATAGTACCTCTATGATGTTGGAATTTTCTACCTCTATATTATTATTTGATTTTTCCTTATTGTTGGTTGTTTCCTGATTTATTTTATCCATATATATATCTGATGAAGAGGAGTGGTGAGAGGACACATCCTTGTCTTACACCTGTTGTAACCTGAAACCATTCTGACAGACCTTCCGATGTTCTAACGGCACTTTGACTGTTTTTATATAATGCCACTTCTGCCACTGATGCTACTACCATTATTGAAGTTACTATTACTACTGCTGCTGCTATTAATACTACTACTACTTTATTTTACTCACTATTTATACTCATCATCATCAGGTACCATACCTGTTGGCGTAGGTGATCATGTCTCTCCACAACTTTCGATCTCGACAGTTATTTATTATTTCTATTGTTGACCTTCTGCCAAGCCATTCTCTTAAACTGTCTGGTGACTTTTCTCTTTGCTTCCCACCATCTCTTCGTCCCTCAGATTTCCCAGTTGTTACAATATATTCCAGCTGTTCTCTTCTCATTACATTGCCAAAAAATGATGATTTTTTCTTCCTAATATTGGAAATTAGTTCTCTTTTTCTTTGGCCTTTTTCAGAACGTTTTCATTACTCTTCTTATATGTCCATGATATTCTCAATATTCTTCTGTAAAATCACATTTCTACAAATTCCAGTAATTTTATTGTCTATTGTCCACGGTTCACAGTCATATGTTAAGGCTGGCTCTAGATAACATTTAATAACAGTTTTTCTTGTTTCTATTGTCAAAAAATGGATTGCATAGTACTTTCCTCATTTTTTGGAAAGCTGCTTTTGCCTGAGCCATTCTGCATCTTACCTCTGTTGTACATCTTCCGTCTGAGGTTAACAAAGTTCACAAATATTTAAATTCATTTACCTGTTTTAATATTGTTCCACTTTTCTTTATTTTGCACTGAGGTGATGTCTTTTTCTTTGTTGTTACCATTACTTCTGTCTTTTTGCTATTAAGGCTGGGTCCTGTATTTTTGCTCTCTTTCACTATAATGTCCAACATTTTTTGTAACTCATTTTCACTCTTAGCGATTGTATCATCAGCATACCTTAGATTATTTATATTATGACTCCGATTGTTATTCCAGGCATGCTCCTTATGAATCTTAAAATAATCGCACTATAAATATTAAACAAATCTGGTGACAGTACACAACCTTGCCTAACACCCTGTTTTATTTGTTGAAACATTCCCAATTGGTTTCCAATTCTTATGGCCGCCGTTTGTTGCCAGTTCATGTTCTTTATTATTCTTAGATCTTTGCTGTCGACGTTTATGCTTTCTAAAATTTTGATTATTTCTTGGTGCTTTACTTTGTCAAATGCTTTGGTATAATCTCTGAAACATAGATCTGTTTTCATCTCTTTGGCTCTGTCTACTAAAGATCTGATGGTGTATATGGCATTGCTTCTTCCTTTACCTCGAACAAAACCACACTGTTCATCGCTAATTTCTGGACTGACTTTGTTTCACACACTTCACCTGATGATTCTAAGTAATATCTTAGTCATGTGACTCGTGTGGCTATTTATACAACGGCTACTAATATTACTACTACTAATTATCTTACTTACTACTTAAACTGCTGCTGCTGTCGCTTCCTCTAAGTCAAACACTTTAAAATGTGAATATTAAATTTAAATCTAAATGAAATTAAACACAAAAAACACCGTTTTGTGTCTGCCAGGGTAATGGGCTGTTTGAGTTATCTCCCATTCAATTAACCTGTTGATTAAACGCACTCTCAGCTCACCCCTTTCTATAAGCACGGCACCAGATTCCGTGAATTCCTGCAGTGTCCAGATTGTAGTCTATCAATCAATGTGTCCCAATTTGACATAATCAACGGATGACCCCATGTCGGCAATCAGTAATCTAATTAAAGAGGCATTGAGAGCATCCTGTCAGCCCTTTAATTGCATGAGTTCTCTCTCTTGACTCTAAGCTTGAATATGCGGCAACAAAAGAATGTTTGAGAGCAGCTCAAAGCGCGGGAAGAAAATAATTGCGAACATTAATGGACACCACGGATTTGTAGTGTTACAAAAGAATGGTGAGAGCACCGTGAGCAGGTAAACACATTCTGATGACTTTAAGGCCAAAGCAAAAAGAATCATTGTTGCCAAAATCAGGAAGGAACTTTATTCACATGTTGTAATAGTCACCGAATATTTATTTATCTTTATAGTATCTTGTTATTAATGTTGGAGCCAGAGCACATCACATTTATGGTGAACAACATTAATCATTACAGACTTTCTCAGTTCTTGTAAATCATAATCATGTTTGTTGATCTTCAACTTGGCACGTGATACATAATAGTGGAAGCACTTCTCTTAGATTTACTGTTCTTTAATAATTCTGGACACACGGAGGTTACCACCGGTGATTATGTGATGTCCATAAGTGCATATTGTAAGCATTAATCTCTCTCACATATGACTTACAACTTCTTGTCTCTATGAAGCATAACTTGAAACACTCTTCAAAAACACTTTCACAATTAAATGTTTTCTATGTTCTAATTCACTTGTTCTGGTTCTGTCTACTGCTCAACTAATTTCCTAAGTTACTGCTATCTTTTCCCATGTTCTCTACTTTAAGCTTAACTAGTCCACATGCATTATTCAAACTGCTTCTTACTACTCTCTAGTCTGTTCCTTAATAACTTCTCAACTAGCTTAAAACTAAAGAGTACTGTCTAACTGACTGCCTTCGGCAGTTTGGCCGAAGTCGGACTAAGTTTGCTTAGTCTACATTTCTGACTCTCAATTCCTGACTTCCTGAAAACCTATTGTGTCGAAGCTTAAATATCCAAATATAACTTTTCTTGTGGAATATCTGTAGCCAATGCAATTTCGCTAAGTCGTCGCGAAGTGACAACTTGCAACTCCTTGAACCAATCAGATCTCATCAATCCACAGTTGAACTATGTCTAAGACTTGACCAAAACTAACTGTTTGTTTATAACTCTCGTGAGTTACCTCTGGTCAGCTTGACCTCTCCAGCGTTTCAAAATAATGATGTTTACTTCATGACTTTGACCTGTCCTTGAAGTTGTTTGTCAACCTATTTACCTGACGGTCATTCCATGTGTTTTATCCACACTTTCACAACAACTGCTTGGAAAATTTACTTTTCCCCGAATCTTATTATGTCCCGTACTATTCTACACCCTTCCTTCACCTTAGTCCTCGGGTTGTCCACTACCCGCTATGAGCTTTCCATTCCCACAACTTGTTATTCTGCCACTAATACTGATGACCGTTATTCTATGTTACTGTCATAGTCTGTTAAGAAATGGGTACCAGCTGAGTTACCTGACCGATGCTTCCATTCTCCTATACTGTTACAATGTTAGCCAAACACGTTAGAATGGAACAGCTGAAATATATTGTGACAACTGAAAAAATAGAGGGAAAATTAACATTCTGTAGAGATTTGAAGTAAATGATTTGATAAAAAGATAAAACCAAAGAATGTATAAATAACTGTAGACATATAAAGCTATAAAGTTACTTGATTTCATGTTAGCAGGTACATAACTTAGCTATGATAATACTCGTTTGGAACAAGAATACAATAATAAAAATATCGAATATATGGGATTTGGGGCAATAGCTGAACCACAAATAATAAGGAATAGAATGTACTATTCAATATATTCATCATCGCCATCATCGTTATTAATATTGTATTGTCTTGGGCGTAGGGTATCATGTCTATCCATGCCTGGAGGACAATTTTCAGTTCTATTGATGGCCTTTTCTATGCCAGTGTGAAATGGGGAAACAGATGATCACAAATAGAAATATTCGGAAATAAATTAATACTTTGTGAACACGGATTCTTAGTTCCATTCCTTTCAGGCAAAGATGGTATGTAGGACAGCAATCAAAACTCTCCATATAGGATGATTCACTGCTTGGTCTTGTAAGTCTTGTTTTGTTCCTAAGTAAAATTTCTCTTCAACCTTTGCTTGACTTATGGGGAATATTATATCTAATAGAAATGAATACCTTTAGAGCTTTTATGTCTGGCTGGGATTAATACTGTCGTGCTATTGTCAATTTAAAGGGAGTGAAATAATTTTGGGGCCTTTTCTTTTTTTGCCTTATGTTTGCAGGTGATATCAGCGAAATTCTATTCTATTCTATTCTATTCTATTCTATTCTATTCTATTCTGTCATGTCCCTGGAATCAGTTACATTGTATATTTTTTCCTTGTTCACTTCACTTATGGCAGGTGTCAAGTCAAAACGCCTTTACTTTCTACAAAAATCTTTGTTACGCAGATTTAGTAGCTGGTTGCCCCCCGGAGTCGTGCTGTTCCGTAAAAAAATCAGTCACGTTAAATGAATTCCACAATGAAGAATTACGCATCAAAAGTCAGTCGACATATATATCTAATAATGTATGGAAACAAAGAAGAAACAGCTTGATATAAAAAAAAAAGAGATTGTAAATGAAAAATCCATGCCCTTAGAATGCACCGAAACAATCTTGTGGCACAGCAGTTAAAATCTATATCAGACCACCAACCGTGTCACGTTGGCTTTGCTCAGACCTCCAAACCTCTCACTGGTATCTTCGCTATCGGTGAGCTCAGGTGAAACTAGAATTTCTTCATTCGTGAAACTTTCTTCGAAAGGTGACTTAGGAAGAAAAAATGTAGCCGAATTGTTTACGTGAAAGCTGTGACTTCAAGTGAGAGTCTTGTGATTTCTTCCTGCTTTCTTGTTCAGGTAATTTGATAAGTGTCTTGAAACGCCAGTGCCATATCTTCTTCTACCTTTTAGCTCCCAGTGGAGCATAGGTCTTCAACAAACACTTTCCAAGTCGTTTTGTTTTTTGCAATTCTTTTAAGATCATTCCATGTCTTCCCCATCATCTTCATCTCTGCTTCGATCTGTCTTCTCCAAGAATTCCTTGGTCTTCCTCTTTGTCTTTTCCCCCTGGGGATTCCAAAAAGGGCCTGTTGTGTAATACTCTCAGTTGGCTTCCGTAGTGTGTGTCCTAGCCATCGTCTACGCTGTTTCTTGTTCAGGTAAGTTGATAAGTGTCTTTAAACGCCAGTGCCATATCTTCACATCAAATTAGCTAAACGTTACGGAGATTCTTTGAACAACAACAACAATCCAGAACGGAAATAAGGGTCATATCAACATTTATTATTGTGGGAAAGAGACGACACGTTATGATGTGTCATCCTCCTTTGGCAATGTAACTATTGTTTGTGCACAACGTATCAGTTTCCGTTTTGTAATATAAGCTAATAAAAACAAATAAAACGTTTAAAGAAAATTACTAAAGATTTCCGTTGTAATTTCAGGCCCTCAGATACAAAACAATCTATTACTACAACGATTAATACACGTGATACACCTTATCTGATTACTATTTTTGCGAACACGTAGCTATCATGATAGCGGGTGAAATATCAGATTGGTTCAAAATACAAACTGGATTGAGGCCGGGGTGTATGTTCAACCTCTCTGCGAGAACTTATGTAGAAATATTGGAAACTGACAGTTGTGTGATGTGCGCCTCTTTCACAATAAAGGCAACATAATTACACAACTCAGGTACTCTGGTGACATCGTTCCTCTCACAAACAGGTCAAAGAGATTAGAAGAGACAAATACTTGTGTTAAAAAGTACAACGAAGAGGATAGCCTGTTTCTAAATATATAGAAATATAAAATTGTGTCCGCCGACAAAGCAAAAAGCCAACCCGAAATCATCATTGTCAACGAAGAGCTTGAAATTGTAAAAAGTTATGACTGTTGGAGGGTTTGTAATAACTTGAAGTCTGCGAGAAAGATATCAAAAGAAGACTAGCAGTAGCAAAACACAAGTTAAATGCTTTGAAGAACATATGACACGACACAATACCAACAAGGCAATAAAATTAAAATTACTGTGGACATTACCTTCTCGATAGCAACTTATGGTTCTGAATCTTGGACAATCTCACAAACAGCAATGAAGAAAATGGGCTCATTTAAAACAACATGCTACATAAAATAAACTGTGGTATACCTTGGATGAAGAAAAAGAGCTCAGAAGACACTAACAATTCCAAACATTAAATAGATCTGGCAACAACTTACACACAATTAAGATACTACGGCCGTATCAAGAGGCAGTTGGGTAGTGAGAACAATAATGAAATCCATTCATCCACATGTTAATTCAGGAAAACGAGACTGGGGCAGACCGAGAAGGTGATTTGAAGACACCAAAGAGACCTTCAACTAGATAACAGAAGAAGTTGGTGATCTGGAAAGACTCCTTCAGGCGGGCTTGATGAGATAAATGTTTTCAAAAGGCACGGAATCCTACGGCTACAACGATGTTGGCTTGATGTTATGGTGTTCGTCTTTCTTATGTTTAGTTAAACATCAAGGACATGTTTCCTTACATCGGGGGTCTCAGTAGCCTAGTTGGGAGGACCACTCCGCTACTGACGTCCGGACAACCCGTGTTCGATTCCCGCTGGTAGCAGTGTGTGTTGTACTCATGGTTGCAAAAGAAATATCCCCGCGGTCGACCCAGCCGCTGGTAGAAATGGGTACCATGGTAGTACTCTGGGAAGGTGAGGAATGCCGCTTCGCATCGTGAGTTTCGATGCTTGAAGCGACACTATCCAGAAGTCTCCGAACACTTCTGGATATGCGGCCGAACATATATGGGTGAAAACTCGCGTGCTAAGACGCTGGATCAAGTCTCGTACTTTACAATTACAGTTATTATTACATGCAAACTTTAGTTAACAGAACGGTTCAACACACGTCATGTTCAAACACTTCGAAACCCCAACGTATTCAGCGCGTTCATTCCATCCACCGGCGAATTTGTAGAGTCACCCAACCTGACATGTGTTCTGGTGAATTATGTGGATCTTTTTGAAATAACGACGACCTGGTATAGTGCTGCCAATATGACCAACCCAAAAATGTCATGATGGTAAAACTAAAATTGGGTTATTAACACTTAATCCCAAGTACGCAATGATTTTCTATTTTTGTTGTTGTTGTTGTTTTTTTTTTTTGGCGTCGTTTAATTTTCTGATCTCTACGGTATGATGATAAGAGCACTGTCTGAGTTCAAGGATGACGACTCTATATAAAAAGAACACGAGTGTTTCAAATAATAAATAATCATGGCTTGGCTTCGATTCTGGATTTTCTTACTTGGTTCCTGTGATATAGCCCACAAGTCTTATCTTTTAAAGGAGGCAATACTGGATTACCCGCTTGTAGAAGCTGTCGGTAATGCTATGTCAAGAGACAAAGGCGTAACTTCGTTTATGCGGATTCGTCATCATCAAGTGCCATGCCTGCTGGCGTAGGTGATCATATCTCTCCATATGGCCGTGTAATAAGACTTATTAACCAACATAGAACTGGAGTCGTCAGTCGCTGGACACTGCGGGAATTGCTGAGGAGGGGATCTGAGCACCTATGGACTATGTTCGGAGTGCAATGATGATGACCCGCAAATAACTCAATAACTCAATCTCTCCATAACTCTCGATCTCGACAATTATTTATTATTTCTGTTGTTGACCTTCTACCAAGCCACTCTCTTAAGTTGTATTGTATCTTTTCTCTTTGATTCTCTTTAACTCTTGTGCTCCCTCAATTTTTTCCACAGTTGACAAAATATATCCCAGCTGTTACCCTCTCAAAAAAAGGCAAAAAGATTATGATTGTTTCTTCCTAATATTGGAAATTTGCTCCCCTTTTGCTTCGGCATCTTTCAGAACGTTTTCACTATGCGGATTACCCTATATTAAAGAAATAGCAATAGTTACATGCACTATTTTTTAAACATTAATTATGTTTCTGAAACGGAAGTATTTGTTAGCGCATGAGAAGAGAGCATAAAGTGTGTAAAATAAACTGCTAATTGCCAATATTAGGAAGAAACATTCATCATTTTTTTGGTCATGTAATGAGAAGAGAACAACTGGAATACATTGTAACAACTGGGAAAATTGAGGGATTAAGAGATAGAGGGAAGCAAAGAGAGAAAATACCAGACAGCATAAAAGAATGGCTTGTCAGAAGGTCAACAACAGAAATGATAAATATCTGTCGAGATCGAAAGTTGTGGAGAGACATGATCACCTCCGCCAGCAGGTCCGGAACTTGATGATGATGTGATTATTACGTTATTATATGTGCTGCATTTTTCTCTTTATAACATCCTACCTTACTTTCTGTTTGCCTGTTAAATATCATCTCAGTTTCATAATTAATGTTCCTATTATTACATCCTCTGAATAATACTGATTAAACTTCATCAGCTGCCAGTTCTTATCACTTATGGCTAATTAAAATAATGTAGTTATAATTATATTTAAAATGAAAGAGTAATCGATAAGAGAAATTGAGTAATCCGTTCTGTCCTCCACACGAGGGAATAGCGAGTGGTAATAAAATAAGAACACGTGAAAAGCGAGATGCACAATTTGGAAAGAAGAGATTTATTGCAACATGCTAAAGTCTGCTTGTTATGTAGACCTTTATTACAGTTGGGCTGTGTGTGTGTGCGTGCGCGTGCGCGTATGCATTTTACATGTGCACTGTTTTTAAATGTTAAACTGTGTCTTTGTGTGTGTGTGTGTGTGTGTGTGTGTGTGTGTGTGTGTGTGTGTGTGTGTGTGTGTGTGTGTGTGTGTGTGTGTGTGAGTGAGTGAGTGAGTGAGTGAGTGAGTGAGTGAGTGAGTGAGTGAGTGAGTGAGTGAGTGAGTGAGTGAGTGAGTGAGTGAGTGAGTGAGTGAGTGAGTGAGTGAGTGAGTGAGTGAGTGAGTGAGTGAGTGAGTGAGAGAGAGAGAGAGAGAGAGAGAGTGATTCTTGCTGTAACATGTTTATCTTGTATCATTAGACTTAGTGTAGTTTCATATGATAGAATAGAAAAGAACACGATACATTGCAAAGTAACATTAAAATATACAGTACCCCTCTACATTGAAAGGCAAACGAGGAGGGAGAGAAAAATAAAATATAGTACAATACACAACAATAATATACAATACAATGCGATTCATTTCAGCACATAACAGTATGACATGGAGACCTCGGTAGCCTAGTTGGAAAACAACCCAACTGGGCTACCGAAGTTCGGACAATCCATGTTCGATTCCCACTGAAAGCAGTGTGAATTGTACTTGTGGTGGGAGAAAAATATCCTCGCGGTCAACCCAGTCGCTGGAAGAAATGGGTACACAGGTATTACTGTGGGTTAGGTGAGAAATGCCGCCTCGCATTTCGAGTTTCGATGCTTGAAGCAACAATGTCCAGAAGTCTCCGAACACTTCTGTATAGGCGGCCGAGCACATATGGGTGTAAACTTGCTTGATAAGACCCCGATTCAAGTCTCATACTTTACCTTTATCTTTACGTTATGACATACAATTAAAAATAATACAGCGCAGTACAGTACATTTAAATACGCTCAGCACAATTTGACGTTGTACAATACGGTATTTTTAAAAAAGTTAAAGTAAATTACCCCCGTCACGCCAAGTGGCGTATAGGGAATATAGTGTTAGTGACCGTAAATTTTACCGCCCGTCGGCACATGATTTTTGGGGTAATGTAGTCGGTATTACGCCCGTGCCGCTTTACTTTCCCAGAAAATATCCGGTACCCATTAAAGGCTGGGTGAACCCGGAAGCCGTCGTTTGGAATCGAACCCTATCTCTTGTCCTTTGTAGTCCAGTTCACTAACCACTGAGCTATCGCGGCTCCCTAAACGATAGTTACTTAGGTCAAGTCATATTAGACTAGTAATAGCTAGTAGCGATAGAACTGTAGTTAATGCAGTGGTAAACGGAAAACGGTATGAGCAAACTATTTGACAACAATAATGCGCATGTCAATATTTTAACCTGTAACTTTGATAACTCATATGTCAGTATCATAGTTTGTATCTTCGTTAATAACTCACCGATCAATGCCCTAACTTGTATCTTTGATATTCGCGATGGCTTCTACGAAAGCGCAGCTAAATTCCATCCCGCATTGATTTAAATCCCCTGTAATTACGATATCGCTCACGTCACTCATTTTCCCTCCAGCTCTGCCTCGGTAATTGAAACCCATTATTTAATAGCTAAATTAGTTCTCTATAGAATCCATATAACGTATCTTTCTACTAATTAGATGCTGCGAGTTACTTCCTCTTTGGCGTCCACATAATGTAATGCAAAGTCGCCTTATCGTTGTTCCTAGTTGCTTCCCCCTCACTAATATTGTCGCCTCAGCTAGTAATACTTCTTATAATATTATTTCGACAACAAGATCAGAAGTGTAGATATCAAGGAAAGAACAAAACAGGGTCCGTCCAATCAGGCGATAGATTATGAATAGGAAATGGAAAATATATACTAAGAAAGCCTGATATCAACACTTTCCATTCCTAACGTACCTAGAGTATGAACCCTGGTACCATTTCTGCCAGCGGCTGGTCGACCGCAGGAGTATTTTTTCCCCCAACCACGAGTAGTACAATTTACACTGCGTTCAGCGGGAATTAAACACGGGTTGTCAGAACGTCGGTAGCTAGTGGGATGGTTTTCCCAACTAGTCTACTGATGGAACCTCGCTCATGAGTTACGATGCTTGAGGCAAAACTAAACAGGAGTCTTCGAATACTTCTGAATAGACGGCCGGGGATATATGGGTAAAAAAAAACAACCGCGTGCTGAGACGCTAATTACAGTCTCGTACCTTTACCTTTTTGATGTCAACACAGCAAGACAGGTACTGTCTTAGAACCTGCAGGGAAAGAGAAAGGCAGGAAGGTCAATAAAATATAATATATTCTATAATATTCTATATATAATATAGAAGGCATATATATATATATATATACACACACACACACACACATACATACACCATTTTCTTGAGATGCATTCAAATTAGTTACAATAAATCACGCCCGTTTTTCCGCTGCTTGTGGCACAGTTTACTATTTCGACTCTGCTTTATAAAAAAATAATTAATTAATAAGTAAAGAAAATAATTAAATAAATAAGTGAATTAATAAAGAAAATAATTGTATAAATAACTAAATATATCAGTAAAGATAATAATTAAATAAAAAAGTAAACAAAAATAAGTAAATAAATCAATATAACTGCTGCATTCTGTTGACCTGATAGTACGGGTTCAATTCCCAAATGTGACTCTTTGTTACAGGACAATGGTTTACTAGCCTTTTGAGGTAGGTAATAAATAGAGCGGCCTGTCGTGGTACTGTCAACACCATTCATAAATGTGCCTTTATTCCTTCATTATTGTTACTAACACCGTTATTACGTATTACCCATAAGTCAGTCTTTGACAGGTACAATTTTGGTGACTTTGCCGTCACTCATTTCCCCATTCACATTACTGTTTGAGATCCACTTCTCCGTTGCTTACAAATAAGCTTGTGTTCTATGCATGTTATTTCTTCCCTCCACCCGTTCTGATTCCATAGCAACAGGTATGTTGGAGAACAAGCCATAATACCATGGAGATTAATAAGATTTCTCAGAAGAAGGCGGTTAATAAGGCATTAATAAGAGATATTGTATGCGCGGCAGCCAGATAAAATGGAAAATGAAAAATTATCATTAGGCCATATATTGTTGTTTATATTTTTATTGCGACAAAGCGGTGTTGTTTTTGATAAATGTAGTTATTTCTTTCATGACCGTCGTTTAAAAAAAAAAAAAGAGTAAAACACTAAGCCAAGAGAAAGAACAAATAACTCCATTATCTTAACCTAGGACGTCAAACAGATACAGCGCTTCTCTTTCATTTTGTATATACACGTTCACTTATTTTCGGTTTGTTTTCCCATCATTTTTTCAGATTACTACTAATGGAAGTCATCTTGGCCGAAATGAGCGAGTTGCCAGATGACAGTAAAGTTGATGATGTCAGCTCCATCCAGTTGGCCATTTCTGAAGCCAATCTCCAGTTTATCGCTGAGAACATAAAAAATGAATGCAACCTGATTTTACAGCTGAAAACTCCACAGTCCACAGACCATGAGGTTTGCTGATTTTGTTTGTTTGATGTGGCGTTTTAGTGTTATTCTGGTGTTTTTGTGTGTGTTTTTTCCCCATACGGAAGATATTTTTCTTTATAACATTTGTTTATGTATTGTGTGTATGAATTGGGAATTGGGATACATTTGTTAGCTTCTTGATATATAGTGTATCGAGTGGTATTTGTTCTTTTCGAAATCAGTAAAATATAACTTGTTATAGTAGGTACGCATTTCTAAACCACTAACATATAATTTGTTATAGTAGGTACACATTTCAAAACCACTAAAATATAACTTGTTATAGTAGGTACGCATTTCTAAACCACTAAAATATAACTTGTTATGGTAGGTACGCATTTAAAAACTACTAAAACATAACTTCTTATAGTAGGTACGCATTTCTAAACCGCTAAAATATAACTTGTTATAGTAGGTATGCATTTCTAAACCACTAAAATATAACTTGTTATAGTAGGTATGCATTTCTAAACCACTAAAATATAACTTGTTATAGTATGTACTTTTATTTCTTCTTGACTCACTAGACCCGCTCATTCTAGATGTAGGAGTTTATCTTCATTCCGTTGTCCGTTTGTGTTGTTCCCTTTTTCTCAAGAACCCTAATGGAGGCCCAAACGTCAGTATTTTGTTGTGTTCCTTTTTTTTAAAATAAAGCTATCACCATACATTGAAGGAGTGTACGTTACACCCCACTACTTGCTCCTAATTGGCAACATATGGAGATCATAGTCTCTTTTATCATATGGGCAACATATTGTGTAGACTAGAGTCTCTTTTATCATATGGGCAACATGTTGTGTAGACCAGAGTCTCTTCTATCATATGGGCAACATGTTGTGTAGACCAGAGTCTCTATCATATGGGCAACATGTTGTGTAGACCAGAGTCTCTTCTATCATATGGGCAACATGTTGTGTAGACCAGAGTCTCTTCTATCATATGGGCAACATGTAGTGTAGACCAGAGTCTCTTCTATCATATGGGCAACATGTAGTGTAGACCAGAGTCTCTTCTATCATATGGGCAACATGTTGTGTAGACTAGAGTCTCTTCTATCATATGGGCAACATGTAGTGTAGACCAGAGTCTCTTCTATCATATGGGCAACATGTAGTGTAGACCAGAGTCTCTTCTATCATATGAGCAACATGTTGTGTAGACTAGAGTCTCTTTTATCATATGGGCAACATGTTGTGTAGACCAGAGTCTCTTCTATCATATGGGCAACATGTTGTGTAGACCAGAGTCTTTTCTATCATATGGGCAACATGTTGTGTAGACCAGAGTCTCTTCTATCATATGGGCAACATGTGGTGTAGACCAGAGTCTCTTCTATCATATGGGCAACATATTGTGTAGACTAGAGTCTCTTCTATCATATGGGCAACATGTTGTGTAGACCAGAGTCTCTTCTATCATATGGGCAACATGTAGTGTAGACCAGAGTCTCTTCTATCATATGGGCAACATGTAGTGTAGACCAGAGTCTCTTCTATCATATGGGCAACATGTTATGTAGACTAGAGTCTCTTCTATCATATGGGCAACATGTAGTGTAGACCAGAGTCTCTTCTATCATATGGGCAACTTGTAGTGTAGACCAGAGTCTCTTCTATCATATGGGCAGCATGTGGTGTAGACCAGAGTCTCTTCTATCATATGGGCAACATGTTGTGTAGACTAGAGTCTCTTCTATCATATGAGCAGCATGTTGTGTAGACTAGAGTCTCTTCTATCATATGAGCAACATATTGTGTAGACTAGAGTCTCTTCTATCATATGGGCAACATGTTGTGTAGACTAGAGTCTCTTCTATCATATGGGCAACATGTAGTGTAGACCAGAGTCTCTTCTATCATATGGGCAACTTGTAGTGTAGACCAGAGTCTCTTCTATCATATGGGCAACATGTGGTGTAGACCAGAGTCTCTTCTATCATATGGGCAACATGTTGTGTAGACTAGAGTCTCTTCTATCATATGAGCAGCATGTTGTGTAGACTAGAGTCTCTTCTATCATATGGGCAACATGTAGTGTAGACCAGAGTCTCTTCTATCATATGGGCAACATGTAGTGTAGACCAGAGTCTCTTCTATCATATGAGCAACATGTTGTGTAGACTAGAGTCTCTTTTATCATATGGGCAACATGTTGTGTAGACCAGAGTCTCTTCTATCATATGGGCAACATGTTGTGTAGACCAGAGTCTTTTCTATCATATGGGCAACATGTTGTGTAGACCAGAGTCTCTTCTATCATATGGGCAACATGTGGTGTAGACCAGAGTCTCTTCTATCATATGGGCAACATATTGTGTAGACTAGAGTCTCTTCTATCATATGGGCAACATGTTGTGTAGACCAGAGTCTCTTCTATCATATGGGCAACATGTAGTGTAGACCAGAGTCTCTTCTATCATATGGGCAACATGTAGTGTAGACCAGAGTCTCTTCTATCATATGGGCAACATGTTATGTAGACTAGAGTCTCTTCTATCATATGGGCAACATGTAGTGTAGACCAGAGTCTCTTCTATCATATGGGCAACTTGTAGTGTAGACCAGAGTCTCTTCTATCATATGGGCAGCATGTGGTGTAGACCAGAGTCTCTTCTATCATATGGGCAACATGTTGTGTAGACTAGAGTCTCTTCTATCATATGAGCAGCATGTTGTGTAGACTAGAGTCTCTTCTATCATATGAGCAACATATTGTGTAGACTAGAGTCTCTTCTATCATATGGGCAACATGTTGTGTAGACTAGAGTCTCTTCTATCATATGGGCAACATGTAGTGTAGACCAGAGTCTCTTCTATCATATGGGCAACTTGTAGTGTAGACCAGAGTCTCTTCTATCATATGGGCAACATGTGGTGTAGACCAGAGTCTCTTCTATCATATGGGCAACATGTTGTGTAGACTAGAGTCTCTTCTATCATATGAGCAGCATGTTGTGTAGACTAGAGTCTCTTCTATCATATGAGCAACATATTGTGTAGACTAGAGTCTCTTCTATCATATGGGCAACATATTGTGTAGACTAGAGTCTCTTCTATCATATGAGCAACATGTTGTGTAGACCAGAGTCTCTTCTATCATATGAGCAACATGTAGTGTAGACCAGAGTCTCTTCTATCATATGGGCAACATGTTGTGTAGACTAGAGTCTCTTCTATCATAAGGGCAACATGTTGTGTAGACCAGAGTCTCTTCTATCACATGGGCAACATGTAGTGTAGACCAGAGTCTCTTCTATCATATGGGCAACATGTGGTGTAGACCAGAGTCTCTTCTATCATATGGGCAACATGTAGTGTAGACTAGAGTCTCTTTTATCATATGGGCAACATGTTGTGTAGACTAGAGTCTCTTCTATCATATGGGCAACATGTAGTGTAGACCAGAGTCTCTTCTATCATATGGGCAACATGTTGTGTAGACCAGAGTCTCTTCTATCATATGGGCAACATGCAGTGTAGGCCAGAGTCTCTTCTATCATATGGGCTTGTAGTGTAGGCCAGAGTCTCTTCTATCATATGGGCAACATGTAGTTAACTTCCAGGCTCAAACGCAGCAAGAGGTCGACACTTGAGAGTCATGATGACCCATGTGGACACGCCTCATTCCGTTAAGAGTTAAGACACTAAAGGGCCGAAACTCTTGACGATTTATATTTCTGATTTCAGATTGCATTCCGCAACAAATCTATATAGCAAGAGTATACTATAACTATCACTCTTTGGTGTGTTACCTCCTGTATAGATTTCATGTGAAGGAAATTCTTGCTTTAAATAAAAGTTCCTCAATTAATGGAAAGAGAAATAGACGTTTTTTTGTCAATACCATGTAGGTAGTGTAAGTATTTACGATTGTAAAGCTAAATTCACTTTTGAAACTAAAATGTGAATTTATTTATTAAAGCCTTACCGATAAATGATATTTAATTAGCGCGCGCACACACGGGCACACGAATTAACCACAAAATGAAAATAAATGTAAACTAATGGTTTTACATCACGAACATTAATGCGGATATACTATAATGCACTCAAATTAAACAGACGTGTGCTTTAATGCACTCAAATATAAACAGATAGATGTACATTAATACAAGTGTCTGTCAACATATTAATGTGCAATTAAATAAAATAAATATAATAATTAAATATATTATTTAACTATTAGCAAGATGTTCAAGATATCTAAAGTTAATTATTGTGATATCTTTAACTGGTCGCTTGCTTTAACAACCAGTGGCTACCATTGTTACTGTCTCTCTAGTAAAGTACTTATGTGGGCTAATGAATGTTACAAATCAAGGCATGGAGTTTTCTTCTGCTTTGCAATTGATTATAAATATTATTATTGTTACTATTATTATTATTGACCACTGAACTAAATGTTCTTGTTGCAGTGTAACGTTCTGATATTTGAATGTCAGAGAACACTAAAACCATATATGAGGTTGTTTTTTTTTTTTTTTTTCAACATCGTCTTCTTTCTTCTTATCCCTGTTTGCACTTTATTTCTGAAGGTGTTACTACTCTGCCAAATATTGCTAGAGTCTGTAGTAGTCAGGCCCAGTTCGTCTGTGACATCTTGTATCCATCATTTTTTTTTTATCTTCGCTTCTCTCTCTCTCTCTCTCTCTCTCTCTGTCTCTCTCTCTCTCTCTCTCTCTCTCTCTCTCTCTCTTACTGTTTCTCTCTTTCACTATATCTCTCTCATTCATCCCCTTCTCTCTCCTTTTCTCTCTCTCTTTTTCCCTCTTTCATTATATATCTCTCACTCACCTCCCCTCCACCCATTCTCTCTCTCATTCTCTCTCTGGGGGACTGGTTGGTCTCGAGGCAGAGAGGTTGTAGATTAAAATCTCGGCTGCATCAGTTGGGATTTTTATTTATGATTTCTCTCAGCGGCAACCACCCCTGGTCTCAGCGACAACCACCCCTGGTCTCAGCGGCAACCACCCCTGGTCTCAGCGACAACCACCCCTGGTCTCAGCGACAACCACCCCTGGTCTCAGCGACAACCACCCCTGGTCTCAGCGACAACCACCCCTGGTCTCAGCAGCGAGGCCCGGCCTGAAACGTCAGTTACTCATGGACGGAAAAAAATGAGTATCTCCGAAGACGGAAATATCTGCCTGTGTGGCGAGGGACCCTTGTGCACTCGGCTGTCAGGGAAAATAATGGATTAACACGTAAAATTCAGTTCCTAGTCTCTAGGGACTTCGTCAGCGGTAAAAGCTGGCGAACGCAAAAAAAAAAAATAAATAAAATATTCTCTCTTTTTCACTATAACTCTCTCAATCACCTCCCGTCCCCTTCTCTCACTTTTTTTCTCGTCAGCCTGTTACCATACACTGTATATTTATCTTCCAATGACATCATGTTGTTTGGTGTGTCACAAATATTTCATCAACAACAACAAAAAATGTTCATCTGAAATATACAATTTCCCCTCTATATCTGTGTTATCTGTGTATTCCTCTAAAACATTTATAGTTCAAAACTCAAAGATTTTAATGAATTGTAAGCACATTTGTTGATATCCACGTTCCACGGCCATATGTTGTTATAAACGTTTTGTTGTTTTGCCAAATTCTTGCCATATGTTGTGTACTTTTGTTTTGGCTATAGATATATTCAGCCTTCGCCTGTTCGGCGTAATGATCGCCTTTGATTATTCTTCATCCAAAGAAAATAGTAAAAAATAAAGTAAATTGTTGCAAATTAATGTAGTTTACAAACGTGTATACTTCCCTTCTTTTGTCTGGCCAAACAGATACATTATGTAGCGTATGCTATATGCACAGAGATGTCATCAAAATAACATGCTGCATTTATTGTATCTGTTATTGTTGACATAATAATATGTTTAACATTTAGAATATTGTTTTCTTTTTAATTCTTTTTTTAACAACTTTAAAGAATTTCACTTTGTTCATTGATGCTGTTAATTAATGTTGAATTAATGTATTTTTAAAAATCTCATTTATTATACTGCTTGCCGTGTATTCACCATAACTGCCTTTTTAAATATATTTAACGTTCTTTTTTCTTAAATCTTTCTGTTGCACTGTTTTGTATGCTATTGATCACTAAAGTATTTTCTAGTCAATTAAATTTAATCTCCCTTCTTTTTGTATTTTTTTTTTTGTACATAAATTGTTGTAATAACTTTTATACGCACGAACAATTGTTGTCTTTGAATTGTTTTAATAAATCTGAAAGTTGAGTTTAATAAGAATCAAAATAAAATTGCTTGGCTTTGTGTATTTTGAAGCTATCTCATGTCCTATTCCATACATTCAAATGGCGCAAATGTATTTTTTGAAAATATTTCTAACTTTGAAAACACTACGTATAAGATGGTATTGCTATCATTACCTTCATTGTTTATGCAATTATAAAGTATGTTTTTCTTTATTTCGTTGAATTATTTGTTTCGCTGATAGCCTCCATGCACATTTCTGCTTTTCCTTAATTCCAGACATCAGTTTTTGTGAGTAAACTCGCTAATTCATTATTACAAGTTGTTTCACCGGTAGCTATCCGTATCCACTTCATGTCACTAGTGACTCGCATGTGGACTTGACTATTGTAAATATTTCTTTAGTGTGTTTGTTCTTGATTGCTCGTTTTATGTGTGAAACGATCAATTCATGTACTTTATATGACAGCTTTGTGTGTTTGCATGTTTATTTTTGTTGTTGGTATTCACGAATTTTTTGTTGGTGTTTCTTTTCTTCAACTGATAGAAATATTTTTTGTTCCTTATTTATCCAACCATCGATGAATTTATTAACTCGATAAATACACACGCACGAAATAGCTGCCGTTACTAAACCATTGTTATGAGAACATGTTCATATCAGTTATCAAGTAGTCGACCTGAGAAAGGAATTCGTGGCCAGGTGAGAAAGTGGAGAACAGGTGGCCGACAGGATGGATAACTTGTCGTTCTCCATTGAAGGTGAACGCCAGTGGTAACCAAATCAAGAGCACGTGAACTTGGGTCTTGCTCCAAATCGGGAGAATGTGGGTCTTGCTCCAAATCGAGAGAATGTGGGTCTTGCTCCAAATTGAGAGAATGTGGGTCTTGCTCCACATCGTGAGAATGTGGGTCTTGCTCCAAATCGTGAGAATGTGGGTCTTGCTTCACATCGTGAGAATGTGGGTCTTGCTCCACATCGTGAGAATGTGGGTCTTGCTCCACATCGTGAGAATGTGGGTCTTGCTCCAAATCGGGAGAATGTGGGTCTTGCTCCAAGTCGTGAGAGTGTGGGTCTTGCTCCACATCGTGAGAATGTGGGTCTTGCTCCAAATCGGGATAATCTGGGTCTTGCTCCAAGTCGTGAGAATCTGGGTCTTGCTCCAAGTCGTTAGAATGTGGGTCTTGCTCCACATCGTGAGAATGTGGGTCTTGCTCCAAATCGGGAGAATGTGGGTCTTGCTCTAAGTCGGGAGAATGTGGGTCTTGCTCCAAATCGGGAGAGCATGGGTCTTGCTCCAAATCAGGAGAACGTGGATTTGAATCACAGTAGTCACATTTTTTTCCCCTCCTACTGGGGTGAAATAAAAATACGGACTTGAACACATGGTGACGGCTGCACTGCACATGCTGCCTTTATTTCTACACGGAAACACCCTCTTCTCCCCAACCCCTTTTTCTTCCCCACCCCAACATAAATACACCAGAAGTGGAATACATGTGAGATTGTGTGTGCGCGCATGTGTGTATGTAAATACAGAAAATATTTGTATTTCCTAGCAAGCGAAGGCAAACAATTTGACTATCCTCTGAGAGTGAAACACTGAGTCAATGAGGAGGTCTGTCGCTTTTAATTCGGGTGGACGCTCTGAGTACTATTCCCTGTTGGCTCAAAATGTTTTCACCCAACGCCTTATCGGTGGTAGTGATGGCGGAGCTGGGGCAGAGATATCAAAGATATGGCACGTACAGCACATGTCGACTGCACTGTTACATGGTGCCGTTTACTATCCAGGCCTCACAAAGACTTCTCGATATGACCCGTGAAATAAAGTTAATGCCCTTGAATTAGTGAGGCGCATGCATTGAACGAGTCAAGAGCTGTCAGCGTCTTAAAGCATCAGATGAAGTAAATCCGAGCTGGTCAAGACCTTACTATACTTATTTATGATCGTTGTGGACCCCCTTTCTTCCCATGCCGTTTCTTCTTCAGGCAAAAACCTGACAAGTATGGCTAAGCCAGTAAGGATAGATGAGAGAGAGAGAGAGAGAGGATACACAGTAATCTCCCATAATGGGATATGGTAGCGTGCTGGCTGCTAAAACTAAGAATAGCAAAATGAATCTTCTCAACACTCCTGTCAAGTTCAGAAACATGGACATTAGACAAGAACAAAAGAACACAAAATTGAAGCCTTTGAAATACGGATTTATGGAAGAATGGGATGGAAAGAAAATAAAAGAAATGATGAAGTCTTAAAACAGCTAAAGATTAAAAGAGAACTACTAAACATAATTCTAAAAAAGACAAATGAGATTTTTGTGGCATGTTAAAAGATAAAACAGCATACAAAAAGTAATCTTGGAAGGGAAAGTACAAGGTAAAAGAGGCAGAGCCATACCAAGACTAACATGAACGAGTAACATCAAAAGATGGACCATCAAAGCAAGAGACAGCGGAATGGGGTTCCACGGTAGCCAACCTTCAATACGGAGACGACACTCGATGATGATGATGAGCGTGCTGGCTTGGCGATGTGAAAGTGAACGTGGGTTCAATTCCCAGCTTGACACTCTCCTGTCGATCCAGCTGAAAAAAGGGGTACCTGGTTCTATGAGTAGAAGATAAATAACAATAAGTACAAACACGGGCCCTCTCACCTTCAAAGAGTGTGGCCTAGTATAGAATAATGTAACACTTCATCCCCTTCGACATTAACATGTCGCGGGACACTCTTTTACCTGTCTCTTATCAAGTGCCGTGCTGAAGGGAGATGATTTGGCTCGAAAAGCATATGTTAGGCTTCATGTAAACCACAAAACAATGCAGTTTGCACCAATTCCATGCCCCTCTTAGGGCGGACGAGGCAGTTACCAGTCATTAGGACGAACATCAACAAGCAAACATATATTTGAAAAGAGTGACGTGCATGTCTGTAAGAAAGATAGAATCAATCGTATGTTTGAAAGAGAGATGGAAGTAAAACATATTTGACAGAGAGATAGAAGTAAAGATGTTTGGCAGAGCGATAGAAGTTAAGATGTTTGACAGGGTGATAGAAGTAAAGATGTTTGACAGTGTGATGGAAGTAAAGATGTTTGACAGGGGGATGGAAGTAAAGATGTTTGACAGGGGGATGGAAGTAAAGATGTTTGACAGGGGGATGGAAGTAAAGATGTTTAACAGGGTGATAGAAGTAAAGATGTTTGACAGGGGGATGGAAGTAAAGATGTTTAACAGGGTGATAGAAGTAAAGATGTTTGACAGGGTGATGGAAGTAAAGATGTTTGACAGGGGGATGGAAGTAAAGATGTTTGACAGGGTGATGGAAGTAAAGATGTTTGACAGAGAGATAGAAATAAAAATGTTTGAAAGAGAGATGTAAGTAAAAATGTTTGATAGAAAGACTGAAACAGACAATGGGCAAGTCCCCCTCCCCACCACCAGTGATTAGACTAAGAGTGGTAAGCGACTCCTAATTGATCCAGACCCTACTCCACTTACCAGTTGTGTTCCATGAACCAAATTAAAATCTCCAAACGTGTAAGGATCTAAACGGGATACAATCCGGGTCACAAATACCGTGTCGAAAACGGATGCCTCGTGTCGAAAAGCGCAGATATTTCAAATATACTGTAAAGTGGCGACGACATGTATCTACGCTCACTTAGCGTCTTTTTAAGGGCGGATGATGAATTCGAGCATCCGTTGTGTTAATGCAGAAGAAGACGAATTAGAAGACTTGAAAACGCAAGAAGGAAACATGTTTGAAAGAAAAGAAACATAACCAAACGTTATCTGAATGGTTAGTTAATGAATTTGAAATGACTGTCACCGAGAGACTTGCATACAATACAGACTTCTGTCTATATAACTTTGCCATTCTTATGAATTTACTGACTTATTCAGTAGTGCTGTATGTTCATAGGACACTCATTTGTATTGAATATTCTACGCAGACTAATCAATATTATGCAAGTTAGGAAATAGTTATCATTATAGTTATGGTTAATCGAAGGCCCCGGTATCACTGCAAACGAATTAAAGTCCATAGCTACTCAATCGCATGGTCGAATCAGTGAAATAATCCGAATTAAAATTCAGCTTATTGAAGGATCGGGGCAAAGAAAGGCAGCTGCAGTTCCCATTATAGTAGCCACAGCACATGTCGAAAGACATAAGGCCAAGAGGCACCGAAAGTGCACGCAGCTTAACTGTCCTTCCTCATACGATATCATCATTCATCGTAAACAATCGAAATATCGATACACGATCCAGATGAAAAGCACAGCTCACGGTGTGGACAGAGCACTAAACTCAGTAGCTCCGGCAGTAAGCTGGACTTGGAATATGAGGAAACTACAACAAGGAACACTTTTTCAGACTAAGCCTCAATGGTTCATACCGCCTATCCGCCATATTGACCAGAAGTCCTTCATATTTATGATTAGAAGCAATGTACTCGTACATTAGCAGGAGGCAGTTGAATTTTATGGAGATGGACTAGTGTGACTATAGTTAACTAGGATGAATGAAAGGTCCACGCGGGTGGAGATCAAACAGTAACAATAAACAAACGATGGGGCTGGATCGGTCATATGTTCCTGCAATTGCAGTTCGTTCATGATATTTTAGTTCTTTTGTTCACTTCAGACGTAATAACCTATGCATGTGTTGTGTTGTTTGTTTGCGTACGCCAGTTTTATCATCTCTATGGAAGTCCCGAGGGGCTGGGGGTTGTTTTTGGGGGGTGGGGGGGGGGGGTGTTTTTGTTTCCACGGCAGCCATTCGGGCAGATATTCTCCGATTTCAGAGGTTCTCAAACTGTTGTTATCGTCGGGAGTTGATACGTTTCGGTTAGATTTGTTTTCCCTTTCAATTTTACTCCCTGGGCAGCGGCATTATTCAGTCTACTCTTTTACGATTACCAACGGATATGGGTGCTTTAACGTACGCAAATTGCACACGGGGCCCCTTGTTTCTTTTGCCATTATGCGAATAGGCTGGACATCAAATTTCACTTCAAACATGTTGGGGGGGGGGGGGAAGGGGGAGATAGATAAAAGTCACGAAGAAACCACGATCTTGAAGCGAAAAATACTAACCACCTTAGGTGGAATTCGAACCTTAGACATCATGTTCAGAGGCCGATGTATTACTACTAAACCACCCATCCCCAAACTCATATCTCAAATGGTATTCACATTTTACTCACATTTGTGAGTAAAAATTAAATGTTTCAAATTAGAAAGTGTCAGAATTGTCAACTTTTAAAATATTTCTGCTAATAATCATCAACTAAATTAACGCTAATGCAGACTCCAACATTAGCTAGAACATTCAATCGCCTGTAATGTGCAACGAATTAAAACCATTCTAAGATATCAATTTTTTTTAATGAACGGAATGGTGCAGACCCAGGAAGTGTCTATTCATAAATTTCACTTATGGAACTTCTTACATTTGTGGAATTACACTTGAAAGGCCACTTGGATATTCCAGTGTAAAATTGTACAGAATCAATATTTTTGTTAGCCTGGAGTATTTTCTTTATATCCCTGTGTAGCTACCGGAACCCCAAAGTTGAGGGGATAAAAGAAAAGTCTCTGTTAATTGCTACGCGTGTCGTTATTGGCGACTAAGGAGGTTTCGAATCGTCGCCTATGCAGTAGTTAGGATGTGCACGGAGCGACCTTGTAAACGGAATTTACCGATGTATTTTCGGAAATGCTCTGACAAGCGATGGATCGGATATGGGGAATTCCTGACAGCAATGAAACTGGTTCCACGAATAGAATTCTCTATATCTGCAATGTTATTTCTTGTACATATATTACTGGTTTCTTTTTTTAAAATGGTTCTTGCAGAGCCCCTAATAATTGTGTCTGTAGTGTAGATTATCTATGGGCCAATAGATGCAGAATCAATAACATGAACTGTTATGGAAGAAGAAAGAGCTAAAGAAGTTTCAAAGGTAGTCTGCTTGTAAAACAATGGAGACGGGAATTAATTGTTTACGTCAGACATAGGACACCTTGCAAGGCGTTGGCCACTAACCACGCAAAGTAGTGCGCCTGTTTCTTATCAGAAAGACACATGTTTGTCAATGCATAACCTACTTTAAATCTAATATAGTCTAATTGTCAATTGATAGTTTGGGCCGAGAGAGAGAAAGAGAGAGATTAAAGAATAACATGCAGCTAGCAGTAGGTGAGCCAATAGAATACTGTTTACTGCCACTGTTAATCACTCATTTAATGGCTTTCAGCCAAGTCGCCGTGGGCCCGCCAAAAATAAAATAAATCGCATAATTCAAAGTCATTATTCGGCCATTGTCATCGAGTCATATTACCAGGTTTATACAGCAATGGTTCTCTATCTTGGAGAATGTAGTGGTTCCCACGCGTACATACCATTGTTGGGTGTAGGATTAAATATATCATTTGCCAGTATCATCATTGTTGGGTGTTGGATTAAATATATCATTTGCCAGTATCATCATTGTTGGATGTAGGATTAAATATATCAGCTGTTACTATTATCATTATTGGATGTAGGATTAAATATATCATTTGCCAGTATCATCATTGTTGGATGTAGGATTAAATATACTAGCTGCCAGTATCATCATTATTGGATGTAGGATTAAATATATCATTTGCCAGTATCATCATTGTTGAGTGTAGGATTAAATATATCATTTGCCAGTATCATCATTGTTGGGTGTAGGATTAAATATATCATTTGCCAGTATCATCATTGTTTGGTGTAGGATTAAATATACCAGCTGCCAGTATCATCATTGTTGGGTGTAGGATTAAATATACCAGCTGCCAGTATCATCATTGTTGGGTGTAGGATTAAATATACCAGCTGCCAGTATCATCATTGTTGGGTGTAGGATTAAATATACCAGCTGCCAGTATCATCATTGTTGGGTGTAGGATTAAATATACCAGCTGCCAGTATCATCATTGTTGGGTGTAGGATTAAATATACCAGCTGCCAGTATCATCATTGTTGGGTGTAGGATTAAATATACCAGCTGCCAGTATCATCATTGTTGGGTGTAGGATTAAATATACCAGCTGCCAGTATCATCATTGTTGGGTGTAGGATTAAATATACCAGCTGCCAGTATCATCATTGTTGGGTGTAGGATTAAATATACCAGCTGCCAGTATCGTCATTGTTGGGTGTAGGATTAAATATATTAACGGTCGCTATCATCATTATTAGATTAAATATATCAGCCGTCATTATCACCGTTGCTGGATGTAGAATTATCCTATCATTATCGTTGGCTGTAGAATAAGATATACCAATCTACACCATCATCATCGTTGGCTGTAGAATAAGATATACCAATCTTCACTATCATCATCGTCAACTAGTTTCGTCGTTTACATTTCACAAGCAGCAGCCGTGACTCAATGATGAGGGAACTAGACTACCAACAACAATAAGCCGGGCCAGTCTCTCTCAGCAGCTCCCAAACTCAGCCTTTATTGGACATTTATCATTTTAGCTGAAAAGTGGTATGGCATCAACCTGTCAAATGTACTGCGATCATGAAAATGTCTAGTCACTAACGTCATATTTTACAAACGCCTATCAACGTGGGGAGGGAACCTTTACTTTCTGGCTCCATAGCATCAGGTTTTACATATTTAAACATTAATGATTAATAGTACAGTATATTATAGAGGCTGACATAAATATTAAGTAAATAAAGAGGCTGCTGTGCTGTCACCAGATTTATTTAATATGTATAGTGAGATAGTGAAGAATGTTGCGAATACCATGGAAGAGTGATCAAAACGTTCTGAAAGAGGCCAAAGCAAATAGCAAATATTCAATATTAGGTAGAAACAATCATAATTTTTTGGCCATGTTATGAGAAGGGAAAAACTGAAATATATTGTAACAAGTGGGAAAATTGAGGGACGAAGAGATAGAGGGAAGTTAAGAGAAAAGATACCAGACAGCTTAAGAGAATGGCTTGGCAGAAGGTAAATAACAATAGCTATTGAGATCGAAAGTTGTAGAGAGACATGATCACCTACCCCAGCAGGCATGGTACTTGATGATGGTGATTTACGATCATAAATATAGTCGTAAAGTAAAGGCTCAATTTAGGCCTTGCCAAAAGTATGGGGGAATATAGTGTTAGTGACCGTGTTTTTCTATGTTCACAAAACATTTTTTTTTTAGATGTCGGTATTACGCCAGGTTGCCGTTGCTTCCCAGAAAAATCCATTTTTTTTTTTGGACTGGGTCAACCCTAGAGCCATGCCAGTCCGAAAACAAAATCAGCCACTTCTGTGAATCGAACCCGGTCTCGTCTATCTAGGAAGCGAATGCACTAACCTTTCAGCTACTGATGTACAAATAGTGTAGTAGACTTTTTCAATATTTTATAAAAGTTTATCGTGATCACACAGTGTCATCTCCGTATAGAAGGATAGCTACCAATTAGCGCCATTTCACTCTGTCTCTTGCCTTAACTCTTTCAGTACGGAAGGTTTTTATCCATTCAGCGGTAGAGGTTTCGGGTACACAGTTTTTGAAATATCAATCTACATATTTATATTGATCTACTACTTAATATAATATATGACTTATTAGATAATTAAACAAGGAATGAGATTTCACCAATACCAAGATGATACTAGACATGTACATAGAATATGGTTTGATGGCAATTTACACGAATCAAATTGAGAGTGACGCACTGTGCGGCGCAACGTACGCGACCGAAATTGGCATGGGGCATGGTGTGTCGAACAGTACGGAATGAGTTAATAGTGCACATTGTGTTTGCATGTCTCGCGGTCGATTCTACAGCGCATATATCTCCGGCATTAGTGGGAGACATATGTAGAAGAAAACTTAAATATTGTATGTGGATATGATGTTCAGGTCACTCGGTTGTTCTGTGTAATGAAAACGATGATGGGCTGGAGTTGTGTACGTCTGTGGTGTTGTGTACGTCTGTGCCAAACATGCACAATTAGGCGTGTTAGGAGCCATCAGTGATTGCATATTGTAAATCAACATGGCTATCAGTAAAGATGCTGTCTGAGATGGAATACGCTTTTGAGTCAGTATGGACGACAACATGTATGGTGAAGCTCGGTATATGCCCCAGCAAGCTAATTTAATCATCAGTCTGCACACACTTAATCATCTGTTAAAGACGACTGGTCACCTACAGGTTTGCCCAAAACGCTTTTATTATGTATGCCATCTGAAATAACAGTGAAGGTCAGCATCAGCAGGGGTGTAATAATCACAATCTCTGACGCGATTGTTCAACTAGCAATTCAATTCATTTCTATTCTATTCTATCCACGGAACCTGTTTCATTGCAATAGGGAATTCCCCATATCCACTTCCCTACAAAAGCACTTCCCAAAACGCGTCGGTAAATTGTGTTGACAAGGTTGCTCCCGTGCATGTCAAAATCGTAATAATAACCATGAATTATAAACATCATTTCAATAGTTTCCATGTATAAATACTAAAACTGTCTGGTAGTAAATATTCTTTTGCTGAACGGATCGATAAATATGTCAGTGGTCAGCGCCCCATGATTTATCTAGTAAAGCAACAGCAAGAAATATTTATTTCAATTGATCCGTTTCCAGGATACCCTAAGTCTAGCCCACACTGGAAACCCCTGCTGTCTAAACTGATGTCTTTGGTCTAAGACAAAAAAAAAAAATAGTATAAAATTGTAAAAAGGGACATAACCACGTCTCAGCATATTGACATTCATCGGTCGATAGAGACACTTATTTTCCCATTTTTTCAACACTGATGTTGTTATATGTTACATGTATTTGTAGCATGTAATCTGGTGTGCCGGTTAAGTGTCCCTGCAGATAAAAGGACATTTACTAATACAGTACGGGCAAGCCACAAGATCTGAGGACATGTCCAGCACCATCTTAAAGAGGTCAGTAGAGGAAAGAAGAAAGAGATATAGAGATGTAGGCTAAGGTAAACACGAACTGGCATAGATGATATTGCGGACCAGAGAGGAAACATATTTAGACAAACCGAGATACTTGCACATACAGAGACCGATAGACATCGATTTACTATATTGGATATCACAAGCATGTAACATCAACTGTACAGTTTCATGTGATTTAAAAATAAACCTCATATTTCCTCTGGTAGAAATCCCACAGCTCACCACTTAATCACCTTAAGCAAATATGTGCTTCAAGTGACCTGTTTCACGTTATTTTCCCGTGACCGATTGGTGAATCACTTGCCGAAGCAGAAACAAAATAATTAATTGCACATCGCCACATCTCATAATTTATAAAGAAGAGTCAGTCCTCAAATGCTTTTGTGAGACATTTTCGGTGTTATTTGTCTGTGGAATCGCGCGCGCGCGCGCGCACACACACACACACACACACACACACACATGGCCTTTGGCGACTTAGCAGTCAGTTGGTAATAGCAAGCTGTAATGATTAATCAATTTTAAAAAAGTAAAGAGCCCCCGTCACGCCAAGCGGCGTATAGGGAATATGGTGTTAGTTACCATAAATTTTACAGACCTTCAGCACATGATTTTGGGGGTAATGTGGTCGGTATTACGCCCGTGCCGCTTTATTTTCCCAGGAAAAAATCTGGTACCTTTTTAAGGCTGGGTGAATCCAGAAGCCGTCGGTTGGGATCGAACCCTACCCGTTGTCCTTTGTAGTCCAGTTCACTAACCACTGAGCTGTCGTGGCTTCCATGATTAGTCAATAGCCTAACTAATATATTGGTGTGTTATGCTGGACACTGTTTTACTGAGCAGCCGAATCTGCCAATATTGGATAGACAGATCCGACCATAGAATGAACAAGATGCATTTGTGGTGCCTGGCCTCATGTTTCTTTCTTCTGCGTCTTTTGTTTTCTGATTTTGACATACTCACTCGACTGTTGCTGTGCCATTTTCCCTGTATATTTCGCTGATTGCGAATTCCCCTAATATAACCCTGCAAATATCCTTACATCTCAGCACTGGTCTGTCTGTTGGTCTCTTTCCAAACCCTGAGTTCCCCATGCAATATTTGTTTGGAAATACGGTTGATCTATTTTCTTCTCACGTGAACCAGCCACCCTATACCTAAATAAGTAACTAATAATCCTAACTAAATTATATAACCCAGGTTGCTATTTAACGTATTAACATAGTTAACTAAATAAATAATCAATTAGTGAGTTACTTAACGAATAATCTGACATAACTAATTAGTAAACTAATTAATAAATTAACATAACTAATTAGCTTGGTGATTAAATTAAATTAACTAACATAATGATTATTTGAACTAATAACTAAACAGACCAAACTAACTATTATTATAACAAATTAACTTACTAACATAACTCTGTAATTATCTTATTAGTCAAACTAATTAACTAACTTTCAAGTATTGTTGAATAATTATTTATTTAATATAATTGATTAACTGCTTTGTAACTGGGTAATTGCAAAATTAACCTGAGTAAATATCTAGAATACTTAATGTTTCTTCTTTTCAATCTTATTATCTTTTCAAGCATAAATCTTAAGTAGACAATTATAAATGGAGTATATACATGTTCAGTTTTACAAATAATTGAGACAATACAAAATGGATAGATCGTATTTTGTAGTCAGTAGATCGTGTTGTGTTGGCGTGTGTTTGTGTTTGTTTTGATGTGTGTGAGAGAGAGACAGATTATGGGAGAAAAGAAATTGAGTGAGGAATTAACATGGAATAAATGATTAATTTCCCTGCCACCAATGTTTGTGTGTGCATTTGTCTTAGAGAGAGTGAGAGAGTATGAGAAACAAGCGAATGAGAGAGATTAATTATTAGTTAAGAGTGACAGTCTTGTTATTGGTTTGTATGAGCGTGTGCTATGCTTGTGATGGGGCGATGTGCTTCTCTCTCTTTCTCTCTCTCTCTCTCTCTCTCTCTCTCTCTCTCTCTCTCTCTCTCTCTCGTTGCAATTTGAGGCATTGAACTTCAAGGATTGAAGATTCATAATGTATGTGCATTGATCCATGATTTCAGGGTTGGCGAAAGTGTGTGCACAGTTCTATGGGGAATTAGACTCGTGTGTACACGTTGCGTATGTCAAAATCCCTTGGCTCTTGAAAATTGAAACGTAGTCAATATGTATTTTGTTACCATGTTATCGTAATAATAATGTTAACCAGCTCTATGATGTTACCTGTGATCAGCGCCAGCTCTACGGTTTTTGTGTCCAGTGTTAAGATTTTCCCATGTGTAGATGCTGTAATGGCAGGTTGCACAGGACGTGATTCGCGCAGTCTTAGTGACTGACTCGCAAAATATTCTACAGAAGATTGACAGTGTCTACAACAGGAGTGGATGCAACTCCTGGATGGCTCTAGTATGAGTGCGTTGACCTGTGTACTGTCCAGGGCACGCAGATGTACACTGCAATGAAATGTCCGATAAGTTCGCTGGCAGCTCTGGCATTGAGTGTGGCATTACTCTGGATAAAGAGGGCATTCCCAAGTTTGTTCTTCATTCCTAAAGAAAAGAGTAAGAGGATGGGTGGGACAAGGATTCATATATTGAGAGACTAACAATTGGGCCAAAAGGTAGAAAAGGGATTTGGTCGATTCGAGAGCGCTTAGTGGGAAAAGTAAATATATCTACAATCAACACCTTGCAGGTACAGTCAGTCTGCATACGCTTCGAGAAATGCTAGGACGGGTGGTGGAGCGGATATGGGAATGCCTCGACTGTAATAAAACTGATTCTGTGAATATAATAGAAAAGAATACATACAGTAACATAATTAAAAATAGGAAATTTCGCTTTTGCGGATGACTATAATTCAAAATCTTAAAATCTGAAGTGGAAAAAGCTATATAAACAGTGAAAAATGGAAAAGCAACAAGACCTAACAGCATACAAATAGGAATGATACAGGCTCTAGAAGATTTTGGCATTGAAGTGATCACAGCTTATGCAACGACATATGTTATGTACCATAAGAATGAATACCAAATGAACTAACATCAACTTTCATTGCATTGCCTAAAAAGAATGGTGCCGTTGAATGCAGTTATTTTAGAACAATAAGTCTAATAAGCCTAATTACAAAAATTGCAAAAATGGAAGGATTCAGGATAAAATTAATATTGAAATAGAAGAGCAGCAACTTGGATTTAAGAAAAACATGAGAGCATTAATCGAAAAGTTCACAGAAGTAAACAAACAAATATGTACCTGCGTCATAGACTACACAAAAACTGCACGCCTGATTTATTCTGAATCTCAGAAAGAGAAATTTGAGAACAACTCGGTTGAAGCAACCATCGTCCCATCTTAATCACAATCAAATGAATAATACATATAATCTCCTACCAACCAAGATGGAAATACACAAAGGCAAACTTGTGCAAATACCAAGACAGAATAAATATTCTCACAGAAGGTATCAAGGACCGGACACTCATATTAAACAAGTTGTTAAAGACTTCAATAAAGGTATCTTGAGGCTGTAAGGGAAACAATACCCAGAGGTGCAAGGCAAAACTATACTTCATAGCCAGAGGTGCAAGGCAAAACTATAATCCATATCCAGAGGTGCAAGGCAAAACTATACTCCATAGTCAGAGATGCAAGGCAAAACTATACTCCATAGTCAGAGATGCAAGGCAAAACTATACTCCATATTCTGAGATCCAAGGCAAAACTATACTCCATAGTCAGAGATGCAAAGCAGAACTATACTCCATAGCCAGAGGTGCAAGGCAAAACTATACTCCATAGCCAGAGGTGCAAGGCAAAACTATACTTCATAGTCAGAGATGCAAAGCAAAACTATACTTCATACCCACAGGTGCATGACAAAACTATACTCCATAGCCAGAGATGCAAGGCAAAAGTATACTTCATACCCACAGGTGCAAGGCAAAACTATACTTCATACCCACAGGTGCAAGACAAAACTATACTCCATATTAACCAAAATGCTACAGAAGCTGCATGAAAAAGTCAACGAAGCCCGCATTACTGCAAAGATATAACCAACCAGACATAACCATATTATCTTGCTGCAGAAAGTGAAAGCAGAATATATCGTAGGACAACTAGAAACCCACAGAAGAAGAATAAGGAAAAATAAAAATAAAAACTTTGAAAAGGATGGGAGAAAACTGTGGAAACTATCAAAACAACTAAACGAAGACAATTACCAACAACCAGCCATTACAATCGAGGAGGAAGACAAATTATACACAGGCAAATAAGCAGCAAAACCCGCTATCAGAATCATACAGAAACGAGACATTCTTATCGACCCAGACAGATGAGGAGATATTCCGCCAAGAAATAGACCACTACAAAAACAACCAAAGCTGTCATATCCAAACAACCCATAAAGCCGTCAGTGGATTATATATCACTACAATAATCACAGACGTGATAATATTACATTCGAAAAAATATGTTCATTCCAACGTTGTGCTACCAATGCCAGACCTGGACTCTAGATGCAAGAACAATAAGAAAAATAACCTCTACAGAGATGAAATGTGTTAGACGAATGACAGGAAACAGTCTGAGAGATAAGATCAGAAATGTAGAACTGAGAAAAAAGCTAGGAATAGCCCCAGCCATAGAATATATAAGGAAACAACAGATAAAATGGTTCGGCCACGTGACAAGGCAGAAAGAACAAAACACAACACAACGAGCCTTCAACAAACGTTGTGAGAACAACAGACCCAAGGGTCGACCACGAAAAAGATGGATCGATGGAATATTAGAAGCACTAGGAAACATAACAGCAGCAGAGGCGAACAGAAGAGCAAAAGACCGCAAATTATATCTCCCCTCGACGCTGAAAGGCAGATGAGGAAGGAAAGAAGAAGAAGAAGAAGAAGAAGAAGAAAAAATATGTTCATGACATGTGATATATGTTGAATGATCTGCCGCAGTAAATAAAATCATTAAAAATAACAAATACCATATAGTGGTGAACTAACATAATGTTATGAATTTGTGTTCTTTGCAGCTCATTATATTTTTAAACTTCTTACTTCGTCTTATTTATTAAATATTTAATCATTTATTTTATAATCGATCTATTTATTATTTATCAATGCAAATTTTCAATCCGATGTGTCTATAAAATAATCACATTCTCAATTTAAATAATTGGCCTCTATAACATTGTTCTCAGATCAACAACCTGTTTCATATTCACTTTTAAGCAGAAACATCCCATGTTTCCAGCATACCTTTTTTATCTGTAAAACTTCGAGACATTTTTTAGCACCACTATTTTGATGTAATTCTCCATAAAATGTCTTGTTCTTGAGTCTCTTAACAATAGATCAATAAAATAAACAATTCCCAACCAATTTTTGTGACATTCTTTCATGACAGCAACAAAATTATCCTCTCTGAGTATTTCGGAGCTATCTTTCTCCAAGTGATGACAGTAACAAAATTATCCTCTCTAAGTGTTTCGGAGCTATCTTTCTCCAAGTGATGACAGTAACAAAATTATCCTCTCTAAGTGTTTCGGAGCTATCTTTCTCCAAGTGATGACAGTAACAAAATTATCCTCTCTAAGTGTTTCGGAGCTATCTTTCTCCAAGTGATAACAGTAACAAAATTATCCTCTCTAAGTGTTTCGGAGCTATCTTTCTCCAAGTGATGACAGTAACAAAATTATCCTCTCTAAGTGTTTCGGAGCTATCTTTCTCCAAGTGATAACAGTAACAAAATTATCCTCTCTAAGTGTTTCGGAGCTATCTTTCTCCAAGTGATGACAGTAACAAAATTATCCTCTCTAAGTGTTTCGGAGCTATCTTTCTCCAAGTGATAACAGTAACAAAATTATCCTCTCTAAGTGTTTCGGAGCTATCTTTCTCCAAGTGATAACAGTAACAAAATTATCCTCTCTAAGTGTTTCGGAGCTATCTTTCTCCAAGTGATGACAGTAACAAAATTATCCTCTCTAAGTGTTTCGGAGCTATCTTTCTCCAAGTGATGACAGTAACAAAATTATCCTCTCTAAGTGTTTCGGAGCTATCTTTCTCCAAGTGATGACAGTAACAAAATTATCCTCTCTAAGTGTTTCGGAGCTATCTTTCTCCAAGTGATGACAGTAACAAAATTATCCTCTCTAAGTGTTTCGGAGCTATCTTTCTCCAAGTGATGACAGTAACAAAATTATCCTCTCTAAGTGTTTCGGAGCTATCTTTCTCCAAGTGATAACAGTAACAAAATTATCCTCTCTAAGTGTTTCGGAGCTATCTTTCTCCAAGTGATGACAGTAACAAAATTATCCTCTCTAAGTGTTTCGGAGCTATCTTTCTCCAAGTGATAACAGTAACAAAATTATTCTCTCTAAGTGTTTCGGAGCTATCTTTCTCCAAGTGATGACAGTAACAAAATTATCCTCTCTAAGTGTTTCGGAGCTATCTTTCTCCAAGTGATAACAGTAACAAAATTATCCTCTCTAAGTGTTTCGGAGCTATCTTTCTCCAAGTGATAACAGTAACAAAATTATCCTCTCTAAGTGTTTCGGAGCTATCTTTCTCCAAGTGATGACAGTAACAAAATTATCCTCTCTAAGTGTTTCGGAGCTATCTTTCTCCAAGTGATAACAGTAACAAAATTATTCTAAGTGTTTCGGAGCTATCTTTCTCCAAGTGATGACAGTAACAAAATTATTCTGTCTAAGTGTTTCGGAGCTATCTTTCTCCAAGTGATGACAGTAACAAAATTATCCTCTCTAAGTGTTTCGGAGCTATCTTTCTCCAAGTGATGACAGCAATAAAATTATCCACTGTGCTTGTTTCTGAACTATCTCCAAGTGTCCTAAGTCTGCCAGTGGATGTCTGTCGCACCTTTGCTCCGTCATGCTTATTACAGTTTACCTTTTGTCTCTGTTTCTCAAGAGCATGACAAGGGTGCAATGTTTTACGCGTTTTTTTCTCAGTATATGGCTCAACCATCTTTTGTATTTATCTGTTGTCACTGTTGTGTTTATCCATTGTCACTGTTGTTCGTCTGTTGTCACGGTTGTGTTTGTCCTCTTTGTTCCGTTAGTAGCCAATTAGCTCCACCTGTTGTTCTTGTCCTCTTTGCTCCATTTGTTGCCCATGTCCCCTTTGCTGCATTTGTTTCCCATCACTATTTGTTTTCATTTGTTGATAATAACCCGTTGGTTTCATTATTTTTCCCAATCTCCTCTTCCTTCCACATTTGTCCGTTTCCTATTAATTTTTATCCATTATAGATTTCCTGTTTATTTCATCATTTTTTTTTCTTTTCCTGTTCACTTCATCTATTGTCCAGTTCCTGTTGATTCCATCGTTTGCTCAGTTCCCGTTGATTCCATCTTTTGTGTATGTCATCATGGTCCTATCAGATTACAGCTTGCGGTTAAGTGTTAAATGAGTTTATATAAAATGAGAACATAGATAGCGGCGAGGAATGGAAGAAACGAAACGCACTTTGAATCCCACAATGAGCTTATTATAAAACTGATAATTAAGGAAATAAAAATGGGACAACCACCCAATGGATAATACCTAACGTAGTTTTTTCACGTTCTATTTAGTTTGAAACAGTTTTTCTGGGACTTAGCGTTAGAGCAGAACTATTATTGGTTAATTCGGATGATTCCACTGGCACGAACGGTTGAGCAATTGTATATTTTAATTCGTTTGCAGTGATATCGGGGCCTTCGACTAACTACAACTACAAAAATTAGTATGATATGGGTAACCATGTTTTCTTTTTATCCCGAACGTCCCTATTTTGTTTATGTAAAAAGAAATGTTACCCAACCACTGCTGCATAAAAATAACACTATCTGTCCCTAATTACTGTCTCTTTTTTATTCTTCTTCGTCCTTTTCAGCGATCAGCGGTTTTATGCATTTGGACGCTTAAACTAGAATGGATCACTAACAAGACGGTGTTCTTCAGGTCCTCACCGGTTCCCCATAGTTTAGCATGCAGGGTTGTTTCTGTGCACCATATTTGTGATCTGTGTTGAGTGTAGGATAATATGCTGTGGAGTTTGGATGCTTCGCAGTTGCATATCGCAAAGTCACTTAATTATATTTTGCGTAGGTGTACTCTAACGCCACAGTGACCTGTTGTGAGTCTGAAGATCTAGCTCTGTTCGCATCTATTGCGCCTCTTTAAACTGTTATGTTATGGCTCATATTTTAAAAATAACTCTCTTCATGAGTTATTTTTCGGTTTTCCCAGCTTGTATCAGAATTGTCATTACTTCTTTGAGTCTCTGGGTTTTGTTCGACTATTGAAGGTTCCTATCTGCCTTTGCGAGTTACTGTGTCATTGAATGCTGTTTCATTTTCTAACAGGCCATTATTGAATTACATTGTTATTACTCTGTGTTTTCCTAAACTATTCCTGCCAAAATTTGTGTAATTATTTTGACCACATCGCACAAGACAATTCAAATAAAACCCCAACATTGCGACATTTATCCAGCTGTTGTGCACTCCCGGAGGTTTTTGCGGTGTTAGAGAATAAGATCTACATGTTTAGTGCACTCGCCGTGCACTGGACAACTTGTATGCATATATTGTTGTGTTGTTATATTCTTGAATGTCTTTCCGTATCCCATACTCCGTGTATTATCTGCATAAGTCATGCGAAATGTGTTGATAATTTTCTTGTTTTTTTTTTTTTCGTGTTATTACACTTTATAGAAATTAAATATACAGAGATTGCATGTTTCCCTAAATATATTTATCTATTTATTTAAACGTTATCACAGGAAAAGTTAAGTCTTTTTATAACTTAGGATAGGTGACCCATGCAACGATTTAAATCAGAGCAATATCTTTAATAAATTGTCTTGACTACTTCATATATCTTGGAAATAGAAGGCATGAAGAGGAGATGACAAGAAAGACCGAGAGAGAAAGAGAGAGTGTGTGTGTGTGTAATACGTTTAATGCTGTTGAAGATATTTCCTGGAAAAGAAACACGGCCTGGCCTAGTGTTGAACAAATTACCTTCAAAAATATGCCGGTTATAAACATACATGGACACTAACACGATGTTTATTTTCCATTCACACTGCTATCAACAAATGACACACAACAATTAAACACAATCCACACAGCTATCAACAAATGACACACAACAATTAAACACAATCCACACAGCTATCAACAAATGACACACAACAATTAAACACAATCCACACAGCTATCAACAAATGACACACAACAATTAAACACAATCCACACAGCTATCAACAAATGACACACAACAATTAAACACAATCCACACAGCTATCAACAAATGACACAGAATAATTAAACACAATCCGCAATTATCAATAAACAATTTAAAAAAAACAACTAGCCGAAAAGAGCACTCAGACAAGTTGGATAGACATCATCATCATGTGCCTTACCGGTTGGCGTAGGTAATCATGTCTACCCACAATCTTCTATCCGCTGTACATCGTATCAATATTGTTAAGGACAGTTTTCCATGCCATAACGCCCAAGCTATCTAATATTTTCTCTTTTTGTCGACCGCAATCTCCCTTCCCCTGTGAAATTGTTGGGGCATGTTAAAAGACACAACAGCCTAATAAAAGTAGCATTGGAAGGGAAAATACAAGGTAAAAGAATGCAGACCAAGACTAACATGGACGAGTAACATCAAAAGATGGACAAATCAACCTATGACAATCTTCACCATCAAAGCAAGAGACAGAGTGGAATGGCGCTCCTTGGTAGCCAACCTTCGATGCGAAGATGACACTCAGTGATGATGATGATGAACCAAGTATTCCAACTTTCCTCTTCTCAGAAGATAGACTGACTATTAGAAGCCCGTAGTTTGTCACGTCATGTTTGCATTTTAAATACCATTTAATGTTTATTTTCCAAGTATATTTTTGCCTTCTCCTTTGTCTCCTCTCCTGGGGATTCCAGAATGTGGTACGTCATGTAATACCCGGTTTCCGTAGATGTTGCCCGATATTGTAACCACTGAAAATACCTACCAGGATAAAAACATGGCAAACTATTTTTCACAGACACTAAAATGAAACTATGAAAGAAAAGAGGAAGAAGAACTAACCGGCAACATCTACGTGAGGTGGTGGTTGGAAGTGTTGATGGCTGGTTTAGAAGCCCAAAAGTCTGTTGTCACTGATAGACTCAAGAAGTGTTTAGTTCCCATTTTCATGGATAAATGTGGGAAGACGGAAAAGACAGTTGACACTAATACTTAGAGAAAGGATTTTAAAGTGGGCGTGCTAAAAACTGGAATAAAAGTACTCACTAGCAAATTGATTTATTCCAGTGCGTTAGTCAATAACGTAACGATGTTTCCCGCATCTTGATCCTACATGAGTTTCACTCTCGAATTCTTTCCGATATCAAAATCATATTTAATTAATTTCCCATATTGTTGAATTCTTTAATCTTGCAGATGCCAGTTTTCCTGCCGCGTTCCTGGACTAGAACAATAATTATAAATTCTAGGAAAGTTGTTTTAAAATAATCATTGGCTTATGTTTTAAATCTGGCATGTTCATGAAGAAATGTGCATGCAACTGTATTTATCGTTATAGACCTTAGAAAAAAATAGACCAATGTATTTTGTTGATAAGTATATCCTGCTGACTTCTTAAATCTTTCCTTCAGCAAAGAGAGTGACAGTCGGCATGTTAGCTGTGTAATGTGGGGAAACTGCATGCATTTAGTATTGTTTGTTTTGTTTTCTAGAAATGGAAAATGTATTTCTTATTTTTGTTTCGCTTGACTTATAAGTAAAGTAGTTAAATGTTCTTTCCGCGCCTTGCTAGACGTATGGCGAATATGGTGCTATTGACAACATTTTGTTAATGACCACTGTACATTTTAGGGTGATGTGATCGATATCACTTCAGGTCGCCTTTACGTCCCATATAAATCTTCTGTACCCTTGTTTAGAAGTTGAGTTGAACTTAGTAGCTTTGTCAATCCTAAAAAAAAAGAATCTGCCACTTCTAGAAATCGAACCAGTGTCCTTCTGATCAGGAAGCGAGCACACTAACCACTCAGCCACCATTAGTGCTTTGGCTATATGACCCAAAAGATAAACCGCAGTAGCGAAGAGGTTAGTATATCAATCTTCAGACCAGGTAGCTCACCGGTTCAATTCTCAAGTATGGTAGAGGAGGTGACAAACAAAGGAAATATGAAAGATTGGTTATTGGTTATGGAAGACCTCGGCATCACAGCAAACGAATTAAAATCCATAATTGCTCAACCGCCCGTGCCAGTGGAATCATCCGAATTACCAACTTCTCTCCCAAACAAAGAAAGGTAACTGTAGTCCCCATCGTAGCAGTCTCAGCACACGCCAAAAGACATAAGGCGAAACCGCGCAGAAAGTGAACACAGCCAACTTTTCCCTGTCATACGATATCATCATTCATCGTAAACAAGCGGGATATAAATATATAAATATGAAAGAACTGTCACGAAGACACAGCACGAAGAAATTAATAGTAAAATAAAGTAAAGTACCCCCGTCACGCCAAGTGGCGTATAGGGAATATGGTGTTAGTGACCATACATTTTACAGACCTTCGGCACATGATTTTTGGGGTAATGTGGTCGGTATTACGCCCGTGCCGCTTTACTTTCCCAGAAAAAAATCGGGTACCCATTTAAGACTGGGTGAACTGGAGGCCGTCAGTTGGGGATCGAACCCTACCTCTTGTCCTTTGTAGTCCAGTTCACTAATCACTGAGCTATCGCGGCTCCAAAGAAATTAATAGCAAATTACAAAAAGATTAATGCCTTTATCAAGCAATGTATTAAAATAAAAGAAGAAATGGAAAGAGTATTTTAAAGAACGTTTGAGCAGACCGGGCCTACGTCTTCTGCAAGTTGACTGTGGAAAGCCAAGAAAGAAGAAACATTGAAAGCCATTAAGCTATTAAATGATTGTCAAGCTACTTATCTAGATGTAGTTCCTTCAGAGTCCATCAAAACAGTGTCTACTAGATGACTTGAGAACAACCCTGGACCAACTATGCAATAACTTCCAGAGAGTAGTCATTCAGTGGATACCATCACACTGTAATATACACGGGAACGAACGCGCAGACAAATTAGCTAAAGAGGGATGGGGATTACCACAAGAGAACCATCCGCTCAGTTATGATGAAGCCAAATCCAAGTTTGCAATCCTCAGGAGAGGAGACAAAGTAAAGGCTAAAGCATCTAAACCTGTAGAGGAACGAGACAAACTATACGACTTTGCGGTCAAAGCTTTCATCAGATGAAAAGACATGGTACGATCGTAAGAAAATAGCACCAAACAGGACGACTTGGAAAGCGTCGATCTTAAGAGAATGGCACCAAGCAGGACGACTTGGAAAGCAGCGATCTTAAGAGAATAGCACTAAACATGACGACTTGGAAAGCGTCGATCTAAAGAGAATGGCACCAAACAGGACGACTTGGAAAGCAGCGATCTTAAGAGAATGGCACCAAACAGGACGACTTGGAAAGCAGCGATCTAAAGAGAATGGCACCACACAGGACGACTTGGAAAGCGTCGATCTTAAGAGAATGGCACTAAACAGGACGACTTGGAAAGCAGCGATCTTAAGAGAATGGCACTAAACAGGACGACTTGGAAAGCAGCGATCTTAAGAGAATGGCACCAAGCAGGACGACTTGGAAAGCGTCGATCTTAAGAGAATGGCACCAAACAGGACGACTTGGAAAGCGTCGATCTTAAGAGAATGGCACCAAACAGGACGACTTGGAAAGCAGCGATCTTAAGAGAATGGCACCAAACAGGACGACTTGGAAAGCAGCGATCTTAAGAGAATGGCACCACACAGGACGACTTGGAAAGCGTCGATCTTAAGAGAATGGCACTAAACAGGACGACTTGGAAAGCAGCGATCTTAAGAGAATGGCACCAAACAGGACGACTTGGAAAGCAGAGATCTTAAGAGAATGGCACCAAACAGGACGACTTGGAAAGCAGAGATCTTAAGAGAATGGCACCACACAGGACGACTTGGAAAGCGTCGATCTTAAGAGAATGGCACCAAACAGGACGACTTGGAAAGCAGCGATCTTAAGAGAATGGCACTAAACAGGACGACTTGGAAAGCAGCGATCTTAAGAGAATGGCACCAAACAGGACGACTTGGAAAGCAGCGATCTTAAGAGAATGGCACCAAACAGGACGAC
This sequence comes from Megaustenia siamemsis, assembly GCA_032433765.1. Lineage (NCBI taxonomy): Eukaryota > Metazoa > Mollusca > Gastropoda > Stylommatophora > Ariophantidae > Megaustenia > Megaustenia siamemsis. The sequence continues at coordinate 73,599,264 of JAVIAB010000125.1, read as the reverse complement.
TTGGAAAGCAGCGATCTTAAGAGAATGGCACCAAACAGGACGACTTGGAAAGCAGAGATCTTAAGAGAATGGCACTAAACAGGACGACTTGGAAAGCAGCGATCTTAAGAGAATGGCACCACACAGGACGACTTGGAAAGCAGAGATCTAAAGAGAATGGCACCAAACAGGACGACTTGGAAAGCAGAGATCTTAAGAGAATGGCACCAAACAGGACGACTTGGAAAGCAGAGATCTTAAGAGAATGGCACCAAACAGGACGACTTGGAAAGCAGAGATCTTAAGAGAATGGCACCACACAGGACGACTTGGTAAGTGATTGTTGAAGATCTATTTCTCACAGGTAGTTGAAAGGAATGAGGAAAAAGAGGAGGAGAAAAAAAAGTGGAAGATTTATCCCATTTAGCTGTTGTCTGTCTGAACAGTGTTTGAAGATCCACCAGCACAGAACAAAACTAAACCAAGAGTTTGTGAAACCTGTGTGTTTTCAATGTCAATATATGCGTCTGAATTGTGGAAAAATAATAGAAGAGAAAAGACAATATATTTCAATTCATACACTCTGTTAGAGGAAAACTCTCAAGAATCATTTTGGTCAAGCAAAATAAACAATCAAACCAAGAATTCATTAAGAGGTGCAGTTAAAAAAAAAAAAAAAGCACACATTGGTAACTTATAACAGACACGCGCTGGGCGTGTATGTATTATGTGCACAGAAAAGAATTCAGAAAACTAACTACATGAACTACCGTGAAATGAGTGGAATCCATTCTGGAGATATATAAATGGCCCTTTTCGTCTTGTCAGACGGTCTAGTGGAGGCTATTGTGTATTTTTTTCAGGGTTTTTGTTGAACAGCTTCTCTCGTGGCTAATTCTACCAATGTTTGACAAACACACGCGGTCACAGAATGAACAAGTCAGGCCCACTGGTCCACAGTGGGTTTTCCATCCTTTTTCATGAGTCTTTTCTCATCTAAGTTTTGTCTTGGGGGGACAAAAAACAGATAAAGAATAAGTTGGTATAGAGAACAGTGGAAGCGGGTGAAAAATATGGGCCACGCTTAAAAATAGTCGATGATCGTGCCACAACGAGCCTCGTTGATGTTGCTCCACTAACCACCACAAGGCTCATGGGCCATTGAATGCACTGTCGGTTTATGTTGAAGTTATATAAGGATTACTAAACCCATTATGGTATTATTTGAAACTACAGACGACCTGATTTAAAGTATTAAACATGAAGCATTTTCTCGTTTTAATATGACACAAAGATGTATTGATTTCCTGCCATAGTCAGGCAATATCAGTAGCCAAGTCATAGCAAACCCCTAGTCATAAGACAGATAATGGAGACACGTCAATTTCTGATCACAAATGTTCCTGCTTTTAAAAACGCATGCAAACGTTTCTGATTGGTTGGTGTCTGATTTCGCAATTTCTGATTGGCTGAAGCCTAATTTTGTACGGCCTGGGTTGAGTAAAGTAGTATGACTGTCTATGGCGTGTGATCCTTTCCTATAAGAAAATCTCACGCTGATCCCCAAGGCTAAATAGGCTTAGGAGAACGTTGTTTGTGCAAGATCTGGACAAGCATGTTTATTTGGGTTAGAGAGCGAAGGAAGGGGAGAGAGGGAGAAAAGTAGAGGGGATGTGGAGTGTGGGTAAATGAGAGATAGAGAGAGAAGTATTGAGAACACGTTAGTAGAGAAGTATTGAGAACACTTAAGTAGTGAAGTATTGAGAACACTTAAGTAGTGAAGTATTGAGAACACTTAAATAGTGAAGTATTGAAAATACATTAGAAGAGAAGTATTGAGAACACTTCAGTAGAGAGGTATTGAAAGCACTTAAGTAGAGAAGTATTGAGAACACTTAAGTAGAGAAGTATTGACAACACTTTAGTGGAGAAGTATTGAGAACACTTAAGTAGAGAAGTAATGAAAACACTTTAGTGGAGAAGTATTGACAACACTTTAGTGGAGAAGTATTGAGAACACTTAAGTAGAGAAGTAATGAAAACACTTTAGTAGAGAAGTATTGACAACACTTTAGTGGAGAAGTATTGAGAACACTTAAGTAGAGAAGTAATGAAAACACTTTAGTGGAGAAGTATTGACAACACTTTAGTGGAGAAGTATTGAGAACACTTAAGTAGAGAAGTAATGAAAACACTTTAGTAGAGAAGTAATGAAAACACTTTAGTAGAGAAGTATTGAGAACACTTAAGTAGAGAAGTAATGAAAACACTTTAGTGGAGAAGTATTGACAACACTTTAGTGGAGAAGTATTGAGAACACTTAAGTAGAGAAGTAATGAAAACACTTTAGTCTACTTACCATTTAGTTTATTTTCTGCTGTACCCTCTATTAATCCTGCAAGCTTAGTGCTGTCTCGTTATAAGCTCGAACTATTTAATTTGTCTATTTTGTTTTACACCTACCTTCAGTATTTCTGTTCTTATCCCAACTTAGTTTAAAGTTTGACTCTCATGTTTCTATTAATTTTCAAAATCTGTCATTTGTTTGTTTCTGTATTTGTCTCTCTTTAAAAACTTTCAGGTAGAAACATTAGTTTGGTCAGTTATGTTTTAAAACATCCATTTTTAAGTTATGTTATGGTATCTGTAGACTGTTCAACTTCTGTGTGATTCCAGTGCTAACATATGCATGTGAAAGTTGGAAACACACAAGGTAAGAAGTTAAATGCCTTAGAAAACAAATATCTTCGTAGGGTCTCAAACATAAGCTGGAAAGAATACATTTCAAACGAATAGAAGGAGGCGAAGGCGCGTCTCCCAGCACCAGAGCTGGAAGTTGTCAGCGACCCACAGCTGATGGCTTGCGCCAGGATCAGTGAACCAAAACCATCCAGACCCTGCTCCACCTCTCCGCTGTGCCTCTAGTAATAGACTAACCTGTCTAGTCTGACCAAGCGAGCAGAGATGAAGAGGGAAGACAACCCGGTACTGGGCGAACGTAAGCAAGCATCAAAAGAATAGATAAGAGACGAAACTAAACAAGGAAATGTGTCGAGCTTTATAAGAAGAAGGTGTTGAAAATGCATCGGTCATGTGCAGTGAATGAAACTTGAAGAACAACAAAATTGACAATAATGAAGATACAGACTTTCATTAATGGATGCTTACGCAGAATAAAAGGATGGAAATGACAGGACAAATTCACTAACATTGAATTATGGAAATGTACTAATCAAATACCAATGGATAAAAAAATAGAGCGAAGACGATGGCGCTGGATAGGACACACACTGCAGAAGCCAACTGAGTGTATTACACAACAGGCCCCTTTTTGGAATCCCCAAAGGAAAAGACAAAGAGGAAGACCAAGAAATTCTTGGAGAAGACAGACAAGCAGAGATGAAGATGATGGGGAAGACATGGAATGATCTTAAAAGAATGGCAAGAAACAGAACGGCTTGGAAAGTGTTTGTTGAAGACCTATGCTCCACAGGGAGCTGAAAGGTAGAAGAGAAGATGTGCAGTTAATTAATGAAGAAAGACATCCTCAGCAGGATTTCATTTGAAAACCATCTGGTTAAAGAAAACAAGATAACCGAGAGCATCGCTGTGCAGAACAATTACTGGGAAGGCTCAACCATGGGACTAAGAAAATGGGACGTAGAAGAAGAAGAAGACTAATCTCTACTTCCACTAATCTCTACTTCCACTAATTTCTATTTCCACTAATCTCTACTTCCACTAATCTGTACTTCCACTAATCTCTACTTCCACTAATTTCTATTTCCACTAATCTCTACTTCCACTAATCTCTACTTCCACTAATTTCTATTTCCACTAATCTCTACTTCCACTAATCTCTACTTCCACTAATTTCTTTTTCTACTAATCTCTGCTTCCACTAATCTCTACTTCCACTAATCTCTACTTCCACTAATCTCTACTTCCACTAATCTCTACTTCCACTAATCTCTACTTCCACAAATCTACTTCCACTAATCTCTACTTCCACTAATTTCTATTTCCACTAATCTCTACTTCCACTAATCTCTACTTCCACTAATTTCTATTTCCACTAATCTCTACTTCCACTAATTTCTATTTCCCCCCACTAATCTCTATTCTCACACTCTCTATTATCACTAATCTCTATTCTCATACTCTCTATTATCACTAATCTCTATTGTTACTGATCTCTTTTCTCACTAAACTGTATTCTCACTGATCTCTAATCTCACTAATATCTATTCTCACTAATCTAGAACTGGGTTGTTTGTTTGTTTGGTCTTCTCTAAAAAAAATGCATCACGCTCGTTTGTATAAATTGACAGTGCCCTGATATATTGCAACCTAGCTTCCCCTTTCTAGTTATGTCTTTGCTTTATCAGTAGTAAGTTCATTGTTTAGTTTGTAACTTAGCTATTCAGTTGATTGAGATCCTACTCCACCTCGTGAGTAGATACCGAGAGGAAACGCAATCCGGTACTTTAAAATCACATGGTGAAGACGGATGTGTTGGGCGAAAAACACAAATTAAAGAACACGTAATGACTCTACACTCACTTAACGTCTTGTAAGTGCGAACTAAAAAACAGAACCAAGAGTAGATTGTTTTAGTCGTCGGGTGAGCGCAAACTAACAGCTGTTCAGTTGGTTTATTAACAAATCTGAGATAATAGTTAACTTACTAGTAATCTAGTTACTGTTAAAATTATTAGACAGTTGGTTAATTGCCTAGTATAGCAGATATAAAAAAAAAATAAATAAAAAGCCCCGGCACGCCACGTAGCGTATAGGGAATATGATGTTAGTGACCATCATTTTTATAGACCTTCAGCATATGATTTTTGGGTAATTTGGTCGGTATAACGCCCGTGCCGCTTTACTTTCCCAGAAAAAAAATCCGGTATTAAGACTGGGTGAACCTGGAAGCCGTCGATCAGGATCGAACCCGACCTTTTGTCCTTAGTAGTTAAGTTCACTAACCACTGAGTTATCGCGGCTCCCATAGCAACAAGAAGCAGAACCAATTTATTTGCACTAGAAAGAAAAAAAGATAGGGGGAAAATTAATGCCTTAACGTAGCACACATGAAATAAAGGTATAATAAGTAATAAATATGATTTTTACTTTCAGCAGTTTCTTGAACACTATCTTTTTTGGAATCCCCAGGGGAAAAGAGAAAGGGGAAGACAAATGAATTCTTGGAGAAGACAGATAGAAGCAGAGATAAAGATGATGGGGAAGACATGGAATGATCTTAAAAGAATGGCAAGAAATAGAACGACTTGGAATGTTGGAGACCTATGCTCCACAGGGAGCTGAAAAGTAGAAGAAGAAGAAGATGGACAGCACTATGCCAATACCAATTTCTTTCCGAGGAAGAAAAGTATCTGGTACTCATTTACGACTCAGTCAGTGTAGAAGTCGGTTGGTGGGGACGCTGAACACGACCTCCTGTCCTGGTATGACCAATTATTTGCATTCGAAGCGGCATCAGTACCGCCCCTTCTCCCCCACACCCATCCATTTATTCTTTACAGTTCCACCCCAACCAAACGTATAACTAAAAACTAATAGCCTACTTTCCTGGTTAATCACACCCTTCTGCCGTCTTCCTCTACTCGTGCCACGTTTGTTACCGACCTTCTACAAACTTGTATTTACTGTTTCGCCAACTAGCATGCAGTTAACCAAATAGCGATCATGTAGTGATCTCATTATCTCCCTTAGTGTTCACTGTTAAATCCATCCAGTCATTTATGGATCACCTAATGGGAGTGCATGTTTGTAATGACAAATGATATCAATGTCATAAGCTTAATAACATATCATGTATCTTATGTGTACAGGTGGACTGTTTCCATATTTCTTTAAATTATTTTCTATCATAAAGCATTTCCTTCACTTGTTCATTACCATTTAGTGAATTATTGAATACATTGAAACAACAGATAACAATGAGTTGGCCATGTGATAATGTAGAAAGAACAACACTTAAAACAATGAGTCATCAAAACCGTTTTGACAACAAAAGATCAAGCAGCCAGCCATGGAAAAAAGATTAATAGAATATTAGAAACAATAGAAAAGATAACAGGGGCAATGGAAAAAAAAAAAGGATATAGAAAAAAAATTTATTTAAAAAAAAACAGTATAGTTAAAGCTTCACATAACAAGAGGACAACACAAATCAAAACGTTTCGGCTTAATAGGCCTTCAGCAGGGACAAACATACAACATACACACAAATATGTATTTAAAATATTTTTTAAATTATAAAATATGTATAATAATTTCAAACGAGAAGAACAAATAAAAGGAAAATTGAAAATAAAGACTTCCCTATATAAAGAAAAGATAACAGAAAGAGGTGCCAACAGGACAGCAAAAAGACATGTATCATTCTAGCTTAACTTCGTAAAGAAAAGACCTGCAACTGTATCTTCCCTGCTCAACACTGAAAGACAATTAAAGGAAGGAAAGAAGAAGCCAGTTACTCAACAAGCTACTCAGTTACTCTTTAATCCACTTCTTTAGTCACACATCAGCTAGTCATTAATCGAGTTAGTCATTAATCTACACTTCAGTCATTTATTTATTCAGTCACTCATAAAATTAGCCACTTCCTCATTCCGTCAATTATTCATCATGCCACTTTTGTATCCATACCATAATTCAGTCTATTAGATATGAATCATCCAATCACATCTTCCATGAGAGACACTGTATAACGCATTAATTCATTTCAGTAACCTGCTACTATTGTAAAACGTGGACTAACAGTCAGAGGGGAAGACACAATAAAAATCGTCATGATTCAAATGAAATGCATAAAGAAAAAAAAATCATCACAACTGAAATGAAATGCCTAAAATAAATAGAAAAAAAAACACAAAAAATTGTCACAACTTAATGCTGAAAGAAAAAAAATAAATAAATCATCACGAATCAAAGGAAATACTGAAAAAAAAAAAAAGAACAAGAGGGAGAAACCTTACAGAAAAAAATGCATGCAAAAGTGGTGAACAATTGGTTTAAGGAAAGGAAATCTTGGGTAGGAGAGACTTAATTTGTTAAATCTGCTTTCCTAGGGAAGAGAACTCTGATTACATAAACAAATGGAAGAATTTAAATACCTAGGATGTCTAGTGACAACTGACAATTCAGAAGCAGCAGAAATAGACTCAAGATGCAGGAAAGCTTGTCAATAAATCTTTGGACAACTATCTCCACTGCTGTCCAACAAAGAAATAACACTAGAGGCAAAGTTGGCATTCTACAATGCAATCTTCATGCCAACCTTGTGCTACTAATGCCAGACTTGGACTGGAGACTCAAAAACATTACAAATAATCACCACTGAGATAAAATGTGTTAAATGAATGACAGAAAACAGTGTGAGAGATACGATCAGAAATGAAGAAATGTGAAAAAAAGCTGGGGATAATTCTCACCATAGAATACATAAAGAAACAACAGATAAAATAGTTTAGCCATGTGATAAGACAAAAAGATGAAAGCACAACACAACAAGCCTTCAATAAATATTGCAAGAACACCAGGCATCCAAGACTAACCATGAAAACCATGAATTAATGGAATGTTATAAAACACTTGGAAATATAACAGCAACAGAGACCAACAGAAGTGCGAAAGACCGCAAATTATATCTCCCTCACCACTGAAAGGCAAATGAGGAAGGGAAGAAAATATATATAATCATAGCTATTTTTTTGTTAAAGCTTAATAAAAATCCATCATTTGTTGAAATACATCATAATCATATAATGAGTGACAGCAGTATGATAGTAGTTTGACAAACCTACTTGTTGAGTTAATGAGCATGGGTTCAATAAAAGTCTTTTATGTTTTCCACTTGACCCCCTAAAATGAGAATGAAGACCTGGCTTACTGAGTTGGGAGAATATAGATAAAAGTGAGGATAAGCACTGGCTCCTTCACCAACATTTGCTATAGCCTATTATGTTGAAGTGTATTACATCACCTGCCCTACAATTATACTGTATGCGACCATGACTGAAACATGTTTCCCATTTTAGGATGACTATTTATCTTCTTTAGATGGCATTAGTGATAGCCAAAGAGCTGGAGATCTTGAGCATAGCAGCGCAACATATTTTGCTGTACCCAGCAATCCAGCAAGACAGTGAGCTTCTGAAGTGTGCAGTCAGTAAGTACAATCTCTATGCATAGCCTCAATAAATAAACATTATTTATTGTTACAATAGTCAGCAGACAAAAATATGTGCACTCATGTATGTTAAATCTCTGTAACATATTCACAATATCATAGTCTTTATTCTTTCCATAGTCAATAAACAAAATTATGTGTAGTCAGTATGTACAAAACTCCTTAAAGTTTTTAAAAGTTTAAAGTCTCCTTAAAACACTTCAGTAATAATAGTATCTTAGTGTTTTGGAAAAACATTTTCTTTTTGTCTTCATTTGAAGTAAGCAGTAAAGGAACATGATTGTTATCTATTGTCTGATTAGTTCTATTTGGACAAATAAGTAGAGCAGGTGTCTGGATATAAACCTGACTTCTTTCCTCAAACTCTATAAAGTATAGAAATTCTCTCTCTCTTTCTCTCTCTCTCTATCTCTCTCACTCCCTCCACCACCCAAACCACCACCAACTACCTATAAGTGTGATAAAAGCTATAATGAAGATTAATTGAACTAATAATATCCCCATCTCATATTTTCTAATCTCACCCATGTGGCTACCAGGGTCCTGACAATGGTGAGCGAAGAAAAGAATAGAACCATTGCCACCTGCCAGGTATGTCGTAAGAGGCTATTAAGAAGGTTTTGGGACAGTCTTTGCCTGGAGGAGATCTGAGCACCATGGAGTTATCCCTTGTGTGATGAGGATGATCAACTAAACAAACATTTTGTAATCTAATTCTTTGACTGCTGGTTTTGTGTCCAGAATCCATCTCAAAGTATACAGCATTATAGGTTATATTATTGACATTTGTTAACTATTGCAAAAGCAGCTTTAAAAAAAAATTAGGAAGATACTATGCAATCCATTTTTGACAATACCAAACAAGAAAAAGAGTCCTTAAATGTTATGTAGAGCATATTAACATATGGATGTGAATCATGGACAATAGGACAACAGACAAGAAAATCGCTGGAGTCTGTAAAAATGTGGCTTTACAGAAGAATGTTGAGAATATCATAGACAGCTAAGAAGAGTAATGAAAATGTTCTGAAAGAGGCCAAAGCAAAAAGAGAGCTAATTTCCAATATTAGGAAGAAACAATCATCATTTTTTGGCCATGTAATGAGAAGAGAACAGCTGGGAAAATTGAGGGACTAAGAAATAGAGGGAAGCAAAGAGAAAAGATACCAGACAGCTTAAGAGAATGGCTTGGCAGGTCAACAACAGAAATTATAAATAACTGTCTTGATCGAAAGTTGTGGAGAGACATGATCACCTACACCAGCAGGCCCAGTATTTGATGATGATGTTATCTATTGTTTTTTTTCCCACTTTAGGTAATTGACTTTAAGATATTGTCCACAGATCTGCTAGCCAGCATCCATGACATTGGCAAGTCTGGAGACAATGTCTTCAGCAGAGAGGAGAAGGCGTCAGGTTTTGACTCCATTGACCACCACCATCCTGTGTTTGGGCTCAAGAAAGACCTCATTAGACTTATTGCTAACATGGCCTATAAACACAAGAGCAACCAGGATTTGGTAATCATTTATTCACGTCGCAATTGGCCTCTTAAGATCAACTTGATACTCTTTTATTGTGTTATATTTTTCTTCTTATTGACAAAACAAATCTGTATAGGTTGCTGTGCATGTATGTGTCTGTGTTGTGTGTTTGTTAAAAAAAACATACTTTGTCTTCTTTGGTGCAATTTGACATGATCTCCTTTTTATGTGACCAAACAGAACAAGCAATACTATATCTGCAACCATCAGATTATTTTATGCATTCTTCATTTCGTTTCAAGACAACAGCAGATGTATATAAGAAAAGTAGAAAAGAATGTGTCTTCAGAAAAAGCCATTATGTTACTGATATCTGATTATTTCAAGGAATACATGAATACATGTACAGAAAACTTAACAATTTACATGGGTAGATAGTTTTAAATTTAAAATATTGTAACTCTAATACTCGCCATGGTTGCAAACGTTTCTGTCCATTTTTCTTGAAATTTTGCACAAATATATCCAAAGTCCTTAAAAATATAGTTTATTTGATGCATTTATGTCCATTTCTGTCACTGACTTCAGAATTAACCAACAGTACCTGTCAGATCAGATATTTTGGATAATGGTCCATTAAGATTTTGATTAGGTATCCAATATAATGGATAATGAATAGTCCAGAAAGAAAAAATGTATTCAATGTCATGACATTTTTTTTTTTCCTTCAAAAAAGATATGAGTACAAGGATCCTGTTTTTGTATAATGATAGATTTTTTGTTTTAAAAAAAGGAACCAATATTTGAACATTATAAATGATTGGTGGAGGTGGTGAGGGTGATTGAAATGGCATTTTAATGTACGTGTGTCAAGTAGAGTGTTGTCAAATTCTTTTGACTCTTGTATGGTTTTTATGCATCATAAATAAACTTTGTTGATTTTGAAAGAGTAGGAATAGTGCAGAATAAAGAGTAATGGCCTTAGAAACAAGTCTCGTCTATAATCAAGAACAGAAGATGAGCATAGTTGGCCTTATAACAGGAAGAAAATAGCCAGAGTATGATAGAGCAAACCCGCAAGTGTGAAAAGTTCTTGCCATGCATTGTTAGCGTTTGAAGAATATGGTGTTACTGACCATATTTTCTATGACCATGGCACATTTTTGAGTGATGTGGTACCCATTCTTAGAGACTGGGTAAACCCTGGAGCCTTGTCGGCTTAAAAAAAATCCACCTCTTCCAGAGATCGAATCTGAACCCTTCTGATCAGGAAGTGGGCACACTAATCACTCAGCCACCCACTGAGGCTTTTCTGTGAAAAACATGATTAAAAAACTTCAAAAAATACTCAGAACACTAAAAGAGATACAAAGGTAGCAGGCATTGAATCCTTTAATGAGATTGGGAAGTTCAGCTACAATAGGAACTTACAGCAAGGTACATCATGAAACATGTTTAATCTCACTAGAGGGATGTACGAGAAATTATTAATTTTCTTTTTTAGTTTCTGAGCCATTATTCATCTATTGCTTTCTTTTCTTTCAGGTCAGAACACTGGAAGGAATTCCTTTAATTTTGGATCTGACCAAAATAGATTGCCATAATCCATGTATCCTTTTTTTCTGTTATTATTATTATTATTAATATTATTATTATTATTTTGCTGCAGCAGATCTAAACTTTTCATTTTCCCAAGAATATATAGTTTCTTAGTTTTATTTCTACTTGTTTAGTTTTCTGGTTGTTCAGGGTGCCTTAGTTGTATTTCCAATTGTTTAGTTTGCTGGTTAGTTGGAGTTTGTTCATGGTTCCTTAGTTTTAATTGAAATTGTTTAGTGACATGTGCTGGTTAGTTGGAGTTTGTTCATGGTTCCTTAGTTTTATTTCCAATTGTTTAGTGACATGTGCTGGTTAGTTGGAGTTTGTTCATGGTTCCTTAGTTTTATTTCCAATTGTTTAGTGACATGTGCTGGTTAGTTGGAGTTTGTTCATGGTTCCTTAGTTTTATTTCCAATTGTTTAGTGACATGTGCTGGTTAGTTGGAATTTGTTCATGGTTCCTTAGTTTTATTTCCAATTGTTTAGTGACATGTGCTGGTTAGTTGGAGTTTGTTCATGGTTCCTTAGTTTTATTTCCAATTGTTTAGTGACATGTGCTGGTTAATTGGAGTTTATTCATTGTGTCTTAGTTTTATTTCCAATTGTTTAGTTTGTTGGTTAGTTGGAGTTTGTTCACGGTGCTGAAATCCTCTTATAATTGAAATGGAGATTTAAGTTCTAATTGATACTGAGTGCAGTGACCGTGGTCTCATATATACAAGAATTTACAATTTATACATTTCTAATTTATGAGACTAGTCTTAGCCTGAAAGTGTGTGATGCTGTAATAGCATGTATTGTTGCGGGAACACAACATCAAAGAAAGGATAAAAATAACCTTCATCACTTCTCAGAAGCAGATCTTAACCATGAAGGTTGAAGTAAAATTGTAAAAATGTCAAGAGTATTCTGATAATCACCAAAGTTACAGGATTGATAACCATCAAAGTTGCAAGATTGATAACAGCCAAAGTTGCAGAATTGATAACAGCCAAAGCTGTATGAGTGATAACTGCCAAAGTTATAGGACTGATAACAGCCAAAATGGCATGACTGATAACTGCTGAAATTTCAGGACTGATAACTGCTGAAATTGCAGGACTGATAACCTCCTAAGTTGCAGGACTGATAACCTCCTAAGTTGCAGGACTGATAACTGCCAAAATTACAGAAACTGAAAACCACCAAAGTTACAGGACCGATAACCACCAAAGTTACTGGACTGATAATGCTAAAATTATTGAACTGATAACAGCCAAAGTTACAGGATTGGCAACCACCAAAGTTGCAGGACTAATAGCTACCAAAGTTGCAGGACTAATAATTGCCAAAGTTGCAGGTCTGATAACCACCAAAGTTGCAGAACTGATAACTGCTGAAGCTACATTACTGATATCTGCCAAAGTTGCAGGACTGATAACTGCCAAAATTACAGAACTGACAACTACCAAAGTTACAGGACTGATAATGCTAAAATTACAGGACTGATAACAAGGAAACTTGCAGAACTGATAACCATTGAAGTTGCAGAAATGCTAACTGCCAAAGTTAATACAACTGATAACTACAAAAGTTACAGGTTTGATAACCAACAAAGTTACTGAACTGATAAGTGCTGAAGTTACAGGACTGATAACCACCAAAGTTACAGAACTGATGATGAATGATAATTTGCTAATGGTTGGATAGTCAAAATACAAGGTGTGTTTACTCCTAAGTTCTTCAAAAGACATTTTATTTGATGCTTTTATGTCTACAAAAAATGAAATGATGCACAAGAAATCATAGTGGTGGGTTTGGCCACTATTTGTCAGAAATAAACAATTTAAATTGAAATTTAAACTAATAATCTACACAGTAAACACATGTGGTAACCAGCAGGAAGAAATTACAGAGCTTCTTCTAGGTATTGAATACGAGTATTGATGAATATAAATATGAAATCGGCTCTTTACTTTAAAATATTCAACCATAACCCGTCAGAGCCTTTGTGTCAGTTTTTGGTCCAAATGTTTGCTTCAGCAGTGCACTGATGTGTCTGTCAGTGGTCTAGAAAAAGTTAATCTGTAAACACCTTTAGTCATCTTATTCTGCAATCTTATCATACACAACTTGCATATTCATGTGTTGCTATAATGTTTAGGGTTAAGCTTTCCACTTTCAATTTCAGTTCAGAAGTGTTAATTTAAATCCCATGTTGAATGATTAGGTAATTTTATTCAGTGGCTCCTGATCTCAAAATAGCTAATTTGGGCGATAAAAAGCATGGTCTTCATTTTCAAAGTTGAAGAAGATCCCTTTGGATTTAAAAATCTGAAGAAAAAATAACTTGCAGCACAATGCTGACTGAAAACATTTTTAAAATCAGTAAAACTCTCATTATAATTTATTAGAAAAATTATTTTAACCACACATTAACAAATTATATTAAACAGCTATCTTAAATTTCCTCAGATATCCTCACTGGTGCTATCATGTTTTGACACAGTTTTTGTACGATTATAATGCTATCTACAAAAACACGCATTCATTTTTATTAATTCTTTTTTTTTTTAACCAATCATTGTGACTTCAGATCTATTATGGAACCTGTGCCAAGAAATGTGGCTTTAAGTTTAATTAACTGTGCCAAGAAATTGGACATTATGCTTAACTGTTTTGGTACTTGTATCAATAAATATGGCATTTTGCTTAACTGTTTTGGTACTTGTATCAAGAAATATGGCTTAAGCTTAACTGTTTTGGTACTTGTATCAAGAAATATGGCATTATGCTTAACTGTTTTGGTACTTGTATCAAGAAATATGACTTAAGCTTAACTGTTTTAGCACCTGTACCCAGCAATGTGACGTTATGCTTTTAACAGTTTTATCACTTTGCCAGACCTTATTGCTAAAAGTTTTACTATTTTAGCACCAATACTAGATGCACATTTTCTCTTTTTGTCTTGAATTCGAGTATCAGTTTTGTATGGATACCATTAAAACATGTACCTCCATTAATCTTTGATATCAGGTCAATTGTATATATTATAGTTTCCTATGTTAGATTCCTTAACTACAACCTCACAGACATAACCCAGTGGGTTGTACTGGCCATTCGGAATTTAGTTGAGAATAATAGGGACAACAGAAATGTCCTATCTGGAATGTCCCTGCAAGGAATGGCAGGTCACATGGCCACGCTGCGAGAAGCAGGTGTCCATACAGAGCTCCGAGGGGGGAAGATCGTTGTGAAACCTGTAGAGGATTAAAACAGGTAAGTCTTAAGTCATTAGTTATCACTTTGACTCAAGGCGCAGAACAGGGCACAGATTGATAAAGGTCCAAAACGTATAGCTCACTGCTTACTTTAGGATCAGCAACCAATAGCTGATTATCTTATTTCTACCTCCCAGGTATCCCTGTAAGCAACTAACTGGTCCTGTACTTTACCAGTTGTAACCAAGTATTCCAATTTTCCTCTTCTTATGATGTGCTCAAAAAATGTTGATTGTTTTTTTCTGTATTTTTTTAGGAGTTCTCTATTCATATTGGCCTCTTTGATAATTTCCTTGTTGGTCTTTTCAGCTGTCCAGGAAACTCTCAACACTCTTCTAAGAAATCCCATCTCTGTAGCCTTAAAAATAATCTTTTCATTTGTTTATTGTCCATGATTCACTTGATTATATACAATATTTTTTAATGCTTTGCCATTTCTCGTATTTCTGCTCTAGTCTTGAATTAATTTCATGTTGAACAAAGTATTTCCAAGAGGCTGGATATGAAATCATACAATGAATAATGGCTGAGATATAAAATGCTTATAGTGTACTTCAAGTATATGTTTGAAGCTTGTTCCCCTGCTGACGAACAAATAAAATAGAACATGAATATCTGAACATTGGTCATCATGGAAGGAAATGACATCCAGAGGAAAGAGTACTGGGACTTCCCCAAAATGATTTGTCCAGAGTTGTGGGGTTCTGCTTTCAAGATGAGCAATAATGCTATATAACAACTTTACCTTTGACTTTAAATCTGAGAGCCAGATTTTTTTCATTCCACAAGTTAACCTACAAACTTCTCTTTTGTGTACAAACTAAATCACATTTGGGCTTTACTATCCGAATAACACTGCTCCCTTGTTCTACATCTGAATAACACTGCTCCCTTGTTCTACATCTGAATAACACTGAAAACTAAGAAAATAAACATAAAATCAAGCATCTAGACTAACAGAAAGACAAAACAAACTACAACGTTTTGGAAAAAGCCTTACAAACAAACTGTACACTTTCAACACAAAATTCCTAGTCAGAATGGACAACAACATAGGCAGAAAAAATGGTGGCTTGGATTTTCATAAAGTAGTTAAAAGGTTAATAGACAATAGGGCAGATTGGATTTAATTAGACCAAAGGAACCAAACAATGAACAATTTGAAACATAAAAGGAAGTGTCCATAGGTATGAAGAAAATGGGAAGAAGAGTAAAAGAAAGAGAGGATAGGGATGGCAAGAGTGAAGATGAGCAAGAGATGTGATAAATATAACGCGCAGAGGAAAAGGTATAGGACAAAGGAAAGAAATGGAGAGGAGACCACAGATTAAAGAAAATAATGAAAAGAGTTTAATCCTCCTGGTTGGAAAGTACCAAAGTGGGCAGTGATTTGGTTCTCCAATGTAAACTGGCTATGTGTATCAGTGGAACAAGAGATGATGTCAGTAACACAGAAGTCATCAGAGGTGATATGTCCTTGCAATCTGAAATGGGAGGAGACAGGATTTACCAGAATCTTATTTGATGTTATATAAGTGTTCACAGATTCTGTCACCTAGGCATTGACCCGTTTGGCCGATATATATTTTAAAACAACATTGGCAGATGATGGTGTATGACAGATTATAAGAAATGCATATGAAGCCTTTCTGGATATGAAAAGGTGGTACAAAGAAAATGGGAAGAAGAATAAAACTTCTTGAATAACACTGCCCCTTTTTTCTACAAACTGAACAGCATTGTAATCTGGTTCTACAGATTGAATAACATTCATTTCAATTCACAAATTAACCCTTAATTACTGCAGCAATCTGTGACTCCGTTATTTATGATACAGTAGTAAAAATTACTACAAGTTAAATGTAACATTTTGATTTTTGAAAATAAAATTTTCTTTGAACTATTGCTATGCAGCCGTGTGTGTACCAAAATTGAGACATGGGAATCCAATGTGATAATCATAGCGGGGCTACGTCATGGGATGAAAAATAACAATTTTCTTTAAAAAATTGGCTGAATGTGAAAGGAAAACTGTGTGCCTTTACAATACTGTAGACATTTTTACAATGCAATTGATTTTTAAAAAATCCAACATCAAGCAAAAAATAAAACACTCAGGGATCGCCATTAGTGATAATTGTGAAGGTATAGGGAGGGAAGATGTTGTTTGCTCATGACAAACTGTCAGATAAAAAAAAAATGTAATCTTAAGACAGTAATTTTTACTACAGTATCGTAATCTAGGATTAAATTTCTTATTGTTCAATAAATCTGTTTATCTGATGAGTCTTTCTATCAAAGCAACCAAGTTGGAAGTGTTGTGGATTTATCATTTGATATGCTAATTTCACTATTCCCCAGAAAATCTTTGGTCAGAAACCCATCAGTGTGCACAATCAAGAGACTGTTCAGACTGTTATAACAACAGAGACCACATTCGAGTTAAAGAAGCCCAGAGCATTCCTCACCTGTCAGAATATGTTAGCACTAACAAGGAGGAATGCTACAAGCTGGTCTTGGCTTAAGTTGACAGCCATTCTTTCTTTCCTGCAGCTACATTGAATACAAACATTTACAAAATCTGGCATGTTAACAAGTTAAACTTTATTGCTTGTTGATACAGTGGCACAAATGGCTATTTCTGTACAGTGAATTTATAATTGTATGTTTCTAGAATGTTGTAATTAATTGAAAAAGATTTATTATTCTTAAGATAGTGATTTACTTGTGATGAATTTCAGCAGCTGATTAAATATAAGCAATTTTCCAGTGGTTTAAAGTTTAAAACAATTAAAATGCTAGAGACAAATCCTTAGTTAACCTTGGATGATGAAAGTGAGAAATAAAGGCATTTTAAAAGACCTAGACATTGAAATGAACTGGCTTATAAACATCTTACAGAGCAAATTAAATACTATGGCCACGTCAAAAAACAGTGGGCTGGATAGAACAATAGTGGAAGGCATGGTTCCAGGAAGACAAGACCTCAGAGTGACATCCTTGAACTTAATAACAGATGAAATGGGAGATCTGGATAGAGACAGAGATTCAATAAAGTTCAAATATGTATTCAACCTTTAATCTAAAGATTTTATTCAAATCTTTCACCAAAAATGTCATCACTGAATTAACTTAATATAGAGTAATGTAAATATTTATCACAAAAGCATTAATTGGAGAAAGCTACATCCATTGAATTAGATTTATTTATTGTTAACGTAGAATGATTGTTCAGTGTAGTTGGGAGAATAACAAGTGGATGTCATGGATGAAGTAAGTGGGAAATATGTGTGGTAAAATGAATGTATAGCTAATTTGTGAATGAAAATTCATTAGCAATAGAATATAGTGTATTTCTGAGGAAGAGAAGTGGATATGGTTATAGGAGAAAGTGGATGTAGTTATAGAAGATTTTTTTTTTTATTGGGGGGGAGAGGAAAAAAAACTTAGATGTGCTTATGTGTGCACACACAGAAGCCGCAAAGATATGTTCCTTAACTTATTATTCCATTAGCAAATAATTGTTTTGTGGGATGCTATTACTTTTCTGGGAAAGTTTATTTTTTGTTTAAACCTGGTCTATGTCTTATTACCCCAGAATTTGTATTTTTTGACCAGATTTGCTAGACTCATGAATACTGGTAAATTCAATTAAAAAGTGCTTCATGTGAATAGGGTAGGATTTGTATCTCTTAGTTGTTTAACTGAGGTGGTGATCTGAGCACATATGAACTTGTTGTTCAGTGTGGATGAGGATAATCTGGCAAGTAAACATACAGGTATTATATATCTAAGCAAGAACAACACACGTTTAGATCTAGTAATTGTAAAATCATTACATAGTGTGGTGCATGACTTTTGTCAGATAATCAATATATCAGGTTAGTTCAGGTACGTAGCATTTGCAGGAGTTAAAAGTAGCATCCAGAAATTATTAGACGTGAAATAATATCTTATTATAACTGATTTTCACAGAACCATTTATTTAATCAATAAAATGTCGAAATCTGAATTACATATTTATTTTATTGCAAAAGAATTTTTTTAAATGAATGCTGCTAGTAAATCAATTATATATGGGAATACTTTACCCTTTCTGTATTCTCTGAGTGCATATAAGTTAGAAGATAGTTTCATGATGGTTAAGTACAACAATACAGATGAATTCAGTAATTTAGAAGTTATTGTGAAAATAGTAGATTGTCAAAAAAAAACTGAGGGTTTCAAAAGAGAAAGCATTTGACAGCTAACATTGCAGCAACAACAAAAATCGAAGTAACAGAGTTTGTTGTGTATGTTATTAATATAACATCTTGTGTGTTTGTACCTCTGTAAGCAAAAACAATGCATAAATGTTTTTTTAGCTTTACAAGTGGAAAAACAAAATGTTTCTAAATCTTCATCAGCATAATAAATAAAACAAACACAATAATTAATTACGTATTAGATATCAGGTATAAGTAATTATGTGAATGTCTGAAATTACATCCGATAATGGTTTAATAACACAGGGACTGAGACTGAGAAGGTTGTCTCAAGTGTACAACTAAACACACTGTAGGTGGGCATTAAGTAATGAGTTGATCTAAACTAGGAAATGATGAGTGGTAGGAGCAGATCAATCTAGTCAGCAGGAAAGAAAGAAAGAGGGAGGGAAGAAGGGATATGGCGGCCCCTAGAGAAAAGAATCTATCTATCTATTGTCCTTTCGAGCCGAAGATGGCACATAGGGCAGAACCACAATCTCAAAAACAGAAACCGTGCGTGCCAAAGTGGCATATATTGCAGAAATCACTGCTCTAAAATATATGGCGCTCTTTCCATAACAATATTTGTTATAATGACAGCTTGTCAAGCCATCGATCAACCTCCTTAGTCGCCTCTTATGACATGCCTGGAAGGTCACAGTGTCACTATTCTTTCTATTTATTGTCCTGTCGAGCCGAAGACGGCACATAGGGCAGAACCACAATCTCAAAAACAGAAACCTTGTGTGCCAAATGGCACATATTGCAGAGATCGCTGCTTCTAAAATCTATGGCTCTGTTTCCATAACAATACTTTTTTATAATGACAGCTTGTCAAGCCATCTATCAACCTCCTTAGTCGCCTCTTACGATATGCCTGGAAGGTCACTATTCTTTACTTCCCTCATAATGAGGCCCCGGTAACACACAGGAATGAATGAAAGGAGTTAATTCCCTTTAGGTTTTAAAAAAAAACTGATTGGAGCTATGAGAGGGTCTGAAAGATATAGTGGCAATGAGTATCAGAGAACATGAACATGAGATCAAACCAGGAATATGGATATCCTGGGGGTTATGGTTGAGGGAGTTGAAATGAGCCACCACTTACAAATAAGTGCTCATGATATCACCCAGCATTCCTTCTGTCATTTCTTTATACTATTTCTGGCAATGTTAGAAGATGATATTGTATATTCAATTTAAGAAAACACACATGAATCCTTCATTGATTTAAAAACATGTCATTACGAGAGTGACCTGGGTATTTTCCCATACCAAGGGGTCTGTTTTGTAAACAGGGCAATTACATGAACCTGCATCTCCGTGGTTATGATAGAAATTATGGAGAAAGAACTTGCATATATTAAATTGTTATGACAGTGCAGGACATGCCTTATGTCAGATAATCAGTGTATCCAATACAGCTAATGTATCCAGTACAGCTAATGTATCCAGTACAGCAAGTACGTATCATTTTCAGGAATTAAAATAAATCTAATAAGCAGTTCTTGTTAATTTTGTTTAGTGTTCTGATGAAGACTTATGCTGAAAACGTTCTGTTTTTCACTCTCAAAGCTGTAAAATACACTTTTGTATTATTTTTGTTTCCTGATTCACTTTTGCTGTGGCTTTGCATGTTTGATTAGGCATGTTTTATGGATTAGCATGTTTGATTCTTGTATTGTATATTCATGCTTATTTTTACATACCTCCATAACACATAACTCTGCATTGTTTTACTGAGGCTTTCTTGTCCATCCAGGTTTTACATCCCACCATTGATGGTACATATGACAACTACTGGGTGGGGTTTCATAAAAATATATGTTGGTTTTGAAATTTTGCGCTGACAGTGACATTCGATCAACCAATTTCTAAGAGTTACTCCAGGGGAGATACGATCAAGTTGTATTAAAAAATTACACGCGAAGCCAATATTGTGTTTGATGTGCAGGGGTGGTGACCTTGAGCTACCAGTAGATGGCTTTGGCATGGATAGGAATCTGAGAAATAGTTCCAACAAGATGGTTGTACTTTTGTAACAGTGCACCAAGCAAGAGCAACAAAGCATTGTGTGATTTTTGTTTAGTGAAACCTGTAGAAATTCATCATCAGGTGAGACGAATTCTAAAAAAATGACAGATGTATGAGTCAACCACAGTTAGGAAGTTCAAGCTCAAGAAGGGAGGAGGGCAGCCATAGAAGACAACATTGCGTGCATGAAAAATGTGATACTGAAAAACTGGTACGTCACAGTCACGGACATTAGTGTTGGATCAGCCCATTACATCATTCTTGATAAGCTGAAGTTCAGGTGCCAGCTGGTTACCCTAGCGGCAGTGCACAAATGGCTGCGCAGTCCAAAATATTTATTTTCCCCATAGTATCTATGTGCTTGTCAAGCACCGCCACAAGTGCACCAAATTTAAATGGGTTATGTTGAACAGTGATGATGTAATTGTTTCAGTGTTTGCAATAAATACTCTGTAAACAAAAAAATATGTTTTTTTTTTCATTGAACACATCTTGTATTATCACAGGTTTTTACGTGATTAACTTTGAACATGTGAATTACATTTCATTATCCTTACCCAGAAGGACACAAAATCTAGATCTCATTTATGCTGAGATCAAAAATCGCTGATAAATAAATAAAAACTTATAACTAAAGGCAATATAGTGTGGTTAGTGTTAATCACCTATGGCACCAAGTTTTAATAAAATAATGTAATTCTTTGTTCATGTATTCAGCAAACCACTTTGTTTGCCTTATCTGAAGTATTCATTGTTCTTGTTTTTTAATCCTTTGTTATGCTAATTATTTTATTGTTCCAATTGAATGATTAATGATCACACTCATTCACTTTATTGAAATAATCCGTGTCCATTAAAACATGTATCATGATATGCTACAAAATAATACTGGTATTTAAAAATACTTTTTGCTAAACTAAGATCATAATTGAAAGAATTGTTGCAGGTAGATGATGGCAGCTGAAAGAGTAGGATTATAAAAATTAAATCTATAGTCATCTAGAAAGATGAGAATCAAACACAAAAGATTAATGATGTTGAAAATTGGTAATATTGGAGGTGAATTAAGAGAATGAAATTGTGTTGATGGTTGATGATATTGGAGGTGAATTAAGAGAATGAGATGGTGTTGATGGTTGATGATATTGGAGGTGAATTAAGAGAATGAGATGGTGTTGATGGCTGATGATATTGGAGGTGAATTAAGAGAATGAGATGGTGTTGATGGTTGATGATATTGGAGGTGAATTAAGAGAATGAGATGGTGTTGATGGTTGATGATATTGGAGGTGAATTAAGAGAATGAGATGGTGTTGATGGTTGATGATATTGGAGGTGAATTAAGAGAATGAGATGGCGTTGATGGTTGATGATATTGGAGGTGAATTAAGAGAATGAGATGGTGTTGATGGTTGATGATATTGGATGTGAATTAAGAGAATGAGATGGTGTTGATGGTTGATGATGTTGAAAAATCATTGATAATCAATTGATATTAGTGACAATTTATTGCAGACACTTTTATCCATAAAAAATATATATATGTTTAAAAGGGCTAAAAAATGTTTGCCTTGCTTATAGCACAAAAACAAATGAAAAGTATAGACTTCAATCAACAGTTACAGATATATATGAAAAACACATAATAATGCAAATGAGAAACAGTACATCAATATAACGATAAAATGCAGATAATTAAAACAAGTAGAGTATTTAAATATTTAGGAGGTCTAGTGACAAACGATAATTCACAAATGGCAGAAATAGACTCAAGATTCAACAAAGCATGTCAAATCATCAGGCAACTATCATCACTATTGTCCAAGAAGGAATAACTCTAGAGGCAAAATGAACTCTCTACAATACAATCTTCATTCCAATATTGTGCTACCAATGCCACACTAGGACCCTAGACTCAAGAACAATAAGAAAAATAACCACTACTATATGAAATGTGTTAGACAAATGACAGGAGAAACAGCAAAAGAAATAAGATTAGAAATGAGGAACTGAGCAAGGAATATTTCCAGCCATAGAATCAAAAGATAAAATGGTTTGGCCTTGTGATAAGGCAGAAACTCCAAAACACAACACAATGAACTTTAATAAATATTGCGAGAATACAAGACTCAAGTGCCAACCACAAAAAGGATGGATTGATGGAATATTAGAAACACTAGGAAACATAACAGAGAGAGAGAGATCGTGGCTGGCAGAGGGTGAGACAGCACTGCAAGGCGTATGCAACAAGGAGGTCATTCCTACTGGCAGAGACTGGATAAATGTGCATGACAGGTGTGGGCTAAATCAAGGTCATCATACGCTTGGACAAAAAATGCAGTGACTGGGCGGAGAATGTATCTGAGATCAAGATCCAGGAGGTAGTGTAACTTTATTATCAGTCTCAAGATCCAAACATGTACTAAGATGGTTCGTCACCACAGGTGTGCAGAGCGGCTGGGATTTTGTTGCATATGGAAAAGTTGATAGAGTAAGTTGCACGAATTTACAAGACTACTATCTGCAGCACTCGCATGGTGATTGAGGCCATGATAGAAGTTATAACATGGCTGGTTAGAAAGACCAACAACATATGCAGTTGTATTGACTAACTCACTAAACAATCTTCGCTGGATTGACAAGAACACACTTCACAGGGATTGGGTGCACCTACTCGACATGTCTCATGTCAAAAGCTTAACTTGGATATATTGCGCTGGACACACAGGAGTTTGTGTAATGATATAGTCAACAGTCTGCCTTTCTGCAGGAAACCTTAAAATTTGACACATTGCAAGGGATTTAAAAGAACTCCTCCCACAGACAATAGTGTTATCATTATACAAGAGTAAACACATGAATAGTGAGGTAATTTATTAATAATTTAGCTACCCAATGTTAATCAAGTAAAATGAACAAAGGCAAAAAATAATAAATAACAGGAGGGTTAATATGAAAGCGAAGCAATACTCTAAGATTATTTTTTTTATCTCTTGTTTTTAACCACAGACTTCAAAATGTGAATTGCGGCACTTTGATAACTCACTCATCATCACATGTTATCTTAAAAAAGTGTTGTAGATCTTGTTCATCGTTTGCATATTTCACTTTTTAATTAGAGTTTTATCATTCTGATCACAAATTGCACACTGAGTAACATTTTTAAACAGTTCTTACTATTTTTCTGTTATAATTTATGTTTTAATTCATTTTTTTTTCTCTCAAACTCTGTATTTTCAATATTTAAGATGTTGTCTTTACCAGTCAAAGTATTTTTTTGTCTTTCTCAAAACAGTTGAGGACTTCACAGTTTGTAATTTATTGCTATACATTGTTTTCATTACACCATCTAAATTAAAACCATTTTTTTTTTTATTATTATATGTTTATAAAATGTACATATTAATAATTGTAATGATTCCATTAAACTATATTCTTGCTGTCTTCCATAACTACTCTGTGAGAACATGATGTACAAGAATTTACAACATTCACTAAATATTCTCTCTTTTTTAAACTACGGTTAAAACATGTAACATTAGAAGTCAGTATAGTTATAGTACTTTTTTACTTATTTTTACTTTTGTACTTAACTTCATCGACTTCAAAAAAGCATTTAATAGTATTCATAGAGATTCTTTGTGGAAAATTCTGAAGCAATATGGTTTACCATCAAAAATCATAAATATTATCAAAGACATGTATGATGGTTACACATGTGCAGTTCGAACAGAGGAAGGACTGAGCGAATGTTTCCCAATAGAAACTGGGGTTAAACAAGGATGTATTTTATCGCCCTTGTTATTTGGAATTGTTATGGACTTCATAATGAAGAAATGCTGCACTGGTAATAAAGGCATCGAATGGATACAAGGAGACCATTTGGAGGACCTCGACTTTGCTGATGACATAGTTCTTATCAGCAGTCAGATAAAAACGATGCAGGAAAACACAAATGAACTATCATCAATAGCCAGCAAAATTGGGCTTGAGATCAATCATGAAAAGACTAAAGTCATGAAAAGTTAATTCCAACAGGTGACAAAATATACATGGAAAACAAACCAGTAGAAGAGATCGATCACTTTATCTATCTTGGAAGTCACATTGATCGAGAAGGGGATACGAGTAAAGAAATTAGAATCAGAATGGCTAAAGCAGCAATGTCTTTCAGAAGCCTTGAAAAGTTGTGGAAATCAAACCTCATCAGCACAAACACAAAACTTAGGCTATTCAAATCAAATGTACTATCAACCCTTACGTATGCGTGTGAAAGCTGGAAAACAACAAGAGATATAGAAACAAAGTTGAACGCATTCGAAAATAAATGTCTAAGGAAAATACTTGGTATAGCATGGAACGAATTCAAAACAAACGAGGAAATTAGAGAAATCACCAATCAACCACTAATATCTTCAGTAATAAAGAAAAGACGATGGTCATACGTTGGACATGTGATGAGAAGAGATAATAACTGAATAGCAAAGCAAGCCCTCATATGGGAAACAACAGGTAAAAGAAAAAGAGGAAGACCCAGGAAGACACCGAGAAGAACATTGATGAGAGAGGCAAGAGCCGCAGGAATCGGCTCCCTCAATGAGATAGAACTGCTTGCACAGAACAGAGACAGATGGCAAGATTTTATAAAATATCTTTAAAAGAAAACTGCTAGAACAAAAAATTCATATAGGAGAAGGTGTATCTTGGTCTACGCCCTATGGGCCGGTTACGGCTCGAAAGGTCAATAGATAGTTATAGTGGGTACCATGAGTAAACGTCTCAGTCTGAATAATAAGAAAACAGAAGTAATGGTCATATAGAAGAAACAATCATCACCATCATGCAGCATAAAAATAAACAGGACAATTCTGAAACAAATGCAATGCGTCCTATACTTGGGCACAATAATAACATCAGATGGAAGATGCACCACAGAAATAAAAAGCAGAATAGCTCAGGCCAAAATAGCATTTCAGAAAATGAAAAATATCTTATGCAACAAATCTATGTCAATAGAAGTGAGAAAGAGAGTTCATCGGTGCTATATGGAACCAATTCTGACCTATGGAAGTGGACAAACAAATGAAAAGACAATTAGAGGCCACAGAGATGGGATTTCTCAGAAGAATGTTGAAAGTTCCCTGGACAGCTAAAAAGACCAATGAAGAAATTCTCAAAGAGGCCAACACAAAAAGGAAACTCCTGAAAAACATCAGATAGAAGCAATCAAAATGTTTTGGGCACATCATGAGAAGAAGAAAGTTGGAATACTAGGTTACAACAAGCAAAATAAAAGGAAAGAGAGATCGCAGACGACAAAGAGAGAAAATACTGGATAGCTTGGTGTCATGGCATGGAAAACAGTCAACAACAGAACTGATACGATGCACTGTAGATAGATGATTGTGGTAGGACATAATCGCCTACGCCAACCAGTATGGCACATGATGATTTAAGTTATAATTCAAATGTAACATATTGCAAATGTTTCGAATAAACAAGACAATTCAAGAAAAGTTAGTAAAGGTGAAATTATTTTAAAGACGTTTATTTTATTTTAAATGTGCACATGACTGTTATTATTTTCTTCCATTTTTTACTCTCCACTCCCTTTCTACTCGTTTTTTCTCCACCAGCTATCTTTTGCCATCATAAAATATTCATAGCCATCCAAATATCTTGTCATCAATCCTGGAACATAATCCTTTCACTTTTGGTACTCACAGGGAACCACGATAGCTCAGTGGTTAGTGAACTTGACTACAAAGGACAAAAGGGTCAGAATAGAACCTGGTCAACTGCTTCTGGGTTCACCCAGCTTTAAATGGGTACAGGATTTTTTCTGGGAAAGTAAAGCGGCACAGACGTAATGTAAAAATAACAAGTAAAGAGTCTCGTCACACCAAGTGGCATAGAGGGAATATGGTGTTAGTGACCATAATTTGTATAGACCTTCAGCACATGATTTTTGGGTAATGTGGTCGGTATTAACGGGCATAATACTGACCACATTACCCCAAAAATCATGTGCCAAAGATAGGTAAAACTTATGGGCACTAACACCATATTCCCTATACGCCACTTGGCATGACAGTGCTCTTTACTTTTTATTCTTATTTTTGGTGCCCACAGCCACGAAGTAAAATTATTTTTCTTATATTCTGCTACAAGTGTACAACATGGTATGGTTGCATTGTTTTGTGTCTTACAACAACCTGCCATGTCTGCATCTTTCAATCCTACACTTCAGCATGGCAGCATTTCTGGTACCAGATGCCCTTCCCTCATCTATCCTACTGACTTGCCAGGTTGGCTGATCTGTTTCCAGAGCCACCACATCAAGGTGATTAGATGTGGTTCATTGATTTTGAATTAAATCAACTTTGAGTCACTGACCACTTTCATGACTATGACAAGTTAAGGACAAAAAAAGGATTAAAAAAGTGGAGGCAGGCTCTGTACGCATACAATGGGTAGAGTCATGTCAGAAGTCCAAAATATGTAAGGTCACCTTTGTCTATGTCCCAGGACATGTGGGAGTACGGGGAAATGAAAGAACGGACAGGTTGGCTAGCTGCACTTTCGTTGAGGACGGTCTACCAATGGATCGGGCAGACATCATCAATTCCCTCCGAGATGTGAAAAGAGCACAGGACTTCAACAAACACAGATCCACGTCACTTCTTCGGATGATGGAAATGGGAGTTAAGATGGGCACAGCCAGAAATGAGAAACTTAGTGGGCGTGTAAGAAGACTTATCAACCAACACAGAACTGGAGTCGTCACTGCAGGACTTGCTGAAGAGGGGATCTGATCACCTATGGACACGTTCGGAGTGCAATGATGATGACCCGCAAATAACTCAATAAGTTAGGGACAATGGAATATTTCAGAAAAATCCAGAAACAACAGAAAATCCAGAGAATAATAGACAGTCTGAACCAGAATTGAACCGAACTCCTTGACATAGTGACTTTCACTTCAGCACACTGTTAGTTAAACAAGGTTCAACTTTGTCTTTCACCTCAGAAATTCCTCTAATAATATTCACTTATTGTCTTTAGCCTGTTCATTATGACATTCATGGTCCCAAATTATTCATCTTCTCTTATTGCACATATTTAGTTGTATGATGTTATGGAGATATGTAAGGGGGAATCAATAGTCTTTATCTACCTATTTGATCTCTTTGCTCACTTGGTCAACAGTATACCTACAAGATGAGTTGTTTATGATCTTTGCAATTCTTCAAAGTAGTACATTATGTTAGTCTCTGAAACGGTATAGCCATATACTGTATGATCATCACATTGGGCTATAAACCTAGGTAGGAATACTGCCCCACTAGTTACCGACATTTGGACAACCTGTGTCCGATTCCCACTGGAAGCAGTGTGGTACTCATACTTCGTGGTTAGAAAAAAATACCCCTGTGGTCGACCCAGCCACTGGCAGAAATGGGTACCAGGGTAGTACTCTAAGAAGGTGAGGAATAGTGCCTCGCTCATGAGTTATGATGCTTGAAGTGACACTAGACAGGAGTCTCTGAACACTTCTGTGTAGGTAGTTGAGCACATAGGGGTTAAAAATCTGCATGCTAAGAAGCCAATTCAAGTCTCGCCATTATCATTACCTTTATAAACCATTATCATGCAAGCTGTTTTGGAAGAGTTAACATGAACACAGAGTGAGTTGAGTTGAGTTGAGTTGTTACTGCTATGGGGTTGATATGAGCTAAAACTTTTAGACACAGGATGTTGATAATGATGTGCTGCAATGGTTTTCTTGATTTCTTTGGTTCTGTTGTAGAATTTGGGACTTAATCTGAACAGGTAATGCATTACTTAGTTTTCTGTAATAACAGTCCTCATCACAGCAGGAAATGCAGAAGTCTTCATCTCATTGGCTGGTTTGATTTAGTGTCAAATGTTACTGTAAAGTCTTAAATTGATGTACAGCGTGAGGTCTTGATCAACTTTGAATTGTTAAAACCCTGCCATGGGGATCACTATCATATTTCGATATTCCAATTGCTTATGATGAATGATGATATTGTATGACGGGGATACTCTAACGGGGAACAGATGTCTGTGTTTACTTTCTGTGCAGTTTTGCCTTATGTCTTTTGGCATGTGCTGAGACTGCTATGATGGAGACTGCAGCAACCTTTCTTTGTTTGCGAGATGAAATGTTAATTCGGATTATTCCACTAGCACTAGTGGTTGAGTAATTACCGATTTTAATTCATTTGCAGTGATACCGGGACCTTCCATAACCATAAGCATGGGGATCACCAACTTTTGCTCACTTGCAGACAGAAAAAAAAATTGAAATGAGAGAATGAACGGGTCATGATTTCATCAAATTCAAGATCCAGAGAAACTGTGAAAATTAGAAGAGAATTGTTATGTCTATAGATTGTGTTCCAAGCGCACATAATATATTAGATGAAGCCTAAACTGGTGGGTGAGCACAAACCTGAACAAATATAAAGTAGACTGACATCATGAGGGAGAGAGAAAAATCTATGACTGCATGTAAACCAACAAAGCAAGAGACAGAGAAATGTACACTTCATGGTAGCCCACTTTCAATGCAGAAATAGCACAATAACAGAGTTATGAATAAAGATTTAGTCTAGAAATTGAGAGGAGAGGGAGAATAATTGTTTTATTTTATTTAATTTGCATTAAACTTTGTAACTGCTACCACAGTACTTATGTAAGTAGCACAGTATATTGCACTGGCTTCAATATCCAAAGGTTGTAGTTTTTATTCCATATCTGTCAATTTGTATGATTTTTGTACACATTTATTTACAGTGTCTTTAATCCCATTTTGTAAGAATTTTACAACATACAAACCAAATTACAGAGTATTTTTTCATAGAAAATATTATTCACTGAAAATAAGCTATTGAATTAAACAATTTGTATTTCACTGATAATGTAATGACTGCAGATTTGATAAATGTCTGAATTTTGGAAAGGGTGGTATTAAAATATGAAGACACTATCAGTATATATATTTGCTGTATTAAAACACCTACTTTTATTTGTATGGTTTCTTAGACAAGAAAATCAGTGGAGTCAGTAGAAATGTGGTTTTACAGAAGAATGGACAGCTAAGAAGAGTAATGAAAACGTTCTGAAAGAGGTCAAAGCAAAAAGAGAGCTAATTTCCAATATTAGGAAGAAACAATCATCATTTTTTGACCATGTAATGAGAGGAGAACAACTGGAATATATTGTAACAACTGGAAAAATTGAGGGACGAGGAGATAGAGGGAAGCAAAGAGAAAAGATACCAGACAGCTTGGGAGAATGGCTTGGCAGAAGGTCAACAACAGAAATGATAAATAACTGTCGAGATCGAAAGTTGTGGAGAGACATGATCACCTACGCCAGCAGGTCTGGTACTTGATGATGATGATGTTGGTTTCTTTTGGTTTGACTTTGATTTCAAATGTTTGAGAGTATATCTTTCAAGCAACGATAACATTGTACACCAACCCAGTCTATAAAATGGGTTTATGCTAGTAAGTTCAGAAAGAATTAGCAACAGCAAGGAAGAGTAGCAGTCTACAGCAACTTCTAATACAGTGGCTTAGTTCTTTGAGGCCAGAGCTTGATAAACTATAGGGATTCCTGTAGCACTGCATTCATAAATGTTTTGTTAAAGAAGTTTGATCTCTCTCACTTTTTCTTGTATCTACATCATTGGGTATGTGCACTGTAAATGTTATTAGACTTAAATCTTAGACAAGACCATTGTAAAAAATCATTGTAAAAGTTATATTTAAGAAGAAAAAACATCTAGCAAAGAAGAACAGTGGAGGTGAAATGCAATGAAGCCTAATGGGTTGAGCACATAAGTAAAGAAAATATAAAAACAGAACAAAATTAAGTGAAAGATATTATTATTATTATTATGTTACATGTGCAGTACAGAATAACTTAGTATAACTCAGTGCATTAATGTAGCATCTAACACCATCTGCACAAGCAATAATATGTACTACTCAGAAAGCATCTTATAAATCATCATTGACAATACTTTGAATACAATACTGCCTTTAATATTACAATTGATTTTGTTTTGTAAAAAGTAATAAAATATGTGTCTAAGGTACTCTTTTTGTCATTTTTAAATGTATCTGGATTTTTTTATCTTCATCAACATGCTATTTTTGAATCAGATAACCAGATGTCATAACAGTAGTATATAGCAGTGAATGAAACAGTGATATAAAGTTAACATTGAAAGAAATATGGCTAGAGTGCACCTGGTTACTTTTAGATGCTTAATATATTTTTTAATCAAGTCCAGAAAAGTTTTGAAGATAGAAAAAAGAAAGATCTATTACATTCTACCATTTCTGGATAATTTTGAGGGGTACATTGGTTATTTCATACTGAGGATATGGAGGTAAGTTTGCTTACCTAGTGCAACTGCCAAATTTATTTTTTTCATTCTTGATCCCACAGGAAATCGAACAAGTATCCACCAAACTTGTAAATGACCAGTTTAATCATTTCAACATAACCACTCACCAGAACAGGAAACAAAGAAATTCTTGTGAAAAATTAAATTGATTAAATTATTCTGAGTATTCTTAAAAAGATTAATTACTATTATTTATGTATGTTCTTGAGTTATAGTAGAGCATTAAATATTTTCATATCTCCATAAATTATTGTCCTGATAATATTAAATATTTCAGCATAATGTCTTTATATTTTCCATGGGAAGCTGCATTTAAAATTGAAACAAAAATGATATAATGCACATTCTGTCACATAAATCTGTAAATAGTAGAAACTTTTCCCCACACAAACTAGTGGTTCTTACAGTATTTCTTTCATAATTGCTTAGTTATTTCTGAATGTCATATGTAGAATCACAGAGCAAACATTTCATAATAAAAATCATTATTGGTTCCAGGCTTGTGATCCTTCCAGAATATTGAGTGAATATTGTTATGCAGCCTTTGAACAATTGAAGTATTCCAGATAAATGGATATAAACACTGTCTAAACAAAAGTGCAGGATAATGCTTAGACTATCTTACAATTAACCACATGTTTAAGTAACATTGAATATTGGTTTATTAGTTACCGGTTACAAGAGTGTTTTCCCTGAAACAAGAGCATGTTCCTTGAATTCTTTATTCCCAGGTTCTCTTGGATGTTGACTATTACCTTCTCTGTTTTTGTTCTCTTTTTCTCTGTTGTACCTTGGAGAGATATATTTGCAAGGCCAATTGATCATGATATTACGGCGGTTATTAGGTCAATACAAGGGACATTCTCTCACTGCAGAATCACTGGAAATGAGGTAGCTGATACATACATCTCCAAAACCACCTCCGAAACAGCTCAATATTCTTATCCCTTGAGTTTCAGGCCATTAAATAGATCAAATGAAGAAAAAGGTGAAAGCAAAGGCTACAAATAAACAATAGGCAGGATATTGTACACCAGCTATCAAGACATGTCCAGACCATCATTTTCTACCTAAGAGCAGACCACCACAACTTCATAAGCCTCCTTCTATCTATCTATTGACCTTTTGAGCCGCAGCCAGCCCATAGGGCGTAGACCAAGATACTCCCTCTCTAATCTGCATTTTTGTTCTAGCCATTTTTAATTCTTTTAAAGATATTTTATCAAATCTCGCCATTTGTCTCTGTTCTGTACAAGCAGCTCTATCTAATTGAGGGAGCCGATTCCTGCTGCTCTTGCCTCTCTCATCAATCTTCTTCTCAGTGTCTCTCTGGGTCTTCCTCTTTTTCTCTTACCTGTTGTTTCCCACATGAGGGCTTGCTTTGCTATTCGGTTATTATCTCTTCTCATCATGTGTCCAACATATGACCATCGTCTTTTCTTTATTACTGAAGATATTAGTGTCAGGTCTACGTTTCATTAACGAAATCGTTTTTACGATAGCGGCTTGTTAAACCTCTGATCAACGGTTCTATACCAAGCCGGAGAAAAATAATTCCTTCATCTTGGATACGACCGGAAACAAACCAAGCCTCCTTCACTGCGTAGAAATAACCCACACTGATGGAAGGAGGGACCTAGACTCTGAAAAAAAAACTTGTTAGGAGTGTGACATTCATTGTGAAGTCCAACGTCAAACCTGGTTCAGCAATAGAAACATTGGGACATTATGGAGAGGACTGATAGGTTCATTCTGGTGAAAGAGAAAAGACAGCCTGATTCTATCTAAACTTCTTAACCATGGAGAGAGACTAGATCATATTGGTTCATTTTATGGCCGACCACTATACTTCTTTTACTAATGTCCCTATTGCAGATGCAGTCTTTGGATGTGCTACCTAAGGTGTGTCCATAACATCTTGTTTCTATAAATGTAATCTCCTTTAGAGTTCTACCATAAGTGTCCATGTTTTGCAAGTATTTAATAACATAGGTTTATTTGTTGTTTAGAATCATCCTCACTGCATACTGGAAAAATCAATAGGTGCTCCGATAATTTCCACTCAAGAAAATTAGAGGAGAATCCTGGCCAACGTGCACAAACTCCATAGCACGGTCTGGGATACTTGGTGTCGGTAGGTTTCTTCCGACATTTTTGCCTGGGCAGCCTCCATATGTATGGCCTACTTTTTATTTTAACTGTCAAGAGTTCTTTAACTTGCATGAGTGCAAATGGGACTTCCTGTTTATTGCCATTATCCAAGAGATCAGAGGAGGTTGATGTTATAAAGAAACCACAGAATAATTTGTTCCTATTTTTGAAAAATCATCACCGCTTCTGGTGGGCTTTGAACCTGGGTCCTTTCTGTCCTGAGGCCAATGACATTAACAAGCACTTAAATCCAATTCTTTTATCCCATACTAATATTTCCATCTCTCCTCATTCAGTTTTTAAAAGTAATGTAGATACACTATAAATAGTAGTAGTAGCCTCCGTCAGTCATAGTTGACTATGGATTTTTCAGCGCCCCTAGAAATGTTATTTTTACTTTCTTTTCTTTCGTCGTGTATTCTCTTTCTCTATGAATCTGTCTGCTTCTTGTTTGAGGTGAACCTTTAGAGTGTGTTTCCAGAGATTGCGGTCTGCAGCTGTGTATTCCCATGCTGCAAGGTTTATGTTCAGAGTCTTCATGTCGCGTTTACACACATCTACAAATCGAAGTTTTGGGCGCCCCCTAGTTCTTTTACCATATGCTAGTTGTCCGTAGAGTATATCTTTTGGTACGCGGCCACACTATATTTACATTATAAATAGGAATGTCTATTTAGTGTCAATTTTGAGTGGCTAAATTACAGGATTAGCTGTGGCAAGTCTTTTTTCTGACCAACATAGAACCCCGAGATCTCTTAAACTCTAAATATTGATTATAAAAAAAAGAGTTTAGATTTTCACTAGAAAATTAGGACCGTATGATATAGTGTTGATATCATCTATAAATGCATCAATAGCTCTATGAAAAATATATATGCAATAATGCTATATTCCCCATATACATATGGTGAGTCTGTCACATTTCACTTTATTTTTACGTACTGTAACACAAATTAGTTGCAGTCACATGTGTGAACAATTAATATTCAACTGAGCTACTTTGCTTTGTTCTCCGTTCTTTAAAGGGCATTGTTACATTATGTCACCATGGCAAAGATGTGATACTTTTGAAACTGTTGGTCCATCCCATCCAGCTTCCTAGCTGCATATTTTTAGACACGGATTTATGTCCCCTTTTTGAGTTACCCCTGCTTGTCTCAAGGGATTAGCTGAAATCAGGGAAAGCCTTGTGGAAGTGGAGTAAGGATTTTGTCAGCTCTGATTTATTGAGCCTAATGCCATCAGTCAGATATAGGTCACCATCTGATCTCATGGGAATTGGGTGGTTCTAGGGATAAGATGTTAGCCTCAGAGCAAGGAAGTCATGGGCTCAAATTTTGCCAAGAGAGTAGGAATTTTTGTGTTTGAATCCTTGGTTTCTTCATGACTTGACTCTTCTCAAGTCTCTGGAGTAAGATTTGATGTTTAACCCTTTCTGTCACAGCAACAAACATTCTCATGTGCACTCTGTGCATGTTAAAGAACCCTTGACACTTAAAGGTCAAAAAGAGTAGGCCAAAAATATCTGCTGCCCAAGCAAAAATGATTAAAATGAGAAATCTTCTCATGCCAAAGATGGATGTGTTGGGCTGAAAGGTGCAAATTGAGTTATTTGTGGGTCACTGCATGTCCGAACATGTCTATAGGTGCTCAGATCCCCACCTCAGTGTCCAGCGAACGGCGACTTCAGTTTTGTGTTGGTTGAAAAGTCTTCTTATATGCCAACTAAGTTTCTCATTTCTGGCTGTCTCCATCGTAACTCCCATCTCTTTCATCTGAAGGAGTGTGATATGGACTCTTGGTTGACTGCCTTCAACAACAGCACAGGTAGCCAATCTGTCCACTCTTTCATTTCCCCATACTCCTGCATGTCCAGGGACATAAGATGCAAATATATAGGCTTATCATAAACTAACGGTACAGCTCATCCATGACACATAATGGGTGAATGCTAAGAAGATGAACACTAACTGATCTCTACTTATTTGCTGCACCTTGAGTTTCACCCCAACTGTGAATATTTACCTGAATTTTTAAGTTAAGGAAGGAAATACAGTAAGGCCATCTTCCTTACCTCCAATGGCAGAGATGCAGTACTGTAAGAGCTGAGCTACTTTACTCCATTATGTCTTTACATGTTATTTCTTTACCATATGATTTCACATACAATATTTGAACCAATATTAAGTCAACTTCAGACAGGAAACAAAATTGTATTTAACAGAAACACACTTCATTAATTGATGACTGTTAAAAAATTCTTATTAATTTTTTCATTGGCTGAAAACTGACAAATCATTTAGTGGCATGGTTGGACTAGTGTCATCTGATTAAATAACAGCAAAGTTTATCCACTTCATTCACAGGGTACTCAATGTCTGGCCCACACAATTCATTTATACCTTCACTATTTTCCACTGTGTTATCATTGGTCTGTTTCTTCTTTGCCTACTTTCTAAACTTTTCCTCTTTCGGTATTCATACCCCACAAGTCCATTGCCTCACATCATCATGCTGAAATAAGTACTGATATTTTATGTTTGTTTTTGTATTAGTATTCCTTGCCTTGTATCTGATGAAAGCTTTAACCGAAACATCATAGTTCATTTCATCTTTCTATAGGTTTAACTGCTTAATACATTTATGTTCATTTTCCATGTTTTCTGCAGTTCTGCTCGAAGTCACTCATGATATTAAATATATTAATCATTTTATATTTGTGCCTGTCTTCACTGTCAGGTCTTGTGATTTTTTTTCTTGATCTTGTTTGTGCAAATTGACACTGGAGTAATGCTGACCACTTTACTTAAAGATTATGTCAATAATTTTCTTTAACTCTTTCCGTATGTTTCGCCGCACTGTGCGTCAATGCGATTTTGGCAACGTATGTTTCGCCGCATAGTGCGCCACGCTTAATTTGATAAGTGTGAACGCCATCAAACCATATTCTTTTTACATGTCTTGTATCATCTGAATATTGGGGTGAAATCTTATACCTTGTTCAATTATCTAAACATTCATATATAATATGTTATATGTTAGATAAATATAAATATGTAGATTGATTCTTAAAACCATGAACAATTTTGTCTCTGAAATCTGTTCCGTTGCGTCGATAAAAAGCTTCCGTACAGAAAGAGTTAATGTATATATTTATATATTGGTTCTATTTCCATATACACCAAGTGACATGACTTGGTTCTTATTTCTCACTTTGAGTAAATAATCTTGTATCATGTACCTATGTCTCTCTCTAAATAGTGTACCTCTTAATTCAATAGCAACATTACAAATCTGGAAATGTGCTACTGATAGACAGCAAAAACATGAAACTGTAATGAGTGGCACAAAAATTGGAGATACAAAGAGACAACAAACATGGCAAGAAGAGTAAAGCCATTTAAATAAAAATACTGCAAAGGTACCTACGTCGGTCTCATCATCTCTTCAATGTGTGGACATAACTGTCATTCTAGAATAGGATTATTTAATCATAGCAAACCGTGCATTTTTTTCTTGAGTGACACATCGATTTATCTCCTGAAATATTAATACTATTACATCTCCTTTGATTGCACCTTTTGATTTTACATATTCAAGATTTATGGTATAATTATTTAATTTAGTGTAACCATTTCACATATTTGTTTTTGTTATTTGTTTTCTTCTTACAAACCAGCTAACCAGTCTATAACCATTCATGTCTTGTAATGCTTTGTTTTGATAGCAACAGTGTCTCTCAATTTAGTTATAATACTTTTTCACATATTTGTCATTACATTATCATCATTTCACATTTTTTTAGGTCAATTTTGTAATAATTTAACATGTTTGAGATGTTTATTTCGTATTGATGTGATGGAGTATAATTATTTCATTTATTCTTGATTACAGCGTAATCATTTCACATTATGAAAATATATAAATATTTTGCATTAGTTAATGCATTGAAGACATTAAATATTTTACACTAATAATACAATTACTTGTTAGTCTTTGCTTTGTAATCATTTCAAATATTGTTTTCTGTACAATATTAATGAAAAGTAAATTTAATAAAGCCAGAGTCAGTTAATTAGACATAATATTTCCGATATTTCATCCAAAAATCTAAATATCATCCAAATACTTCCTCCAAAAGAATATTAAATTATAACATAAATTCGTTTTTTTACCCGTAATAAATATTTGAAAATTTATTATCTTCATTCATTGTAATGAATTCCTGGTTATTAACTGGACAAAATATTACAGAAAACACTACTATCAATGAAACAGTGGAAAAATAAAACCAGGGTTGATCATAAAAACAATGGAGCAAATATAATAACTGAGGCCATATAACATATTATATGAAGCAAATGATAGGGTCTTATCACCAATTACACTCCATGTTTTTCCCCTCAACATTGTGAGGAAAGTAAGAAAGGAGAGAGAGCAGAGGGTCAACTCAATATCTTTCTCACACCCCCCCCCTTTTTTTTTTTTTGGGGGGGGGGTTTAAACATTTTTTTATAGTATTTCTCTCAGTTTGGAGAAAATGTTTTCCCACATTCATAATTAATCCTTGTTTGCTCAGGAAGTCACAGTAGAGAACTGAGCTGCACTATTGTGAACAAGGTCACAAGCTTCTAGGTTTATTTGGCCATAAATGGGTACCAGATTTTTCCTGGAGAGAAAGACAACACTGATATAATACTAACCACATTATCACAAAATTTGTCAATGTTTAGAAAAATATGAGCACTAGCAGCACATGCACAGAACATGATGAAATATTTTTTTTTCTATTTAGTTTGCTTAGAAAATAATTTCCTGCATGTTGTACCACAGTTTAATGAGAAATCAGTGTCTTTTCTTCTTCTTTTTTTCAACTCCCTGTGGAGCATAGGTCTTCAAGAAACACTTTCCAAGTCATTCTGTTTCTTGCCATTCTCTTAATAGTGTTCCATGTCTTCTCCAAGTGAATTTTGGCCTTCCCATTTGTCTCTTCCCTGGAGATTCCAAAAAATGTCATGTCACATAATAAATACTCTCTGTTGGCTTTCACAGTGTGTGTCCTGTCCAGCACCATTGTCTATAATTAACTCTTTGTCTACTAATAATGACAGGTACTTTCCCATAGTGTTATTGGTCCAGGAAATTCTTTTCTGGTATGCACTTTGCTTTAGATAATTGAGAAAGCCAATCTTATCACAATCTTCACTAGTCATCTTTGATGACATATGGGATGCAGTGTATCAACAGGCCATCCTGCGCAGAGTGCCTTATTGAGTTATTTGCAGGTCATCATCATTGCACTCTGAACATGTCCATAGGTGCTCAGATCCCCTCCTCAGCAAGTCCTGCAGTGTCCAGCGACTGACGACTCCAGTTCTGTGTTGGTTGATAAGTCTTCTTACACGCTCACTAAGTTTCTCATTTCTGGCTGTGCCCAGAATGTAACTCCCATCTCTTTCATCCGAAGGAGTGACGTGGATTTGTGGTTGTCGAAGTCCTGTGCTCCTTAGAAGAAAGTGTGCCTTATGTGAGGTCCAAACAAATCAACTTTCCTTCTATTATTCTCCCCAGGTTGTCTTAGGTTTTCAGGGGATGAATTAAAGTAAAAAAAAGTAAAAGCCCCGTTATGCCAAGTGGCGTATAGGGAATATGGTGTTAGTGACCATAATTTTTATAGACCTTCAGCACATGATTTTTGGGGTAATATGGTCGATAATATGCCCATGCCGTTTTAGTTTTCCAGAAAAAAATCAGGTACCCATTTAAGGCTGGGTGAACCCGGAAGCCGTCGGTTGGGATCGAACCCTAACTCTTGTCTAGTCCAGATGAATTAAAGTGAGCTACTAAATAGTTAATGCCCAAGAGTTTTGTTTTTTTTATTTAAATTTATTATGTTATAGAAGACCAAGAGAAGGAGCAAGAAAAAAAAACAAAATTTTGTTACATTATTTCAGGGCTTTCGGATGTTTAAAGACAGGAAACTGAACAGTGGACCTTTTATCATGAAGATATGGGAGTAGTTAAAAATGTCAACTATACATGAGTGACCTTGAAGAAGAGAGTAGACAATCATTGAACTGATATAAATTGTTCTGTTCATCCTTCTCTTAACAAATGTAAGTTCATCAGAGCTTCAGAGGCCCTGTATCATGATTTTCTCATTTTATGCGGTTGGGTGATAGAGTTCGTTTCGAAAAAAGCTCTGGAATATTGAGATCTCACAGTGGATTGAATCTTCATCTTGATCATTCCAGTGCTGCTAGGCGTCACATAGGGCTCATATAGTTTTTCACCATCCATCTCTATTCTTGGCGAGATGTTCAGTTTTATCTAATGAGTCTACGCCTGTCAACTTTGCTTCTCCTATAAGTGTTCTTTTCAGTGTTTCTTTAGGTCTTCCTCTTTTCCTGTATCATGATGTTTCCCATTGAAGAACATGTTTTAGATTTCTCTTCTTGTCTTTTCTCAACAAGTCAGACATATGTGCATCTTCTCTACTTAATGGTAGATGAGATCTTTGGTTGCATGGCCATTCCTCTTATCTCAATATTAGTCTTGAATTCAATTCATTGTACACAGAGCACTTTTCTTAGGCATTTGTCTTCAAAAGAGTTTAGTTTTCTCTTAATCTCTTGTGTTGTTGTCCAGCTTTCGCGTCCGTAGCTAAGGGTCGATAATACATTTGTGTTGAATATTCTAAGTTTAGTTTTCTTACTTAGAATTTGTTATTTACATATTTTGTCCAAGTTTTTAAAATTCGCTGCTGCCTTTGCTGGTCCTGCTTCTGATCTCTTTCTTTATTTCACCCTCTTGATTTATATTACTACTAAGATATATTTAGTGAACTGTTCTTTCCAATGTCTTACAGAACTAGTATAGTGAACAGACACTAGTAGAGCTAAATTGAAGGACAATGGTCAGTGACAGCTAGATGAGCATGATCACCAGAAGATTATATTGTATTGTACCGATTGAATAAAAGATTGATTGATAATATTTATCTAAAAATAAAAAAAAAATAAAAAGTAATTTTGACGGATTAAAATATGTTAAAGAATATTATTGAGTATCTTGGTCTACGCCATAAGGACCGGCTATGGCTCGAAAGGTCGATAGATAGATAGTAGGAAAGTATTCAAATAGCAACAAGATTAATCAATTTTTTTTAATATAATAAAATCTGTACATTTCATTTCAAAATCTACATTTGAACCATTTCACTGGAGATAAGGATCGAACAATTCTCTCATCATTAAATTAATGTTTGACATTAAAATCACCAAGTGCATTGTGAGCAGCTATTTAAAAAATGAGAACTCGTTAAATTGAGTATTTGTATGTTTATAATCATAGCAGAGTTGCAGTATTAAAACTAGCATGTCAACAACTTGATTCACAAAGTTTGAAGCACAAGAAGTCACACTTTAAAAATAAATGTGTCTCCTTGTTGCTTTAACCATTTACAGAGTCAATATTTTGCTACATTTTTTCTGAGAATGGAACAATTTAAAAAAAGATTTTTTAAAAGAAATAAAAAATGTTTCCTTGACAATGCCATCCTCTGTAAATTTCTCATTTAATGTGTTTATGAAATAATATAAATCAGCATTTTTGTAATTGTGTTTGTGATTAATATTTTTTGTCAAAAAGTGATCTGAGCTGATATAAATAGATATGTATATAGCTCTAACACATCTGTTGATATTTCTTGCAATGTGAGGTATGGTCTGTTGTTTCATTGGAGCCAGTGGTGGGGTGTGCTAAACACTCCAAGGTATGGTGACAGCTTTACAAATAAAGAACACAACACAATACTGACGTTTCGGCCTGTGGCCTTCTTCAGAATACAGGGACAACGACAACAAGCGGTGAAGCACAATTACTACATGTTAGATGATCAAGTGGAGGGCGAGGAAAGTAGGATGCAGAAATAAGAAAAGAGAGAAATGAATATTACATGATGAGAGGTATGATGGGCGTCAAAATATATAAAATAGAAAAAGAGAGAGAAAAATGTATAATAAATTGTACTTAGCTGAGCTCAGAGCAGGGAAACTGTAATCCGTGCTGAAACAAGTCGAAATGACTAAAAGCGCAGAGAACGTGTATAGAAAGCAACACGTGACAAAGACAGGTCAGTAAAGAGGGCAAAAGTATCTAATATCGGGAAAACCAAAAAGGGGGGGGGGGAAGAGGGGATAGACGAGGACACTCCTGGGACACAACAAGCAATACATATAAATCACTCAACAATGGAAGTGAGAGATCACGCGAGAGGTTAAGAGAAAGAAATTGAATGACACGACAAAGTAGTAAACTAGGCAGTGGGTGAGAGAGATGGACTCTACAGAATGGATGGCCTCGAACTGAAAGAGTTGAGAGGTAGGTCAACGAAAGGAAGGATAGGATACTGGAGGAAGAGATACGGTGAGGAAGAATAATAAAGCCGGTATAATGAGAAGGGCGATAGAGGGGTGGTCCGGAGGAAGTTAGTCTATCTGGAGGTAGGGAAGTATTAGAGGAGGAGGTATGGAGAGGAGGGATAAG
This sequence comes from Megaustenia siamemsis, assembly GCA_032433765.1. Classification (NCBI taxonomy): domain Eukaryota; kingdom Metazoa; phylum Mollusca; class Gastropoda; order Stylommatophora; family Ariophantidae; genus Megaustenia; species Megaustenia siamemsis. The sequence goes on along the minus strand of JAVIAB010000125.1, from coordinate 73,557,302 downwards.
AAGCAGGTATGTGAAAACTGGATAGGGGGAGAGGCGGTAGGTCAGAAGTGAATGGAAAAAGAGAAAGTCTGGAAGAAGTGGAGCAATAGGGGAATGGTGTGCAAGAGGTATGAACCATAGGAGGTAAAGAAGTAGGGAAATGATAGAACAAAGGGGGGAATGAAAGTGGGCACCAGGATAAGGGGGATACTGGAATAGTAGGTATAGATGAGTAGTGACTACAGGTGAATAGAGAGGAGAGGGGTGAGCTAGGAGTAGATCAGCAGAGGGGTGGTAGGAAGGACGAGGGACAATAGAGGTGGGCAGAGAGATCGTACGTACAGTCCAGGTGGAGAGGTGATATAGTGATAAAGAGGTAAAGGACATGAAGGTAGTCAGAAGAGAAAAAGGTGTAGGGAGAGGGGGGGGAGTTTAGGAGGAAGAAGGCAAGATGGGGGTTACTCCAAGAGGATATGAAAAGCAGGGATGGACGAGGAGTAGAGGACCCAAGAAGAGAAATAGGAAGAGCGGTCCATAGGTGGGAGGGTGGAGTCGGAGGCCGGAGGGTCCTCAGAGGGACAGGGATACATTGATGCCACGAGGGGTGAGGCAGCCCCAACGAGCGATCAGACGGTGCTCAAGAGTGAGCCGACTGTGGTGATCAGAGGAGCATGATACTAGGCCAGTTACCAAGACATCAGTCTTACCTCGATGGCCCCTCGAGTTAAAGTGGGCTGCTACAGGAGTGTCCGCTTCTTGGGTGATGTTTCATTGATTACTGAACTCTGTCACTGATATCATCATAGGTGACATGACAGAAAAATACAGGAAAAAAAACACGGAACTGGTAATGTCAAGTTACCTCAAGTATTAAGTTAATTCAAGTTGTTTGAATTCTAATAAATATTTAGTTTTGGTGTTAGGTCATCACTGGAAATGAAAGTCTATGTGACTTGCTTCAACCATTTTGTTTTTGTGTATATTAAAGACATGTATGTATGCATAAATACCCTTTCTACCTGTCTCTTTTTCTCTCTCACTCTCTCTCTATCTATCCTACCCTCATTTACTTCTTTTTTTAAATTTCTCTCTTTATTTATTAACTCTTTAATTAACTTTTCTCCATCCCTGCTTTTTTTATTATAATATTGAGAGAAAATAAAGTGTTCAGGTCAGTTCTCTGTAACCTGTCTCATGTATGATTCTCATCTGATATTTCTTCCATTTGATCACTTCTAAATGTATATGTTGCTTCTTTATCTTGACAATTCTGTAGTTTCTTTTCTTCGTGTGTCCCACCTCTTGTACTATATAGTTATGAAGAGAGGAGATAAGTGTAACTGTTGTTAAGTCATTAGTTGTGTAGCTTGAGTTGTTGCTAACTTGAATTTATTTAGCAACTCTCTGATTGTCTTTCAATATTTTCCTGTGCCGTCCTTTCGTCTTGTGCCCTGTTATTTTCATGGTGTAAGCTCGTGCTGCAGATTAACTGGGATTCATTCTGGTCATTATCATCATCATCATGTGTCATACCAGTTGGTGTAGGTGATCATGCCCTCCACAAACTTCTATCTACCGTGCATCATATAATTTCTGTTGTTAACTGTTTTCCATACCATGACACCAAGCTATTCAGTATTTTCTCTCCTTGTCGTCCGCGATTTCTCTTTCCCTGTATTTGCCAGTTGTAACCAAGTATTCCAACTTCTCTCTTCTCATGATGTGCCCAAAAAATGTTGATTGTTTCTTTCTGATGTTTCTTAGGAGCTCCCTTTTTGTGTTGGCCTCTTTGATAATTTCCTCTAAAGTCTTTTTAGCTGTCCAGGGAACTTTCAACATTATTCTGGGAAATCCCATCTCTGTGTGGCAAATTATCTTTTCATATTGTTACAGTCCATGATTCGCTTAGATCATTCTGATCAGATATCTAAATAGTTTCATGTTTTTGATGTTCAAAGTAATTGTTTACTCATCCATACGATTTCTCTCAGTTTCTCAATTATTTACAATATTCATGTCCTTGTTTAGTTTGCACCAATTCTAATGTATCCCACTTTAAAAGACTGTCAATGTATGGCAATGGTAATATAGTATGAGTAGAAACAGTGTATCAATTTTCATTTTGGATTGCATAGTAAAATTCTGTAGTGTTTTACTGAAAAGAGAAGCACTGTCCTTAGTCTTAATTTCTTTTTAATTTAAACATTTTTTCTCTCATACTGATAGGTCATGTTCGAAAATAAATGTCTAAGGAAAATACTTGGTATAGCATGGAACGAATTCAAAACAAACGAGGAAATTAGAGAAATCGCCAATCAACCACTAATATCTTCAGTAATAAAGAAAAGACGATGGTCATACGTTGGACATGTGATGAGAAGAGATAATAACCGAATAGCAAAGCAAGCCCTCATATGGGAAACAACAGGTAAAAGAAAAAGAGGAAGACCCAGGGAGACACTGAGAAGAACATTGATGAGAGAGGCAAGAGCAGCAGGAATCGGCTCCCTCAATGAGATAGAACTGCTTGCACAGAACAGAGACAGATGGCGAGATTTGATAAAATATCTTTAAAAGAAAACTGCTAGAACAAAAAAATTCATATAGGAGAAGGTGTATCTTGGTCTACGCCCTATGGGCCGGTTACGGCTCGAAAGGTCAATAGATAGATAGATAGGTCATGTGTAATATTATTTCTGTGGTGTAAATAGTTTATGTTGTCATGACATATATCTCAAACATTATGTCATTATTTTAATGATATACATGTTTGTCATTAATTATTTCTATTATGCTTTTAATTTCTATTATGATTTTAACTTAATTATTGGTAACAATTAAATCTATGATTATCCACTAAGATGTTTAATATTTTCAGAAGGTATTATGTCTTTGCAAATAAAATATTGCATATTTGATGTAGTTGTTTGGTTTCTCAGTAGATTATATTTAAACGATTTCTAACAAGTTATCTCAATAACTTGCATATGTAAGTTATCAAACTTATGTCAGGGGGACTGGTTGGTCTCGAGGCGAGACGCCAGCCTTGAGACAGAGAGGTTATGGGTTCAAATCCCGGCTAGTTGGGATTTTTATTTATGATTTCTCTCTGCGGCAACTGCCTCTGGTCTCAGCAGGGAGGCTTGGCTTGAAACGTCACTTACTCATGACGGAAAAAATATGAGTACCATCTGAAGATGGAGTTTATCTGCCTGTGCAGCAAGAGACCCCTGTGCACACGGCTGCTAGGGAAAAATGGATTAACATGCAAAACTACGACTTTGTCATAGGTAAAAGCTGGCGAATGCAACAAAAAAACAAAAAAACACGTATGTCAGGTTCTTGCGTAATGTCTAATCTTATTTCAGTTTCTTGTGTAATATCTAGTCTTATTATACCAGTTTCTTGTAAAATGTCTACTCTTATTATATCATTTTCTTGTAAAATGTCTAATATTATTATATCAGCTTCTTGTGTAATGTCTAGTCTTATTATATCAGATTCTTGTGTAATGTCTAGTCTTATTATGTCAGCTTCTTGTGTAATGTCTAATCTTATTATATAAACTTCTCTTGTAATGTCTAGTTCTATTGTATCAGCTTCTTGTGTAATGTCTAATCTTATTGTAACACTATCTTTTTTTACTGTCTAGTGGTATATATATATATCAGTTTCTTTTATAATGTCTAGTCTTATTATAGCAGCTTTTTGTGTAAAGTCTAAGTCTTGTTATCTCAGCTCATTGAACTGTCACTTATTGAAGTCTTGTTGTCTCAGCTCATTGAACTGTCACTTAGTGAAGTCTTGTTGTCTCAGCTCATTAAACTGTCACTTAATGAATGAAGTCTTGTTGACTCAGTTCATTGAACTGTCACTTATTGAAGTCTTGTTGTCTCAGTTCATTGAACTGTCACTTAGTGAAGTCTTGTTGTCTCAGCTCATTAAACTATCACTTAATGAATGTAGTCTTGTTGTCTCAGTTCATTGAACTGTCACTTATTGAAGTCTTGTTGTCTCAGTTCATTGAACTTTTACTTATTGAAGTCTTGTTGTCTCAGTTCATTGAACTTTTACTTATTGAAGTCTTGTTGTCTCAGTTCATTGAACTGTCACTTATTGAAGTCTTGTTGTCTCAGTTCATTGAACTGTCACTTATTGAAGTCTTGTTGTCTCAGTTCATTGAACTGTCACTTATTGAAGTCTTGTTGTCTCAACTCATTGAACTGTCACTTATTGAAGTCTTGTTGTCTCAACTCATTGAACTGCCACTTATTGAAGTCTTGTTGTCTCAACTCATTGAACTGTCACTTATTGAAGTCTTGTTGTCTCAACTCATTGAACAGTCACTTATTGAAGTCTTGTTGTCTCAACTCATTGAACTGTCACTTATTGAACTCTTGTTGTCTCAGTTCATTGAACTGTCACTTATTGAAGTCTTGTTGTCTCAGTTCATTGAACTGTCACTTATTGAAGTCTTGTTGTCTCAGTTCATTGAACTTTTACTTAATGAAGTCTTGTTGTCTCAGTTCATTGAACTGTCACTTATTGAATGAAGTCTTGTTGTCTCAGCTCATTGAACTGTCACTTATTGAAGTCTTGTTGTCTCAGCTCATTGAACTTTTACTTATTGAAGTCTTGTTGTCTCAGTTCATTGAACTTTTACTTATTGAAGTCTTGTTGTCTCAGTTCATTGAACTTTTACTTATTGAAGTCTTGTTGTCTCAGTTCATTGAACTTTTACTTATTGAAGTCTTGTTGTCTCAGTTCATTGAACTGTCACTTATTGAATGAAGTCTTGTTGTCTCAGCTCATTGAACTGTCACTTATTGAAGTCTTGTCTCAGCTCATTGAACTGTCACTTATTGAAGTCTTGTTGTCTCAGCTCATTGAACTGTTACTTATTGAAGTCTTGTTGTCTCAGCTTATTGAACTGTCACTTATTGAATGAAGTCTTGTTGTCTCAGCTCATTGAACTGTCACTTATTGAATGAAGTCTTGTTATCTCAGCTCATTGAACTTTCACTTATTGAATGAAGTTTTGTTGTCTCAACTCATTGAACTGTCACTTATTGAATGAAGTCTTATTGTCTCAGCTCATTGAACTGTCACTTATTGAATGAAGTCTTGTTATCTCAGCTCATTGAAATGTCACTTATTGAATGAAGTCTTGTTGTCTCAGCTCATTGAACTGTCACTTATGGAATAAGGTTTTATTGTCTCAGCTCATTGAACTGTCACTTATTGAAAGAAGTCTTGTTGTCTCAGCTCATTGAACTGTCACTTATTGAATGAAGTCTTGTTGTCTCAGCTCATTGAACTGTCACTTATTGAATGAAGTCTTGTTGTCTCAGCTCATTGAAATGTCACTTATTGAATGAAGTCTTGTTGTCTAAGCTCATTGAACTGTCACTTATTGAAGTCTTGTTGTCTCAACTAATTGAACTGTCACTTATTGAACTCTTGTTATCTCAGCTCATTGAACAGTCACTTATTGAACTCTTGTTGTCTCAGCTCATTGAACAGTCACTTATTGAAGTCTTGTTGTCTCAACTCATTGAACTGTCACTTATTGAACTCTTGTTATCTCAGCTCATTGAACTGTCACTTATTGAACTCTTGTTGTCTCAACTCATTGAACAGTCACTTATTGAAGTCTTGTTGTATCAACACATTGAACTGTCACTTATTGAAGTCTTGTTGTCTCAACTCATTGAACTGTCACTTATTGAACTCTTGTTGTCTCAGCTCATTGAACATTCACTTATTGAACTCTTGTTATCTCAGCTCATTGAACTGTCACTTATTGAACTCTTGTTGTCTCAACTCATTGAACAGTCACTTATTGAAGTCTTGTTGTATCAACACATTGAACTGTCACTTATTGAACTCTTGTTGTCTCAACTCATTGAACTGTCACTTATTGAACTCTTGTTGTCTCAACTCATTGAACTGTCACTTATTGAACTCTTGTTGTCTCAGCTCATTGAACATTCACTTATTGAACTCTTGTTGTCTCAGCTCATTGAACAGTCACTTATTGAAGTCTTGTTGTCTCAACTCATTGAACTGTCACTTATTGAAGTCTTGTTGTCTCAGCTCATTGAACAGTCACTTATTGAAGTCTTGTTATCTCAACTCATTGAACTGTCACTTATTGAACTCTTGGTGTCTCAGCTCATTGAACAGTTACTTATTGAAGTCTTGTTTTCTCAACTCATTGAACTGTCACTTATTGAACTCTTGTTATCTCAGCTCATTGAACTTTTACTTATTGAAGTCTTGTTGTCTCAACTCATTGAACTGTCACTTATTGAACTCTTGTTGTCTCAGCTCATTGAACAGTCACTTGTTGAACTCTTGTTGTCTCAGCTCATTGAACAGTAACTTATTGAACTCTTGTTGTCTCAGCTCATTGAACAGTCACTTATTGAAGTCTTGTTGTCTCAACTCATTGAACTGTCACTTATTGAAGTCTTGTTGTCTCAACTCATTGAACTGTCACTTATTGAAGTCTTGTTGTCTCAACTCATTGAACTGTCACTTATTGAAGTCTTGTTGTCTCAACTCATTGAACTGTCACTTATTGAAGTCTTGTTGTCTCAACTCATTGAACTGTCACTTATTGATGTCTTGTTGTCTCAACTCATTGAACTGTCTCTTATTGAAGTCTTGTTGTCTCAGCTCATTGAACTGTCACTTATTGAAGTCTTGTTGTCTCAGCTCATTGAACTGTCACTTATTGAAGTCTTGTTGTCTCAGCTCATTGAACTGTCACTTATTGAACTCTTGTTGTCTCAGCTCATTGAACAGCCACTTATTGAAGTCTTGTTGTCTCAGCTCATTGAACTGTCACTTATTGAACTCTTGTTGTCTCAACTCATTGAACAGTCACTTATTGAACTCTTGTTATCCCAGCTCATTGAACAGTCACTTATTGAAGTCTTGTTGTCTCAGCTCATTGAACAGTCACTTATTGAAGTCTTGTTGTCTCAGCTCATTGAACTGTCACTTATTGAACTCTTGTTGTCTCAGCTCATTGGACAGTCACTTATTGAACTTTTGTTGTCTCAGCTCATTGAACAGTCACTTATTGAAGTCTTGTTGTCTCAGCTCATTGAACAGCCACTTATTGAACTCTTATTGTCTCAGCTCATTGAACTGTCACTTATTGAAGTCTTGTTGTCTCAGCTCATTGGACAGTCACTTATTGAACTTTTGTTGTCTCAGCTCATTGAACAGTCACTTATTGAACTCTTGTTGTCTCAGCTCATTGAACAGCCACTTATTGAAGTCTTGTTGTCTCAGCTCATTGAACAGTCACTTATTGAAGTCTTGTCTCAACTCATTGAACTGTCACTTATTGAACTCTTGTTATCCCAGCTCATTGAACAGTCACTTATTGAAGTCTTGTTGTCTCAGCTCATTGAACAGTCACTTATTGAAGTCTTGTTGTCTCAGCTCATTGAACTGTCACTTATTGAACTCTTGTTGTCTCAGCTCATTGGACAGTCACTTATTGAACTTTTGTTGTCTCAGCTCATTGAACAGTCACTTATTGAAGTCTTGTTGTCTCAGCTCATTGAACAGCCACTTATTGAACTCTTGTTGTCTCAGCTCATTGAACTGTCACTTATTGAAGTCTTGTTGTCTCAGCTCATTGAACAGTAACTTATTGAACTCTTGTTGTCTCAGCTCATTGAACTGTCACTCATTCAATGAAGTCTTGTTCTCAGCTCATTGAACAGTCACTTATTGAACTCTTGTTGTCTCAGCTCATTGAACTGTCACTTATTGAACTCTTGTTGTCTCAGCTCATTGAACTGTCACTTACTGAAGCCTTACCATCTGGACACATTAAAAAAAAAAACTATCTTGACAACATTTTCCCATTTCTGAGATCTGCCAGAGGGTACTTATAGGACTGGAAAATAAAGGCCTCTTGTCCAGTGCAGTCGCTGCAGATTTGTCTGGTCTGGGTCTTTATTTCACCTCTGATAAAAGAACTTTTGACCTTTAAGTTACTGTTTATTTGAAAAAAAAAAAAAAATCATCAGCATTCATTTTGCTAGTCACTAGTTGTTCAAACACATTATCTAAAGCGAAAACATTGAATGGAGAAATATTACAAGAAGAAATTATCAAGATAACAATGATAATTTAATAATAATAAAGAAAACACTTTGACAATAACTACTCACTTAATAAGATTGAAAGGAAGCCTAGAAACCGTTTGTGGTAGTGGGGAAATATCTGGGATGAAATGACAAATTTGCTAGAAAAGAAAGGTAATGCAGAGTAGTTTAATGATTTTTATAGCATTAATTGATTGTTGGATGAATTACTTCATGATGTTTTAGACAAGCCACATGGAGATATGTTATATGTTAAAGAAGCTTTATTTAGAACGCCTTTTCCCAGACAGAGTTACATAAACTTCAAGTGTTCAGTGTATCCAAATTTTGCAGAAAAAAAGAATATTGTGGTCAAACAAGATAAGCAACCAGGAATGGATGTGCAAATATAGTCTTGATTACTAATTTCTTTCCTCATTTGTCTTTAAGCATTATAGGAGACATTATTTGCTGTTTTTTTTATCTTTTGTTTGCAATCTTTGACTGTCATATTTTTTAATGTCTATAGTATTCCGTCTGAAAATCTTTATCGAGGATGTCCTCTTAGTCATCTGTTCTTGTAGTGCTTATTGTTAGCTGTTGGAACTGTGCTTAATTGTTTCTTTCCTGTATGTGGACGAACCAATCAAATATGTTGTTTCTTTATATATTCTCTCGTGGAAGGGATCCCTAATGCTGTCCTTAGTTCTTCACATCTAATTCATATTATTATCATTATTATCAAGTACCGTGCCTGCTGGTGTAGGTGATCATGTCTCTCCACAACTTTCGATCTTGACAGTTATTTATCATTTCTGTTGTTGACCTTCTGCCAAGCCATTCTCTTAAGCTGCCTGGTATCTTTTCTCTTTGCTTCCCTCTACCTCTTCGTCCATCAATTTTTCCAGTTGTAATAATATATTCCAGCTGTTGCCTTCTCATTACATAGCCAAAAAAATTATGATTGTTTCTTCCTAATATTGAATATTAGCCCTTTTTTTGCTTAGGCCTCTTTCAGGACGTTTTCATTGCTCTTCTTAGCTGCCTGATTCATATAGACTAGGTCAAATGTGGAATTTACTACCAACATTGACATGATATTAACAAATGTTATTCATTTAGTCCAGTTATGCTTCACCAATACTATGGAGTTCTAACTGTACCAAATTCTTACTTTTTGATAAGAAACTATATTTTATAATTATCAAATACATATTATCAAATATATAATATATATTATATATCGATAAATTATCATCGTAGTACAGGACACTATCAAAGTATAAATGACATCATCGTAGTACAAGGCACTGTCAAAGTATAAATGACATCATAGTAGTACAGGACACTATCAAAGTATAAATGACATCATCGTAGTACAGGACACTGTCAAAGTATAAATGACATCATCGTAGTACAGGACACTATCAAAGTATAAATGACATCATCGTAGTACAAGGCACTGTCAAAGTATAAATGACATCATCGTAGTACAGGACACTGTCAAAGTATAAATGACATCATCGTAGTACAGGACACTATCAAAGTATAAATGACATCATCGTAGTACAGGACACTGTCAAAGTATAAATGACATCATCGTAGTACAGGACACTATCAAAGTATAAATGACATCATCGTAGTACAGGACACTGTCAAAGTATAAATGACATCATCGTAGTACAGGACACTATCAAAGTATAAATGACATCATCGTAGTACAGGATACTATCAAAGTATAAATGACATCATCGTAGTACAGGACACTATCAAAGTATAAATGACATCATCGTAGTACAGGACACTGTCAAAGTATAAATGACATCATCGTAGTACAGGACACTATCAAAGTATAAATGACATCATCGTAGTACAGGACACTGTCAAAGTATAAATGACATCATCGTAGTACAGGACACTGTCAAAGTATAAATGACATCATCGTAGTACAGGACACTATCAAAGTATAATAATGATGATTATGATCTTTTTTTTTTTTTTTTTTTTGACTGCCTGACAAAACTTTTCAAAAATCATCATCAAATAGCTTGTCTGGAGGAGTACATTGCTTTATAATTGAGAGTCTCTCTTATTGTCAAGCTTTGTTACCACTCACTGAGTGTAGCATGTAGAGGATTCCTTGTTGTCTCAGTCCTATCAGTTTTGATCATACCTTTCTTTGCTTTCCACTACTATACACTCCATTATTGTTCTTTTTTCAAAGCTTTTATGGCATTTTATATGGGATCAAAGATTGTAGAGTTTTCTTAATTAAATTGACGTTCAAATTATCAGGTGATTTTGTTGGTTCCATCAAGGATAATTTACAGAACAACTTGTTTATTCTGACGGAACAGTCTATACAATATTGGCAGATTTAGTCATGAGAGGTGCTGCTCTGTAAAATTGCATCCAGAATAAGACAAAATATTCACAATACATTACCAATATACAAATCATCCTTGCTTACTATCAACTGTCTGTCAAAGCAACAAAGATCATATATATATATATATATATATATATATATATATATATATATATATATATATATATATATTAATTTGATGATTGTGTGGAGACTGCATATAAAGCGTTTCAAAAATGTATTTTCAGTTGCATCTTGAGTTAGTCTTGTCTAATTTTCCGAGATTCAGTTTTGGGACGGGTTATTATGCAAGGGAAATAACTTACAGCATAATTTCGACGAATAATATTAGTAGTTATTTCCCATGAAATAAAATAGTCGACGAAAGCTAAAACAATTGTTTGCTTGACACATGCAGGAAATGAACGTTTTTGTTCTGGAACTACGTTGGACAGGATACTTGTATGTACCTCTTTTCTAACTGTTCTACATGTGACTTTTGTATTGTTTAATAATTCTCTAGACTATCTTAACTGAAATTGTTGGATCCAGTTTTATCTGTTCTTCTTCATACACCATTTAGCAAATTATATTGATTGCACTGTGGTTTGCACCTTACTGCCTTGTACATTGGTCTTCGGTACGCATTTATGCGGAACTGCTTTCCTAATTTTGTATTTATCCGTGACCTTCCTGCAAAGCAGTAGCTATGTGAAGTCCGTGCTGTCTCGCCCTACCCTACTAACCATCCAGCTAGTCTTTCCAACCCGTTAGTATTTACTTTTTTCTTCTCTCATGTGGTTTGTTCGACAGAGCTAATATGCTCCACCTGCAGGAATTTTTATTGGGGATTCTTCTCCCTTTCTTCAGCCTTAGCTTCACCTGGGTCTTCTGTCTTGATATACTTCTTTTCTTCTGCTGCTGCCTTCACTAAACGAATATTCTTCTGCATTGTCCCCCTTCATTTCTTTCCATCCTCATTTTCTTTTCAGTAACTCTTTGTGCGGTTTTTTGCTTTTCTGTTGACATCTCCTGTTATGTTTCCTAGTGTTTCTAATATTGCATCAAACCATATTGCTCGTGGTCGACCCTTGGATCGGCTGTTCTCGAAGCGTTTCTTACGGGCTCGTTGTCTTTTTCTTTGATCTATCTGTCTCATCATGTGACCAGACCAATTATCTGTTCTTTCTTTATGCCTCCTATGGGCGGAATTATTTTTCAGCTTTATTCCTCATTTCTTCGTTTCTGATCGTATCTTTCATGCTGTTTCCTGTCATGTGTCTGATAAATTTAATTTTTGTGGTGGGTAATGTTTCTTGAGTATAGCTTTCCAGGCAACACAACGTTGTGGATGAGGTACTTTCAGTGGACGTACATGTGCTGTGCCAGAATTTAAAGCTGCGATATCTGCGTTTTCGGCCCGACTCATTCGTCTTCAGCTTGTTATTTTTTGTGTGTGCCAATTTGCTTTCCCTCTCGATCCTTACACACTTGGCCTGAATAGTAAGTCTGTTATCAGGTCTGTCAGTGTTACCACATCTAGCCAATGTAGAGTCTGAATACACCTGGTTCACCTAACCTGGTGTAAGCAGTCAGCTGTGAGTCGCTGATCTCTTTCAGTCCTGGTCCTGCCTTACATCTCCGCCCTCTGAACAGTCTTGCTCTTCTACGCGTTCCTCTGATATTCACTAATGACGCTTTTAAGTTGACATTTTGAATTTTTGAAATTTTTAAGCCAATTATTTCACTTAAAACAGACTTGAGGAGCGGTGTCAAATCAGTGGCGGTCAATGTAATGTTTCCATTTTAACAATTTATGAAGTGAACCTGAAAGAATGAGGGAAAAAATTACAATCTGCTTGCTACAAGAACTTACAGAGTGGAGATGTTACGTTTGTAGCAGAAAGAGAGTTAAGTGTTAAAGAACCTCTCTTTGGTATATATCTTCATCTTCTACCGTTCAGCTCCCTGTGGAGCATAGGTCTTCAACAAACACTTTCCAAGTCGTTCTGTTTCTTGCCATTCTTTTAAGATCATCCCATGTCTTCCCCATCATCTTCATCTCTGCTTCTGTTTGTCTTCTCCAAGAATTTCTTGGTCTTCGTCTTTGTCTTTTCCCCTGGGGATTCCAAAAGGGCCTGTTGTGTAATACTCTCAGTTGGCTTCCGCAGTGTGTGTCCTATCCAGCGCTATCGTCTTCGCCGTATCTCTTTATCCACTGGTATTTGACTCGTACATTTCCATAGTTCTATGTTAGTGATTTTGTCCTGCCATTTCCATCCTTTTATTCTGCGTAAGCACCCATTAATGTAAGCCTGTATCTTCATGATTGTCAATTTTGTTGTTCTCCGTGTTTCACAGCCATATAATAGGACTGACAACATTGGAGTTGAAAATTTTTAATTTTGCATTTAACCTAATTTCTTTGAACTTCCATATGTTTCCCAGTGGAACAAAAGCTCCTCTTGCTTTTGATATCATTATTTTGGTATCATTTTCTGTTCCTCCTTCTTTATCTATATTACTACCCAGATATATGTAAGATTGTACGTCTAGTCGAGGTATTTCTCTTAATTTTATTCGGTTATTGCCAACTGCAATAATTCTCATAATGTTGGTCTTATCTCTATTAATTTTCAGTCTTAGCTGTTGTGATCTCTCATCAAGTATACTCATTTTATCCTGCATCTGTTGATGGCTGTGTGGTAGGAGAGCTATGTCATCAGTAAAGTCTAAAGTCTAAATCATTAAGTTGCTTGGTCAGTGACCACTGGATTCCATTTCTGTTGTTTTGAGTTATTCTTTTGTCTTTTGCATATAGTTATTAGAAATTGTGTCCTCTGACGTAGACGATCACGCCCCTTCCTATATTTTGGTCCCTGGTATCATTGCATCATTCTGTTTCTAATGTTATTTTTGTCCCTGGTATCGTTGTATCATTCTGTTTCTGATGTTATTTTTGTCCTTGGTACCGCTGTATCATGTTTCTGGTGTTATTTTTGTCCTTGGTGTCGTTGTATCATTATGTTTCTGATAATTTTTTGTGTCCCTAGTATAATTGTATCATTCTGTTTCTGATGTTATTTTTGTCCCTGGTATCATTGTATCATTCTGTTTCTCTTGTTATTTTTGTCCTTGGCGTTATTTCGATTCATTCGTGTTCCTGGTGTTATTTGTCATTCTGTCCCTTAGGTTATGTTCCTGGTGTTATTTGTCATTCTGTCCATTAGGTTATGTTCCTGCTGTTATTTGTCATTCTGTCCATTAGGTTATGTTCCTGGTGTTATTTGTCATTTTGCCCCTTAGGTTATGTTCCTGGTGTTATTTGTCATTCTGTCCATTAGGGTTATTGTTGTCCCAAGTGTAATTTATCATTGTTGTCCCAAGTGTTATTTATCATTCTTGTACCTGGTGTTATTTATCATTCTTGTCCCAAGTGTTATTTATCATTCTTGTCCCTGGTGTGTTTTTATTATTCTTGTCCCTGGTGTTATTTATCATTGTTGTCCCTGATGTTATTTATCATTCTTGTCCCTGGTGTTATTTATCTTACTTATCCCTGGTGATATTTATCTTTCTTATCCCTAGTGTTATTTATCATTGTTGTCCCTGATGTTATTTATCATTCTTGTCCCTGGTGTTATTTATCATTCTTATCCCTGATATTATTTATCATACTTGTCCCTGGTGTTATTTATCATTCTTGTCCCTTATGTTATTTATAATTCTTGTCCCTGATGTTATTTATTATTCTTGTCCCTGATGTTATTTATCATTCTTGTCCCTGATGTTATTTATCTTTCTTATCCCTGGTGTTATTTATCATTCTTATCCCTGATGTTATTTATCATTCTTGTCCCTGGTGTTATTTATCATTCTTGTCCCTTATGTTATTTATCATTCTTGTCCCTGATGTTATTTATCATTCTTGTCCCTGGTGTTATTTATCATTCTTGTCCCTTATGTTATTTATCATTCTTGTCCCTGGTGTTATTTATCATTCTTATCCCTGAGGTTATTTATTATTCTTGTCCCTTATGTTATTTATCATTCTTATCCCTGATGTTATTTATTATTCTTGTCCCTTATGTTATTTATTATTCTTGTCCCTTATGTTATTTATCATTCTTGTCCCTGATGTTATTTATTATTCTTGTCCCTTATGTTATTTATCATTCTTGTCCCTGATGTTATTTATCATTCTTGTCCCTTATGCTATTTATCATTCTTGTCCCTGATGTTATTTATTATTCTTGTCCCTGGTGTTGTTTATCATTCTTATCACTGATGTTATTTATCATTCTTGTCCCTTATGTTATTTATCATTCTTGTCCCTGGTGTTATTTACTATTCTTGTCCCTTATGTTATTTATCATTCTTGTCCCTGTTGTTATTTATCATTCTTGTCCCTGGTGTTATTTATCATTCTTGTTCCTGTTGTTATTTATATTCTTGTTCCTGTTGTTATTTATCATTCTTGTTCCTTTTGTTATTTATCATTTTTGTCTCATGTGTTATTTATCATTCTTGTTCCTTGTGTTATTTATCATTCTTGTTCCTGGTGTTATTTATCATTCTTGTTCCTGGTATTATTTATCATTCTTGTTCCTGGTATTATTTATCATTCTTGTTCCTGTTGTTATTTATATTCTTGTTCCTGGTGTTATTTATATTCTTGTTCCTTGTGTTATCTATCATTCTTCGAGTGGGTTTAAAAGCCGCAGTTGATAGACAGTTATCGTTCCGAACTCTTAGTCGATGTTTCAAGAGGCTGAAAGATAACATCTTCTGAATTGTTTGGAGTCTTGGGGGCACATGCGCCTGTGTTGTCACCAACAGAGCCGGACGATATCAGCGACCCATAGCTGACTGTTTGTGCCGGGATCGGTGAACCAGAACTATTCTCTTCGCGGTGCCCCTATAAACAGCCTAACCAGCCAGGCCATTTGAGTAGGTGTCAAGAGGAAGGCAGCCTCGTGCTTAAAAACGACATGCTGAAATCGAGTGTACTGGATCAAACGGTGCAAAACGTAAATAAACGTTAACGACCTTTTAAGAGGTGTGATAACGAAGACTATTCATTCCTTAGCAGTCGTCAGGTGAATGTAGAGAGGGAGAGAAAGAAATTAGAGGATCAGATGGGTTGGGTAGACTAGAGGTAAGTAATCGGCCATGTGTTCGAATCCCACCACTCGCGATGGGAATTTGTCAATAATCAAATTCGTGTTTTCTAAGTGTCTTTACTCTTTCCTGGTCTGACAGGAACAGACGGCTGTGTTCACTTTCTGTGCGGTTTCGCCTTATGTCTTTTGACGTGTGCTGAGACTACTATGATGGGGACTACAGCTACCTTTCCTTGTGTGAGAGATGAGACAGTAATTCGGATGATTCCACTGGCACACGCGGTTGAGTAATTATGGATTTTGATTCGTTTGCAGTGATACCGGGGCCTTCCATAACCATAATCATATAATCATAATCCTGGTCTATGGGTAGTGAGATCCGAAGTCTAGCCCTTTCGAATAACAGCAAAAAAAGAATGTCGTTTTTGCATTCTGCGGTTAGCAATCGAAAAGATTAGGCAAAAAAACTAACGTTATCATCTTCAGGTCGCGCGTCCTTTGCAGAACATTGAATTCCCCACAACACATCTGGAAAAATCTATGTCTCTAGCCAGATCTCCCACAGAACGTTGAATTCCCCACAGCACATCCGAAAGTATCTCTGTCTTTAACCAGATCTCCCACAGAACGCTGAATTCTTCACAGCACATCCGGAAGAATCTCTGTCTCTAACCAGATCTCCAAAAGAACGCTGAATTCTTCACAGCACATCCGGAAGAATCTCTGTCTCTAACCAGATCTCCCACAGAACGCTGAATTCCCCACAGCACATCCGAAAGAATCTCTGTCTCTAACCAGATCTCCCACAGAACGCTGAATTCTTCACAGCACATCCGGAAGAATCTCTGTCTCTAACCAGATCTCCCACAGAACGCTGAATTCTTCACAGCACATCCGGAAGAATCGCTGTCTCTAACCAGATCTCCCACAGAACGCTGAATTCTTCACAGCACATCCGGAAGAATCTCTGTCTCTAACCAGATCTCCAAAAGAACGCTGAATTCTTCACAGCACATCCGGAAGAATCTCTGTCTCTAACCAGATCTCCAAAAGAACGCTGAATTCTTCACAGCACATCCGAAGAATCTCTGTCTCTAACCAGATCTCCCACAGAACGCTGAATTCCCACAGCACATCCGGAAGAATCTCTGTCTCTAACCAGATCTCCAAAAGAACGCTGAATTCTTCACAGCACATCCGGAAGAATCTCTGTCTCTAACCAGATCTCCAAAAGAACGCTGAATTCTTCACAGCACATCCGGAAGAATCTCTGTCTCTAACCAGATCTCCCACAGAACGCTGAATTCCCCACAGCACATCCGGAAGAATCTCTGTCTCTAACCAGATCTCCAAAAGAACGCTGAATTCTTCACAGCACATCCGGAAGAATCTCTGTCTCTAACCAGATCTCCCACAGAACGCTGAATTCTTCACAGCACATCCGGAAGAATCTCTGTCTCTAACCAGATCTCCCACAGAACGCTGAATTCTTCACAGCACATCCGGAAGAATCTCTGTCTCTAACCAGATCTCCCAGAGAACGCTGAATTCTTCACAGCACATCCGGAAGAATCTCTGTCTCTAACCAGATCTCCAAAAGAACGCTGAATTCTTCACAGCACATCCGAAAGTATCTCTGTCTCTAACCAGATCTCCCACTTCTTCTATTGTGAAATGACCGCGGTCCGGTAGTAATTGATAGGAGAAAATCACCAAATAAAAATGACTATCAAAACTGTAGGCGATAGCAAGAATGAGAGTACCTCTGAATTCGGAGAGTATCTGCCTGAATGGCGAGCACAAAGCTACCGGTGTGAACAATAAATAGTAAAAGACGATATTCATTCCCTCGGGACTTCATTAGAGATAAGAAGCTGGTGTACACACACAAAAAATGGCTGAGAGAAACTCTCCTGGATATTCTGTCCGGGCTCCTGATAATTCGTGACATCTAATAAGCTGATAAGTTAACTTCAGAAACGTAAGTGGCAGAAACCTGAGCGTGCAGAAAGGTGGTATTTTGGGAACTCTAAACCAGGGGATATTAGATATTGACACGGTTATTGTAGCGAATGGGGTCTTGAAACCGTGACACTTCGGAATGAAACATGGCACAAGACGGATTTATTTCAAGAAAGACAAGTTAGGTATGTGCACACGAACTGTTGGATCAGTCAGTGTGCACGTAGTACTCTGACTCTTTAAATTGAAATTGTTTTCTGAGTGACTCAGTAAGAATGTTCATGGAATTCGAATTGAACTGGGCTCGAAGACAGTGGTTGAAATCCAATATAGAAGCTCATGACTGGCTGGTATCGCTTTCATTGTCATCCCCGGACACTCGGGAGTGAAAGGAAACGACGGGCTGCCTGGAACGGCTGCCGTGGACAGCGGACGTGCAATGGACCAGACTGACATTCTAAATGCATGAGGGGGTAGGGCGAGCTAATTATTCAGTCAATGATCTTGCATCTACTGCACGAACATCTTCTCCTTCTCTTCCTCTTCGGATACCACGTGACAATTACACCTCCTCGTCGTCAACCAATTCAACGAACGAACTCAACGTATGCGTCGTTGCAACGTGTTGAATTTAACATCAATCTCTTCGTCTTTCGGCCTAAAACATCCGAATTCAGCACGGCATTTCGAGACATCAGGTTGCCTTCCTATTTAGATCCCTTGACATGACTGGTTACTGGAGCCACCACGTGGAGGAGGTGGTGGAGTAAGATTTAAATAACTTTTGGTTCACCTGTCCTGAGGCAAGAGATAACCAAATGTTAGGCGAACTCTGACAAACTCTCCAATTACTATCAAATTGACAGTCAATTAAATTAATCAAAGCCCTTTTTTTGGAACATAAAAGTAAACAAAAAAATAAAATAAAGAGCCCCGTCACGCCAAGTGGCGTTTAGGGAATATGGTGTTAGTGACCATAATTTTTACAGACCTTCGGCACATGATTTTTGGGGTAATGTGGTCGGTATTACGCCCGTGCCGCTTTACTTTCCCAGAAAAAAATCTGGTACCCATTTAAGGCTGGGTGAACCCGAAATCCGTCGTTTGGGATCGAACCCTACCTCTTGTCCATTGTAGTCCAGTTCACTAACCCCTGAGCTATCGCGGCTCCTTTTTTTGGAGTATAGATCACGGATACGGTCTCTCCATCCATTCCTATTCTTAAATAGTTTCTCTATTTTACTCCTGTATCTGCCAATGTTCTTAAGAGTTTCCATGACTTCTCTCCTGTAGTAATCTAGAGTTTTCCCGACTTTCTCTTCCCCTGTTGGTTCCATGACAATGCAAGTCTTGCTTTACTGGCAGAAGATTTTCTCAGTGTGTGCCCTTGCTGCCAATATTATGTTAGATGCACTGGGTTACATGCCTAACGTAACAGGTAAACGTTATTCTCACTATGGCGACATCACAGATTAACTAGTCTAGAAATAAAACCAGCTAGTGATCGCGAAGGGAATATAAAAAAATGTACCCTCGTCACGCCAAGAGGCGTATAGGGAATATGGTGTTAGTGACCGTAAATTTCACAGACCTTCAGCACATGGTTTTTGGGGTAATATGGTCGTTATTACGCCCATGCCGATTTACTTTCCCAGAAAAAAATCCGGTACCCATTAAAGGCTGGGTGAACCGGAAGCCGTTGGTTGGGATCAAACCCTACCTCTTGTCCTTTGTAGTCCAGTTCACTAACCACTGAGCTATCTCGGCTCCCTTCGAGTAGGGAATGCAATCCGGTATTCAAAAAGTCCCAAGTTGGAAGTGTTGGGCCGAAAGTTCAAATAAATTGTTGTTAGACGGAAACAACAACACAATCTATTCCCTGGTGTCCTTGGGAGGAAGAGGATTGGATGGGGGTTGGTGGTGAAGAAATGTAGTCGTCGGGCAAACGGAAAGGAAGAGCAAGTGAAAGAAAAAAAGAAAGAGGACAGGAGGAGGAGGAAGGCGAAAGGAGGAAGAAGTAAAAGAGAAGGAACAGGAGAAAGAAGAAGGGGAGGAACACGAAAAGGAGGAAGAAGTAAAAGAGGTGTAAGAAGAATAGGAAGAGGTGGTGAAGGAAGAGGAGAAAGAAGAAGGGAAGGAAGAAAAAGATCAAGAAGAAGAAGAACTAAACGTAGTGCTCAATTTATTTCAATGGAAGTCGAGCAGATATCTTCAGTCTTGCATTGAACTAATGCTCAATTTATTTCAAAGGAAGTCGAGCAGATATCTTCAGTCTTGCATTTAACTAATGCTCAATTTATTTCAATGGAAGTCGAGCAGATATCTTCAGTCTTGCATTGAACTAATGCTCACGTTGTCGTCAAACCAGTGGGACTTCGCTAATAAGAGGTAGGAGGAGAGGGATAATTAGTAAAATAAGGAGAAAGAGCAGAACAAGAAGAAGTAAAACTGTACTCAAGCGCTTAATTTATTTTAGCCTCCAAGTCAAGTAGATAGCTTCAGTCTTGAATGGAACTAATATACTAATCTTTGCTTGATCATCAAACCAGTGCGAGTGCACGCAGAAGAGAAGAAGATGGAGGTTGAGGACCCGAAAAATAAGAAGTGGTGAAGAAAGAGGTGCAAGAGGGAGAAGAAATGTATAGCGACGCCCGAGTTCTACTGTTTAATTGTGGCCGATTCTTGGAGATTTCAAATTATTATGCTCCAAAGTTTTATTTTCTCATTATTCGTCGTGCTTTATGTAAATTGATTCATGTTTTTAAAAATCCGTATAGGAACATAATTTATACACAAATTAAACTAGTTGAAGAGATTAGCTATAGTTTACAGTTTCATCTCAGGTAATTTCTCTAAACAAGCGACATAATTCCGGAGTTAAACATTAGATTAAGTATGAAATAGTAGGAATCATTTCCTCTCTTCCGATTAAAAATTAAAATTACTTTGAACTCTGCTAATTTATGTAATGATTTCATTGGATGAATCTCTCGCTGTATTCCAGATAACAAGAAACATGATCTATGCAGGAACTTTTTTTTGTACACAACAATATATACATCGGTAGATAACTGATATCCCTTACACTGATCTGTGATGTTATATTTCTTTTCCCAGGTGGTCTTATTTGTTGATTTTCAAAATAACTGGCGTGGCCCCTACAAATATATAGGTTGGGTCAATCTGTATTAGTCAGTATGTCCTCCTCATCTCTATCTGTCTATCCGCCTGCATAATTATTCTTTGACTGGTCTCTCTGTTGACTATGTGCTTATATATCTATATTGTTACATTCGACAGGAAATGTAGGGAACAGAACTCAGTCGTGGTCAATGCGGAGGTCAACGGTCTCATCTTGGATAACACCGATGAGAAAGATACAGTCATCTATACAGACGGATCTGTAATACAACAATAAAGTAGTGTATGGGCATCTCCAGCACGCTCGTTAGGTAGAATAGTTAAGGATGACAGTGGTGCATACGTTATGACCACGAGTAGCATGACGATGGAGGTGATGGCGGTAACCAGGCCACTCTGCTAGTTAGTCACAAGACTACTAAATGAGCATGGCGCTTTAATATGCTACCCCCTCCCCACCATTTATGGAGCTCTTCAAGCCACCGCAAACAAAGAAATCCTTTGAAGATAACACGTCATTTGGAGTCACATTAACAGTGATTTATAACAGTATACGGAGAGTCAGTAGTAAGATAACTAGCACGCTAGCTCTGTGATAAAATGTTTGTTTGATGACCACAAGACTCAGCCTGGGGCCTGTATACACAGCTGACAAAAGGAATGGGTCATAGGCTTGCTATGTTGCATCATTTAAGGAGCACTGCCTACGATTCGTCATGACCAAACACAAGGATAGTAAAATCGAAAAAAGATGTAGGCCATAAATGCGATTGTTCATCGTCATCATTGAGTGGCGTCTCCGCATCGCAAGTTGTCTACCATGGAGCGCCATTCCACTCTGGCTCTTGCTTTGGCGGTGCAGATTGTCATAGGCTGATTTGTCCATCTTTTTGTGTTACTCGTCCATATAAATCTAAGGTATGCTGATGATACAGTCTTAATCGCTAAGAGTGAAAATGAGTTACAAGAAATGTTGGACATTATAGTGAAAGAAGGCAAAAACAATGGACTCAGTCTTAATAACAAAAAGACAGAGGTAATGGTAACAACAAAGAAAAAGACATCACCTCAGTGCAAAATAAAGACAAGTGGAACAATATTAAAACAGGTAAATGAATTTAAATATTTGGGAACTTTGTTAACCTCAGACGGAAGATGTACAAAAGAGGTGAGATGCAGAATGGCTCAGGCAAAAGCAGCTTTCCAAAAAATGAGGAAGATACTATGCAATCCATTTTTGACAATAGAAACAAGAAAAAGAGTTCTTAAATGTTACGTAGAGCCAGTCTTAACATATGGATGCGAATCATGGACTATAGGATAACAGACAAGAAAATCACTGGAGTCTGTAGAAATGTGATTTTACAGAAGAATGTTGAGAGTACCATGGACAGCTTAGAAGAGTAATGAAGATGTTCTGAGAGAGGTCAAATAAAAAGGAGAATTAATTTCCAATATTAGGAAGAAACAATCATCATTGTTTGGCCATGTAATGAGAAGAGAACAACTGGAATATATTGTAACAACTGGAAAAAATAAAGAGAAAAAATAACAGACAGCTTAAGAAAATGGCTTGGCAGAAGGTCAACAGCATAAATGATAAATAGCTGCCGAGATCGAAAGTTGTGGATTGACATGATCACCTACGCCAGCAGGCTCGATACTTGATGACGATAATAATAATGACGTCCATGTTAGTCTTGGTCTGCCTCTGCCTCTTTTACCTTGTATTTTCCCTTTCAATATTACTTTTAGCGGGCTGTTGTGTCTTTTAACATGCCCCCACCCCAAAAAATGTCATTGGAGTGCGGTCGCTGCCCGGGTCAAATTGTCAGCAGAAACCTACCCACACCGTGTATCCCAGACCGTGCTACAGAGTTTGTGCACTTGGACCAGGATTCTCTTAGGTTTTTCTTGAGAGGGATATTGGAGCATCTATGGATTCGTCCGGTGTTGCGATGATTCTAACAAACAAACAAAGAAATATACAAACCACTTTCCCAGGATATTCAGTGTTAGGGGACCATCTTTATCATGTTTAGTATAGTACAAAATATACGATCAGTTGTCACCGATGAGAGTTCGAAACCTGAAATATTGACTAGAATAGTGCAGACTACAGCAGCTCTTGTATTCCAACCCACGGCTTCCGGGTGCACCCAGCCTTTAATGAGTACCGGATTTTTTTCTGGGAAAGTAAAGCGGCACGGGCGTAATACCGACCCATTACCCCAAAAATCATGTGCCGAAGGTCTGTAAAATTCATGGTCACTAGCACCATATTCCCTATACGCCACTTAGCGTGACGGGAGCACTTTACTTTTTATTTTTTTATTTTTACAGCAGCTCTTGTAAAAGTAAAACATATTTGGAAAGATAAAAACATCACTCGGCTCTAAAATAAGGCCGATGAACACTCTTGTTGTATCAATTTGTCTATACTGTTGGGACATATGGACCTCTGTAACTTGTCATCGTAAGATTTTGGCCATCACTTACTTAGATTGCATCATGAACGATTATGTTTCAAAAAAGATATGAGCAATCGGAGAACATGCTGATCTATTGATTACTGTAAAGAAACATACAATGAAATACGGGCTCTGTACGCATGCAATGGGTAGAGTCGTTGCAGGAATCCAAAATACGTAAGGTCACCTTTGTCTATGTCCCTGGACATGCAGGAGTACGGGGAAATGAAAGGGCGGACAGGTTGACTAGCTGCGCTGTCGTTGAGGACGGACAACCAATGGATCGGGCGGACATCATCAATGCCCTCCGAGATGTGGGAAGAGCACATGACTTCGACAAACACAGATCCACGTCACTTCTTCGGATGATGGAAATGGGAGTTAAGTTGGGCACATCTAGAAATGAGACACTTAGTGGCCGTGTAAGAAGACTTATCAACCAACATAGAACTGGAGTCGTCAGTCGCTGGACACTGAGGGAATTGCTGAGGAGGGGATCTGAACACCTATGAACATGTTTGGAGTGCAATGATGATGACCCGCATACTAAAGAATGATTGAATCTTTATGAGATCAATGGACAAAGTTGGCAACATCTGTCAGTAGTTCTCCAATGACCCCAGGTTAATGGACGAAGCAGAATAAAGTAGACACAATATTTCATTAAAACACAATTTTACAAAATTAGCCACAACTATCCATTTAGTCTGAACATTCCTACATCAGCTTCCGGACACTACTCCCACGTCATTAATGTTGCAATCAATTCCCAGAACGGAGCATTAGTTATGGGTTGTCAGTGACTCATAGCTAACTGCAGAAGTCAGGATTAGCGAAGTAAACCTTATACAGATCTTACTCCACCTTCCGGCAGTACCATTAGAAATAAATTAATTTGATCATATGAATTTGAACAGAAGAATTAAATTAAACAATGAATCCAAAATATGAAGTGTTGAAGTGAACTGACTTAGACCGAAAGAACAGAAAGTGCAGCATCCTTTCAACCTTAGCACAATGTCAATTGATCAAGGCCGACTGGATGGTAGAGAACTTTATATGGTATTGTTACTGTTACTATACGGCACTGTGCTACGCCTTTTACCTTTACCTGTTAACAACGTAAGTTACGACCTCTTAACGCTAATTTTAAAGTAGTACGACTGAAATGGGTAATCTTTTGTTGAAGTCACAATAAACTACTATATGGATAAACTATGTGACCAAATAATTTGTTAGATCATAGACCGTGCAACCAAATCACCCGATGAGAATTATAATGATGATGATAAAAATGATGATGATGATCGTGGTGATAATATTTAACCAAAGATTTCCTATTTCCCATAATGTCCCAGTCCACACAACTGTCTGATCTGGTGTCCCTCCCTCTATCAAATCCGCTGACAGTAGATATTGTCATTGATGACAGTCGGTAATGAGACTTGTCACACTGTCAGAACCTAACCCCGATACCTGCGTTTGCCCCAGGCTTAAAGTTACACTTGCTGAAAGGGCATCCAATCCCGGACTCGATGAAGCCCACCTGATTACACTGAGTCAGAAATGTTTCTCTACGGTGGTTCTCAACATTATGCGAATGTACCCATGCATGTGTGTTTGTCATTAGAAAGAAGAAAGAGAGAACCGCGTCAAATTACGTTATTAAGTTATTGAATTATTTGCGGGTAATCATCATTGCACTCAAAACATGTCTATAGGTGCTGAGATCCCCTCCTCAGCAAGTCCCGTCCAACGACTGACGACTCCAGTTCTGTGTTGGTTGAAAAGTCTCCTTATACGCCCACTAAGTTTCTCGTTTCTGGCTGTGCCTATCTTATCTCCCATCTCTTACTACGTCACACTACGTGCTGTATAAGAATTATGGTGTAAGCATCCACATTCTGAGGAGGGGGGGGGGGGGTTCAAAGCAAAGAAATGCATAAAAATGCGAAACTGCAGTAAAGCTAATTGTAAAAAAAAAATATGTATCTGTGTATGCGTTACATGTTTGTTCCTGCTGAAGGCCTATACAGCCGAAACGTCGTTCTAATTTGCGTCGTCCACTTATTATGTAAAGATTTAACCATACAGTTTTTTCTTTTATATATATATTTTTTTTTCTTCATATTTCTTTTTTAACCAGAAGCATATTTGGTATGGGGACGGCAGTATGGACAGCATTACGTGAGTGCCGTTTTTTAAAGCATAAAAATAAGTTACTCATTTAAGGTTGGCTAAACCAAGAAGCCATCGATAGAATCGAACCGGACACCTTATCCTTTATGTTTTCATCATTAACTAGTCACTATGGGCGAGAGACAAATAATAATAAATGCATTTTATTGTGTGTGTGGGGGGGGGGGGGTGGGGGGGGGGGGGGTGGGGTGGGAACTTCCAAGGCGATAGATCAGTCAATTACTTCAGAGAGAGAAAGGGGGGGGGGGCATGTGTATAACACTGGGAACAAATTATCAAATAATCAACAACCAAAAAAAAAAACTAAAAACAATAGACGTCCGAAAAAGGATCGAACCCGCACGATCTGTTTCTGTTATTAATTCTTTGTGAATTGTTTGTTGTCCCGAGTGTTGCAATCATTAACTCTTCCTCTTACATGATTCTCAAATGACGAATTGAAATTCGGTTAGGGATGGGCATTAAGTTAGTGGGAAAGTCATGATATCTCAGTGGTGTTAGTGAGCTGAGACTAAGGACAAGAGATCTGGTTTGATCTTGATCGACAGCTTTCATGTTAGCTCGTCCGTAAATGGGTACCTGGACTTCTCTGGAGAATAAGAAGGTACAAGCGTAGTACCGACCACATACCTAAAAAAAAATATATATAATGTGCGTGAGATTTTTTTTAACAAAATAAGGATACTACCACCATGCTACTACGTGGCGTGACGGATCTCTTCTGTTATGTTAGCGGGAAAGTCACAGTAGAGCCAATCCTTACTTCTCGTAAACTTTTGTCTTCAGTTATGGAGCTAGAACTTGGATATTCTAGAGAAGGGAGGAAGAGAGAGATGGTAATGGGAGGGAAAGAGAATGGAGGGAGAGAGAAGGGGGAAGAGAGAGAAGGTAATGGGAGGGAAAGAGAATGGAGGGAGAGAGAAGGGGGAAGAGAGAGAAGGTAATGGGAGGGAAAGATAATGGAGGGAGAGAAGGGGGAAGAGAGAGATGGTAATGGGAGGGAAAGAGAATGGAGGGAGAGAGAAGGGGGAAGAGAAAGAAAACGGAGGGGGGGGGGAAAGAGAAAGGAGGAAGAGAGAAAGGAGGAAGAGAGAGAAGGTAGGGAGAGTGAGAAGGGAGGGAGCGAGAGAAGTTAGTGAGGGAGAGAGAGAAGGGATGGAGTGAGAATGGAGGAAGATAGAGAAGAGAGGAGGAGAGAGAGACTAGAGACAAAGAAGAGAGGGATACCACAGAGTCGAAAAGAGAGAAAAGACAGAGGGAAGAAAAGAAGAGAGGGAACCTAAAGAAGAGTAAAGACAGGGAGTGAGAGAAGGAAGGGAGCCAGAAAGAGAGATAAATAAATTGAAGGAGACATGTAGAATAAGAATAAGGAATTGTGGGTCAAATTAAAATAGAAACAGTCAGTGGGGATAGTTCGAGAAATGAGAGGAATGAATATGAAAGCAAAGAGAGAGAGAGAGAGAAAGAGAGAGTGCATTATTTTAAAATCATTACATTGAGAAAGGTAAAAGTGAGAGGGTGACAATGAGATAGCAAACGGAGAAATGGAGGATTCAGAAAGGTTAACTTATATATATGGAGAGAGAGAGAGAGAAGGCAAACACAAGTTTGCGTGGCAGGTAGCTGTAATGTAGCAGTGTTTAGGTGTAAAGTACACAGTATATGATGTCACCAGGAACAATAACTCTGATATTAACTAACACCTACTTATGTTACACTTCCATACCTTATTTATTCATATCCGGTATTTATAGAACTTTTTCATTTCACTCACCTCCATCTCGAACTCTATCCTTTCTGTCTTACTCAACTCTTTCCTTTTAATTCTGTCATTTTCTGTTTATCTTAATCTGCCTTCCTTTCTTTCTCTCTTTTTTTTTTCTCCTTCTGTTTATGTTTTCTTTATCAGTCATATATCCATCATTTGCTCTCTTCCACTTGCTATCTATCTATCTATCTATCTATCTATCTATCTATCTATCTATCTATCTATCTATCTATCTATCTATCTATCTATCTATCTATCTATCTATCTATCTATCTATCTATCTATCTATCTATCTGTCTGTCTGTCTGTCTGTCTGTCTGTCTGTCTGTCTGTCTATCTATCTATCTATCTATCTGTCTGTCTGTCTGTCTATTTTGTGTGTCTGTCTGTATTTATGACTTTTTCTTAATATCTCCTTTTCTCCAGTTTTTTTTTCTCTGTCTTTTCCGTGCGTCTCTCATCCTCTATTTTATTCACACTTGTGATCTCTCTCTCCCTATCTTGCCCTACCTCTCCAGTACCTCCCTCCCTCTTTCTATAGCCCTCTCCTTAGCCTCAATCATACCTCTTCCCTTACGTCAGTGTTACATACAACACTTGGCACGATAATGGTAATCGACTCTTTGTAGATTCGATCCTGTCCAGTCATAAAACTGTAGAGAAAATGATGAATGGCTAACCCCAAGGCAGTAACCGACCCCCAAACAGTGCAAAGGTCTCCCTAAAGTTAGACTGTCAATCAAGATACGATCTCACATTAAACGAACGATTATTCCGACGAACTCCCAAACACACGGTGTCATCTTAAAATGTCACCTATAGATTAAGGTCCTATTCTGCATACCATTGTGAAATTGTCACCGACAGAAAACGAAGTTATTCCGATGAAAACCGGTGTATTTTCTAGAAAGTTGATAGCATGGAGTGGGGATGTTGTTCAAAATAGAAAGGCAGGGGAATGCTTTTGAGACATTACAATTGAAGACATGGTGTGTTAAAAGAGGACGAAACAAAAACGATTTACTTACAAAAGGGGGCTGGCAAAAGTAATCTCACCATCATCATGTACCATGCCCACTGGCGTAGGTGATCATGTCTCTCCAAAACTTTCGATCTCGACAGTTAGATATCATTTCTGTTGTTGACCTTCTGCCAAACCATTCACTTAAGCTGTCTGGTATCTTTTCTCTTTGCTTCCCTCTATCTCTTCGTCCCTTGATTTTTCCAGTTGTTACAATATATTCCAGTTATTCCCTTCTCATTACATGGTAAAAAAATATGATTGTTTCTTCCTAATATTGGAATTTAGCTCTCTTTTTACTTTGGCCTCTTTCAGAACGTTTCCATTGCTTCTCTTAGCTGTCCATGGTATTCTCAACATTCTTCTGTAAAACCACATTTCTACAGACTGCAGTGATTTTCTTGTCTATTGTCCTATTGTCCATGATTCACATCCACATGTTAAGACTGGCTCTACATAACATTTAAAAACTCTTTTTTCTTTTTTCTATTGTCAAAAATGGATTGCATAATATCTTCCTCATTTTTTTTAAAGCTGCTTTTGCCAGAGCCATTCTGCATCTCAACATCTACCATCTGAGGTTAATAAAGTTCCCAAATATTTAAATTAATTTACTTGTTTTATTATTGTTCCATTTGTCTTTATTTTGCACTGAGGTGCTGTCTTTTTCTTTGTTGTTACCCTTACTTCTGTCTTTTTGCTATTAAGACTGAGTTCTTTATTTGTGAAAGTAATCTATGCATTGTAAAGCACTGATGTCATTGTCTGTTTAAAGGTGGTATTTTAGTTATGTGTTCAAGGGTAAATATTAACGTTGATTTTGTACTGTACTTCCTTATCTCTTCATATTTATGTGTAACTTGCATTGTTTGGCAATCGTTCGTGATAACCATGATTGTTCTTCCTTCGTTTACTTTGTCTTAGCCTGTAAAGTGAGCGTGGATGCGTTGTGTCTCTAATTTGCTGCAAAGCCACGATATTTACTCCTTTAAGCCCGACATATCCGTTTTCAGCATTGGTAAATTTGCTTAAGAATTGTTGCCCTCCCTAGCAGCGGACATTTTCGACCTGTTCTTGTTGACTTTCAACAGCCAAAAGTTCGTACTGCACACGTGACCTCTTGTTTTTCACCGTTTTTCGAGAGGGCTTGATATCGAATCTCACTACCCACAGACCAGGGGCGGGTAATGTCACAATGAAACCATGGATTCAACTTTTAAGAATTCACACCGCCTGTGCTACGATTTGAACCCTAGACTTCAAGTCCAGATGCCGACGTCTTATCTCTAGACCACCTCGGTGATTGTCCTTTACAGATTTTGATTTGCTCCATGCATTCTTATTTACTGTGTAGTCTTTGGGTAATGAAAAGACGATTAGAGGCCACAGAGATGGGATTTCTCAGAAGAATGTTGAAAATTCCCTGGACAGATAAAAAGACCAATGAGGAAGTTCTCAAAGAGGCCAGCACAAAAAGGGAGCTCTTAAAAAACATCAGAAAGAATCAATCAACATTTTTCGGGCACATCATGAGAAGAGGAAAGTTGGAATACTTGGTTACAACTGGCAAAATAAAAGTAAAGAGAGATCTCAGACGACAAAGAGAGAAAATACAGGATAGCTTGGTGTCATGGCATGGAAAACAGTCAACAACAAAACTGATACGATGCACTGTGGATAGAAGATTGTGGAGGGACATGATCGCCTACGCCAACCGGCAGGGTACATGATGATGATGATGAGTCTTTGGGTCAACGTTTTGTCACGCTCTTGTTGTATATGATCATCTTAATTATTTAGCCAACGCGTTCACAGCGATATATCTGATATCTAACAGTTGGCTGTGTTCACTTTCTGTGCAGTTTCGCCTTATATCTTTTGGCGTGTGCTGAGACTGCTATGATGGGGACTACAGCTACCTTTCTTTGTTTGGGAGATGAGTTAGTAATTCGGATGATTCCACTAGCACGGGCGGTTGAGCAATTATGGATTTTAATTCGTCCACAGTGATACCGGGGCCTTCCATAACCAAACCTAACTGAATGTCATGACCTCATCTAATCCTTTAAGATGATAGCCAGGTATTCGAAGTCATCAGTTGGATCATGAGTATGTAGTTCTCCTCTATTTTCACCCATATTTTAACCCCTTTATGACAAACATATCTGATTTTCTCAAACCACTAACTGATTGGATTATTTAGGAAGAACGATCAGATGGCAATTCCAGAAAGATACAAGCGAAAAGAACAATGGCGTTTGTGAACTATGTTGGGTATTTCTATTATATAGAAAAATGATAGGAATAATAAAGGACACAGCTCGAATACGATGATGAAGAGTCTATAAAGAAGTAAATCAGTCCTATTCGTTTTTTAAGAGATTAGTCTCTCATGGGAAGTATATCATTATCTACCACCTCTCTCTCTCTCTCTCTCTCTCTCTCTCTCTCTCTCTCTCTCTCTCTCTCTATCTCTTCACTTCCTCATATACCCAAACGAGTGTGGAGGGAGGTGCAAAGTTCTAAATCTTGCCCTTCTGGGAGCCTGTCATTGTCAGTTGACGTTGTAGCGTTCTTTGATGTTGTAGCGTTACTTTGATATTTTAGCGTTCTTTGACGTTGTAGCGTTTTTTGATGTTGTAGCGTTACTTTGATGTTTTAGCGTTTCTTTGATGTTTTAGCGTTTCGTTGGTGTTGTTGCGTTTCTTTAATGTTGTAGCGTTTCTTTGGTGTTGTTGCGTTTCTTTGGTGTTGTAGCGTTTCTTTGGTGTTGTTGCGTTTCTTTAATGTTGTAGCGTTTCTTTGGTGTTGTTGCGTTTCTTTGGTGTTGTAGCGTTTCTTTGGTGTTGTTGCGTTTCTTTAATGTTGTAGCGTTTCTTTGGTGTTGTTGCGTTTCTTTAATGTTGTTGCGTTTCTTTGGTGTTGTTGCGTTTCTTTAATGTTGTTGCGTTTCTTTGGTGTTGTTGCGTTTCTTTGGTGTTGTTGCGTTTCTTTAATGTTGTTGCGTTTCTTTGGTGTTGTTGCGTTTCTTTAATGTTGTTGCGTTTCTTTGGTGTTGTTGCGTTTCTTTAATGTTGTTGCGTTTCTTTGGTGTTGTAGCGTTTCTTTGGTGTTGTTGCGTTTCTTTGGTGTTGTTGCGTTTCTTTAATGTTGTAGCGTTTCTTTGGTGTTGTTGCGTTTCTTCGATGTTGCAGCGTTTCTTTGATGTTGTTGCGTTTCTTTAATGTTGTAGCGTTTCTTTGGTGTTGTTGCGTTTCTTTAATGTTGTAGCGTTTCTTTGGTGTTGTTGCGTTTCTTCGATGTTGCAGCGTTTCTTTGATGTTGTTGCGTTTCTTTAATGTTGTTGCGTTTTTTTGGTGTTGTTGCGTTTCTTCGATGTTGCAGCGTTTCTTTGATGTTGTGATGTTCTTTGATGTTGTGATGTTCTTTGATGTTGTATCGTTTCTTTGTTGTTGTCAGTTGTTACACTAGATCTACCATGACTCTTCCATTTCCACTTTTAACTTATGTTTTGTATAGTGCAGTATCCTGTATGCGTTCTTTACAGATGAGCAAACCATTTCATGTGTTCTCTCTGTATGTATTTCAAAAATATTCAATGTCCAATCTTTCTTTTGCATCATGTTTTATTGTGTCTCTTCTGGTCACTAAAAGCTTTTTTCACAAACATCTCATCTCCATGGTGACTAGATTCCTTTTATGTTTGTTCTCGAGCGACCAGGTTTGGCACTGATAGCACAATGTAGAAATTAATGTTATCTTATTACATGTTTCTTTGTGATGATCAATATTTATTTGAGTAGGGGCTGGCTGTTCTAATATTTCATTTTCTTGTTACATTGAATATAACATCTATAGTTGGCGCTGATGACAAAACAAATAAGAAAACAGTTATTATTTTGTAACAAAAGTGAAATTGTTTTTCCAAGACTATCGTTTTGTTGTCTGTTTGGGGAAGAGATGCAGAATGATGGCTCAGGCAAAAGCAGCTTCCCAAAAAAAATGAGGAAGATACTATGCAATCCATTTTTGACAATAGAAACAAGAAAAAGAGTTCGTAAATGTTATGTAGAGTCAGTCTTAACATATGGATGTGAATCATGGACAATAAGACAACTGGCAAGAAAATCAGTGGAGGCTGTAGAGATGTGGTTTTACAGAAAGAATGTTGAGAATACGATGGACAGCTTCAAGGTCCGCTCTGAAAATTAGTACCACGGCGATTAGGGAGCCCCGGTAGCCTAGTTGGGAAAACCACCCGACTGGACTACCGACGTTCGGACAACCCGTGTTCGATTCCCACTGGAGCGGTGTGAATTGTACTTGTGGTTGAAAAAAAAATACCCACACGGTCGACCCAGCGGTTTTCAGAAATGGGTAATAGGGTATTACCGTGTGAAGGTGAGGAATGCCGCCCCGCATCGTGAATTTCGATGCTTGAAGCGACACTATCCAGAAACCTCCGAACATTTCTGGATAGGTGGCTGAGCACATATGGGTGGAAACTCGCTTGCTAAGACGCCGGTTCAAGTCTCGTACTTTACCACGACGATCTGGTAGTATAATATCACCTTTAAATGTGCCGCTAATTGTTGAAAAACATTGACACTGTCACAATATTTAGCCTACGCTACTAGACGTGATTAGCACCAATTACTTTTACTGGTAGGTATAAAGACGAATAGGCAATGCCTCACGTTTTAAGTTTATGACAGGACAAAACGACCAGGGAGTGGCGTACTGTTGGTTTCCAGCGGCCTGGGCAGGGGTATTGTGCCCCATTATCTTTGTTTCTTTGTTTGTTTTTAAACATGAATAATTATTACTTTTTAACAATCTCTTTTGATATGTTGTGCCCCAAAGAGTTGTGCGCCGAATACAAACACTCCATTCCACCATCCCCATCCCTCACACTATGCCACTTTCAAGAAGTAGTTGTTACTAATTTGCGTTTTTACTTCTCGGCGACACGTGATCCTTTCATCTTATACTTTCATCAGAAGACAACACCTTTCCGTCGTTCTCCCTTAAAAGAATGTCATGCTTGGATGCGTTGGTGCGCCAGCTTACGGCTAACAGGTTTATCTGCACTTTTCAGTCTAACGCATCGTTTTCAGCTTGGCGTTTTTATGGGGTGCTAGGATACCTTCCCTTTTCGAAACGTTCAATCGCAGACTATTTCTTCTAGTTTGTATTGGACCCGGCAATAAAAAACCTGGTAATATAGTTGCTAAACGCTTTCGTCACCCTCCAGGTAGCCCGAGTTTGCAAAAACTGTAGTGGTTTACCCAGCGGCCAGGTAAAAAAGTGGGCCTGTATTCACTCTAATGAGAAGTCCAGAAATGTCGCCATCGATACGGAGTTCGTTCTGAAGGCGACATCGGTCGCAAGTTTCTGGTCAACTCCCGGCTGAGGGACAGAACATTATATGGTAGAGATATTGCTTCTGCAATGCCAGTTTACTTCTCACATTTTAGACCTCATTTGTCAATACTATTACTTGTAGGCAAACATTAAAATGAACTGAAAATATCGTCCGTGTGGCTACCGAAGAGAAAAGAATTGAGCCGATGTTACTTGTCACGCCTGTCGTAAAAGGCGACTAAGGAGTTTTGGAATCGTGCAGTCGAATAGGGCATGCAAGGAGTGACATTTTCAACTGAATTTATCTATGCGTTTTTGCAAATGTTGTGACAAGTGGTGAAGTGGATATGTAGAATTCCTGACAGCAATATAACTGGTTTCATAAATAGAATAGAATAGAATAGAATAGAATAGAATAGAATAGAATAGAATAGAATAGAATAGAATAGAATAGAATAGAATAGAATAGAATAGAATATATGAAGATTCAGATACCAAGAACAGAGACAGATTTGAATAATATTCCATTGTGGCCAACCTTCGTTGCGAAGACGACACATGATTATCATCATAAACTGTTCTGGTCTAGTGCTGATGTGAAAACTGCTGAGCCAACTTTGGTGCTTACAAGTACCTATACTTGTGGTGGGTTGCCCAGATAGCTGACCATTGTAAATAAAAGCTCAAATTAGTTCACATAAAGACAGTATATATATATATATATATATATATATATATATATATATATATATATATATATATTATATATATATATATATATATATATATATATATATATATATTTATATATATATATATATATATATATATATAAAGAATTAACCCCCATTTACAATGTTTGAGTAGCCAATATAGACAATACAATTTCCAATGATGTATTGGTGATGGTCGTGTTTGTAATTGTAGCTGTACAGGCCGCAATAGTTACCACTACTAACCAATATGAATAGCATAGATCAGGAAGTGCTGATTTCCCTAGGCAAAGGTGTGTAGAAGGGCTGTAAATTATGTGGTCCTGATTGCGTAACTCTTTGAACGTGGAAGTGACGTCATTCACAATAAAGATTAAGTTAGTTGTACCCCACTTTTAGGACGTAGCCACACAAAACCTTTTAGGAGACAGAGTAAAATGGCGCTCCAATGTAGCCGACTTTCGATGTGGGACGGTACCCAATGAAGAAGAAATTCCACTTTGCTTCTATATATCTATCTATCTATCTATTGACCTTTCGAGCCGTAACCGGCCCATAGGGCGTAGACCAAGATACACCTTCTCCTATATGAATTTTTGTTCTAGCAGTTTTCTTTTAAAGATATTTTATCAAATCTCGCCATCTGTCTCTGTTCTGTGCAAGCAGTTCTATCTCATTGAGGGAGCCGATTCCTGCTGCTCTTGCCTCTCTCATCAATGTTCTTCTCAGTGTCTCCCTGGGTCTTCCTCTTTTTCTTTTACCTGTTGTTTCCCATATGAGGGCTTGCTTTGCTATTCGATTATTATCTCTTCTCATCACATGTCCAACGTATGACCATCGTCTTTTCTTTATTACTGAAGATATTAGTGGTTGATTGGCGATTTCTCTAATTTCCTCGTTTGTTTTGAATTCGTTCCATTCTATACCAAGTATTTTCCTTAGACATTTATTTTCGAATGCGTTCAACTTTGTTTCTATATCTCTTGTTGTTTTCCAGCTTTCACACGCATACGTAAGGGTTGATAGTACATTTGATTTGAATAGCCTAAGTTTTGTGTTTGTGCTAATGAGTTTTGATTTCCACAACTTTTCAAGGCTTCTGAAAGACATTGCTGCTTTAGCCAGTCTGATTCTAATTTCTTTGCTCGTATCCCCTTCTCGATCAATGTGACTTCCAAGATAGATGAAGTGATCGATCTCTTCTACTGGTTTGTTTTCCATGTATATTTTGTCACTTGTTGGAATTAAACTTTTCATGACTTTAGTCTTTTCATGATTGACCTCAAGCCCAATTTTGCTGGCTATTGATGATAGTTCATTTGTGTTTTCCTGCATCGTTTTTATCTGATTGCTGATGAGAACTATGTCATCAGCAAAGTCCAGGTCCTCCAAATGGTCTCCTTGTATCCATTCGATGCCTTTATTACCAGTGCAGCATTTCTTCATTATGAAGTCCATAACAATTCCAAATAACAAGGGCGATAAAATACATCCTTGTTTAACCCCAGTTTCTATTGGGAAACATTCGCTCAGTCCTTCCTCTGTTCGAACTGCACATGTGTAACCATCATACATGTCTTTGATAATATTTATGATTTTTGATGGTAAGCCATATTGCTTCAGAATTTTCCACAAAGAATCTCTATGAATACTATCAAATGCTTTTTTGAAGTCGATGAAGTTAAGTACAAAAGGTTTTTGCTTTTCAATGTGTTCCTCCAATATAAGTCGTAGAGTGAAAATGTGGTCAAGACAGGTTCTCCCTTTTCTAAACCCAGCCTGTTCTTCACGCATTACTGTATCTATTGAATCCTTTATTCTATTTAGGATGATTTTACAGAATAATTTTGAGGCAACTGACAAAAGTGTCACGCCTCTCCAATTGTTACAATCTCTAAGATTGCCCTTTTTTGGGATCTTAACAATGATTCCTTTTTTCCATTTATGAGGCGTCTTCTCTGTTTTCCAAATGATGTTGAACATTTTTTGGAGATGTATTAAATTATGGCTATCAATTGCCTTGAGGATCTCAGCTGTTAACTTATCCTCTCCAGCAGCCTTGTTATTGGTCATTAGCTTTAAGGTGGTTTCTATTTCACTCAAGGTGAAGTCATCTAAATTTACATCTAATTCTGCTGCTGGTGTTTCAGCTTCAAAATCTATTAAACTGTGAGGTAGTGGACGGTTAAGAATTTCTTTGAAGTGTTCCGCCCAACGGGCTTTTATGTCTGCGCTTGTTGTTAGCATTAATCCAGATTTGTCTAGAATTGGTGTTCCACTGGATGTATAGGTGTTTGTCAGCATCTTTTGTACAGTATAAAGAGTTCTGCTGTCTCCTGTAATTGCAGCTGTCTCTGCTTTCTCTGCCAAGTTGTCTATATAAGCTCTTGTATCTCTTCTTGCCGAACTTTTCACTTTGTTGTCTAATTCTTTGTATGTTGCTTTTGCCAGAACCTTTCCAAGATCTGTCTTTACATTAGTCATGGCTCTCTTCGCTTCTCTTCTTTCTTTGATGTATTTCCATGTGGTGTCTGAGATCCAAGCTCGTTTTTCCATTTTCTTCAGTCCAGCACTTGCTTCTGCTGCTGTCATTAGTATTTTGCTCTGTGAGTCCCACATTTCATTGATATCTAAGTCTATTTCACCAAGTGCTGAATAACAATTACTTAGCTCTATGTTAAACTTTTCCTTTATTGCTTCATCTTTCAGTTTATGACTATCAATTTTATGTGTAATTGACCTCTTCTGTTGGTTTCTAAATTTTAATCTTATTTTCCCAATGCACAGGTTGTGGTCACTATTAACATCAGCACCTCTGTATGCTCTTACATCTATTAATGATGATCTGAATTGTTGTTTAATACATAGGTGGTCAATTTGATTTGATGTTCTATCATCAGGAGATATCCATGTTGTTTTGTGGATATTTTTATGTGGAAATAATGTCCCACCTATAACTAAATTTTCTATTAAACATAATTCTATTAATCTTTCTCCATTCTGACTTGTTGTATTACAGCCTTCTCTCCCCATCACATGTTCCACTCCTGCGTTATCTTGTCCTACTTTGGCGTTGAAGTCTCCCATTACAATTAAAAGATCGTGTTTTGGTATTTTGTTTATAAGTTGTTGCAGTTGGTTATAAAAATCATCCTTAACTTCATCATCAGCTTCGTTAGTAGGCGCATAACATTGAATAATTGAAAGTCTTCCATGTTTTGTTTTGTATCGTGTTCGTATCAGACGGCTATTTACCGGTTCCCATTCTAATAAACTTCTTGCAGCTTTGTCTGTCATCATTATGCCTACTCCTTCACGGTGTTTTCCATCTTCCCTTCCAGAAAAAACTACTATTTTATTATCAATAGATCTCCTACCTGTTCCAGGCCAGCGCATTTCGCTTAATCCTAAAATATCTAGATCGTATCTGTCCATCTCGCTCGCGACCTGTGCATGTTTCGTCGGAGCGGCCATTGTTCGCACATTCCAGAATCCTATTTTTGTTGTTGTTTTAGGGCCGAAAAAACTATCACTACTATCTACTGCTAATTTACACATTCTGTATCAGGTCTACGTTTCATTAACAACATCGTTTTTACGATAGCGGCTTGTTAAACCTCTGATCAACGGTTCTATACCAAGCCGGAGAAAAATAATTCCTCCATTTTGGAAACAACCGGAAACGGCCTTCTATATATAGTTATATTATTAAATGCTAAAAGTACATTGTTGTCTAATATAATCTGGAAGACAAGTCTAATTTTGAACAGATCGCAGGTCGCCAAAAAGTAGGCAAAACTCAAAAGAATAGGAATCTGTCATATAAAATACTGCCGCGTATTTGTCAGTTAGTGACATATTAAACCTTTCACATTTCTAGGCCCCAGTAATTGTAAATGGAAAAGAAACAGGGTGTCTCGTGTAGGGAAATGAAAGTTAAGTCCCATCGTACAAGGATGCAGCATAAGGGGTGAGGAGGCCAGTGCTATTCCTCGCTATTATTTTAATGTACCTTCATAATCTCACTGAATCAGGTACCCATTTATTCCAGATGGTTTAACAAGATAGCACGAAGCTCGGATAGAACCTCAGTTTAGTCGGGAGATCATCGGACAGCTCCGCAGCTGTCACATCGGACAGCTCCGCAGCTGTCACATCGGACAGCTCCGCAGCTGTCACAGCGGACAGCTCCGCAGTGCTCAGGTCACGTCATTAGCATTCCCCTCCGTATGATGCACGTCTGCCACACACCAGCGAAAGCATTGAATGTGACTTAAGTTCAGGTGTAAGAACTCCGTAGCACCGGTGAAGATCTTCGGATAGAACCCATTTTGACTTTATTGCCATTCTGACGATATACTACGTCACTGATACTTTCCAACGTTAGTTATTTATGTCACGAATTAACTCTTTATTTCTTTCCTTCATTCTTTCTTTCTTTCTTGCAATATATCTAATTTTTAGCACACCGGAGGTTTTAAAAGAACTATTTGAACACCATGACAACAAAGAAATGTAATGAAAAAAATATTACGCGAATACAGGTCAAGAGACCACCAACCATAAATAAAGACAATATTCAAAACATACCATATTCAAATTCAATACATACGAATGGAAATCATATGATATTTTTTTTAAATCGCCCGCTTTTGCCTCTGATGAAGTCCCTAGAGACTAGGAACTGAATTTTGCGTGTTAATCCATTTTTCCCTGGCAGCCGTGTGCACAGGGGTCCCTTGCCGCACAGGCAGATAACTCCGACTTCAGAGGTACTCATATTTTTTTCGCCGATGAACCCACGACCTCTCTGTCTCGAGGCCGGCGACTTGCCTCGAGACCAACCAGTCCCCCAATCAGATAATATAAAAATTAATGGCAGAGAACAGCAACGTCAAAGTAATATTTCAGAAATAATAAATAATGTGTGCAATTCATGTCATTTTAAGTCAGAAAGGGGTGCGTTATGATATATAATTAACGTAGGGTCAATTCTAATAAATAAAAATAAGCTTGGACAATAGAATGAGAACGTGTGGCTTCCGTTGACTTGTCGGGCTTCAAACCAGGAGCACGCAGGTTCGATTCTCGTTAGAGTCAAACATTTTTTTGTATCGAGGGAAAGAATGGGAAGCAGGAACGCAGACATGAATACCTCTCATCGATTGCAGTGGACATGCGGCGGTCATTCTCCGGTCCTATAAATCGTCAGACCCTAGAAATGAGAAAATACCGTAAAGATAGTTCTTTTGTGGACAAAAGGAAAGCAAAAAAAAAAAAAAAAAGAGAAAAGAAACAAAGTAACAATATAGGCAACGGATAACATTATTTTAAGTTTCGCTGACAAAAAAGAAGACTCAGAAATCTAAACTGTTGACAAGAAAGAAGACTCGGAAATCTAAACTGTTGACAAGAAAGAAGACTCAGAAATCTAAGTTGTTGACAAAGAAAGAAGACTCAGAAATCTAAACCGTTGACAAGAAAGAAGACTCAGAAATCTAAGTTGTTGACAAGAAAGAAGACTCGGAAATCTAAACTGTTGACAAGAAAGAAGACTCAGAAATCTAAGTTGTTGACAAGAAAGAAGACTCGGAAATCTAAACCGTTGACAAGAAAGAAGACTCAGAAATCTAAGTTGTTGACAAGAAAGAAGACTCGGAAATCTAAACTGTTGACAAGAAAGAAGACTCAGAAATCTAAGTTGTTGACAAAGAAAGAAGACTCAGAAATCTAAGTTGTTGACAAGAAAGAAGACTCGGAAATCTAAACCGTTGACAAGAAAGAAGACTCAGAAATCTAAGTTGTTGACAAGAAAGAAGACTCGGAAATCTAAACTGTTGACAAGAAAGAAGACTCAGAAATCTAAGTTGTTGACAAAGAAAGAAGACTCAGAAATCTAAACTGTTGACAAAGAAAGAAGACTCAGAAATCTAAGTTGTTGACAAAGAAAGAAGACTCAGAAATCTAAACTGTTGACAAGAAAGAAGACTCAGAAATCTAAACTGTTGACAAGAAAGAAGACTCAGAAATCTAAACTGTTGACAAGAAAGAAGACTCAGAAATCTAAGTTGTTGACAAGAAAGAAGACTCGGAAATCTAAACTGTTGACAAGAAAGAAGACTCAGAAATCTAAGTTGTTGACAAAGAAAGAAGACTCAGAAATCTAAACTGTTGACAAAGAAAGAAGACTCAGAAATCTAAGTTGTTGACAAAGAAAGAAGACTCAGAAATCTAAGTTGTTGACAAAGAAAGAAGACTCAGAAATCTAAGTTGTTGACAAAGAAAGAAGACTCAGAAATCTAAGTTGTTGACAAAGAAAGAAGACTCAGAAATCTAAACTGTTGACATGAAAGAAGACTCAGAAATCTAAGTTGTTGACAAAGAAAGAAGACTCAGAAATCTAAGTTGTTGACAAAGAAAGAAGACTCAGAAATCTAAGTTGTTGACAAAGAAAGAAGACTCAGAAATCTAAACTGTTGACAAAGAAAGAAGACTCAGAAATCTAAGTTGTTGACAAAGAAAGAAGACTCAGAAATCTAAGTTGTTGACAAAGAAAGAAGACTCAGAAATCTAAACTGTTGACATGAAAGAAGACTCAGAAATCTAAACTGTTGACAAGAAAGAAGACTCAGAAATCTAAGTTGTTGACAAAGAAAGAAGACTCAGAAATCTAAACTGTTGACATGAAAGAAGACTCAGAAATCTAAGTTGTTGACAAAGAAAGAAGACTCAGAAATCTAAACTGTTGACAAGAAAGAAGACTCAGAAATCTAAGTTGTTGACAAAGAAAGAAGACTCAGAAATCTAAACTGTTGACATGAAAGAAGACTCAGAAATCTAAGTTGTTGACAAAGAAAGAAGACTCAGAAATCTAAACTGTTGACAAGAAAGAAGACTCAGAAATCTAAGTTGTTGACAAAGAAAGAAGACTCAGAAATCTAAACTGTTGACATGAAAGAAGACTCAGAAATCTAAACTGTTGACAAGAAAGAAGACTCAGAAATCTAAACTGTTGACAAGAAAGAAGACTCAGAAATCTAAACTGTTGACAAGAAGACTCAGAAATCTAAACTGTTGACAAGAAAGAAGACTCAGAAATCTAAACTGTTGACAAGAAGACTCAGAAATCTAAACTGTTGACAAGAAGACTCAGAAATCTAAACTGTTGACAAGAAAGAAGACTCAGAAATCTAAACTGTTGACAAGAAAGAAGACTCAGAAATCTAAGCTGTTGACAAGAAAGACGACACAGAAATCTAAACTGTTGACAAGAAGACTCAGAAATCTAAGCTGTTGACAAGAAGACTCAGAAATCTAAGCTGTTGACAAGAAGACTCAGAAATCTAAGCTGTTGACAAGAAAGAAGACTCGGAAATCTATTTTGGGCTAATATACAAAGAGGGCTCCTAATAAAAACAAGAAAAATATCATCATCGTTTCTGGTTATTAG
Source organism: Megaustenia siamemsis (assembly GCA_032433765.1). NCBI lineage: Eukaryota > Metazoa > Mollusca > Gastropoda > Stylommatophora > Ariophantidae > Megaustenia > Megaustenia siamemsis. The sequence continues at coordinate 73,515,632 of JAVIAB010000125.1, read as the reverse complement.
ACAACGGGAACTTGCAATACATACAGACTGAGGACAAAGTACAAGGAAATAGTATTGATCACTAACGACACAGGAAAAAGTTACTGAACGGCGTGAAAAAAACTAATACAGAATACATCGGACAGATGTTTGTAGAAAGACATGATCGCCTGTGCCAGCTGGCTTGGCATACCAGTAAGATGATGATATATAGGGAAAAGTTGCCGTTTTGATGATGATGATGATGATGATGATGATGATGATGATGATAAAAGAAAACCAGCTTCGAAAGCCAACTACAAGTATAACCAGACAAGGCCTCGCCTGGAATCCATGGGAAAAGAGGAAACATGAAAGACGAAGAGATCACAAACATGTCCACACACAAAAAAAAAACCACATTGAGAAAATTAGAAAAGACAGCAAAGGATAAAAAGAACAAAGAGCTCTTGTTGATAGCCCATGTGCCATTAAAGTTTTTTTTTTTTTTTAAGGCAAGAATACATGAACAAGAAAATACACGAGAGAAAAACAAGGAAGGGATATATAAAACATATCGGACGCAATGTCAAAGTAGTTTAGAAAACGAATGTCATGTTAAATTGTAAATGCCTGAATGATGGATACCTGTACATAAAATGAATTATCAAAGCAACATATCATGACATGCGATGTTAAGTATTGCGTGCCGGGTGCCAATTTTAAGGTTTCGTTGAAAGATAGTTTGTCCGAGTGGAAGCAAATTCGCAATCATTGGATCTCGAAGGCAGATAACAATCTCTATATCAATCATTCACTCATTAGAAATGTTACGTTAAAAATCTGACAAATGATATTCCATAACATGTCGTAAGATAGTGATGTTTTAAATTTCATTGAACCAGACCACATCATTTTGGGATTAAGGTATGTATACTATGAGCACAATAATAACATCAGATGGAGGATGAACCACAGAAATAAAAAGTAGAAGAGCTCAGGCCAAAATAGCATTTTAGCAAATTAAAAACGCCTTATGTAACAAATCTATGTCAATGGAAGTGAGAAAGAGAGTTCATCGATGCTATTTAGAGCCAATTCTGACCTATCGAAGCGAATCAGGGACATTAATAAACAAACAAATAAAAAGACGATTAGAGGCCACAGAGATGGGATTTCTTAGAAGAATGTTGAAAGTTCCATGGACAGCTAAAAAGACCAATGAGGAAGTTCTCAAAGAGGACAACACAAAAAGGGATCTCATGACAAACATCAGAAAGAAACAATCAACATTTTTCGGGCTCATCATGAGAAGACAAAAGTTGGAATAAATGGTTACATCTGGCAAAATACAAAGAAAGAGAGAGCCCGGGCGACAAGGAGAGACATTAATAGATACCTTGGTGTCATTGCATAGAAGACAGTCAACAACAGAATTGATACAATGCACGGTGGATACGAGATTTTGGAAGGACATGATCGCCTACGACAACCAGTATGGCACATGATGATGTTGGTGACGGTGTATACTATAGCGCTCATCCTCGCTGCTATTACCATTCCCTGCTCAGTGCTTCAAAGACCCATTCCTACCAGCAGTTGGATTGACTAGAGAGTGTCAAGTGGAGATTGAAAACATGTTCCTGTTACTGCCAAACAAGCAAGCTAACTACAACGCCAGTGGTGCTCTCTAATGTTGCAATGCATAACTTGAACCAATAAAACGTATTAAACACAGGTAAGTAAAGGCAAAAGAATACAAAAAAAAACCAAATGATAATAAATGCAGTGAACGATTAAGAAAACCATGAAACTGAAAGCACAAAATTATACTTGACAATGCGAGCACTTCCATTTTGATATTCTCTTAGCGGTAAATTTATTTAAGATGCAACATGCAGCAAGAAATAAGTCGGAAACTGGTGTCCAATAAGTTTAAAAACTAAGTGATTGTTTGATCAATAATTGCGAGTCAATTCGATTTCTCTCAAGTAAATATTGTATTTTGCTTACTGTAAATGTATTGGGATTTAAATTAAAACTTCTTAGCCGTACGGAAAGTATCGACTGCACTGGGAATGTGAACGTATTTCCTAGGTGGTGAGTAACGACCTCGGCCTCAATCGGCCGATAATCTAAAAATGGTATTATTGTTATTATTATTATTATTATTATAACTATAATATTAACCATATGATCATCATTTATTTGAATAAGAGATTGAGCTCAGTCCAAGTCGACTTCTTCTAGTGTCACCCAGCCATGGATGGGTATCGGGACGCGAAAATGGTACTGAAATTAGCACTAGATAATATTGGTCTGGACAAGAATGTCCCGGGTTATAATCCCGCCACAGGAGGTGAAGGTTTGTCTCTTCAAATCTGTGGCTTCTTCGCGACTTTGCTCGATCCCTGCCTCTGGGTAGTCAGATCGAACGTCTAGCCCTTTCGGATAAGAACGAAAAAATAGGAGGACCTCTTTCTCCTCCTTCCCTGTGAACTCTGCGCATGCTAAATAACCCCTGACCATTACGAATTTAAAAGAAGATGCTAAAATGACCGCTGCCAATGCGAAATTAAGAAATAAATAAAATTCTGAACAAAATGGATATGCCGGGCGCAAACAATTCGGCCTGTCGTAAACTAGCGACACACCACATCCACGCCCACTTAACGGGTGAAAGCTGAAAAAGAAGAGAAGAATAATGAAGATGATGACGTAAAAGAAGACTTACTAAATCCTAAGTTATTGAAAAGAAGACAAATGGAAGTAGAGATGATGATGATGGAGAAGACAGAATGATCTTAAAATAATGGCAAGAAACAGAACGGCTTGAAAAGTGTTTGTTGAAGACATATGCTCCACGGGGGGCTGAAAGGTAGAAGAAGAAGGATGTTATTGACAGCTGTGTTCTTTCTTCTACTACCTGTGACCCAAATCCAGCTTTGAAGATGACTCTGGTATCATTGCTGCTGCGTGACAACACTCATAGAGTTGCGTGAAGACATACTCTATTATATCCTACTCTATCCCGTCTATATTGAAAAAAAACATCAAAGACGTTCCAAAGATTAAAATTAACGCATTTGGTTAAGCAAATGGTTGAAAAAATGCAACTAAAGTAAATAGCAGGTAATAGGAAATGTGATACACAAACACATAATAAGGCAACACCCGTCTAATGTATCCCCAAAGTAATTGTGACTAATGTTCAGGCATTGTGACTTTACGGGGATTTTTTCTCTCTTTTTCCCAACTTCAAACTGATATCTAATTACAAAGATGACAATCTCTAGTTCTCGTGTTCTGTTGGAATAGAAATAAAGACGGAGATCATAGCGAGAAATATTTACTTTTAAATTCCGTGGTATAACCTCCTTTGACTTCTGTTCCCTTCTGCTCATTGCAAAACTCTTCTGCGTGGTGTGTTTAGGGTGGCTGAGAGAACAGACGAGTTGAGGATTAAGGCGGATACCCGTCTTACGCTCCTGCGTCCAGAAATCACGTATCGCCCTCATGCGGGTAGTTATACCGACGCCATTCGTTTGCTGAAAGTCTGTCAGAAGGCAGACGAAAGTAAACTCAGATTTACCTGGACTCCCACTCGTTTTTCTTTTCTGTTCTTTTGTAATTTTTTTAAAAATTATGCCTGCTGGCTCAAATTTGTAAAGTGTCATTTTGTATGCGTTTATTTTTAAAATATTAAAACACTTTTAATTACAATTAAATACCAAAGTTGAAGGAATACATCTGGAGACAGTTCAGAGCTACAACTACTTGGGACATACTATAACCAGTGATGGAAAATGTAAAATTGAAGTAAACAAAAGAATAGAATGACAAAAAGTAATTTTAATGTCATGAAAAATATACTCATCATCATCATGTGCCTTACCGGTTGGCGTAGGTGATCATGTCCCTCCACAATCTTCTATCTACAGTGCATCGTATCAGTTCTGTTGTAGACTGTTTTCCATGCCATGACACCAAGCTATCCAGTATTTTTTCTCTTTGTCGTCCGCGATCTCTCTTTCCTTTTATTTTGCCAGTTGTAACCAAGTATTCCAACTTTCCTCTTCTCATGATGTGTCCGAAAAATGTTGATTGCTTCTTTCTGATGTTTTTTAAGAGCTCCCTTTTTGTGTTGGCCTCTTTGAGAACTTCCCCATTGGTCATTTAGCTGCCCAGGGAACTTTCAACATTCTTCTGAAAAATCCCATCTCTGTGGCCTCTAATCGTCTTATCATTTGTTTGTCTACTGTCCATGATTCGCTTTGATAGGTCAGAATTGGTTCTATATAGCACTGATGAACTCTCTTTCTCATTTTTATTGACATAGATTTGTTGCTTAAGATATCTTTCATTTTCTGAAATGCTAATTTGGCCTGAGCTATTCTGCTTTTTATTTCTGTGGTGCATCTCCCATCTGATGTTATTATTGTGCCCAAGTATTTGAAACGTTGCACTTGTTTTAGATTTGTCTCGTTTATTTTTATGCTGCATGATGGTGATGATTGTTTCTTCGATATAACCATTACTTCTGTTTTCTTAATATTCAGACTGAGACCTTTCTTGTTGCTTTCTTCTACTATTATGTCTATCATTTCTTGTAGTTCATTCTCTGTCTCTGCTATTAAGACTGTGTCATCCGCATATCGCAAATTATTTATGATGTGACCGTTGACTTCAATTCCTTTTTTGTCTATTATTGATCTCATAATATATTTGCTGTAAAGTGAAAACAAATCCGGTGACAGAACACAGCCTTGTCCGACTCCTTGTTTTATATATTGGAATTGTCCTGTTTTGTTGTTGATTCGTATAGCTGCTGTTTGTTGCCAGTACACATTTTTTTATGATTCTCAGATCCTTGCCATCAATGTTTAATTTCTCCAGCATATTGATTATTTCCACATGCTTTACCTTGTCAAATGCTTTCGTATAGTCTATAAAGCACATATATATAGATCTTTCTTTACCTCTATAGATCTTTCTATCAATGTTCTTAAGATGTATATTGCATTATTGGTGCCATTTCATTCCACAAATCCACATTGTTCCTCACTTATTTCTGGTTTTAATTTGTTCCTTACACGTCTCATGATTATTCTTAGTAATATTTTAGTCATATGGCTCATGAGACTAATAGTGCGGTGGTCTCCACAATCAGTGGCTCCTGGCTTCTTCGGTATGGCTACAAAGATAGATTTTAGTAGATCTTCGGGTATGTGTCCAGTGTTATATATGTCATTGCGTAATTTTGTTATGACGTGTACTCCTAGCTCTCCTAATGCATTTATCTCTTCGATTGTTATATTGTCAGGACCTGGAGCTTTGCCTCTTTTCATGTGTTGAATTGCGTCCTCCACTTCGCTCTGCATTATTGGTGGTCCTGTGTCTTCATTTGAATTGTTTAATTCTGGTCTTTCATCATCATAGAGTTGACTGATATAATCTGTCAATCTTTCCATTGTCTTCTCCTGTCCCATTATTATATTTCCTTCCTTTGATTTCACACATCCTGAAACTTTGACTTCTTTTCTTCATGTTAATTCAGTTATCTAATTGTGCATAAATTTTGAGTCTTTCTGTTGTTGTTTTTCCATTTCTTCACATTTCTGTTTTAACCATCCTTCCTTTGCTTCACTGCACTTGTTTTGGGTCTCTATGTGCAATATTTTGTATGTTCTTCTTTTGCTAGATTCTTCTTTCTTATGTTTTCTTCTTTCGTCCATTAGTTGTAATATTTATTCTGTCATCCATTTCTTTTTGTTGATTCTTTTAGTCACTGGTATTACTTCTTTTGATGTTTGTTGAATCGATTGTTTGAGCATTTCCCACTGCTCCTGGATGTCCTGTATTTTCTCAATAGCATTATATCTATTTTGTATTATTGTGCTGTACTTATCACTAATCTGTTTATCTACTCTTAGCATATCTAGTTCTAATTTTATATTTCTTGGTGATTTCTGTACCTTCCGCAGCTTTATTCTTATCTTTCCAACTACCGGTACATGGTCACTATTGCAATCTGCTCCTGGCCTTGTTTTAACCGATGTTAGCCCATTCCTGAATCTTCTCTGTACCAGTATAAAATCAATTTGATTGTGCACTTTTTTGTCTGGGCTTTGCCATGTCCATAGTCGCCTAGGGTGTTGTTTGAACCAGGTGTTACCTATAATCATTTCATGTGTCTTTGCCCAATCTATCAATCTATCCCCTCTGTCATTCGTCTCTCCAAGGCCATCCCCCCCCACCCACCCCCCCAAGTCACATTTTGCACTTTAGCTGTTCCTACCTTTGCATTGAAATCCCCTAATATAATAGTTATTTCTTGGGATTTACACTGTTCCATGGTCGCCTCTAGCTCCTCGTAAAAAGTGTCAATGTCTTCTTCTTCGCTATTACTTGTTGGTGCATAAACTTGAATTTTGTTGATATCCATTGGTCTACCTCTTAATTTTACTAGCAGAATTCTGTCTGATACTGGCCAAAATACTTTCACTGTTTTGCTTCTTTCTCTATCTAACATGATGCCTACTCCTCTTTCGTGTGTGGTTCCCCCCGAGAGTAAATTACATTTCCACTGTCGCGTCGTAATAATCCTGCTCCTGTCCATCTCATTTCACATAGTCCCAAGATGTTCAATTTCATTCTCTTCATTTCTTGATTGATGTTATCTAGTTTTCCAATCTGGAATGCTGATCTGATGTTCCAAGTTCCTATTGCTAGCGTCTCTTTATTTTTGATTTTGCATACAGTTGCTTAATGACGATCGGGTGTCACCTGCAGCACATGACGCTCCCTACCGGACGTTACCCTAACGTCGTTAGCTGTAAATATAAGGTTGTGATTGTTCATGATTATTCCAGGCAATTTAAGAAGGTAGTTTGCCATTCCTTTCCTTCTTGGCAGTGACTCTACTAGTCGGAGATCGCAGCCATTGTCTCTATACATGAGATCCTCTGCCTGCCATCGCATCGTGGGGACCATAACCGGCACTACTTGTCGGCTGCTCCCACAACACCATCCACCACCGGCTCCAATAGCTTCACATAACCCTGATAGCGGGGCTGAACGGGAGCTCCACCTTGCCCAGGGGTGTCCCGAAGATTAGCGGAGGAAAGGAGACGTCTTACTCCTCCTTTGGTAGGGCAGAACTCTACCCAGCTAACCGAAAAATATACTAACATCTAAATAAATAACACGAGGGCTAAAATTAAGAATAGCAAAATGTTATATCTTCTCAACATTCCTGTATAGTTCAGAAACATATACATTAGATAAGAAAACAGAAAAGAAAATGTTAAGCCTTTGAAATGTGAATTTTTAGAAGAATAAGAAGAAATGGATGGATAGAAAAGAAAACAAACAATGAAGTCTTAAAATAACTAAAAATTAAAAGAGAACTTCTAAATACAGTTAAAACAAGACACATGTGATTTTTGGGGCATGTTAAAAGACACAACAGCCTACTAAAAGTAATCTTGGAGGGGAAAATACAAGGTAAAAGAGGCAGATGCAGACTATGACTAACATGGACGAGTAACATTAAAATATGGACAAGTCAGCCTGCACTATCAAAGCAAGAGATAGAGCGGAATGGCGCTCCATGCTGGCCAACTTTCTATGCAGAGACGGCATTCAATGATGATGATGATGATGATATATATATATATATATATCAAGTGGAACAATGTTAAAACAGGTAAATGAATTTAAATATTTGGGAACTTTGTTAACCTCAGATGGAAGATGTACAAAAGAGGTGAGATGCAGAATGATTCAGGCAAAAGCAGCTTTCCGAAAAATGAAGAAGATACTATGCAATCCATTTTTGACAATAAAAACAAGAAAAAGAGTTCTTAAATGTTATGTAGAGCCAGTCATAACATATGGGTGTGAATCATGGACAATATGACAACAGACAAGAAAATCACTGGAGTCTGTAGAAATATGGTTTTACAGAAGAATGTTGAGAATATCATGGACAGCTAAGAAGAGTAATAAAAGTGTTCTGAAAGAGGCCAAAGCAAAAAGAGAGCTAATTTCCAATATGAGAAAGAAACAATCATCACTTTTTGGCCATGTAATGAGAAGAGAACAACTGGAATATATTGTAACAACTGGAAAAATTGAGAGACGAAAAGGTAGAGGAAAGCAAAGAGGAAAAATACCAGACAGCTTAAGAGAATGGCATGAAAGAAGGCCAACAACAGAAATGATAAATAACTGTCGAGATCGAAAGTTGTGGAAAGACATGATCACCTACGCCAGCAGGCCCGGTACTTGATGATGATGATGATGATATATATATATATATATATATATATATATATATATATATATATATATATATATATATATGGTCTATTTTAACTCCTATGAAAAGTTGGTGTAATGTCCGACAAAAAAAGTACTGCTATATTTTCTATATTGATAAAGTTGCAACTTAATATTTTTTTTCAAATTTATTTTTGTATCTCTCCCCCCCCCCTCTCTCCCCTCCCCCCTTTCCATTCCCCCTTGCTATTGCAATAGGTAACTTAGTGCAAGTAGCTGAGTTCTCGCCTTTGACCAAACGCTACAGGATGAAGAGAACTCGCTGGTGGTCGTATCTGTCCTTTCTGAAGTAACGAAAAGTCGTCGTAAATATCTCTTTAGCTGTCGTCACTTCCCATATTGAAAGGGAATGAATGTCCTCACGTTTGCTGGTCATGTCTCGTCACAAATCCTTCGGATCCCCAGTTCTCTCTACAACGTTCCTCATTCCCCGAGGGTTGACGAGGTCGTTTTTCTTCATGAAACTCCGAAACAGTGGCAAGAATCAACGAACTCTCTGCCACGGAAACCACACTTGAAGACTCAAACTTCCACGGCAATTAGCAAATCAAAGCGTTTAATTTGTTCTGCAATAGCTGCTTAACTGCTTCATGCGCGCTCTTTTGTGCCAATGATGACTTTATGTTTGACGTTAAGGCTCCGTACTCGTTATCATTCGCCCGTTCTCGGGTTTCTTCGGGGTTGAAGGTCGACAGTATATTCTGTCCTCAGCTTCAGTTAATGACTTTCAAGCTAATAAAATTGCAGAAATGTAATTTTAAAAACAGCATAATTAATTAAAAGTTATTATAAACTCTGTACCTCCAGATAGAAACTCTTTATTTCGACGACTTTACATAAGCCTTTTGAATGGAAATGTCAATGATTATTTCTAATGACATAAACACGTTCATTTTATTTATAAGTTGTTTAGTTGTTTTGTTTTTTTTTGGTTCGTGGAAAACTAAAAAGACTAACGTGGAGTGTTTTAAACGAATCGAAAAAAATGTTGAACATCAAGAGGAAAATCAACCATCTGTTGTCGATGTAATGAGACTGAATCAGCTGAAACATATGGTATCGCATGAAAAATTCATGGAAAAGATATAGTAAAGTAAAGTGCTTGTCACGCCAAGTGGCGTATATTGAATATGGTGTTAGTGACCATACATTTTACAGACCTTCGGCACATATTTTTGGAGTAATGTGGTCGGTATTACGCCCGTGCCGCTTTACTTTCCCCCCAAAAAAATCCGGTACCCATTAAAGGCTGGGTGAACACGGAAACCGTCGGTTGGAATCGAACCCTACCTCTTGTCCTTTGTAGTTCAGTTCACTAACTACTGAGCTATCGCGGCTCCCATGGTAAAGATATAGTGGTAATATAATCAACAAAGATACTCTACAGCTGAACTCTTTCAGGAACAGAAAATGTTTACAACAAAAGTTCACAAAAGTCAGTGGTCAAGTTGGTCTACTCCGATCGATTTTTAACTGTCAAGAGTTATATCTAACGTCCCCATACAGCACAGGAGATTCCTCCTGTTTTTCCACCCTTATCTTAGACAGAGATGGGATTTCTCAGAAGAATGTTGAAAGTTCCCTGGGCAGTTAGAAAGACCAATGAGAAAGTTCTCAATGAGGCCAACACAAAAAGGCAGCTCTTAAAAAAACATCAGAAAGAAGCCATCAACATTTTTTTGGGCACATCACGAGAAGAGGAAAGTTGGAATACTTGGTTACAACTGGCAAAATAAAAGGAAAGAGAGATCGCGGGCGACAAAGAGAGAAAATACTGGATAGCTTGGTGTCATGGCATGGAAAACAGTCAACAACAGAACTGATACGATGCACTGTGGATAGAAGATTGTGGAGGGACGTGATCGCCAACGCCAACCGGTACGGCACATGATGATGATCTGAGGCGGCTATACATCAGATCTCGCTACATAGAGATCACGCAGAAAATAGTTGACCACTAACGTCAGGATTAGTAAATCAAAACTGACAAAGACTCCGCTACACTTCCCTGCAGTGGCCATGGAAAATGACTAACCATTCTGGTAAAGAGATTAGGAATCGAAAAGAAAAGGCATAACCTTTTACTAAAAATGCCGTTATCTCTCTCTCTCTCTCTGCGTTCAGGACTCAATCAGAGTAAGGATTCCAGACTCTCATATGAAGTCAGCTGTCAGGCTAAGTGTGTTGATCGCCCCCACAGACAGAACATCACAATTAGAGTCTGTCAGATCCACTCTGACTGAACACCCGTTAATACGTTGCACTGTGTTCTGCGCCAGTGGCCCAGTGCATCCGATTTCAGCCAGCATTTTTTCAGGTTTGCTTTCCTTAGCCTTTGATTGTCCCCAATCTTCCTGCAAGGCAGCAGTTGATCTTTTCTGTTGGGGGATTCTGCCCTTAGATGGTCGGCCTTCCCAGGTTTACGAGCACCATCTGCCCGAGTCACTAGAGGTGACTAACACAGACATGCGACTTGTAGTATGAGGAAACTGCAACAAGGAACACATTTCATGCATAGCCTTCATTTGTTCCCGCCGCCTATCCCCATATACCGGTAAGTCACGTCCTCTTGAAAATGATGATCATCGTAGCACTTGATGATGTTAGGCCATCGTTGATGACTCCAATTCCGAACATATAGACACACAGTCAGTCGTCAAATTGTTCTTGTTGCACATCAAACAGCAGACCGTAAGATTTGCGCACGGCCGGTTTAGGGAACCAATACGATGACGTAGGACACAATGTCGCCAAACTCATAATCTCGATACCTTTAGACTTATGTCTGATTACTCAAGTGTAAGTAGTCTACGACGAACAAAACACGAAGCAACTTCCCCAAAGAGACAAAACTGCGACTGACGAAGTAGTTTACATTAATGTGTAACGTGGAAATAACTTGCGTCAAAGAATCCCAATAACGGTCTTGAACAGCACTAATGTGACGTAAAGCACAGATCTAGTCTAGACGGAGGAATGCCGTTATGATATCGGATGTTTTGGGTGGAAAGGTTTAGATATTTCATCATGATTTTAACCAAATCATGTTATAACCACATTATGATATAACCACATCATGCTATAGCTAAATTTTGCTATCATCATTATATCAAGTACCGGGCCTGCTGGCGTAGGTGATCATATCTCTCCACAACTTTCGATCACGACAGTTATTTATCATTTCTGTTGTTGATCTTCTGCCAAGCCATTCTCTTAAGCTGTCTGGTATCTTTTCTCTTTGCTTCCCTCTATTTCTTCGTCCCTCAATTTTCCCAATTGTTACAATATATTCCAGTTGTTCTCTCCTCATTACATGGCCAAAAAAATGATGATTGTTAAATCTTTGTTAATTTTTTCTACAATCATGAATCGCCACAAATTATGCTATAACCGCATCATGCGATAACCATATCATGCTATAACCACATCATGCTATAACCACATCAAAACGCAAATAACACCATGTTAAATTCATTTTAATGGCGAACTACGTAGGAGTCACTATAAGAAACAAAATGGTGTCAGAACACTTTGTAACTAATATTATTTGTATTTTATTTCACTTATACTAAAACTGAAAGATTTGAATTGATCTTATACCTTCTTCTCTTTCCTTCCTCATTTGCCATTCAGCGACGAGGAGACTGTCTTAGAAATTGTATATTACTAAAGAATTCAAATCTATATTTAAATAAAGTAAATTCCCGTCACGCCAAGTGGCGTATAGGGAATATGGTTCTAGTAATCATAATATTTTACGAACCTTCGGCACATGATTTTGGGGGTAATATGGTCGGTATTACGCCCGTGCAGCTTTACTTTCCCAGAAAAATAAATCCGGTACCCATTTAAGGCTGGTGAACCTCGAGCCGTCGATCAAGATCGAACCCGCCCTTTTTTCCTCTGTAGTCCAGTTCACAAACCACTAGGCTATCACGACTCCCAATTCAAAACTATGCTTAATGTTATTGTATTTATCTGCAGTGCTTGAATTATTTCTGTGCATTTTTTTTTTCGATTTGTATACATCGCTAGTTACTTTGTTAGTCGAAAGATCATCCTCACTGCACATTGGACAGCTCCATAGGTACTCAAATCCCCTCCTCAGTGTGTCTCAACGTTTATCTACTGTCAACCCCAGCTATGATTGATTTACCAGTCTTCTTTGGCTCTCTGTGTAGCATTCTTATCACTCCTTTTTAGTTCTTAGTTTTCAGCCTTTTAGGCCTGACTGGCTTCACCTTATTCGAAGCATTCCCATATCCGTACTGCTTTCTGTTCCAGCAACCATTGTAGTGTATGTCTACCGATTGCTCCTGTCCTGCATCGATTGACCGTAACGCGTGCGATTTTTTTTTTACCGCTAAGGATGCTTTTCCTTTGTGACGTCATGTTTCACCATCCTTTTGGCGCGTGGACTATCTCCAGCCTCCTTGTCGCCATCTTGTGAGAAGTGTTCCTTGTTTTACTCGTCGCCATGTTTTGCATGTCCATTTGTTAAAGTTTTTTTGGCGCAATGGAAGGTCCTGTCAACCTGTCGGCTATCTTCTTGCCACGAATTCCCACATATCTATGCCATTCTTGACATACGTAGGGGTTTTGCTGTCAGTTCAAGGTTGTACGTTCAGATTCATTACCCTAATCACTTAATTGTCCTACTTCATTGAGAAAACTGAGAAAGTCAGCGGGTCCTTTACTCGTCCCTTGTCCATAATCTGGCGTTCTGTCTGCTCTTCCATTTTTCACAACAGCTAATCTAGCGTTTTGTCTGCTCTTCCATTCTCCACAACAGCTAATCTAGCGTTTTGTCTGCTCTTCCATTCTCCACAACAGCTAATCTAGCGTTTTGTCTGTTCTTCCATTCTCCACAACAGCTAATCTAGCGTCTTGTCGGCTCGTCCATTCTCCACAACAGCTAATCTAGCGTCTTGTCGGCTCGTCCATTCTCCACAACAGCTAATCTAGCGTTTTGTCTGCTCTTCCATTCTCTACAACAGCTAATCTAGCGTTTTGTCTGCTATTCCATTCTCCACAACAGCTAATCTAGCGTTCTGACTGCTCGTCCATTCTCCACAAAAGCTAATCTAGCGTTTTGTCTGCTCATCTATTCTCTACAACAGCTAATCTAGCGTTTTGTCTGCTATTCCATTCTCCACAACAGCTAATCTAGCGTTCTGACTGCTCGTCCATTCTCCACAACAGCTAATCTTTCGTTCTGTCTGCTTGTCCATTCTCCACAACAGCTAATCGATCGTTCTGTCAGCTCGCCTATTCTCCACAACAGCTGATCTATCGTTCTGTCTGCTCAACCATTCTCCACAACAGCTAATCTAGCGTTTTGTCTGCTCTTCCATTCTCTACAACAGCTAATCTAGCGTTTTGTCTGCTATTCCATTCTCCACAACAGCTAATCTAGCGTTCTGACTGCTCGTCCATTCTCCACAAAAGCTAATCTAGCGTTTTGTCTGCTCATCTATTCTCTACAACAGCTAATCTAGCGTTTTGTCTGCTATTCCATTCTCCACAACAGCTAATCTAGCGTTCTGACTGCTCGTCCATTCTCCACAACAGCTAATCTTTCGTTCTGTCTGCTTGTCCATTCTCCACAACAGCTAATCGATCGTTCTGTCAGCTCGCCTATTCTCCACAACAGCTGATCTATCGTTCTGTCTGCTCAACCATTCTCCACAACAGCTAATCTTTCGTTCTGTCTGCTTGTCCATTCTCCACAACAGCTAATCGATCGTTCTGTCAGCTCGTCCATTCTCCACAACAGCTAATCTAGCGTTCTGTCTGCTCGTCCATTCTCCACAACAGCTAATCTATCGTTCTGTCTGCTCGCTTCTTCCGTCTTGTACACCTGTGTCCTGGCACAAAAATGAAGCAAATTTTAATCTTCCTTGAGGTATGTCGCTTTATCTACATCACGACTATTCAAGTTATCCAGTGTTGGCCTGGCTATGTGTTTTTGAACTATCTGTCTCTGATCTTTTTATGTATCTATCTATCTATCTATCTATCTATCTATCTATCTATCTATCTATCTATCTATCTATCTATCTATCTATCTATCTATCTATCTATCTATCTATCTATCTATCTATCTATCTATCTATCTATCTATCTATCTATCTATCTATCTATCTATCTATCTATCTATCTATCTATCTGTCTGTCTGTCTGTCTGTCTGTCTGTCTGTCTGTCTGTCTGTCTGTCTGTCTGTCTGTCTGTCTGTCTGTCTGTCTGTCTGTCTGTCTGTCTGTCTGTCTGTCTGTCTGTCTGTCTGTCTGTCTGTCTGTCTGTATGTCTGTCTGTCCACATATCTACATCTTCCTTTCTACCTAACTACCTGCCTAGCATATAATCAACTTTTCATTTAATGTAAGTATATCTAGTACCAGTGGCGGTCTCTCGGACAATAATAGTTGAGTAAATGAAAGTTCACATTTTCTAATTATATTTGAGTAAATGAAAGCCCATATTTTTTAGTAAGAGTTGAGTAAATGAAAGCCCTTATTTTTTAGTAAGAGTTGAGTAAATGAAAGCCCCTATTTTTTAGTAAGAGTTGAGTAAATGAAAGCCCCTATTTTTTAGTAACAGTTGAGTAAATGAAAGCCCCTATTTTTAATAAGAGTTGAGTAAATGAAAGCCCATATATTGTGTCTTGAGGTGTAATATCTTACATTCAGCTCTATCCCTATACACTTCAAGCATGCGGGAATAGATGTTATTCTTTACAAGTGTCAATATTCCTCCCTTTTTTTTGTCTTTTCTGTTAGACCGGTAACACTGGTAGTCCGTAATCTTCAAGACGGTGTCTTTGTGTAGATGGTTTCCTGAAAGCAGAATACGTTTACTTGCCCTTCATGTAGGATATTTCAAAACTCTTATCTTTTCACTGCTTCCATCTCATTTGCTCTTGATGCCTTCAGTATTTCAATGCATTATTATTTTGATTAGTCCTATCTCCACGGGGCGGTCGAAAAGGACATCCAGTGAAAATGGTTGGGCCCTGTCGAGGCTGAGGGCTGGGTACTGCACCTGCCTATGTGTCCATCACAGGGCGAGTGCCATACAGTTGTAGACGTACGTCCTATTTAGGTGAATGCATGGCATCCTGATTGCTGTGGTGCGCCTCTGAGCTGGTTGCCTCCGTTTTAAGCACTTTGACTTATTAGAGCAGACTGTGGTCTTGCTCGGCCTGTCTCATTAAATTATGTGGTACCCTATGCTTTCTATGTGGCTACATTTACTTGACCTGCTGTTTATTCTTCTTTTACTATGTTTACCCTGTGATTATTATTCTTCCTTTTATTCAATTAAAATGGGCGTTAAATGGGCATAATTTGCGTTTTTCTTCTGGTCTACACCAAACTGCGATATCTGTGCACATCAGACCTCAACTTGATTTGTTTTCTGTGAAGTTTGTCTGTGCTCTTCGATTCTTACTCGCGATGCGCTGCCGATTCGTTTATTGTTTCTGTTTCTAACGTTGGGGTCTATGATTCACTGACAGCTTTATGAGTCATGCCTTGTCTGACGTAGTGAGTTTCTGCTAACTGTTTGAAACGTTCAAATTAGTCTGACCAGTTCAAATATTCTCATACTGGTAGCTTTGCAAGGAAATGTCATTTAGTTGTAGCTATTTCAATATTTGTTTCCCCATTTTTAAAATGGATTAAAATTTATTAAATATAAAATATGTGACACTATTTACAAGTGGGTTCATTTAGAATCATCATCATGTGCCACTCTCGTGCGTTGGCGATCAGGTCCTTCTACAATCTTCTATCCACAGTGCATCGTATAAATTCTGTTGTTGTCTGTTTTTCATGCCATTACACAAAGTTATCTATTCTTTTCTCTTTTTGTCGCCAGGCGATCTCTCTTTCATTATAATATAATATATAATACAACATAATAGTTATTTCTTGAGATTTCAAGTGTTGCATGGTCATCTCTAGCTCGTTGTAAAAGGTGTCAATGTTTTCTTCTTCGCTATTACTTGCTGGTGCATAAGCTTGAATTATGTTGATATCCATTGGCCCACCACTCAATTTTACTATCATAATTCTATCTAATATTGGCTAAAATACTTCCACTGTTTTGCTTCTTTCTCTATCTAACATGATGCGTTCTCTTGAGAGGTTTCCACAGAGTAAATAACATTTCCACTGTCAGGTTGTAATAATCTTGCTCCTTTCCATTTCAAATAGTCCCTAGACGTTCAATTTCATTCTCTTCATTTCTTGCCAGGTGTTTTTTGTCTTTGTCGACCTGGAATGGTGATCTAATATTTCAAGTTCCTGTTGATAGTATCTCTTTATTTTTAATCTTGCATACAGTAGCTTGATGACGATCGGGTGTCACCTGTAGTACATGACGTTTCCTACCGGATGAAGTGGTTGTAGAGTTCCAATTAACATCGTTAGCTGTAAATATTAAGTTGTGTTTTGAAATAATTTTTATTTTTAATTAGAATAGGTTCTATAAATGCAGTTCTTCTTCCGTTCAATTCTATGCAAAGCATATTCCAAAAAAAGGTTTAAAAAAAAAAAAAAGTAAAGTACCCCCGTCACACCAAGTGGCGTATAGGGAATACGGTGTTAGTGACCATAAATTTTACAGACCTTCGGCACATGATTTTTGGGGTAATGTGGTCGGTATTACGCCCATGCCGCCTTATTTTCCCAGAAAAAAATCCGGTACCCATTAAAGGCTGGGTGAACCGGAAGCCGTCGGTTGGGATCGAACCCTACCTCTTGTCCTTTGTAGTCCAGTTCACTAACCACTGAGCTATCGCGGCTCCTAT
Organism: Megaustenia siamemsis; assembly: GCA_032433765.1. NCBI lineage: Eukaryota > Metazoa > Mollusca > Gastropoda > Stylommatophora > Ariophantidae > Megaustenia > Megaustenia siamemsis. Next base: position 73,498,518 of record JAVIAB010000125.1, on the reverse strand, counting down.
TCCAAAAGAAGGGCTTGTGTAATACTCTCTGTTGGTTTCCGCAGTGTATCTTATAAAGCGCTACTGCCTTTGTCTTATCACTTAGTTGATATTGTTCTGCTACTTTTCCATGATTAGTAGTTAGTAGTTTTGTTTTGCCATTTCAATACTTTTATTCTGCCCATACATCCGTTAATGAAAGTCTATATGTATCTTGGTGATTTTTCTTGATTGACCATATACAGAGAACAATCATACTACACGGTCAAACAAGCTGACAGATTAATATATAGAGAATAAGAATACAAAACGGTTAAACAAGTTATAGATTAATATGTAGAGAACAAGAATACAAAACGGTTAAACAAGTTATAGATTAATATGTAGAGAATAAGGATACAAAACGGTTAAACAAGTTGATAGATTAATATGTAGAGAATAAGGATACACAATTGAAGACCTATGCTCCACTGGGAGCTAAAAAGGTAGAAGAAGAAGAAGAAGGATACACAACGGTTAAACAAGTTGATAGATTAACATATAGAGAACAGGGATACAAAACGGTTAAACAAGTTGACAGATTAATATGTAGAGAACAGGGATGCGAAACAGTTAAACAAGTTGACAGATTAATATGTAGAGAACAGGGATACAAAACAGTTAACAAGTTGATAGATTAATATGTAGAGAACATGGATACAAAACGGTTAACAAGTTGATAGATTAATATGTAGAGAACAAGGATACAAAACAGTTAAACAAGTTGACAGATTAATATGTAGAGAACATGGATACAAAACGGTTAACAAGTTGATAGATTAAAAGACAAAGAACAATCATACAAAATGGGCATGCATGTTGTCAGATTAATAGACAGAGAACAATCATATAAAATGGGCATACAGGTTGACAGATTAATAGACAGAGAACAATCATATAAAATGGGCATACAGGTTGACAGACTAATAGACAGAGAACAATCATACAAAATGGGCATACAGGTTGACAGACTAATAGACAGAGAACAATCATACAAAATGGGCATACAGGTTGACAGACTAATAGACTAATAGACAGAGAACAATCATACAAAATGGGCATACAGGTTGACAGATTAATAGACAGAGAACAATCATATAAAATGGGCATACAGGTTGACAGACTAATAGACAGAGAACAATCATACAAAATGGGCATACAGGTTGACAGATTAAAAGACAAAGAACAATCATACAAAATGGGCATACAGGTTGACAGATTAAAAGACAAAGAACAATCATACAAAATGGGCATGCATGTTGTCAGATTAAAAGATACACAGTCAACGCTTTGTCTGACTGAGAGACGGACAAAGGTACACAAATTGGAACAGATATAAGTACAAAAAGACAGACAATATGACATGCAGAGATTAAAGAAGTGAGATAGACAAACAGGCCAACATCCATATAGACTATTATTATACATTCAGAAAGACAGAATGAAATATAAAACAGGCGGGCAACGAAACCACGCCTACAAATGTAAGAAACAGTGGTTTCCAGATCACAAAATAAAAACAAAAAAAAAGATGTTATTTTCAGCTCACCTGTTTATTCAATGAATTTGATGTTTCCTTGTTACCATAACAACACAGCTGCCCTGCCCATCAAGAAAGCCGACATCAAAGACATATCCATTGCTTCTACCGCTAATATGATCGGACAACCGGAAGTGTGGCTCTTTAATAATTTCTCCATCATACGTGACCCCAGCGTCGGGGGAAGGCAAAGCTCTCTTTAATATAGCTTGTTTGATTTCAAGAAAGCGCGTGTTCGCCGGCACACATACACAAACACAGACACACAATTACACCAGGCACCACACACGCGCGCAAACTTCAATACACACTGTGCGGGAGAGAAAAAAAAAACGAGGGGATATTGTAAGAGCGTTGCAGAAATGCCCAGAAGAAAACGAAGATATGTTTTCCCCTCTTCCCCCCCCCCCCCCCCACTTTTTTGTGAAAATATAATTATTTCATCTGACAAGTTTTTGTTCTGTCTTTGTTTCAGGTATGTTATAGAAAAAAGCTTCATGCGAAATGTTACTTGAATACAGTTCTGTCTGTCCGTTTGTCTATCTCTCCTTCTGTCTAGCTTTCTTTACACACTAAGTTTTATTGACACTTCTTCCTTCCTTTCTCATGTATTTCTCTTATTTCTTTAGATCTTTCATTTCATATTTGTCACTTGCTCTCAATATTCTCATTTTTTGTCTTTATTTTCATCTAACAATATTATTTTTTTTATTTATGTATCATTCGACTGTTAATTCTTTCTTTCTTTCTTCTTTGTTTGTTTGTTTGTTTGTTTCTATCTTTCTTTCTGTATTTCTTTCTTTCTGTCTGACTATCTTTCTTTCTTTCTTTCTTTCTTTCTTTCTTTCTTTCTTTCTTTCTTTCTTTCTTTCTTTCTTTCTTTCTTTCTTTCTTTCTTTCATTCTTTCTTTCCTTCCCTCCTTCCTGTCGCATAATTTATCTGTCCAAGGGTTTTTGTTTTCATTTCTTCATTTGTACTTGCCATTGATTTGGTATTTCATGATCTCCCCGTCTTCTTAGCGTTCGCACATTAGATGCGTGGACGTGTTGTGTCACTAGTTTATGGTAAAACCAACGACATATTTGCCTTTCTGCCCTACACACCCGTCTTCCGTTTTGTTAGATTTGCTTTAACAATTTTTGGCCAATCAGAGACCACTTTTAACGTACTCTTTTCGACTTTTAACTGTCAATGATCTCTTTAACGTGCGCGAGAGCACGCGGGTCATCTTGTCTTTCGCTATTTTCTGAGACAGCTATGGATAGACTCTCACTACCCAAAGAACACGGAGGGTAAAACCAGGAGGAGACCACGGAGGGTAAAACCAGGAGGAGACCACGGAGGGTAAAACCAGGAGGGGACCACGGAGGGTAAAACCAGGAGGGGACCACGGAGGGTAAAACCAGGAGGGGACCACGGAGGGTAAAACCAGGAGGAGACCACGGAGGGTAAAACCAGGAGGGGACCATGGAGGGTAAAACCAGGAGGGGACCACGGAGGGTAAAACCAGGAGGGGACCATGGAAGGTAAAACCAGGAGGAGACCACGGAGGGTAAAACCAGGAGGGGACCACGGAGGGTAAACCAGGAGGAGACCACGGAGGGTAAAACTAGGAGAGGACCACGGAAGGTAAAACCAGGATGATACCACGGATTTGAAGCGAAAAATTCCCACCACCTTAGGCGGTGTTCGAACCCGTGATCTTTCTGCCACAGAGGTCGACGCCTTACCTCTAGATCGCTCAGTCCCCGTTGCACTTTAAATTACAACAGCAACATTATCACGCCATTTTCCCGCAAAGGATCGTGTTTTCTTCAAACTGTAACTGTCTGAAAAAAAAAATTATTATTATTTGCAACATTTTTCCCATTTCTCTTGCGGGTTGAAGGGGGACTTATAAAAATGAAAAATATAGGTTCATTGCCCAGTGCAGTAGCAATGAGATTTTCTGGACTTAAAAAAAAATTTGTTTCACATGCGGTATAAAAAAAAATTTCCTGCCAAAATTTGAAATTCGCGTTTCCCTGAACTTGGAGTACAACAAGTTATCGATTGGAACACCCGCTCTCCTGCAAAGGTAACAATGTTCTTTAATATCTACAGTGAACAGGCTACACGAACTCATTACCTCCTCTGAAGACAGTTCTTCGGCTACTCCTTGCTGCTGCATGTGCAGTTTTTGCAATATGGCGTTAATTAGAACGTTGTAAACATTCTGAGTAGTGAAGTGCCTGTAGTGATTCGCACAAATTCTGTAGTTCTACTAGTTTGTTTTCACATCCACAGATGAACATGGGATCTTGATCAGCTGTTGGTTTTAAATCCTGAAGCGTTAATCAGCTACTAGTTGATGGCAGTTTTCAGTCCAGGCGCCATTTGGAGCCTTTGCCACATTTTTTTGCATTTCCTTTGACATTATATACGGTTGGCATGTTTCATAAATTCACCTCAACCGGTTCTTATGACATATAAGATAACACCTTCTTAATTTACTTCAAACCATCAAACTTAAGTGCTATTTCTGTGATTTGGCACAAGTTAATTATATTTATTCTCTGATGTCATCACCCAACTCTCTCTCTTTTTCTCTCCCTCCCTCTCTCTCTCTCAGTCTGCGTTAGTCAGGAACAGCGACAGTCCTATAGTTGCTGGCATCATGGACAAGCTGAACTTTCACCGTTCCTTTTCAGTATAATTATAACAATTTTCACAAGAAAAAAAAAATGTTTACAAATTTTTCATAGAGCACTAAGAAAAATGATGCGCCCCGGGCAACTGCCCGAGTTGTCGATACCTTGAGCCGGTCCTGGTCAGGAACTGCGTTCTGCAGAAGTTTCGTAGATCGTGTTATATATTCACACCATTTCAATTATCGTCCCGTTACCGTTGTTACAAGAATTTTAATTGGATCATGTCTTGTGGATCGAGGCTCACGTCTTCCCATTGGTACGAACTCTACGATATATTAACATCTATCAGCATATGTGTGGGTACAAAAGATACTACATTTGTTTTATTTCAGTTCCCTTATTGGGGGCGAAGGCGCGTCTCCCAGTACCAGAGCTGGAAGTTGTCAGCGACCCACAGCTGATGGCTTGAGCCAAGATCGGTGAACCAAAACCATCCAGAACATGCTCCACCTCTCCGCGGTGCCTCTAGTAACAGACTAACCTGTCTAGTCTGGCCAAGCGAGTAGGGATAGAAGAGGGAAGACAACCCGGTACTAAAAAATGTCGTGCTGAAATCGGGTGTGTTGGGCCGTAAGGCGCAAATATAACAGTTATACTGCAAACCACAACACAACGCAGACACATCCACTTAACGTCCTTTTAAGAGCGGTTGACTGAGTGGAATTCTACAGTCTACGAATACTCTAGAATACTTTAGTCATCGGGCGAACGTAAGCAAGCAAGTTCCCTTATTGAGATAAAATACATTCTTCATATTCTTCTTCTTTTTAACTGGACTATAAAGGACAAAACGCTCGATCCGGACGGGTTCCGGGTTCACCCAGCCTTAAATGAGTACCGGATTTTTTCTGGGAAAGTAAAGCGTCACGAGCGTAATACCGACCACATTACCCCAAAAACCGTGTGCTGAAGGTCTATACAAATTATAGTCACTGACACCACATTCCCTTTACGTCACTTGTCGTGACGGGCTTTTTACTTTTTTTTTTTAACTTCTTCTTTTTCTTTTCTTTTTCTTATTTATTTTGACTTCATCTTCTTCAACCTCTTCTTCTTCTTCTTCCTCTTCTTCTTCAGCAATAAATGACGCAAGTACCATTCGACGTAAAGCAGGGCGGTGCGCTTGAGATCGTTTCTTGGTCGTTTTTGTCCCCTAGAATGTCGTGCACGCTTGATTCTGTGGGACACACTGTCCTTTCTCTGGATGTAAAGGACGGAACAGTCTTGCTTGTTGTATTTGAGTGTTCAACGATCGCACATGGGTACTTTGTGATCCACTCCGTGAAAGTGTTATCTGAGACCATGTATCCTAATCAACGTCTGAAAATCTTTGTCTACTAAAATCTTCATGCCTGCATCAATTGTTTTGAATGGATTGTATTTTCAGCTCAGTACTGTTATTTTTTGCTGCTTATTTTGTTCTTTCCATTTATTCCTTATTACAAATATCATGATATTATCATATCATCTAATCTCTTTTATTATAGGTGATTACTTATTTCCTTCTTATTCATCCGCTTTTTTTTTTTCTTAACCGATGTTCATCGTGAAAAGAATGCTGTTTGCGCTTTTTGATGATGATCACAGTGATTATGATAATGATGATGAAGATTATTCAAATGAAGATGTTGTTGATGAAGGGTGTCATAATGATGATGAAATGTCACGGAGAGGACAAGCGAGGTAGTTTGTAAAATAACAGTCAATAACAGTGGACGAATTGATAACTTCTCATGCTACAAACCAGGAGAACGCTGAATCAAATCCCGGTAGGGTCACATGTTTTTTTTTTCTGTCGTGGTGAAGTAACAATTATGTCGTGGTGAAGTAACAATTCTGTCGTGGTGAAGTAACAATTCTGTCGTGGTGAAGTAACAATTCTGTCTTGGTGAAGTAACAATTCTGCCGTGGTGAAGTAACAATTCTGTCGTGGTGAAGTAACAATTCTGTCGTGGTGAAGTAACAACTCTGTCGTGGTGAAGTAACAACTCTGTCGTGGTGAAGTAACAATTCTGTCGTGGTGAAGTAACAACTCGAACCCGATCCCCTCGTGGCTACTGCCCTGGATAAACGACTTTTACTTTCTGGTCCTATAAGTCTCCCCGGCAAATCTCAGAAATGGAATAATGACGTAGAGATTGTTTATAGAAAGATAATTATTTATATGTTGATTAGAACCTTAATTAGCCCCTCTTGTAATCGCTGCCACCACCATCATTAGCTTAGTGACTGACTACTAACTACTGGTGCTCTCTCTGATCTGAGCCCGGGATCATTTATAAACGTCCATGATTTCCTGATTGTTAATTGTGTTGGTTATGGTTAGTCGAAGGCCCCGGTATCACTACAAACGAATTAAAATGCATAATTGCTCAATCGCCCGTGCAGGTGAAATCATCCAAATTGAAACTCATCTCATTGAAGGATCCAAACAAAGAAGGCAGCTACAGTCCCCATCATAGCAGCTACAGCACACGCCAAAAGGCGTAAAGCCAAACGGCACGAAAGTGAACGCAGGTGAACTGTCCTTCGTCATACGATATCATCATTCATCGTAAGCAATCGGAATATCGAAACACGATCCCCATAAAAAACACAGCTCACGGTGTGCACAGAGCACTAAACTCGGTAGCTCCGACAGCAAGCCGGACTTGGAATATGAGGAAATTGCAACAAGAAACACTTTTCAGACTGAGCCTCCGTGATTTCTGCCGCCAATCCACCGTATTGACCGGAAGTCTCTAAAATGATATTGATTGATCTAATTCTTTACTTCTTTTGTGGGCGCTTAGGAGCCTTGCTCGATGTTTTTGCATCATAGTAGAATGTTACTGGTATTTTAGTTGCTTTGCTCATTCCCTTAGTTCAGAACTAGTCTTTACTTTTTAGTTCGGAAGGGCGTCATCGTAGTCGGTGCATTCCCATATGCTCTCTGCCGCCCGTTCCAGCAACCATCGAAGCGTTTGTCGACTAATTGTTCCTATTCTGCAACGATTGAACATACTGCATTCAGAACTATTAAAAAAAAAAATGTAAAGTACCCCCGTCACGCCAAGTGGCGTATAGGGAATATGGTGTTAGTGACCATAATTTTTACAGACCTTCGGCACATGATTTTTGGGGTAATGTGGTCGGTATTACGCCCGTGCCGCTTCACTTTCCCAGAAAAAAAATCCGTTACTCATTTAAGGCTGGGTGAACCTGAAAGCCGTCGTTTGGGATCGAACCCTACCTCTTGTCCTTTGTAGTCTAGTTCACTAACCACTGAGCTATCGCGGCTCCATATCGAAGCGTTTGTCTACAAATTGTTCCTGTTCTGCAATGATTGAACATACTTCATTCAGAACTATAACCTGTGTCATATCTTTCAATGGTACATACAAATTGATTAGAAGAAGCTGTAACTTATATTCTAATATTTGTGGTCAAAATTTAAAACGTCACATCTCAAACTTGTCAATATGTGAAATGTATGTTCATTCAATCATTAGTCTACCAAAGTGTAACTAATGCGAACATCAATTTATCCTAGAAAATCGATATTTTTTGCTATGCTCTGTCACAAACTGGAGCCACCTCCAAAAATATTCTCTTCATCAGCTTCCCCTTCTTCTTCAGTTTTAAAGTGTTTTGATCACGCGAACTTGACTGGTCGTCCTGCACTATGACGGAGAATTAGAAACATCATCACGCCACACGATGAGCTCGTCACATGATTGGTGCTCGTATATGTATGTGTGTCCTGATTTTGTCCTCTAAACGTGCGCCGTGGCTGACTCACTCCGTCTTCGATTTGATGGTACTTGGTTCGACGGTTACAGTATATTGAAAGTGTTCGCATCAGTAGTAAAACAAAAATAGATTTTGGGATTGAAAAAAGAATCAATGGGACGTGATATTTCATCTTCTCAGTTGAGTGCCAGTTTTTTGTTTTTTTTTCTGGATGTGTTTTACCTCTGTCCAGTCTTGCCCATCATCAGTCCATATTTTCATTGGCCACCCTTTCTATTTTCCACTTTTTACTGTTCCAAGAGTGATATTCTTTGTTAGGCCTTTACATCATGTGACGTGATCGGTTAAACGTATCTTTATTTTTATTTTATTTTTTTTTTACAGTTTAAAGAAGCTCCAAGTGAAGAATTATACTAAAATTGATTATGATTTTATTAATTTGTATGCATGCTATGTTTATTTATAATTTATTAAATTTATATAATCTAGGAATGAACAAATAATTTTTTTTTCATTACATAACCTTCCCATTCATTTTAAATAATTAATTATTTTCTTGTACTTTAGAAGACGGCTTTCTTTTGTTATTTTATTTATGTAACCATATTTTACTACAGATAAATAAAGTAATTTTTGAGTATACCATTCTTTGTCTGAAATATTTCTTATCATTTTTTTTTAAAAACAATTTAACAGCAGCAAGAAATGCACATTAAATTGTCGTCACTGTTCTTTTGTTACAGTTCGTGTATTTTTTTGTTGTTGTTCTCTTCCCCTTTGGAAAGCTCACCCTATTCAAACATCTTTCAAACGGTCTCTGCTGGAAGTATTCTAACTGCACTGTTGCGTGACACTTTTCCAGCGCCGTTTGAATCAAACCTGATTTCAAAAAACCACGGACACGAATGCTAGAATGTGGCCCACCTACCACGCGTGGTTTTATAATGTTTAGAGCAATTTTATAAGACGCGTCGTACAAGGTTTTCTGTGCAGTCTTCAGGCCATTTTGAAGAATACAACAACCAGAGGCCACAATCAAAACATTATATTGCCAAACGAATATAATAAAAGAATGATTGAAAGCGTGATTTCTTCTTTGGCGCCTCTGCTTGAAGGGAAATAACTGGAGACTTCATGTTTTTGTGGTTGTCTTCCATTATTGTTTGCAATTTGAAATCACTGTTAAGGGAGTTATATTTTCACTTGAAGTTGTACTAGTCTTGGGGTCAATTCAGTGCAGTTGCTGTAATCTAAATGTCGTAGTGCAATTATCCAGTTTTATAATAACTGAGTTTATTGTTGATCAGGGTACAATTATTAGACATTCACCCTAAAATGATTCATATAAATGAAGTCATATAGTATTATTATTATTATTATTATTATTATTATTATTATTATTAAAATAAGAGAAATAATTAAATTTTATTATTTATTAATATTCTCTTTCGTTTTATGGATTGACCATGAGAAAAAAAAAACGTTCCGTAAGCATTTGCTTGGAAGAAAAGTAAATCATGTATAAATCACAGCTGTTTATTTGATTCTAAAAGGGACATTTTAATTCTAATCTTGGACATTCTGCAGCGTTTATGAATGTTTTTGTCTGGATTTAGTACACTACCTTTATTCTTGAACTTGAATTTTTTTGGAAGTGGTTCCAATTTATGGCACCACAAGGACAAACTGTGAAATATATTTTTTCTTCTAAAGTTGATATTTCTGAATGATGACTTTGCAGAACAACCATCCTAACCAGAAGGTCAAAGGTTGGCAAATATGAGAATTTTCGACGGGGAATTTTCCAGTTTTAAACTACAAAAGTTTTCTGGTTTAATTTTAAACTGCAGTTTCTTCTAATGATTTTGAGTGTAAGACAGAAGCTTGTTAATTTTATCTTTGTAGAAAGGAAATATGGAACAAATGAAATTAAGTATTAGTGACAAGCAACTGTCACACACAAACACACATACACATAAACATGCATACACACAGAGAGAGAGAGAGAGAGAGAGAGAGAGAGAGAGAGAGAGTAAGACAAAGAAAAGCTGTAGTCTCAGCAACAAAAGGACATAAGTTGTGACAAGAAAAACTATTACAGAAAGTGAAATAAGAACAAGTTCGACGAGTTCAAGTACCCAGAAAGGATAACAACATCAGAGAATAGAGGTAAAAGCATAAGTGCTCGTTCAATAGTTCAAACAAAAGCAACGTTTCATGGAGTGAAAGAAGATTGCCGTAACGTTTGTCTTCTTTTCTTTCTTCTTTTATACATCGGTCTTTACCTTGAAGCCGTGGTGGCTTCGGTATCCTAGTTGGGAAAACCACCCGACTGGACAACCGACGTCCGGACAACCTGTGTTCGAATCACGCTGGGAGCAGTGTGAATTGTACTCGTGGTTGAAAAAAAAAATACCCCCACGGTCGACCCAGCCGTTGGCAGAAATGGGTACCAACCAGGGCATTACACTGGGAAGGTGAGGAATGTCGCCTCGCTTCGTGAGTTTCGATACTTGAGGCGTCGCCAATCTTCTATCTACAGTGCATCGCATCAGTTCTGTTGTTGACTGTTTTCCATGCCATGACACCAAGCTATCTAGTATTCTCTCTCTCTCTCTCTCTCTCTCTCTGTTGTCTGCGATCTCTCTTTCCTTGTATCTTGCCTTTTGTAACTAAGCATCCCTACATTCCTCTTCTCATGATGTGCCCGAGAAATGTTGATTTGTTTCTTTCTGATGTTTTTTAGGAGCTGCCTTTTTGTGTTGGCCTTTTTGAGGTTTTCCTCATTGGTCTTTTTAGCTGTCCAGGAAACTTCCAACATTCTTTTGAGAAATCTCTGTGTCCTCTAACCGTCCTTTCATTTGTTTGTCTACTGTCCGTGATTCGCTTCCATAGGTCAGAATTGGTTCTATATAGCACCGATGAACTACCTTCTTATATTGCCTAGTATCATCATCGAGTGCCGTCTCCGCAACGAAGGTTGGCTATCATGGAGCGCTATTCTGCTCTGTCTCTTGCTTTGATGGTGCAGGTTGTCATAGGCTGATTTGTCCATCTTTTGAGGTTACTCGTCCATGTTAGTTTTGGTCTGCCACTGCCTCTTTTACCTTGTATATTCCCCTCCAGGATTAATTTTAGTAGGCTGCTGTGCCTTTTAACATGGCACAAAAATCGCATTTGTCTTTTTTGAATTGTGCTTAGTAGTTCTTTCTTCCTTTTTAGTCGTTTTAAGACTTCATCGTTTGTTTTCTTTTCCTTCCATCCAATTTTGCCTAGTATAATCATGTCAAAACACAACTTAATATCTACAGCTAGCGACATCATGGACAGCTACAAAATATTAACGGGATAGTTGAGATAGATGTTAAGAAAAGAAACGTTTTAAACCAACACAATAATGCAATAATCATCATTGCTTGACTGTGTAGATTGAAATCAAATATTAAGACAGCTAGCTCTTATATTTTAACACATGATAGTACCTATCATAGCAAAGAACCATCTTATACAAAGCATAGTAATTCCCACTATGTAACGCTCGTGTACATACTCTTGATCATAGGGCATTGTGGCTGACATTAAAGCAATATAGTATTTTTTTGCATAGAAAAGGTGCTCATTTAAGGCTGGTTGAACTTTGACATATACACCTTTGTGAAAATTAATTTAAAATAACGTATACGGAAAACAGCAGACCCACCTGGGAATAATTTATTAAGTTCTGGGTCAGGTCTGCAATCATTATATTGTGTTGAATGTATCATGTCATCGATTATGTGAATTGTACCAATTGCAACGATTTTGTGAATTGTACCAGTGCCATCGATTTTGAGAATTGTTCCACTGCCATCGATTAGGTGAATTGCTCCAGTGCCATCGATTAGGTGAATTGCTCCAATGCCATCGATTTTGTGAATTGTACCAATGCTATTGATTTTGTGCAATGTACCAATGCCATAATAGCCAAAAACAGACCAAATGTATCACCTTTTGTGGATTTTTCACACTTTGGTTATTCCCTGTCAGATCTTGTGTTTTCCCACAAGATTTGGCCTGACGTCACACTTCAAAAGTAGTGGAGACATTTTTTTTCCAGGGAAAAAAAATAAACGTACCGCAGTTGCCTGGGAACTCCCATAATCTTAACCTCATTGAGAATTTGTTGATTTACTTGCAAGGAGTAACTTCGTGGAATAGGCTACACTAACATGGAGAAACTGATTCAGACCTTGACCCAAGCGGGTACAGAGATTATAAAATCCGAAAAGATTAGTCAAATTTGGGTTATGCAGTGCTAAAACTCATCAACATTCGGCTGATAAATCAAGGAGTTCCTGCCATGTTCTGATATGAGTAAAAGTAAAGTAAAGTACCTCCGTCACGCCAAGTGGCGTATAGGGAATACGGTGTTAGTGACCATAAATTTTACAGACCTTCAGCACATGATTTTTTGGGTAATGTGGTCGGTATTTCGCCCGTATCGTTTTACTTTCCCTGAAAAATTCCGGTACCCATTTTAAGGCTGGTTGTACCCGAAAGCCGTCGCTCAGGATCAAACTCGACCTCTTGTCCTTTGTAGTCCAGTTCTCAAACCACTGAGCTGTCGCGGCTTCCTACTGATGTGAATGTATAAATGTTTTTTTTTTTTTTGGAAACTAAAACAAAAATGGTTTGATGCTGTATTCATGATTTGTTTTATTTAATTTGAACTGGTATGTAGAAGTGAATTAGGGAAAAATAATTACATTAGACTAGACAATAATTTGAATAGCACAGACGTATGGTATCGCAGAAGAATATTGAGAATGCTACGGAAAGCTGAGATGAGTAATGAAGATGTTTTAAAGGAGGAAAAAAAAAAAGAGCTTATTTCCAATATGAAGAGGTAAAAATAATAATGATTATTTTAGGTGTGGGGGAAGGAGAGGGTGGTGTATCAAGATACAGGACATTTCAAGGGAATAATTTGGTAGGAGTAGATAAGAGAATTGACAGACAGCGCTAAATATAGAAAGTAATAAAGAGGCAAGATCAGCTGCGCCTGTAGGCGCTATACTTGATGATGATAATGAAGATGACTTTGATGTAGATGATGACGATGATAATGATAATGATAATGATGATGATAATGATGATGATGATAATTATGATAATAATGATGATGATGATGAAGATTAATATATGCACATAAAAAAATAATTAAAAGTTTGCAGGCGCAGCATTTTTTTTTTTATATACCTAAGAACAAATACAATATAACAATTCTAAAACGAACTTTTATGTCCAGATATTTATTTTAGTTTTAAGTACAGTTAATGCATAATGTCATTTTGCATTGTAGTCAAAATCACCTCTAATGCCCCTGTTAATTTGATTTTTGTTTTCCTTCTAAATTTACATGCAGGTAAGTTAAAGCATGTAAAGTAAAAAAAGTACAAAGTGTCCATAAAAGAATACGACAATATTCTACCTGTATGACCATTTATTTAAATTTACATATTACACAGCTCTTTATTACTGATACTTTCGTTTATTTGCTCATCTGTGTCGTTCCACAAACTTAAAACACACAAACTTCTTCTTGTATACGTACAATGTGTTAAGAAGAAGCTGTATTTTAAAATTTAACAAATTTTGTGATTAAAAAATTGAATATCCCAACAACGAAACTTCCCAGTCTTCTTTAGTTGCACGGTTTCACAAGTGGAAACCACTTCAATAAAATGTCAATTTCAAGAACTGGAGAAATATACTAGGCTCTGGACATCCTTATCCCTAAAGGATTTCCAAAATTAGTACAAAATTATCACTTTCAAATGAAATGAAACAGTTGCGATGTATGTATATATATATATATATATATATATATATATAAACAGTCATCCCTCGCTACTTCGCGGTTCATTTATCGCGGCCTCAATACAGGATTGTTCAAAAATTCAAAATTGAGGAATTATTATTTAAAAAAAACCATTATTTTATGTATGTTATTTATACTATTAATATTTTATTTACATGTTTGAAACTATTCTTTAATGTTCTAATGATAACATATGCACTTATATGGTTTCATATACACTTATTGATATTATACATACACAAAAAATGTACGTATGTTAAAAATGAGAGGGTGACACTACTTCGCGGTTTTTTCACTTATCGCGGCCGGTTCTGCTCCCTATTAACCGCGATAACCGAGGGATTACTGTATATATATATATATATAACTATATAACTATAATGTGTAACATTTCTTGTAACTGTAATGCTATACATTATAGTGAAAAAGAGCAAAAATAAAGGTCTCAGCCTTAATAGCAAAAAGACAGAAGTAATGGTAACAACAAAGAAAAAGACATCACCTCAGTGCAAAATAAGGACAAGTGGAACAATATTAAAACACGTAAATGAATTTAAATATTTGGGAACTTTGTTAACCTCAGACGGAAGATGTACATCATAGGTGAGATGCAGAATGGCTCAGGCAAAAGCAGTATTCCAAAAAATTGAGGAAGATACTATGCAATCCATTTTTGACAACAGAAACACGAAAAAGAGTTCTTAAATATTACGTAGAACCAGTCTTAACATATGGATGTGAATCATGGACAATAAGACAACAGACAAAGAAATCAGTGGAGTTTGTAGAAATGTGATTTTATAGATGAATGTTAAGAATACCATGGACAGCTAAGAAGAGTAATGACAACGTTCTAAAAGAGGCCAAAGCAAAAAGAGAGCTAATTTCCAATAATTAGGAAGAAACAATTATCATTGTTTGGCCATGTAATGAAAAAAGAACAACTGGAATAAATTGTAACAACTGGGAAAATTGAGGGACGAAGAGATAGAGGGAAGCAAAGAGAAAATATCGATTTGTGTTTTAGAATATACATGGGCCTCTTAGTGCCATGAAGAACGATGTGTGTTTTAGTTGACACAGACAAGCATTCATCTAGACATTTAGTGAATCAAAGTTGAATTGACTTCGTATCATGTGGATCAACTCATCAACTCCAAGCTGTCAATAAAATGCATCTTTATTGCCAAACAAACGTATTGATATTTAACTACACAAAGTGTCTTCTGTAATTCCAATTAGCCACCATCATCTAGTGCCATACCGATTGTCGTTGGCGATTTTCGTTCTCCACATCCCTTAGTCTTTCATGCATGTCATAATTTCATTCAGTTATCTTATGCTATACCATATAGATAAACTGTTCACTATTTTTTTCTCTTGGTTTTCATCTGCTGTTCTACTCATTCATTCTGTCTGTGTTATGGTATTCTCAAAGCATTATTTTTGGATTACATGCCTAATAAATGTAAATAGTCCCTTCCTTGTGATTTTGACGATATTTCTGGTTTCTCCAGTACGTTTAAACATTCTTCATAACTGCCATTCCGATAAAATGAACATCGAATATTTCGAGATAAATTTCTCTAATTATTTAACAACCCGTGCTTATAACAAAGTGGTCATATAGTGTGGGAAAAATAATAATAATAAAAGGGTACATTTGTTTATGGACACCCTGTAGTTTCTCATGAGAAAATTTACAAATTAACATTCAAATATATTATTGTTATAAAGAATATAACAAAGCTAGAGAACAATAATTTACCAATTTCAATGATGAATATTGGATTTATCAACTGAAACAGTAACAAGAAATGGACATTAAATGCAAAAGAAATAAATATAAACATTAATTAAAGCATATAAGGAAGCAACGAAACATATACGGCAAAATGAAACGAAAATCAATATAAATGTGTCAGATGAGTATATAATTCTGTCTGAATTAGAAGAATTTTAAAAATCGAAAACTCAGTTTCTTTCACGGATTAATTAAAACATTTTCTAAGTACGGTTAATGCATGTAATAATCTTAGTAAAAGTTGTCATGATGAACAGACATAATGAAGTGAAGATAGAATGGCAGAACAAATGAAGATACTCAGAGTTCGGATTTCTACGGTACGGTCAAAATGCGGGACGGAAAAACTAGAAAACAGGACATGACTGTTTCAAAATTAGAAAAAAAGGACATGAATGTGTCCGAAAAACTAGAAAACAGGACATGAATGTGTCTGAAAAACTACAAAACAGGACATGAATGTGTCTGAAAAACTAGAAAACAGGACATGAATGTGTCTGAAAAACTAGAAAACAGGATATGATTGTGTCGGCTAACGGGAAACACGATGGATTTTCCATAAAGTAGACTGAGCTCAAAATTAAGTCTCTGATTATTCATCTTAGAAGAGACGTAAAGTAAAAGTAAAGTACCCCCGGAATATGGTGTTAGCGACTATAAATTTTACAGACCTTCGGCACATGATTTTTGGGGTAATGTAATCTTAGAAGGGACGGCTCTTACTTTAGTAAATATTTTACTTATATGTATATACATACATATACATATACATACATATACATATATATATATATATATATATATATATATATATATATATATATATATATATATATATATATAGTGCATTTGGCTTCTTTGAGGTCATGTCTCAAGGATGTCATGTGTTAAAATCAGAAGACAAGAGATACAGAGGAAAGGCGATGAGGTAGGCATCACAAATGCATTTTTATCATTCTGCGGTTAAATCTCTCGGTCCTAAATTGGCAGATTCAGCGTTGAGAGAAGCTGTTCAGCAAAGCAACATCCAGAATAAAACACTGTTACCAAACTACTGACAAATCATAATTACTTACTACAAACCGTCCTTCAAGGCTCCAAAAACAATATTTATATATATATACCATACATAACCCAAATAGAAACCAATTTGGAAAGAGGAAACCGATGAGACACACACAAGAAGACTTACAGAGTTCACAAGGAGACTTACAGAGTTCACAAGGAGACTTACAGAGTTCACAAGGAGACTTACAGAGTTCATAAGGAGACTTACAGAGTTCACAAGGAGACTTGTGACAGAGTTCACAAGGAGACTTGTGACAGAGTTCACAAGGAGACCTGTGACAGAGTTCACAAGGAGACTTGTGACAGAGTTCACATGGAGACCTGTGACAGAGTTCACAAAGAGACCTGTGACAGAGTTCACAATGATACATTATAACTGAAGAAGATTATAAGAGAAACAAAGAACAGAGAAGATTGGGGAGTTCTTGCTGGTGATATGTCCAATTTTAGGGTTTTTCATAGGTCAAAATTAGAATATAATAGAATGAGAAAAAGAAACAATTGTGTGATCATGTCACATCATCTCTTTCTGTCTTTCCTCAGTTCTGTTGTTGACTTCCTTTTGAGGACCTCTGTAGCCTAGTAGGAAAAACCACCCGATTGGGCTACAGACGCTCGGACAACCCGTGTTGTATTCCGGCTGCAAGCAGTGTGAATTGAACTAGTGGTTGGAAAAAAATACCCCAGCTGTCGACCCAGCCGATGGCAGAAATGGGTACCAGTATAGTACTCTGGTGATGGTGAGGAATTCCACCTCGCATCGTGATTTCGATGCTTGAAGCGACTGTCCAGAAGTCTCCGAACACTTCCGGATAGGCTGCCGAGCACATATGGGTGAAAACTCGCGTGCTTACACGCCAATTCAAGTTGCGTACTTTACTTCCATTTGGGGGCCTCGGTAGCCTAGTTGGGAAAACCACCCGACTGGGTTACCGACGTTTGGACAACCCGTGTTCGATTCCCGCTGGGAGCAGTATGAGTTGTACTCGTGGTTGAAAAAAAAATACCCCCACGGTCGACCCAGCCGTTGGCAGAAATGGGTATATTACCCTGGGGAGGTGTTGCCTCGCACCTGAGCTTCGATACTTGAGACGACACTATACAGAAATCTCCGAACATTTATGGATAGGCGGCCGAGCACTTATGGTTGTAAACTCGCGTGCTATGACGCCGGCTCAAGTCTCGTACTTTACCTTTACTTTACTTCCTTTTATGCGCTTCTGTCTTAAGCTTTCAAGTATCTCTTCTCGCATTTTCACCTATATTTCTTCCCTTGATTTTTCCCACTTGCCTTATATTTCAGAAGTTCCCTTCTAATTATTTGGACAACACATAACTGACTATAAATAACTGCCTCTACCAGATTGTGGTTTAAACTTACCTTTTTGACTTCTTTTAAAGCAAAGATTTCAATTTTCGCGTTGCTCTGTACTCTTATCAGGCTTCTGTTTAACTACATTTTGTTTAATAAATTTGGAGTAGAATCTTATATCAAGAAGTAAAAGTACAAGATGTTACAAAGAAATTAAATGGCGACAGAAAGAAGCATTTGAGTGGGGGTTCAAAAAAAGGTACGTCACAAATAGTGGTTGAGTATGAAGGTGAAACAAGGGGTCTGGGCGAGCGCTTATTGGAAAAGGCAGGTGTATATACAGGTAATACCTTGCAGGTACAATCAGTATGGCTATGCTTCGAGAAATTCTAGGACGGACCGTGAGGGTGTATGGGGGGTGGGGGGGGAGGGATGCTCTAACTGCAATGAAATTGATTCCATCATTATCATCATTATCAGTGAGTGCCGTCTCCGCATCGAAGTTTGGCTACCATGGAGCGCCATTCCAATCTGTCTCTTGCGTTGATAGAGCAGATTGTCATTGGCTGGCTTGTCCCCAAATTGATTGCACGAAAATAATATAATAGAATAGTGACAAAGATGTAATGGAGGATGAAGATAATGATGACAAAGAAGGACACTTTAGATGTACAATGCCGTTGATCGACTTCTGAAATCATCATGTAGTGTTGAGGTGGGTGGGGACATTTTTTTAAAAATGTGAAAGATATCTTATTTCTGTGGAAAATAGATTTAGAAGAAACGATTACTGACATTCTTTAATATCACAACGAATGTTTGTAGAAAAATATAATCCACAAAATGTTTATACTGGTATGGATGATATGTTGATGTCTTATTTCAGTTTTGGATTAACAAAAAGACAACATCATGACCAATTTTCTAGTCTAACAATTAATGTCATTCATTTTATTATTTCAGACAACAATAATTATTTTATTATTACTTATATATTTTTAACAGATTTTATTTATTAAGTATAGAAGTATATATTATATTATTTATCTTTATAAATGATTAAAGTAATTTTACAATATAGAAGCCTTATTAATATATACACTCTTATCATACTATTAAATAATATTGATAAATATTTATCGTATTCTTTCTTATTTGTGATTTTTATATTTCTTATTTTTACTCTTATTAATCTAAATCCTATTAATAAATATTTATTGTTTTTTTTTCCTATCCGTTGATTTTTATATTTCTTTACATTAGAGTGTATAATTCACTATGTGTATCTCTTTTCATACATATAATTTAGATAGGGCTGTTTCCGGTGTCATGGCGGCTTCCTGTAGTCGTTTTTTTTTTTTATAATTCGGCAATTGCTGATATATTTAAATGATTTACGCGACAGTCTAGTTGTGAAATTATGTGTTGCTATTCCCCATTTGGTGTATGTTTTACTTCTGACGTGTGGATGAACTGTGATTACCGATATTTAAGTGGAATATGATTTATTCTTCTTTGTGTCGTGTGTTCGCGGTTCGATAGGCAAGCACATGGTTCGACAAAAATGTCGCCGGCAACCGGGTATGTTCAACCCATATGTGAAAAGTCTGTGACGGTGGATGGGGCGGATGAATCAGAAATGATCAACGGCCCAGAAAGCGAAAACAGCAAAGTGTGTGGTTCACATGAGGCATATTCAGAACACGAAAGACGAACATGGCAGACCACCGTGAAAGAGATTGGAGCCTCATCACGTACTAGTCCAGAGGAAGCCATGGAGATGAATTCGAACTTATGTCCGAGGAAAGATCTTAAAATAAGTACTTGGAATGTTAGGACTCTATATCAAGAAGGGAAATTGGAAAATCTTATTCAAGAAGCAGAACGAATAAATATAGATATTTTAGGCATATCAGAGGCAAGATGGAAAGAATGTGGGTACATAGGGGACGAAAAATATGCATTTATATACTCAGGAAACACAACAGAACATCAAGGGGGGGGGGGGGGGGTAGGAATACTGATAAAAAGAGAGCTACAAAAATATATAAGTACTCACTGGACATACAGTGATAGGATTATATTAGTCAAGTTGAAAGCAAAACCATTCGACATAGCGATAATACAGACATATGCACCTACTCAAGACTACACAGATGAACAAATAGAGGCATACTATGAAGACCTAAATAAAGTTATGAAGCAAGTGAAATCTTCAGACATCTTGATTATAATGGATGACATGAACACTAAAGTAGGAAAAGGTAGATATAAGACCATTATAGGAAATCATGGTTTAGGAAAAAGAAATGACAGAGGAGAAAGATTAATACAATTCTGTGAAGAAAACAGGCTGATAATATGTAATACCTACTTTGAGCAAGAGAAAAGGAAACTATACACATGGAAAAGCCCTGGAGATAAGAAGAGGAATCAAATAGATTGCATAACGATAAAAGAAAGGTACCGTAACAGCGTAAAGAAAGCCAAAACCTACCCAGGAGCAGATATTAATTCAAATCACAATCCTGTAATGATTAAAATGAAAATCAAACTAAAGAGAAACAAGCAAAAGTCTAATTCATCAACAAATCCACTAGATATAACAGCTTTAAATCAAAAAGATATTAAAGATACATATAATACAAGTAAAGAACGCATACCAGGAGCTGCTAGAAGAAGGAATTGAACAATACAGAAGAGAAAATCCTGATGAAAAAGTAACAACCAAATGGCAATGCATAAAGAAAAGCATACTAGAAACCTGCGACACCTTACCCAAAAGAGAAAAAAAACAAAAAAACAAAAATGGATAACTACCACCATCTTAGAAAAAATGGTAGAAAGGAGACAAGCGAAGAACACTGCCCAATACAATAAAATAGATAATGAAATACGCAAAATGTGCAAAAAGGCAAAAGAAGACTGGCTCAGCCAAAAATGTACAGAAATAGAAACTTGGGAAAGCAAACAAGACTTAGGAGGAATGCACACAGAAATAAAGAGAATGACTGATAAAAATAAAAAAGCCAAGAGGGTGGATGCATAGCAGACAAAAAAAGGAAAAATGCTAACAGACAATAAAGATATTATAGACAGATGGAAGGAATATATAACAGAAATATTTCATGATCAAAGGGACAAGAAACCAGCTATAAAATGTACATCAGGCTATAAAATCTTAAAATCTGAGATGGAAAAAGCTATAAAAGCAATGAAAAGGGAAAAGCAGCAGGGCCTAACAGCATACAGATAGAGATGATACAGGCACTTGAAGATTTTGGCATTGAAGTGATTACAGACATATGCAATGACATATTCCATACAGGATATATACCAAATGAACTAAAACATCAACTTTCATTGCATTGCCTAAAAAGAATGATGCAGTTGAATGCAGTGACTTTAGAACAATAACCCCAATGAGCCATGTTACAAAAATCTTGCTAAATACAAGGAAGGATTCAGAATAAAATCAATACTGAATTAGATGAGCAGCAATTTGGATTTAGGAAAAAATAGTGGGACAAAAGAAGCCATATTCTGCATGAGAACATTAATCGAAAAGTACGCAGAAGTAAACAAACCAATATATGCCTGCTTCATAGATTACACCAAAGCTTTTGATAGAGCACACCACAAACAACTTATAGAAT
The DNA here is from genome assembly GCA_032433765.1 of Megaustenia siamemsis. Taxonomy (NCBI): domain Eukaryota; kingdom Metazoa; phylum Mollusca; class Gastropoda; order Stylommatophora; family Ariophantidae; genus Megaustenia; species Megaustenia siamemsis. The sequence goes on along the minus strand of JAVIAB010000125.1, from coordinate 73,476,837 downwards.
GTCTAAAAGAGATACATCTAGATGACATGGACATACGACTAATATGTAATCTATACTGGGAGCAAACAGCAATAATAAAATATAACAAAGAGAGCTCTACGCCCATTGATATAAAAAGAGGAGTAAGACAGAGATGCATCCTATCACCAAGCTTGTTCAATCTATACACTGAGCAAATCTTTAAAAACATCATAGAGATGCCAGGCCTACACATTAATGGAAAAATAATCAATAACCTAAGATATGCTGACGATACTGTACTACTAGCAGAAAATCCTAAAGATCTACAACAATTACTTAATGAAATAAACATGACAAGCAAAAAATATGGACTAGATATGAATATCAAAAAGACTAAAATTATGATCATAAACAAAGAAAATACTCAAAACCCACAAGTGGATATCACAATTGAAGGAATAGACCTGAAGACAGTTCAGAACTACAACTACCTTGGACATACTATAACCAGTGATGGAAAATGTAAAACGGAAATAAACAAAAGAATAGAAATGGCAAAAAGTAATTTTAATGTAATGAAGAACATACTAACATCAAAACAAATAACACCAGGGCTAAAACTAAGAATATCAGAATGTTACATCTTCTCAATATTCCTATATGGTGCAGAAACATGGACATTAGACAAGAAAACAGAACAGAGAATTGAAGCCTTTGAAATGAGGATATATAGAAGAATAGGTAGAATTGGATGGAAGGAAAAGAAAACAATCGATGAAGTCTTAAAACAACTAAAAATGAAAAGAGAACTACTAAGCACAATTCAAACAAGACAAATGATATTTTTGGACAATGTTAAAAGACACAATAACCTACTAAAAGTAATCCTGGAGGGGAAAATGCAAGGTAAAAGAGGCAGACCAAGACTAACATGGACGAGTAACATCAAAAGATGGACAAATCAGCCTATGACAGCCTGCACCATCAAAGCAAGAGACAGAGCATAATGGCGCTCATGGTAGGCAACATTCTTTACGGAGACGGCACTCGATGATGATGAATTTAGATAGATTTCTAGTGAAAGAAATTTAGTTTATTTCTTTTATGTTGTTTATGTATATTTTTCCTATTATAAATCAATGCATGTGTTTGCTTATTAATGTTGCTTTATGTAGCGAATATTGAAAATGATGATTATTTCAAATCATGTTGTCTTTTCATACGTACCTAACTCTTGTCTGCAAGGGTATTTTTTATCTTTGTTTTTATAAATGTATTGTTTGTGTATTTTGTCAGGTCGGTTAATTGGATATCACAATTGAAGGAATAGACCTGAAGACAGTTCAGAACTACAACTACCTTGGACATACTATAACCAGTGATGGAAAATGTAAAACGGAAATAAACAAAAGAATAGAAATGGCAAAAAGTAATTTTAATGTAATGAAGAACATACTAACATCAAAACAAATAACACCAGGGCTAAAACTAAGAATATCAGAATGTTACATCTTCTCAATATTCCTATATGGTGCAGAAACATGGACATTAGACAAGAAAACAGAACAGAGAATTGAAGCCTTTGAAATGAGGATATATAGAAGAATAGGTAGAATTGGATGGAAGGAAAAGAAAACAATCGATGAAGTCTTAAAACAACTAAAAATGAAAAGAGAACTACTAAGCACAATTCAAACAAGACAAATGATATTTTTGGACAATGTTAAAAGACACAATAACCTACTAAAAGTAATCCTGGAGGGGAAAATGCAAGGTAAAAGAGGCAGACCAAGACTAACATGGACGAGTAACATCAAAAGATGGACAAATCAGCCTATGACAGCCTGCACCATCAAAGCAAGAGACAGAGCATAATGGCGCTCATGGTAGGCAACATTCTTTACGGAGACGGCACTCGATGATGATGAATTTAGATAGATTTCTAGTGAAAGAAATTTAGTTTATTTCTTTTATGTTGTTTATGTATATTTTTCCTATTATAAATCAATGCATGTGTTTGCTTATTAATGTTGCTTTATGTGGCGAATATTGAAAATGATGATTATTTCAAATCATGTTGTCTTTTCATACGTACCTAACTCTTGTCTGCAAGGGTATTTTTTATCTTTGTTTTTATAAATGTATTGTTTGTGTATTTTGTCAGGTCGGTTAATTTTACCTGCTACTGTATGCAGTAAACAGTACAACCTGTGGCTGCCCTGCTGCCTTGCAGGTATGCTCGGGAGAGTAAAAGGCTAAGGGAGGGTACCCCGAAGTAAAACAACCCTACTGCCTTGTGAGTGAGACTTTTTAGTCAAAGGCTAGCAGAGCCAACCGTAAATAAACCGACGGAAGACAACAGAAAACCACCGTCGTAACTTCTTTGTACAATCATGAATCTCCACAACAATAGAAATAACAACAAATTTAAGGGAGATTCCAATGGAAAACCCATCAGGGGAGATGTACTCTGATAAACATAAAATAATCTATTCTGGAGGTACTGAACACCAAAGAGGAGTAGGTATCATCTTAGATGCAGAAAGAACACGAACAGTAAAAGGCTTTTACCCAATATCTGACAGAGTCCTTTTAGTGAAATTGAATGGAAAGCCAATAGACATAAATATCATACAAGTTTATGCATCAACAGCAGACAGTCTAGAGGAAACAACTGATAAATTTTACAACGAGTTAAATGGGGCACTTCATAAATGCAAACCACATGAAAACACCATATTTCTAGGGGATTTTAACGCAAAAGTAGGAAAGGAAAGAGTTGAGGAAGTAGTTGGTCATTATGGCTTAGGCGAGAGGAATGAAAGAGGTGAGAAACTTATTGACTGGGCAAGAACACACAACTTGATGATAGGAAACACCTGGTTTAAGCAACACACAAGACGTCTGTGGACATGAAAAAACCCAGGGGACAACGCACGTAATCAAATTGATTATATAATGATAAGCAATAGATTTCGAAACAGTCTGGTGTGTGTGAAAACTAGACCAGAGGCAGATTGCAATAGAGATCATGTACCAGTTGTGGGAAAGCTTAGTGTCAAATTAAAAACAACAAAATGAGCCTCAATTAACATCAAGTTAAATTTAGATTTACTAAAATCAGACAAGAAGCTGCAAGACAAATATAAAATCACAATTCAGAACCGGTACAATGTAATAGAGAAGATACAAAGCATTGATGAACAGTGGGAAATGCTGAAAGAATCAATGCAACAAACATCAAAAGAGTGCATACCACCAGTGAGGACAAACTCAAGAAAGAAATGGATGACAGGTGACATTTTGCAGCTAATGGATACAAGAAGAAGAAATAAAGAAAATAAAGATGAGTATAAGAGATTAAATAAAGAAATTGTAGTAAAATGTAATGAAGCAAAAGAAGCATGGCTAAAAGAGAGATGCAAAGAGATTGAAATGCAACAAAAAGGAGATGCTAAAGCTATATACAAACAAATTGAGAAATTAACAGGAAGAAAAACGCAATCAAAAACTGGATGTCTAAGATCAAAGGAAGGAGAACTGTTGATTGATCAAGAAAACATAAGGGAACGATGGACAGAATACATTAAGGATCTTTATAATGATGAACGAACGGAAGTAAATATTAAGGATAATGGAGAAGGACCAGAAATACTCAGAGAAGAAGTGGAAGATGCCTTGCGTAATATGAAAGCAGGCAAAGCTCCTGGACCAGATAATATAACTAAATGGGTGAAGCCATGGGTGATTTTGGAATAGAAATAATAACAAAAATATTGAATGATATCTAAAACAGCGGATATATACCAGATGACATGCTCAAATCAATATTCATAGCCCTACCAAAGAAATCGGGTGCGATTGAATGCGATTGTCATTGCATAATAAGCCTTATGAGTCATATGACTAAGATATTACTAAGAATCATCATGTGAAGAGTGCGAAACAAAATTAGTCCAGAAATTAGCAATGAACAATGTGGTTTTGTTAGAGATAAAGGAACAAGCAATAATATAGAAACTTTATTAATATATAAATTCGTATCATACTATAATATAATATTGATAAATGATTGCTCTCTGATAAATGTTTTCACCAACTGTACTTAACAACAGTACAGTTGGTGAATTGATGTTTCGTTCATGGTTGTCTCTAAAAATAGGCAAACGATTTAGGATAATAGGAAAATGGAAAGGGCTATTTTAATACTCTTAGAAACAAATATGCAGACATCAAAAACATCATATCTGTAATACGAGAATATCGTGGCGGGTTACAAGTACTTTCACTGTTTAAAAAGGAATTAAAATGTAGCAAAATGGCATTTCTAACTATTTAATGTCTTGTTATTATGACTGAAGAGTCTCTAGTATAACACAATTTGTTTTGGTATGACCTTCTGCATGGCTCATCATCATTATGTTCCGTTTCGCAATGAAGGTCAGCTATCATGAAACGCAATTCAACAACCGTCTCTTGCCTTGAATGTATACTTTATGTGACTGATTTCCCAGCCCACCTCTTGGCACCATCGCTCTATATCAATTTGTGCCTGCATCCCCCACCCCCTTACTAGTATTTCCTGCCTCAGAGAACACCGAAATACAGTAGGATGTAATGCCTTTTTATATGTTAAATATATTTTTTTTAAATCTTGCTCTGATTGTGTTCAATGTATGAGAGAACATACACAGCAACGATGTTTGGAGTGGGCAGCTCGCCACTCCTTAGTTGGTCTTGAGCACTGCTGCTTCCAGTTTGAATGTGATTAATTCACCCCAACCCCAACACTTCCGAGAACATCAAGGTGAGGATCTCACTATAAATGTTGCTTTGCTATTTTGCCCTGCACGTGAATTGCAATTTTGAGTACGCACTACATCTCTGTTTTGTCTTTGACGCTGCTTGATACACAATTATATCAGTTCCCCGACACATACTCGACCACATGAAACTCCGCGTCACGTTCAAGCTGAAAATCACAATATGTTTGTTTGTACAATGAGACATATCACACCATAACCATTTCTTAGTAAAGTGCAAAACCTTTTGACCGTCATTCTTCATTTTCATTTGTTTCGTAATTTACGTTGTTTTCTTCCCCACAAACCAAATCTTTCCAGATATTTCTAAATTCAATCGTCCATGATTTCAATTATCTTATATGCTGTCTTATTAATTGGCCGTGTTTGTGGTTTCTATAACAGTGGTTAAACTATATAAAATGTAGTCAAATAATAATAAATGATTATTATTATAGAGGGAAACTTCCCAGGCGATAATTCAGCGAATCATAGAGGGAAGAGGTATGTTTTACCTCACTCAGAAAAAAAAGATAAATAAGCAACATTAAAAAAAGAACAATATATGGTTCAAAGCAGCATCGAAAGGTGTGTTTTACAGCACTCAGAAAAAAATGACAAATAAACAACAGATGATATGTTTTACAGCACTCAGAAAAAAGTGACAAATAAACAACAGATGATATGTTTTACAGCACTCAGAAAAAAGTGACAAATAAACAACAGATGATATGTTTTACAGCACTCAGAAAAAAATGACAAATAAACAACAGATGATATGTTTTACAGCACTCAGAAAAAATGGCAAATAAACAACAGATGATATGTTTTACAGCACTCAGAAAAAAATGACAAATAAACAACAGATGATATGTTTTACAGCACTCCGGTCGTCACATACATTGTCATATTCGATCTTGCTTCGGGCCGTACATTGTTCTTTGTTTTTTTGTTGTTGTTTATTTGCCATTTTTTCTGAGTGCTGTAAAACATACCTCTTCCTCCTATATTTCGTTATATAAAATGTCACTATTTCTTAGTTTTATATTTGGTGTTATTTATTTAGATGTTAGAACACTGTTGACACTGTTTGAAGCGCATTTTAGCTATTCCTTTTCATGCCCTTATCTTTCTTTATATGATTTTTTTCCTGTCACCTGACATTGCATATCCTAATAAGGTCAAGGCAAAGAAATGCACATAAATGTATAAAATTGCGAAGCTGCAGTGAAGCTAACTGTAAGGAGAAATGAAATAAAAAAAATATTTTATTTCCATAGGTCGCTGCAATTTGGAAATCTTTTAAAGAGGTTTCTCTCCATTAATTTTGATATCGACCGACAAGTTCTGTTCTGCATCTCCATTAACTACGACAGACAATCTGATAGCGTTTGTTAAATATCTCGCTTCTCATGGCAAAGTGTTCAACATTGTACGATTGTTTAACACACTATTCTAAAACTTTTACAAATAATTTGACACATAATTGTTTGTATTATTGAGCTAAATGTTCCAATCGGTACACTATGAAGCGACAGCACTTTGTTCTCAATCTCCCCATAGAGCTTTCAAATTTTTCTCCCATTGGAAAATCCAAAAAGTAAGAAATAAAGAGTAAAAGTGTTTTTCTTTCTTTGTTTACTAATAATTCACACCGCTTCAAATGAACAATATAGTCTACAATAACAACTAACAATTGTTATCAATGTTGAACATATAATTACGTGTTACATGTGTATGCTCTAAATTGTTTCATATGTGTTCTTATTAAAGTAACATTACAATGGAATAGACATTGTGAACATTGTTGATGAATACAATACATCAAAGTAAGCTAACACAGAACTAAAAGATATTCAAATTATTACTTATAATAATTATCCTTTGTGATATTTGTGTAATCTAACACAACCTCATATACAAATCTAATATTACAAAATAAAAATGCATGTGAATAAATATGTGACAATGATTTCAATGAACAAGCAATCATAATTCCATAAAAATGTACAATGTTATATGTGTTTTCGTTAACAAATTAATTATACCAAAAAGTAGCATTGAAATAATAATATTTAAACATTTGGAGGCCTAAATAATTCATGGTTTATATGGGCCGGAACAAGACAACGTGTATTAGAAGAGGAAACTGTGTTCTCCCAGCTCGCACAAAATTGGTCTTGGAGACAAGAGACCAACTGCAACTGTGGAACCCCCGAACAAACTCATGAACGTAATGCTATAAAACTTTAAACAACTCTAAACTGCTAGCTACAGGATACAATTTTGGCCAACAGAAGAGCATTAAAGACAAGCTTTTCTCAAACCGCGATGCAGGAGGTCCACGAAGGCTTGAAGAAGAGTACATTTTGTAGCTAAATGGAAAGAGAGAATGAATGATAGCCCACAATCAAATGAATCGTAAAAAAGAAGTATGGTTTTCGCTTTAAAAAAAAGGACTATTCTAACTTACCGCCACCAAAACATCAGTCACAGCAGAAAGAAATAAATAGCGGCTGACATCAAAGACACTTTAAACTTGACAAAGAGCAAAGAAACAAAGATATTGGTCATATCACACATTCTCAAGCGGCCTCAGCATTGATTAGGGCGGGATAATATGGAAACAGCCCGCCAAAATCAAATATGTGTGTAACTAGTGAAGAAATAAATACAATCATAAAGGAGGTTGGTAGGAAACACATACAATATGAACTGTACTTGCAAGTGAATGGCCATGTGTAACTTGAAAGAAGGGACGTGACATTTCTTGGAGCAGAGTATACAACCATGGAAGGTAATTTCAGTTTAATGGTAGTTGAACGAATTTAGAGGTTGTGTTTCTGTCTTTAACTTGTGTTAAAAATCATATGGTGACTGTCAGGTAAAGAGACTGATATTATTGTGGTGAATCGAGTAACAACATGTTTACAACTCTGTAGGAATATAGAAAGTGATCATTATCAACCTTTGCTAGGCGGCGAAGTCCGCTGGTTATCACGAGGTAAAGTTTTGTCACGTTTATGGGAATTGAGAGATGGAATAAGATTATTTCTCACGAAGAAGCAGTTTCACATCACCAACGTTTGACAGATTTTTTTTTTCTTGTTAATTAGATGACCACATCCTTCAGATTAGTTAACCCATTTAAATATGTTGGTCTTAACTCTTCCAGAAAAAAAGTGTAATATTCTTTTTTAAGTTGAAGACAAGGTGATAGTAGTAATTTTTTTTTTTTAATTGGAATTATGGTATTATCGTGTATGGAACAGAGACTTGGATCAGTGTCCAAATCTGACTCATTTTCTTGAATCCGTCGAAGGGCAGTTGTCTGTAGACAACACGTTACGTCTTGCACGTTTGGAAGATTTGCGGCTCAGTTTCCGCGAATATTTTCCTCTTCCAGATGCAAGAACTGGATTAGAGATCCATTTTCAGGTAAAATGTATGAACTTAAAGGGCTCGCTGCAGCGGAGGAAGACAAGCTCCTAGAAATATCCGCGGGCGTTCTCTGAGATTACAGTTCCAGGAACAATCACTTGCTAATATTTGGGCTCTCTTACAAGCAGATTTTCCTGAATTATTGAAGGGGGCTATCAACGTATTTTCGTAACAACCTGTTTGTGTGAGAATCATTCTCTGTTCTTTTTTTTATCTTAAAATTAAATACAGAAACAGTTTAGAAAACGTAGGGTCATATCTCATGAGACACGTTTCATACACTAAGCCCAATACAACAAGGCCTGCAGGTGAAATGCAGCAACATCCTTCCCACTAATTATGTGAGTATATAATGTTGCCTTTTTCACCAAACGTGTGATTAGTCAGATACACTTTTTCACTGATTATAACTTTAATTTTTATGTAAAGTCGTACAAGTGTGTGTCATGTAGATTCATATTAATAATTTTATGTGCCTGCAATTTCCGTTACTTTTTCCACAGAAATACTGACATAAAATGGTTATTAATATTTTACATTGGTAAGAAATAATTCAAATCAAAATGTATTAGGAGTGTGCAGTTTAAAGTCAAAGAGATCCAATGACAACCATTCAAAGGAGGAAAGTGAATAACTTGTAATGTTACATTTATTGCAATTTTGTTTTCAAATAAAATAGTTCATGCATATTTGAGTTGTAAATCTTGAGTTTAAACTGAATTCTGGGGGTCCGCGACTACAATGCGTTTTTAATGGGGATCCGGAGAAAAGGAAATATTGATAACCGCTGATCTAGACGACAAAACCTATGTTACATGCCATAATAAATAGAATTATTTCCAGTATTGCTTAAAATATGGAATCTAGTTATATACATGACTGTATCTACGTCCGAGAATTGATGTCATATAGGTGGAAGTAGTATGTATGTCTACGAAACTAATCATAGAAAGGAGCAAGTATCAAAACAAACACACAAATTGATGATTATACTTTCATCCTCAGAAACTTAAAAAAAAAAATCGATATTCATTAACAAAGGGAGAAATCTAAATACGTATTGCACAGATTTTCGGACAAGCCTTTCTGCATAACAAATAAGAATCGTTGTGGAGAAAACAGAACTGAGTGATGGTGGAACTCCAACCCTTCCCGCCATAATCTGTAAATAATAGCAACAATCATTTTCCATATTTTGTCATCATTCAGATTTAGCCAAATATTTCATTTGTTGTCTCTGAAAGTAGTAAGCACCTTTCTCAAAAACATCATCTCTACGGTGACAAAGATCCTTTTATTAATCGTCCGTGACCATGTTTGACATTGATGTCAAAGATAGGAATGAATATACTCTATATAAGATGTTTCTTTGTGACGATAGGTACTGTCTTGTATTGAAGTAGATGGACTAGCTGTCCCAATATTTGACACAAATGGCATGAATGTAAAGTGCTCAAAAGGTGCGACAGAGAGGAAGCATGAGACATCTACAACTAGCGAAGTGTTACCTGTACGAGTACCACTACTACGAGAATATCGAGAACAAGGACAAGAACTGTACCGCAGTAGTCAGTTAACGTGCTATATTATATTAGGATAATGAACACTTCTCTCTGGACACATCCATTCCATTGGTGCTCCGGTCTTTTCCTCGAAATAAAAAAGATTCCGACGAGAAGCAGGACCACACGTGCCCCGTAACACGGCCTGAGATCCATTCAAGAATACAGCTATTCTCAAAACTATACAATTGTCTTTATCTGGTACACACAGAGCCACGCCCTGAGTGTGGGTGCGATCATGGGCAAAAACCAGAACGTACATGGAAGCCACAGGGATGTGGTTTTGGAGAAGAACAAGAATACTATGCTTAACTAAAGAGCATAAGTCACGAGGCAGTTATAAACTAGACGACCACAATGAAAGCTTATAGACTAGACGCTATCATGGACACACCGCGTTATTTGAACAGGAACGGAGAAAAGGAAAACTTGAAAATACTATGACAACAGAGAATTTTGATGGGAAAAGAGAAAGAAGAAACTAGCAGTTTAACAACATTGCACGGAAAACATCAAGAATGGAAATGATAGTAGCACGAACGAAGGAGAGAGATGGAGAGACATGATAAAACTCTCCAAGCAACTGATGACAATATGTCTAGTAGACACGTCACAGTAAAACTGTATCTACAATTTAAAATAAAAACCTCTTCTCCTCACCTTCGATGTGCAATAATAGAATCATGCACCATTTGCATTTATGAAATAACCAGCAAGGCATAGAAACTAAAATATCATTTAAAACCACAGTGTTGATAATAAGATGCTATTTCCTAACAACATATGACTTGGCTGAAAGTGTCCTACCTTGTCTTGTAGCATTATACCTAAGAAACATATGGTTCCTTTTCAAAATAAGTTTTAAGAAGAATCAAACATGGAAGCTTCGAAAAGTATATTTGTATTTGTTCTTGTTTCTGCTTGATTTATTTTCTGATTTTCTAAAACCATTTGCTGGGTTTTTAAATTACTTCAGTAACGATGCCTAGAACTGAAAATATGGTGTTAATGTAGTCATTTTTACACTAATACTTCAGACATTAATTCCTTTAATTATTTCACATAATTTCTTCTATCAATCAAACATGAGTGGTCGATCATGTCAATTTCACATCGTTCACCTGCACAAAGGAAACAAACGTAGAATGCTCACAATATCGAGCCATCTTACTTCTAAACAAAGTTGAAACAATTATTGCCAAGAACCGGGCTCTCTCAGAAGATTGGCCGTAATTGTTAGCAGCATCCATGAATAAAGAACACAATAATAACAAGCTATCATTTTGTTTGACAAAGAACAAAGCATTGTAGACAATATGTCCCTTTTGAAAGGTTGCAAATAAACCTGACTACATATTATATTGGGTGTGTCACTCGTTACGAAAACCCGGAATTTCTTTAATTGGTTTCACCACTAATGAGGATATTGTGAAGAAATCTGAAGCAGACCTACTTCAATTTGTGTGAAATGTGACGACATCATAACATATGCAGGGAGTGACCAAAATTTGCGTCAAAAAAGTAATTATGGTGGAAACGCAGAGTTCCCTAGTTAGTGAGACATCATGTATAAGCTAAGTAGGTTTTAACAGTGGAGACAATGTTAACAAATAAAGACATTTTTATTAATTATGATCATCAGGACGTATGTCGTTTACAGAACTCGGAATTTACCACAGCCCGCCTGAAAGAATCTCCGTCTCTAGCCAGGTCTACCACAGAACATTACACTCACCACAGCCCGCCTAAAAGAATCTCTTGTCTCTAGCCAGGTCTACCACAGAACGTTGCATTCACCACAGCCCGTCTGAAAGAATCTCTGTCTCTAGCCAGGTCTACCACAGAACGTTGCATTTGCCACAGCCCGCCTAAAAAAATCTCTGTCTCTAGCCATGTACCACAAAACGTTGCATTCACCACAGCCCGTCTGAAAGAATCTCTGTCTCTAGCCAGGTCTACCACAGAACGTTGCATTCACCACAGCCCGTCTGAAAGAATCTCTGTCTCTAGCGATGTCTACCACAAAACGTTGCATTCACCACAGCCCGTCTGAAAGAATCTCTGTCTCTAGCCAGGTCTACCACAAAACGTTGCATTCACCACAGCCCGTCTGAAAGAATCTCTGTCTCTAGCCAGGTCTACCACAAAACGTTGCATTCACCACAGCCCGTCTGAAAGAATCTCTTGTCTCTAGCCAGGTCTACCACAAAACGTTGCATTCACCACAGCCCGTCTGAAAGAATCTCTTGTCTCTAGCCAGGTCTACCACAGAACGTTGCATTCACCACAGCCCGTCTGAAAGAATCTCTTGTCTCTAGCCAGGTCTACCACAGAACGTTGCATTCACCACAGCCCGTCTGAAAGAATCTCTGTCTCTAGCCATGTACCACAGAACGTTGCATTCACCACAGCCCGTCTGAAAGAATCTCTGTCTCTAGCCAGGTCTACCACAAAACGTTGCATTCACCACAGCCCGTCTGAAAGAATCTCTTGTCTCTAGCCATGTACCACAAAACGTTGCATTCACCACAGCCCGTCTGAAAGAATCTCTTGTCTCTAGCCAGGTCTACCACAGAACGTTGCATTCACCACAGCCCGTCTGAAAGAATTTCTTGTCTCTAGCCAGGTCTACCACAGAACGTTGCATTCACCACAGCCCGTCTGAAAGAATCTCTGTCTCTAGCCAGGTCTACCACAGAACGTTGCATTCACCACAGCCCGTCTGAAAGAATCTCTTGTCTCTAGCCAGGTCTACCACAGAACGTTGCATTCACCACAGCCCGTCTGAAAGAATCTCTTGTCTCTAGCCAGGTCTACCACAGAACGTTGCATTCACCACAGCCCGTCTGAAAGAATCTCTTGTCTCTAGCCAGGTCTACCACAGAACGTTGCATTCACCACAGCCCGCCTAAAAGAATCTCTGTCTCTAGCCATGTACCACAGAACGTTGCATTCACCACAGCCCGTCTGAAAGAATCTCTGTCTCTAGTCATGTCTACCACAGAACATTACACTCACCACAGCCCGTCTGAAAGAATCTCTGTCTCTAGTCATGTCTACCACAGAACGTTACATTCACCACAGCCCGCCTAAAAGAATCTCTTGTCTCTAGTCATGTCTACCACAGAACATTACACTCACCACAGCCCGTCTGAAAGAATCTCTTGTCTCTAGCCAGGTCTACCACAGAACATTACACTCACCACAGCCCGCCTAACAGAATCTCTTGTCTCTAGCCAGGTCTACCACAGAACATTACACTCACCACAGCCCGTCTGAAAGAATCTCTGTCTCTAGCCAGGTCTACCACAAAACGTTGCATTCACCACAGCCCGTCTGAAAGAATCTCTGTCTCTAGCCAGGTCTACCACAAAACGTTTCATTCACCACAGCCCGTCTGAAAGAATCTCTGTCTCTAGCCAGGTCTACCACAAAACGTTGCATTCACCACAGCCCGTCTGAAAGAATCTCTGTCTCTAGCCAGGTCTACCACAAAACGTTGCATTCACCACAGCCCGTCTGAAAGAATCTCTGTCTCTAGCCAGGTCTACCACAAAACGTTGCATTCACCACAGCCCGTCTGAAAGAATCTCTGTCTCTAGCCAGGTCTACCACAGAACGTTGCATTCACCACAGCCCGTCTGAAAGAATCTCTGTCTCTAGCCAGGTCTACCACAGAACATTACACTCACCACAGCCCGCCTAAAAGAATCTCTTGTCTCTAGCCAGGTCTACCACAGAACATTACACTCACCACAGCCCGTCTGAAAGAATCTCTGTCTCTAGCCAGGTCTACCACAGAACATTACACTCACCACAGCCCGCCTAAAAGAATCTCTTGTCTCTAGTCATGTCTACCACAGAACATTACACTCACCACAGCCCGCCTAAAAGAATCTCTTGTCTCTAGTCATGTCTACCACAGAACATTACACTCACCACAGCCCGTCTGAAAGAATCTCCGTCTCTAGCCAGGTCTACCACAGAACGTTGCATTCACCACAGCCCGCCTAAAAGAATCTCTTGTCTCTAGTCATGTCTACCACAGAACATTACACTCACCACAGCCCGCCTAAAAGAATCTCTTGTCTCTAGTCATGTCTACCACAGAACATTACACTCACCACAGCCCGCCTAAAAGAATCTCTTGTCTCTAGCCAGGTCTACCACAGAACATTACACTCACCACAGCCCGCCTAAAAGAATCTCTTGTCTCTAGTCATGTCTACCACAGAACATTACACTCACCACAGCCCGCCTAAAAGAATCTCTTGTCTCTAGCCAGGTCTACCACAGAACATTACATTCACCACAGCCCGCCTAAAAGAATCTCTTGTCTCTAGCCAGGTCTACCACAGAACATTACACTCACCACAGCCCGCCTAAAAGAATCTCTTGTCTCTAGTCATGTCTACCACAGAACATTACACTCACCACAGCCCGCCTAAAAGAATCTCTTGTCTCTAGTCATGTCTACCACAGAACATAACACTCACCACAGCCCGTCTGAAAGAATCTCTGTCTCTAGCCAGGTCTACCACAGAACGTTGCATTCACCACAGCCCGCCTAAAAGAATCTCTTGTCTCTAGTCATGTCTACCACAGAACATTACACTCACCACAGCCCGCCTAAAAGAATCTCTTGTCTCTAGTCATGTCTACCACAGAACATTACACTCACCACAGCCCGCCTAAAAGAATCTCTTGTCTCTAGCCAGGTCTACCACAGAACATTACACTCACCACAGCCCGCCTAAAAGAATCTCTTGTCTCTAGTCATGTCTACCACAGAACATTACACTCACCACTGCCCGCCTAAAAGAATCTCTTGTCTCTAGCCAGGTCTACCACAGAACATTACACTCACCACAGTCCGCCTGAAAGAATCTCTTGTCTCTAGTCATGTCTACCACAGAACATTACACTCACCACAGCCCGCCTAAAAGAATCTCTTGTCTCTAGTCATGTCTACCACAGAACATTACACTCACCACAGCCCGCCTAAAAGAATCTCTTGTCTCTAGTCATGTCTAGCACAGAACATTACACTCACCACAGCCCGCCTAAAAGAATCTCTTGTCTCTAGTCATGTCTACCACAGAACATTACACTCACCACAGCCCGCCTAAAAGAATCTCTTGTCTCTAGTCATGTCTACCACAGAACATTACACTCACCACAGTCCGCCTAAAAGAATCTCTTGTCTCTAGTCATGTCTACCACAGAACATTACACTCACCACAGCCCGCCTAAAAGAATCTCTTGTCTCTAGTCATGTCTACCACAGAACATTACACTCACCACAGTCCGCCTAAAAGAATCTCTTGTCTCTAGTCATGTCTACCACAGAACATTACACTCACCACAGCCCGCCTAAAAGAATCTCTTGTCTCTAGTCATGTCTACCACAGAACATTACACTCACCACAGCCCGTCTGAAAGAATCTCTTGTCTCTAGTCATGTCTACCACAGAACATTACACTCACCACAGTCCGCCTAAAAGAATCTCTTGTCTCTAGTCATGTCTACCACAGAACATTACACTCACCACAGCCCGCCTAAAAGAATCTCTTGTCTCTAGTCATGTCTACCACAGAACATTACACTCACCACAGCCCGTCTGAAAGAATCTCTTGTCTCTAGTCATGTCTACCACAGAACATTACACTCACCACAGCCCGTCTGAAAGAATCTCTTGTCTCTAGTCATGTCTACCACAGAACATTACACTCACCACAGCCCGTTAAAAGAATCTCTTGTCTCTAGCCAGTTCTGTGTTGTTTGATTAGTCTTCTTATACGTCAACTAAGTTTCTCGTCTCTGGCTGTAAAAAAAAGTAAAGTACCCCCGTCACGTCGAGTGGCGTATGTGGAATATGGTGTTAGTGACCATACATTTTACAGACTCTCGGCACGTGATTTTGGGGTATTGAGGTCGGTATTACGCCCGTGCAGCTTTACTTTCCCAGAAAAAAATCCGGTACACGTTAAAGGCTAGGTGAACCGGAGCCGTCGGTTGGGATCGAACCCTTCCTCTTGTCCTTTGTAGTTCAGTTCACTAACCACTGAGCTATCGCGGCTGTCCAAGAACGATGCCTTACATTATTGTTCTTTCCAGTCCACTGTCTTTTGTTGCGGCCGTAGTATTTTAATTTCCTCTGTAGAATGGTGTTTATTAGCCAGTTCGTTCTAATGTTTAAATCCTTCAGTATAATTTCATTGCTCTTTTTCATTATCAAAGACATCTCAATAAGAAGTATTGGATGGAAAGAAAAGAAAATCAGCGATGATGTTTTAACACAACTAAAAATGAAACGAGAACTACTAAACACTATTAAAACAAGCCAAATGAGATTTTTATATGGCGAGATTTGATAAAATATCTTTAAAAGAACTGAAAACTGCTAGAATAAAAATTCAGATAAGAGAAGGAGTATCTTGGTCTACGCCCTATGGGCCGGCTACGGCTCGAAATGCCAATAGATAGAAATGAGATTTTTAGGGCATGTTAAAAGACAAAGAAGCCTACTAAAAGTAATCTTGGAAGGGGAAATACAATGTAAAAGAAACAGAGGCAGACACAGACTAACATATTCGAGTGAGATCAAATGATAGACAAAGTCAGCCGATGACAACCTGCACCATTAAAGCAAGAGGTAGAGCCGAACTGCGCTCCATCCTTTGATGCAGAGACGGCACTCAGTGATGATGAAGGTATCTTAAGGATATTTCTGTAGCATTTTCTTTCCAACGAATCGATTTTCTTCCTTGCTGTTTGCGAGATTGTCCACGATTCGCAACCATATTTTGCTATCGGGAAGAGACATGTCGTCGGTAATTTTAATTTTACTGACTAGTTATTGTGCCACATGTTCTTCTTGACGTTTAATTTGTGTGTTACTATTGCTAATTTTCTTTTGATCTCTTTCTGGCAGTCTCCATTATTAGTTACTATAGATCCTAGTTCATAGTTTGTTACAATTTTGTCAATGGGCATTATCTTAGTTTTCTGTGTCTATCTTAGAGATAGAGGTTGTATTATTTATTGTCAAAATTGTCTTTTGGTTATTGTTATTGTTATTGTTCTTGTTCTTGTTATTGTTATTGTTCTTGTTCTTGCTATTGTTATTGTTATTGTTCTTGTTATTGTTATTGTTATTGTTATTGTTATTATTATTGTTATTGTTCTTATTATTGTTATTGTTCTTCTATCTTTCAACTCCCTGTGGAGCATAGCTCTTCAACAAACGCTTTCCAAGTCGTTCTGTTTCTTGCCATTCTTTTAAGATCAGTCCATGTCTTCTCCATCATCTTAATCTCTGCTTCCTTCTGTCTTCTCCAAGAATTATTTAGTCCCCCTCATAGTTTTTTTCCTTGGGGATTCCAGAAAACGCCTATTATGTACTACTCTCAGTTAGCTTCTGCAGAGTGCATCCTATCTAAGGCAATCGTCTTCGTTGTATCTCTTTATTCACTGGTATTTGACTGGTAATGAGAAGAAAACAGCTGGAATATATTGTAACAGCTGAGAAAATTGAGGAACGAACAGATAGAGGGGAGCAAAGAGAAAAGATACCAGACAGCTTAAGAGAATGTCTTGGCAGAAGGTCAACAACAGAAATGATAAAAACTGTCGTGATCGAAAGTTGTGGAGAGACATGATCACCTACGCCAGCAGGCCCAGTACTTGATGATGATGATGATTTGACTGTTACTTTTCTTTTTTCTTTTCTATGTTAGTGATTTTGCCCTGCCATTTCCATCCTTTTATTCTGTTCAAGCATCCATTATTGAAGGTCTGTCTATACTGTTGTTGTTAGTGCTATCAAAATACCTGTTTCCATGAACAATTTTTCTGTTTACAAACCCTAAAACATGCCCTACTCGGGCCCCCTTATAGTATTTAACATTTTATATACTCAATATCTGTGCTTATCTCTCAGAACAGAATTAAGGCCCAACTAAGAGGTAACTTAAGAGGTGACAGACATTCTATAGAACATTGACACTTCCTCTATGGATCTCGTGTCGATGTTTTCACAAGACTTTGACAGTCGCAGAAGGTAAATAGAAATCTATGTAATCGTCTTGGTCTTGCTTGTTGTTTTGTCATACTGATGAAGGCTTGTGACCGAAACGTTTATACTTTTATACTTATTTTTAGTAAAATCTGCTATATACCGTTTTATATCCATTTTTATATTGAACAATGAAGACGAGACCTAATATCTACTCACAGCTAGAGTTATAGAAGCATGCTATTTACCTGTGCATATAAAACTGACAAAAAATAAGATGATGATGACAAAGAAGGATAGATTAAAAGAATGTATGCTCTGTTTGTGCATAAATGAAAATTTGGTTTTGTATAAGTAAAGTAAAGAGCCTCCATCACTGCAAATGGTGTTAGTGACCATAAATTTTACAGACTTTCAGCACATGATTTTTAGGCCAGTGTGGTCGGTATTACGCCCGTGCCGCTTTACTTTCCCAGAAAAACAGCCGGCACCTATTTAAGGCTGGGTGAACCCAGAAGCCGTCGATTGGGATCGAACCCTATCTCTTGTCCTTTGTAGTCCAGTTCACTAACCACTGAGCTATCGCTGCTCCATTTTGTATAATAAGCCAAAATAGAAAACAAAAAAAGTAATACTTATTACTATAACCATGGCTTTTCTTTTTTCTTTGGACGTTCTTACTGAACGCTATTCCTTGAAACGAGACAACGTGATATACGAAGCGAAGCTCTGATGTGCTACATTGCAATGGATATTATATTTATCAGGTTATGATTATATTTATTGTGCGTTTATAGGAAACAAAAAGAAAGCAAAAAACAAAGTGAGTTGAGAAGTCCAGGGGATGAAGTTCTGATCATTAATAGGATCGTGTACTGGGTAGTCCCGGCTTAAAAAAAAAGCCTTGCTTGTAGCCAAAGAATATATGGAAGATGCATGCATCTGTAATTGTTTATCATCATAATTATTCTCATATACCGTCTCCTCATTATGTTTGGCTACCACTAATGTCATTTTACTGTGATCTTTTCCTTTGATGTCAAGGGCGCATTATTTTGGGTTTTTTCTTCAAGTCAACCTGAGATTACACTTTGGAGATTCGTAGGGATGGTGTTTCGTGCTTATTTTTTGGGGGCTGCATTATTTAAATTTGGTCTGCGCTGTTGTGTGTGCGTGGTCATCGTGGTGGACGTTCGTGTATCCCTAAACAGACCATACGCTTGAAATGAAGGGGGAAGTGATTGAGTTTTGCTTGTGTTCCCTGGTGCGACTCCCGGAGTTTCATGTTAGTCAAGACCTGATATTGCCTAGATTCAGGAGAGCAGCAAGGAGAGCGGGGCAGACTTTGTGAACCTGTTTATCGTATCACACTGCAGATCTTGCTGGGGAGGAGATCTTAAGGACAGTTGCTAGACGTGCGAAAAAGATAATCAGACGACTCACACTAACACATTAATATATTCTACTGTCTATCATTTGATGCTGTCGATTTACTTTAGTCAACCTTCACCTCAGGGAGCGCGTGGCCGTGCGGCTAAAACCACTGTTCCGCTGGCTGAAAAGCCAACGTTCGGTGTTCGAAGCCCGCGGTAGACAGAAATGATTTTTTCTATCGGGGGTGAAATAAAAATCCTGAGTCTCACACGTCGTGGCGACTGTTTTGACCAAGCGGCCTTTATTTCTCTGGTCCTATCGTTGCCCCTCGTCATACACCAGCAATGGTACTATGTGACGTAAAGATAGTTTTTGTTTGTTTGTTTGTTTTTTTTAACCTTCACCTCGTTTTTCTCTATTTGTTTCTTCAAGATAACTTCCGGTAAGCTTTGTATTGGTATATTCTTTTTGTTTATCCGTTAGGTGGGAGTGAATGCATTATGTCGCTATTTTACGACAAACTCGCAACATCTGAGCCTTTCACCCTAATACTTCCGGTCAATATGGCAGATTGGCAATGGGAACCATTAAAGGCTGTGTCTGAAAAGTGTTTCTTGTTGCAGTTTCCTCCTATTCCACGTCCGGCTTGCTGCCGGAGCTACTGAGTTAAATGCTCTGTGCACACCGTGAGCTGTGCGTTTCATCCATTTTGATCGTGTTTCGATATTCCGATTGCTTACGATGAATGATGATATCGTATGACGGGGATCAGGTGGCTGTATTCACTTTCTGTGCGGTTTCGGCTTTTATCTTTTGGCGTATGCTGAGACTGCTATGATGGGGACTACAGCTACCTTTCTTTGTTTGAGAGATGAGATATGAATTCGAATGATTCCACTGGAATGGTTGAGCAATTATGGATTCTAACTCGTTTCTAGTGATGCCGAGGTCTTCCATAATCATAACCTCCGTTGAGATTGGCTTAACATTTTTTGCTCTGATAGCGGCCATTTTGGGCCTACTCATTTCGACATTTAACTTCCGTGGGTTCTTTAACTTGCAGAGATGCACACGGGACGTTCTGTTTTTCGCCGTTATCCGAGAGGTCTAGACATCGGTTCTCCCTACCCTCATACCAGGACATGGTAAAGCCACGAAGAAACACGGATTCAATGGAGAAAAGAAAACTCCCACCGTATGTGGCGTAATTCGAACCCAAGATCTTCCTGACTGAGACCACCTAGTGTGGCTATCATTAATTAAGTGCAACAGAAAATTGAAATAAATATTGCCAACGTTTTGTAAAACCTACCTAAACAAATTGGACAGGATAATGTGGCCAAAGAAAATAAACAGGTAAGAAAAGTTCATGAGCTGTAACCAAAAGGAAATGTACATACAAATAATAGGCCGACCAGAGAACAAAAGTCATATGCCTAGATGAGATCAAAATTAGTCAAAAGAACAATCACGAATTTAAGTACGGAAAGAAGACAGCAGAGAGAGTAGTCATGGACAACCTTGCTACAACAATGAAATCAAAGATGAACACTGTGGCCCAACAGGATTGCGCACTCTTCGAAGATTGGCTAGTAATCTTGGTGAAAATAGAACTTTATTGTACATGTACAAGAGGTCATTGGATGTTTGATTACTTGCCGCTTTGCCGTCTCGTCGTTAAAGGATCGAATTGGCAAGTGCTTATAACAAATAAACGAATTAATATCGTAGTTTCTCTCCTAACCCCTATCAAGTAATAATTAAGCGATGCGTAACTGGTGACTCAACAGACTTTCAATAAAGGTACCCTATGTACTCTAAGAGTGTAGGCATGTTGTCCTGGTACAAATGTCATGTCATAAACCTCAGCAGTTGAAGTTGAAGCAGTTGAACAACAAAATTATTGTTACATTATACGTTGATTTGGTGAAGAAAACAGCAGCGTGGACGATCGCTGACCTCTGACATTTAACTAATTAAAATGTTGTGGCCGAATAAATTAAATTAAAAATAAATACTCCTCACACATTATATGTTTGTTGCCTGTAAATTTGCATGAAGAAATAACGTATAAATATATAAATGACTGAAAAGGAAATATACTTATCTCCCACGTGACAGTTAAGAATATTAAGCAAAATACGGACACACAAATGTTTGTAAAACTGTTACAGCGTGATAATTTGATATAAAGTGTGGTTGATTTTATTTTAAGATAACAATTACTGATGTATCAACAGTATAACAGAAAGTATATGCCATTCAGTGATAATGTTTGTGAAATAGGTACAAGCATTCGTAAACTAGCTCAAAAGGTAAAAAAAAAAAAAAAAAACTGAACAGTCAATGTATCAAAAGGAAGAATGTTTTACGGATTTGATCTTCATTATACAAAAATGCGTGTTATAGCTTGTGTTATATTTTCTGTGTTATAGCTTGTGTTATATTTTCTTTGTTATAGCTTGTGTTATATTTTCTGTGTTATAGCTTGTGTTATATTTTCTGTGTTATATATGTGTTATATTTTCTGTGTTATAGCTTGTGTTATATTTTTTGTGTTATAGCTTGTGTTATATTTTCTGTGTTATAGCTTGTGTTATATTTTTTGTGTTATAGCTTGTGTTATATTTTCTGTGTTATAGCTTGTGTTATATTTTTTGTGTTATAGCTTGTGTTATATTTTCTGTGTTATAGCTTGTGTTATATTTTTTGTGTTATAGCTTGTGTTATATTTTCTGTGTTATAGCTTGTGTTATATTTTCTGTGTTATAGCTTGTGTTATATTTTCTGGGTTATGGCTTGTGTTATATTTTCTGTGTTATAGCTTGTGTTATATTTTCTGTGTTATGGTTTATGTGATGATTTATTCAAACATATACAGCTAAGGGATCTATGTTCGTGATATTCATGATCCCTAACGAAGACCTCAAATCCGCAACATGGGTCTCGTTTCATGTAATACTGCTACATCCCACAGTCAATTCCACATAGTCAGATAGTACATATAAACCAGTTGGATGGTTGAAATTTGAATATAAAAAACAGCAACATTTATATCATTATTTTTTTTTTAAATTATATTAATGAATTTTGGAAAATTATCTTAGGGATCTCTGATATTTCTCGTTTTGTGATGAGATTCCCGTGTGTAATCACGTAAATATCGGAATATTAATGAACACTTATTAAGATTACAACCCTATATATACAAGAACAAAGAACACATAATTTTGTAACTGTATTGTTTATCAACAAGGATATACCTTGTTGAGCCAAGCACAGGTTAACTCGAACGTGTTGTGTGATACCGAACACAGTTCGGGTGCAGTTGAGTTGTAACACGTGACATTGTATTCACTTTTATTGCAACTTTGTATCAGGCGTAAAATGTTCAGAAAAATTATACGCCATGAAATTGTAGTAAAATATGCGCATATGTTAGTAGTGCATATGTGTTTGTTTACAGCCCACGTGACTCTGAGGTCAACGACATTGGACGGTCGCAACGCTTGTTACAAGGCTACATGATTTTATAAATCTCCATAGAAAGTAGGGTTGAGTCTCTCAATGATCGATTATGTTATAGCGGTGCTGCGATTTCTGGTAAAATAATTCTTAGGCATTGAATTCAAGCTTGGTACAAGTAGGACATGGTGAATAAGAGGACGGATCAGGATGCGTGTAACCAGCGACTTACGCAGCCATGAGTGAAATGATAGTCAAAGTTACGAAAAATGTATTGCGCATTTGCCATAACATGAAATGTCATGGTCAGTCCAAGCTACGTTGACGATGCCCACTTGTGCTGAGAATGGCGTGTCATACGCTGATCAGCCAAAGTGCAGGAATATCGATTGTATTAATAAAATGTGATACTATCTCTTATTTACATGTATACAGCTCTGTCCTCTCGCTGCAGCGGACACACTCAACATAACAGCACCAATGAAACTTGCAAGAACACTGCCACACTCGAGTATACTGATGCGTGTTATATCCGCGGCCACAGCACATCAGATCGCATCCATCTGCGTTTTGAGAAGATCGGTTGCATGAGCGACCTACAGTACCAAGGGAGCCGGTTGTTGTGTCATAATCACAGTAGTTTGGAGATTTTTCCAAATAAACAAGATGGCTCCGGCGTGGTTTCCGGTGTGGCCGTTTGGAACGTTTGAGAATGAGAGAGATTGGTCGGCGCGATCGGCCGCCTAGATAGGGGGTGACTAGTTTCGCTTTCTTGTATCGTTTACGAAGTGCATCTCCGATGTTTCTGAAAGGGGGCAAGGTTGTCCAGCATGTCTTGACTGTACATGATCCGGAGACGCCATGACACTTGCAGTCTGTGCTCATGTTATCCTTGACCGACTGAAACGAGAAAAATGTCAATTGATTATACACCAGCACAGCAGACAAAATCTAATCGAATATAACACTAGTCTTATGAGTCAGTGCGTCAAAGACTAAGAAATACTTAAAAACATTCATATTTAACTTTAGCTCAAACACTTTTAATGACGTAACATTCATATCTAACTGTGATTCAAACACTTTTAATGACGTAACATTCATATCTAACTGTGACACAAACACTTTTAATGACGTAACATTCATATCTAACTGTGATTCAAACACTTTTAATGACGTAACATTCATATCTAACTGTGACACAAACACTTTTAATGACGTAACATTCATATCTAACTGTGATTCAAACACTTTTAATGACGTAACATTCATATCTAACTGTGACACAAACACTTTTAATGACGTAACATTCATATCTAACTGTGATTCAAACACTTTTAATGACGTAACATTCATATCTAACTGTGACACAAACACTTTTAATGACTTAACATTCATATCTAACTGTGACACAAACACTTTTAATGACGTAACATTCATATCTAACTGTGATTCAAACACTTTTAATGACGTAACATTCATATCTAACTGTGACACAAACACTTTTAATGACGTAACATTCATATCTAACTGTGACACAAACACTTTTAATGACGTAACATTCATATCTAACTGTGACACAAACACTTTTAATGACTTAACATTCTTATCTAACTGTGGCACAACCACCCTTAATGACTTCAAATCCATATCTAACTGTGATTCAAACACTTTTAATAACATAACATTCATATCTAACTGTGACACAAACACCTTTAATGATTTAACATTCATATCTAACTGTGATTCAAACACTTTTAATAACATAACATTTATATCTAACTGTGACACAAACACCTTTAAAGACTTAACATTTATATCTAACTGTGACACAAACACCTTTAATGATTTAACATTCATATCTAACTGTGACACAAACACCTTTAATGATTTAACATTCATATCTAACTGTGACACAAACACTTTTAGTAACATAACATTCTTATCTAACGATGGCACAAACACTTTTAATGACTTAACATTCTTATCTAACTGTGGCACAAACACCTTTAATGATTTAACATTCATATCTAACTGTGATTCAAACACTTTTAATAACATAACATTCTTATCTAACTGTGATACAAACACTTTTAATGACTTAACATTCATATCTAACTGTGGCACAAACACTTTTAATGACTTAATATTCATATCTAACTGTGACACAAACGCTGTCAACGATTTAATAACATTCATCATCATCATAATCATCAAGTACCATGCCTGCTGGCGTAGGTGATCATGTCTCTTCACAACTTTCGATCTCGACAGTTATTTATCAGTTCCGTTGCTGACCTTCTGCTAAGCCATTCTTTAAGGCTGTCTAGTATCTTTTTTCTTTGCTTCCCTCTCTCTCTTCGTCCCCCAATTTTCCCAGTTGTTACAATATTTTCCAGCTTTTCCCTTCTGGTCAAAAATTGATGATTGTTTCTTCCTAAAATTGGATATTAGCTCTCTTTTTGCTTTGATCTCTTTCAGATCGTTTTCATTACTCTTCTTAGCTCTCAATGGTATATTCAATATTCTTCTATAAAACCACATTTCTACAGCTGCCATTGATTTGTTTGTCTGTTGAGTCCTATTGCGAGATTCACATTCATATGTTAAGTAAGACTGGCTCTACATTATAGTTAAGAAGTCTTTTTCTTGTTTCTTTTGTTAAAAATCGATTGTACAGAATCCTTCTAATTTTTTGTAAAGCTGCTTTGCCTGAGCTATTCTGCATCTTACCTCCGTTGTACATCTACCATCTGAGGTTAACATCATTCTCAGATACTTAAATTCATTTACCTGTTTTAATATTATTCCACTTCTCTTTTTTGCGCATTGCGGTGATGTCTTTTTTTCTTTGTTGCTACCATTATTTTTGTCTTTTTTGCTATTAACTCTTTCCGTACGTTTCGCCGCATGGTGCGTCACTCCCAGCTTGATTAGTGTTAGCCATCATTAAGTCATGGGAGCCGCGATAGCTCAGTGGTTAGTGAACTGGACTACAAAGGACAAGGGGTAGGGTTCGATCCCAACCGACGGCTTCCGGGTTCACCGAGCCTTTAATGGGTACCGGATTTTTTCTGGGAAAGTGAAGCGGCACGGGCGTAATACCGACCACATTACCCCAAAAATCATGCGCCGAAGGTCTGTAAAATTTATGGTCACTAACACCATATTCCCTATACGCCACTTGGCGTGATGGGGGTACTTTACTTTTCATTACGTCATACTCTTTTTACACGTCTTGTATCATCTTGGTATTGGTGGAATCTAATAGCTTGTTCAATTATCTAACAATTCATATATAATGTGTTATATGTTAGATAAATATAAATATGTAGATTGATTCTTAAAACCATGAAAAGTGTTGTCTCTGAAAACTTTTCCGTTGCATTGCTAAAAAAGCTTCCGTACAGAAAGAGTTAAGGCTGGATCTTTATTTTTGCTTTCCTGCACTATCATCAACATCATCGAGTGCCCTTTCCGCATCGAAAGTTGGCTACCATGGAGCGCCGTTCCACTCTGTCTCTTGCTTTGATGGTGCAGATTGCCATAGGCTGACTTGTCCATCTTTTGATGTTACTTGTCCATGTTAGTCTTGGTCTGCCTCTGCCTCTTTTACCTTGTATTTTCCTTTCTAATATTACTTTTATTAGACTGTTGTGTCTTTTAACATGACCAAAAAATTGTATTTGTCTTGCTCTAATTGTGTTTAATAGTTCTTTTTTCATTTTTAGTTATTTTAAAATTTCTTCGTTTGTTTTCTTTTCTTTCCATCCAATTCTACCTATTCTTCTATAAATCCACATTTCAAAGGCTTCAATTTTCTGTTCTGTTTTCTGGTCTAATGTCCATATTTCTGCACCATACAGGAGTATTGAGAAGATGTAACATTTTGCTATTCTTAGTTTCAGCCCTGGTGTTATTTGTTTTGATGTAATATATTTTTCATGGCATTGAAATTACTTTTTGCCATTCCTATTCTTTTATTTATTTCAGTTGTACATTTTCCATCACTGGTTATAGTATGTCCCAGATAGTTGTAGCTCTGGACTGTCTCTAGATGTATTCCTTCAACTTTGATATTTAATTGTAGGTCTTGAGAATTTCCTTTGTTTATGATCATAGTTTTAGTCTTTTTTTATATTCATATCTAGTCCAAATTTTTGCTTGTCATGTTTATTACATTAAGTAATTGTTGTAGATCTTTAGGATTTTCTGCTAGTAGAACAGTATCATCAGCATATCTTAGGTTATTGATTATCTTCCCATTAATGTTAAGGCCTGCACTATACTGTTTAACATTTCTTGTAACTTATCTTCACTTTTAGCAATTAAGATCATCAGCACACTTGATGTTATTTATATTATTATCTCTAATTGTTATTCCAGGCATCTTAAAATAATTTCAATGTCTATCTATTGACCTTTCAAGCCGTAACCGGCCCATAGGGCGTAGACCAAGATACCCCTTCTCCTATATGAATTTTTGTTCTAGCAGTTTTCTTTTAAAGATATTTTATCAAATCTCGCCATCTGTCTCTGTTCTGTGCAAGCAGTTCTATCTCATTGAGGGAGCCGATTCCTGCTGCTCTTGCCTCTCTCATCAATGTTCTTCTCAGTGTCTCCCTGGGTCTTCCTCTTTTTCTTTTACCTGTTGTTTCCCATATGAGGGCTTGCTTTGCTATTCGATTATTATCTCTTCTCATCACATGTCCAACGTATGACCATCGTCTTTTCTTTATTACTGAAGATATTAGTGGTTGATTGGCGATTTCTCTAATTTCCTCGTTTGTTTTGAATTCGTTCCATTCTATACCAAGTATTTTCCTTAGACATTTATTTTCGAATGCGTTCAACTTTGTTTCTATATCTCTTGTTGTTTTCCAGCTTTCACACGCATACGTAAGGGTTGATAGTACATTTGATTTGAATAGCCTAAGTTTTGTGTTTGTGCTAATGAGTTTTGATTTCCACAACTTTTCAAGGCTTCTGAAAGACATTGCTGCTTTAGCCAGTCTGATTCTAATTTCTTTGCTCGTATCCCCTTCTCGATCAATGTGACTTCCAAGATAGATGAAGTGATCGATCTCTTCTACTGGTTTGTTTTCCATGTATATTTTGTCACTTGTTGAAATTAAACTTTTCATGACTTTAAGTCTTTTCATGATTGACCTCAAGCCCAATTTTGCTGGCTATTGATGATAGTTCATTTGTGTTTTCCTGCATCGTTTTTATCTGATTGCTGATGAGAACTATGTCATCAGCAAAGTCCAGGTCCTCCAAATGGTCTCCTTGTATCCATTCGATGCCTTTATTACCAGTGCAGCATTTCTTCATTATGAAGTCCATAACAATTCCAAATAACAAGGGCGATAAAATACATCCTTGTTTAACCCCAGTTTCTATTGGGAAACATTCGCTCAGTCCTTCCTCTGTTCGAACTGCACATGTGTAACCATCATACATGTCTTTGATAATATTTATGATTTTTGATGGTAAGCCATATTGCTTCAGAATTTTCCACAAAGAATCTCTATGAATACTATCAAATGTTTTTTTGAAGTCGATGAAGTTAAGTACAAAAGGTTTTTGCTTTTCAATGTGTTCCTCCAATATAAGTCGTAGAGTGAAAATGTGGTCAAGACAGCTTCTCCCTTTTCTAAACCCAGCCTGTTCTTCACGCATTACTGTATCTATTGAATCCTTTATTCTATTTAGGATGATTTTACAGAATAATTTTGAGGCAACTGACAAAAGTGTCACGCCTCTCCAATTGTTACAATCTCTAAGATTGCCCTTTTTTGGGATCTTAACAATGATTCCTTTTTTCCATTTATGAGGCGTCTTCTCTGAATTTCAATGTACATATGAAATAATTCTAGCAGCACACAACCTTGCCAATCACCCTGTTTTATTGGTTGAAACACTCCCAATTGACTTCCAGTTTGTATGGCTGTTGTTTGTTTGCAGCACATGTTCTTTATCATTCTTATATATTATTGTTAATGTTTATGTCATCTAAAATTTTGATTATTTCTTTGTGATTTACTTTGTCAACTGCTTTAGTATAATCTATAAAACATGGGTATAGATCTGCTTTCACCTCTATGGCTATTTCTACTAAAGATCTTATGATGTATAAGGCATTGTTCGCTCGTATCTTTACCCCCAACAAAACCACGCTGTTCATCACTAATTTCTAGAGTGATTTTGTTTCGCACTCATTGTATGGCGATATGACGATATATATATATATATATATATATATATATATATATATATATATATATATATATGTATATATATATATATGTATATATATATATATATATATATATATATATATATATATATATATATATCACCATTTTCACCTTGTCAGTCGGTCTAGAGGAGGCTATTGTGTATTTTTTTTTAGGTTTTGTTTTTGTCGAACAGCTTCTCTCGTGGCTAATTCTACCTATGTTTGACAAACACACGCGGCCACAGAATGAACAAGTCAGGCCCACTGAATCACAGGGTTTTCCATCCTTTTTCATGAGTCTTTTCTCTTCTAATCTAAGTTTTGCCTTAGCACAGTCTCAAATGATGTTATACCGTTCCTTATACATGCTCTCCATGATGTATGATCACTTGCCAGATGTTCCCAGACACATATATATATATTTATATATATGTATAGACATGGAGGGAACATACTTTACTATTGCTCTCTCGTCGCAAACGTTTTCTTTCTTTCTATGTTTCAACCATGACGTCTTATCTTCACCGTCCACCAATAAAAGGGTTTTCTAACTGACGAACGTTCACCGTGTCGTAAACTACAGTAAGCTGCGCCACCGAAGTGTTTTTGCACAACATATTTCACTCAAGCAAGACATTTCTTTGCTACAGTACTGTCCTCTCCATCGATCCCTGTTCACTTAGCCAGAACGGTTATTATGTTTTCCAAACCAATCGCAGCGAGGTGGAGTTGGACACTGCTTAGCTCTAATCCTGGCACAAACAATCAGCTATGAGTCACTGAGCATGTTCAGCTCTAGCGTGGTTGGCCAGTTTTCTAGCATCACAACTTTATTTACTCTATGTCTGCATTGTCAGAACATTAACGCTTTAATTACTCTTTTTCTCCATTACCGAAACATCCTTGTTCTCATTACCCTATTCTCCCATTGCTAAACCCGCTGCTGTAATTGCTCTCCATTACTGCTACAATTACTATATTTTTCTGTTACCAGAATATCAGTGCTCATTTTTATTGCTTTCTCCTGTTCACTTGACAACTTAAGAAATGGATGGTTATCTTCGCCACCCGCCCCTGAAAGGGCATGGTGGCCACAGATGAACTGTTTTGTTTTTCGTAACTATCTATCTATCTATCTATTGTCCTTTCGAGCCGAAGACGGCACATAGGGCAGAACCACAATCTCAAAAACAGAAACCTTGCGTGCCAAAATGGCACATATTGCAGAGATCACTGATCTAAAATATATGGCGCTGTTTTCATAACAA
This sequence comes from Megaustenia siamemsis, assembly GCA_032433765.1. Taxonomy (NCBI): domain Eukaryota; kingdom Metazoa; phylum Mollusca; class Gastropoda; order Stylommatophora; family Ariophantidae; genus Megaustenia; species Megaustenia siamemsis. Next base: position 73,446,705 of record JAVIAB010000125.1, on the reverse strand, counting down.
TATTTTTTTACAATGACAGCTTGTCAAGCTATCGATCAAACTCCTTAGTCGCCTCTTACGACATGCCTGGAAGGTCACAGTGTCACTATTCTTTACCTCCCTCATAATGAGGCCCCGGTAACACACAGGACTTTTCGTAACTAGACTGTAATATTTACGACTGACGGAGCTCTGGACCGCAGGGTAGTGACTTTTTCCCCTCTTTCTTCGGTATTTAGCCTATCATCGCAATGTAGTTAGATTTCTGCGTATATACTTGTATATATATTTTTGTGTTGTTGTTTATTGTTCAAGCTGAAAGCCTACTTGGCCGAAAAGTCGTTCGACTTTTATTTTGTTTCTCACATACGTAAAGCTATTACTATACCACTTTTTTCTTCTTTTTTTAAAAAAATTAAATAATTGTCATTGTTATCATCAGCTTTACAGCAAATTCGCATCTCTATGCATCTTGGTGCCTTTACACCTGTAATATTTGCGTCTTTTATCCCAATACATCGGAATTCAGTATTACAACTCTCTACCCGCATGGCCAAATTGGATAGTCTGCTTCCAGAAGTACCACTGGGAGATGGAATAGGGACGCAAAACAGTCAGTTTTTGGTCGCTAATCGCTTTAATCTCAGTCACTGGTGGATGTCTCTATAGTGTTTATCTTATTTGAGTTGTTCAAAGCGAGTGCGACGATAGGTATACTCAATACAACAGCCATCTATAGTAATAATAAGGCTCGCGGGGTGAAAAGAATCATCCAAAGTTTGTGACGTTTTCAGCAATGCGAGCAAGGGTGGTTGTGGGTGAAATAACGCCAGCCGTCTATAGTTCGCATAGCTGAAGACGTCACAGACTTTGGGTGATATCGGGGAAACCCCATCAGCGCGCAGGCATTAGGAAAACTATAAATGTTTGTGACACGATACACTGCCACACCATTCAGCATTCGGTGATTGTATGTGGCCTCGTTATAGTTACTTCGAGAAATTAGTGATTTTAATTAAATTGGAAAGTTTTACTTTGACATGAATGAAGACTTCAACCTGACTACAGGGAAGACAATGTAAAGCTCTAGGTGTCCATAGAATAGCAGTTTTTTTGCTGTTGTCGTGTGGAGTGACTTGTGGAGTCTCCACTTATCTTGGGCACATTTCTTGAGGGAGCGTGTCCCAGTTCTCTCTCATTGGATGCATGAGCTCCCCTGACCAACGGCTTGGTTGGTATCCACTCTTCCCCTCCCCCCCCTCCCTTTTCCCAGCTGGGTTGATTAGCACGGGGAGCCAGGATCGAACGTTGTTGTTCGGCGTGAAAAGTGAGCCCTCTACGACGTTAACGACGTCTACGACTAGGTTAACCAAAGCCATGGAGATAGATAAGGAGATAGGTTCAGGTTTACACAATCATTACGAGGTCGTTATAAAGCTGGATGAAACGTGACAAACGAAACATTCAATCGTTAAGTGACAGCATTACTAAAAAGAAGACTTTAAAACAATGTTTGTGCTGTCTTCTTCCTAGTAAATCTGTCACCAACGATTTTATGTTTATTTTTCCATGTCACTATATATTTGTAAGCTTCTCCTGTCTGTTACTGAAGCGCCGCAAGACGAATAGTAACTGTTTACAATCGACTGTTTGTTAGTCAGAATGTACAGTGTGTTTTAGTTCTTGGCGCCATTATATGTTAAATGTTAGCCGAGCGTTTTAACAATTATCTAATGAATTTAAATATAAATTGCAGGAGCGTGCTGTTCTAACTGTGACTTTAACGATTTGAAGCTGAACATTTGGGTTAGAATAACCTAGATCGATGAACCGGATGTTTTAGATAAATGTTTTTTATAATCAGAATTTGACCAATTAATGATAATGAAATTCAAAGAAAATAACAAGTTAAAAAGTTCACACTATGTTTTCAGAATTATTAATTAAAATAGGATCTTCCGGTTTCCACAGGACTTGACAGTAGATTAGATGAGACGGTTAAATCTAAACTACAACTAAAACAGGAAGGACTTGTTTTTACAGGAAAATACCGGAACTGATAAATTTAAAGTACGATTTTGATTTTGTATTGATAGTGGGGATCATGTTGACTTCTCATCAAAATGGTTATGATGACATTTTTTTACTGACGTCAAACACGGTACTGGGAAAAGCTAAACGGGCAAATATAGTATATTATAACGTGAAGGAGGTTATTAGGGTTAGTCATTAAAATAAGTATTCGCTGGAACTTCGCTGCACTTCGGTCGCCTGCGCTTCGGTCGTATGCGCTTCGTTCGCCTGCGCTTCGGTAGCCTGCGCATGGACTCCAACCCGAAGTAATTTGAACTTTCATTTTTGGACGGCAATTTCGGTTTATTATAATCTAGAAGATGATTCTACAGCCATGTTCAGACGGCACGAACGTCAAGTCAAAGTTGGTGATTCTAGAAAGAATTGCTAAGCGAGGAGACGCAGAAGAATAACAAACCAAAATAGAACTGGAGTAGACTGTCCACTAAGGGACATCTTTAGGAGGATATCTGATCACTTGTGGATGTGAGGACGATCCGTAGACTAAACTAAACTAAACTAAACTAATCTAAACTAAACTAAACTAAACTAAACTAAACTAAACTAAACTAAACTAAACTAAACTAAACTAAACTAAACTAAACTAAACTTGTTTTACCTAAACTTTGAACATAGAACGATGTTTCAAAGATTCACAATTTTATTAGCAATATCTTCTTGGTTTTGAAATACTCACAGGGTAAGACCTAGCAGATAATAATAATTGCAATTGTCCCTGAATTAAGTTGTTTGGCGGGGCCAAATGAATAGGGTTAGAAAAATAAGTCTAAAATACGCCTTGATGATGCCTGACGTATTGAGTCTAGAGGCGTAGATATTGCGCTATTGCTGCAAGGTGCTAGGCAACAAAACAAACTCTCTTTTCTTCACGAATGACGAAGAAAGAAGATGATGAACTTACGTAGATGAGATAGTGATCAAAGAGAATCATTTCTTACATTTCATAGACATTCATAAAAAGATAAGTCGTGTACATTTCACTAGTAAAATTGCGAGAATTGCTGAGCAAACACTTTTTTTTTTGTCTGTAGCGCCACTCCTGGCTAGTTCAACAATTCCAAACTGTCTGTTGATGCTCAGATCTTTGAGAAGAATGCACGGACTTAAGGCAACATAACGTCCCTATCCCTCACACTGGGTCTGTTCGAGTGATGCACGGCAAACATCGTTGAGCCTTTAAGCATGGCTTGGACATCCTCAAATATGGACTCGCCTCTTCTGTTTGCTGAGAGAGAAATAAATCAAAAGGACATGTCTTCAATTGAGATGAGATTTTCCAGCCGTTTTAGACAAGGGATCATCTTTTATTCGCGTCCGGAATTGTTGGGACATTCGCTTTTTTGAACAGCTCAAGTCACAAATATTTCAGTCTTCAGATGTTAAAACCTCATCAAAGCACGCCACATCAGAACAGTGTATCGTCCAACTTCAGCATTCATTGTTGGACGTCATATGTGTGTACTACTTCTGGTCGTATGTTAGTAAAGTCTACATACGCGTTATTCATCGCGAAACACTGCGATTCTCTGAATGTTTGCAAATACTCTCGCGTTATTTGTTTGGGGATTAGTTTAAATTTACCGTGCCTATAATACAGCGGAATACAAAGCAAGTCTTAGCCTTTTTCCGTTTTGCGAAAGATCTGTGTGATCATACAAGACGTGAACTCGTTAACCTTGAGCACAAAATATTGGTTTGGGAATGATTTGAATTACAAGTTGTCGCACAACGATAATTTCGGTTTAGAGGACGGTATAGTGAGAATCTGTTAATCGATTTTGTGTGAGATAAACTGTGAAGTGAGTTATTAGAGAGAGAGAGAGAGAGAGAGAGAGAGAGAGAGAGAGAGAGAGAGAGAGAGAGATTTGACAAGTTTCATTACAATTTACCCTTAAGTGTAAGACTTGTTTCAGCGCCTATCTGACAAGTATTCCTCTTGAATGAAATCCCTACAAGAAGTGTTTGTTCATTGGCATATTCGCTTTGTGTCGTGATTTACAGCAAACTGCGACATCTGCACCTTTCTTTTCTACATGAAAAAAAAACGAACGCATTTTGGGGTACCGGATTTGCCATTCCTCTTCGATTTCTACTCGTTTATTCCAAACGGGTTAGTCTGTTTCCATGGTTACCGCGTAAAGGTGATGATGAATCTTAATTAGTTATGGCTCACTAATCCTGACATAGATAGTCAGCTTTGTAAAAAAAAAGGTGAAGTTCCCCCGTCACGACAAGTGGCGTATAGGGAATGTGGTGTTAGTGACCATACATTTTACAGACCTTCGGCACATGATTTTTGGGGAAATGTGGTCGGTATTACGTGCGTGCCGCTTTACTTTCCCATTTAAAAAATCCGGTACCCATTAAAGGCTGGGTGAAATGGAAGCCGTCGGTTGGGATCGAAGCCTACCTCTTGTCCTTTGTAGTCCAGTTCAATAACCACTGAGGTTATCTCTGCTCCCAGTCAGCTTTGAGTCGCTATTATTTAAAGTCGCAGTTTTAAACTGCATTATTGTAAGTTGTAAAGGGGGAGGCGGGTTGCTCTTACCCGCTATAAAGTTTAGATTTAAATGTTTTGTTTAGAATGTTCAAGATAAACAACGTACCATGTAAACAGCGTCAGGTTTATTGTCTGGTGAAATGTATTCTAGAAGTCGTATCGTGTAGGTCAAAGCAAAGACATGCGTATAAATGCATAGAAATTCGAAACTGCAGTAAAACTAATGAGGAGAAATGAGAGAGAAAAAGAAAAAAACGGTATTGTTAAAGCTTTACGTATTAAGTGGACGACACAAATTAGAACAAAGTTTCGGCTCAATAGACCTTCAGCAGGTAGTAGGGTCAAAGCAAAGAAATAGATAAAAATGCATTAAAATGAGAAGGTCTATGGAGCCGAAACGTTGTTCTAATTTGTGTCGTCCACTTATTATGTAAAGCTTTAATTACACTGTCGTATCGTGTACCTAGTCATATCGGTATGGACTTTTTAAAAGTCATATTTTCAAGCTGAGCATTCTAAAAACTCCTGACAAAAAAAAAAAAAAAAAAAAAAAAAAAAAAAAAAAAACCTAAAATAGCAGGATCTATGCCTGTGTCCAGATGAAACAAATGTTAAAATATCATTGAAACGATATTAACATTTTGTTGTCTTCAATTACAGCTTACGGAGTTTGTTCAAATATATACATTTTTTTTTTACATGTGATTCCAACAGAACTTTGAAGCATTTTTATCTCTGAAACCTCGGAATGGATATATTATTTGGATATAATTGCCAGAGATTGTCAACCACCTAATGTTAAATTGCTGAATAAATTATGTTCATAATTAACAACATGAAATATTTGTGAATCATTTCAATGAAGATTTTGCAGAACATGAAAATAACACAAAGAGGATAAAGTCTTGTTTCTTCTTCAGACATCAGCCAACGAATATCCTTCATTTTTTGGTCTTAGAAAGACATTAAGTGCGAGTTATTGTATTTTTTGTGGTTTACAACATGTCGTGGCATATGAGCCTTTCGGTCCAGTACATCCGACTTCAGAACTTTTGAATACAGGGTTACTTTTCTTATTTGATCCTTACTGATTTAGCCAGACAGGTTCATCTGTTATCAGAAGTACCTCGGGGATATGTTCACTGTTTGGAATTAATGATAATTGTGCGTGTGTGTGTTTTTTTTTTTATTTATTATACCAAGGCATTTGACAAAGTAAAGCACCAAGAAATAATCAAAATTTTAGAAAGCATAAATGTAGACAGCAAAGGTCTAAGAATAATAAAGAACATGTACTGGCAACAAATAGCGGCCATAAGAACTGGAAACCAATTGGGAATGTTTCAACAAATAAAACAGTGTGTTAGACAAGGTTGTGTGCTGTCACCAGATTTGTTTAATATTTATAGTGAGATTATTTTAAGATCCATAAGGGACATGCCTGGAATAACAATTGGAGGTCATAATATAAATAATCTAAGGTATGCTGATGATACAGTCTTAATCGCTAAGAGTGAAAATGAGTTACAAGAAATGTTGAACATTATAGTGAAAGAAAGCAAAAATAAACGACTCAGCCTTAATAGCAAAAAGACAGAGGTAATGGTAACAACAAAGAAAAAGACCTCACCTCAGTATCAAGTGGAACAATTAAAACAGGTAAATTAATTTAAATATCTGGGAACTGTTAACCTCAGACGGAAGATGTACAAAAGAGGTGAGATGCAGAATGGCTCAGGCAAAAACAGCATTCCAAAAAATGAGGAAGATACTATGCAATCCATTTTTGACAATAGAAACAAGAAAAAGAGTTCTTAAATGTTATGTAGAGCCAGTCTTAACATATCAATGCGTATCATGGACAATAGGACAACAGACAAGAAAATCACTGGAGTCTGTAGAAATGTGGTTTTACAGAAGAATGTTGAGAGTACGAAGGACAGCTAAGAAGAGTAATGAAGATGTTCTGAGAGAGGTCAAATAAAAAGGAGAACTAATTTCCAGTATTAGGAAGAAACAATCATCAATGTTTGGCCATGTAATGAGAAAAGAACAACTGGAATATATTGTAACAACTGGAAAAATTGAGGGACGAAGAGATAGAGGGAAGCAAAGAGAAAAAAATAACAGACAGCTTAAGAGAATGGCTTAGCAGAAGTTCAACAACAGAAATGATAAATAGCTGCCGAGATCGAAAGTTGTGGAGAAACATGATCACCTACGCCGGTAGGCACGGTACTTGATGATGATAATGTCAATCTAGTACACGCTGCTTCGCGGAAACTTCCTGAGGAGTAAAACTTTCAGAACGAATAACAAAACATCATTCATCCATCTTTGATTACGCTCATTGTGCCCAAAACAGAAGTCATTGACAAGTGAATCAAGTCAACGAAAAAGCAACGACAACAAAAATAGAAGAAAAAAAAAGGATTGAATTAAACCATCTCCGTCTCTTTCTCCGTCTCTGTTTATATTCATAAACAATTAAAAGTAAACACTGGATGCACTCCTGGAGAATCGAAACGATCGTGCGTACAATACTAGCTCGTTTATAAATCGTTGCTAGTTTTTATATTTTCTTATTGTTGGTAACGCCTAGTTGTTGTTCAAGGTAAACGATAATTTTATTTGAGGTTATTTCTCACCTAATAATTTTAGCTTCACCCCATAGAAAATAAAAGCGTCCAACACCGTCTTTAATTATCTCTGCGCAGCGGGTTGTGGTTCTTGCAGTTTGGCTGAAATACCGTACCCGCCTTACGCGCTACTGTAAAATGTCGGGCTGAATAGTGTCTTTGAAGGGAATTTAATTAAATCATAAGCTCGCAACAAACACCGTGAACCAGATACTGCCGGGTCAGTGAAGTGTGTGGAGAGGCTGTTGAAATGCTGAAAGATCTACTACTGTAAATGGCAGTGCATTAAAGCTGTGAATGTGCAAAGCGTGAGAATATTGTTTCTAATGTGAGGGGAATAATTTAGTTAATTTAATATGCGGGTGTACAAGACACGTGATGAGATTAATTTAGTTAACTATGTGAATGTACAAGACATGTGAAGGGATTAATTTAGTTAACTATGTGAATGTACAAGACATGTGAAGGGATTAATTTAGTTAACTATATGAATGTACAAGACATGTGAAGGGATTAATTTAGTTAACTATGTGAATGTACAAGACATGTGAAGGGATTAATTTAGTTAACTATATGAATGTACAAGACACGTGATGAGATTAATTTAGTTAACTATGTGAATGTACAAGACATGTGAAGGGATTAATTTAGTTAACTATGTGAATGTACAAGACATGTGAAGGGATTAATTTAGTTAACTATATGAATGTACAAGACACGTGATGAGATTAATTTAGTTAACTATGTGAATGTACAAGACATGTGAAGGGATTAATTTAGTTAACTATGTGAATGTACAAGACATGTGAAGGGATTAATTTAGTTAACTATATGAATGTACAAGACATGTGAAGGGATTAATTTAGTTAACTATATGAATGTACAAGACATTTGAAGGGATTAATTTAGTTAACTATATGAATGTACAAGACATGTAAAGGGATTAATTTAGTTAACTATATGAATGTACAAGACATGTAAAGGGATTAATTTAGTTAACTATGTGAATGTACAAGGCACGTGAAGGAATTAATTTAGTTAACTATGTGAATGTACAAGGCACTTGAAGGAATTAATTTAGTTAACTATGTGAATGTACAAGGCACGTGAAGGGATTAATTTAGTTAACTATATGAATGTACAAGACATGTGAAGGGATTAATTTAGTTAACTATGTGAATGTACAAGGCACGTGAAGGAATTAATTTAGTTAACTATGTGAATGTACAAGGCACGTGAAGGAATTAATTTAGTTAACTATGTGAATGTACTAGGCGTGTGAAGGAATTAATTTAGTTAACTATGTGAATGTACTAGGCGTGTGAGGGAATTAATTTAGTTAACTATGAGAATGTACAAGGCAAGTAAAGGGAATCAATTGGTTAATTTAAGATTGAATTATAAGCCACGAAAATAGTTTTTTCTTCAATAAATCAATTATTTCATTTAAAGTTAATCGTACAAGACATTCTTTGTAAAGTCAACTGGCTAACTCAATGAGTCAAACTACAAGACATAAGAATATATATATATAGTTTTTTGTAAAAGAATTTAGTGTACAACGCTTGAGAATATTTTTTTTCCCTTGTGAAAGAAATACTTTAGTTAATTTAGTATAGATTACATAGAGCATGATAATAATTTCTCTCTTTCTCTCTCTCTCTCTCACTCACTCTATCTATCTAGTGGCTTTTCGAGCCGTAGCCGGCTATGAAAATATAAACGTTTTCTGCGATTAATATATTATCATCATCATCATGTACCGGGTCTGTTGGCGTAGGTGATCATGTATCTACACAACTTTTGATCACGACAGTTATTTATCGTTTCTGTTGTTGACCTTCTGCCAAGCCATTCTCTTAAGCTGACTGGTATCTTTTTTCTTTGCTTCCATCCTATCTCTTCGTCCCTCAATTTTCCCAGTTGTTACAATATATTCCAGTTGTTCTCTTTTCATTACATGGCCAAAAATGATGATTAGATGAACATATACATACTACAAATAAAAATGTGTCACCACAACACATGAAAAGCAGGTTTTAATCAACACACAAAAACTGAAATGGTATAGATAAGGACAGCCAATTTTCCTTAAAATTTCAAATCTAAAACTCTATATATTATTATTTTACATTTCATTTGCTAACAACACTTATTTAAAGGGACATAGAACACTACTTGCAACAGCAAACATTACCTTTTGCTTTCTATTTTCCACAGTGGCATGTATCTATATAGAAGCCCATTTACCAAAAGCTTATTTATGGTCTCTAATTCTAGCAAAATTGTAACATTTTTGTTACTAATGAATTTGATATATTCTTTTCTGATCATCATCATCATGTGCCATACCGGTTGGCGTAGGTGATCATGTCCCTCCACAATCTTCTATCTACAGTGCATCGTATCAGTTCTGTTGTTGACTGTTTTCCATGCCATGACACCAAGCTATCCAGTATTTTCTCTCTTTGTCGCCCGCGATCTCTCTTTCCTTTTATTTTGCCAGTTGTAACCAAGTATTCCAACTTTCCTCTTCTCATGATGTGCCCGAAAAATGTTGATTGCTTCTTTCTGGTGTTTTTTAAGAGCTCCCTTTTTGTGTTGGCCTCTTTGAAAACTTCCTCATTGGTCTTTTTAGCTGTCCATGGAACTTTCAACATTCTTCTGAGAAATCCCATCTCTGTGGCCTCCAATCGTCTTTTCATTTGTTTGTCCACTGTCCATGATTCGCTTCCATAGGTCAGAATTGGTTCTATATAGCACCGATGAACTCTCTTTCTCACTTTTCTGGTAAAGATGTTATAAATCTGTAACATTCTCCTTATATTTTAAACTTTGTTTTAATATTTAAAAAAATATTAGAATTTGTAACGTCACAATTAAATTTCACTTGTGCTATTATTAACTCACTGAAAAAATGTAATTCGAATAATATTAATAACACATTTTCAAAATCTTCTTCTTATCCTCTTTAGTCTTTTTTCCTCCTCTAGTTTACATTTCACTACTCAAAATATTGATTACAAAATAATGTTTATAAAATATTGATTACAGAATATTGTTTATAAAATGTTGATTACAGAATATTGTTTATAAAAAATTGATTACAAAAAATTGTTTATAAAATATTGATTACAAAATATTGATTACAAAATATTGTTTACAAAATATTGTTTACAAAATATTGAATATAAAATATTGATTACAAAATATTGATTACAAATTATTGTTTACAAAATATTGTTTACAAAAAATTGATTACAAAATATTGATTATAAAATATTGATTACAAAATATTGATTACAATATATATATATATATATATATATATATATATATATATATATATATATATATATATATATATATATTGATTACAAAATATTGATTACAAAATATTGATTACAAAATATTGATTACAAAATATTCGCAATGTATTGTCTTCAGTTTAATTAGTCACTTTCATGTTTTAAATGAAAAGACATCTATATCTTTTCTCGATATCGGTTTCCTAACATTCCAGAAGTGAACTATCTAGTTAAACAGACGCCTGGCTCGCTCATTAGCCTCCAAATATGAGGCATCTAAATATGTCTGGAGTTTAATAAAAATAAATCCCAACCGACGGCTTCCGGTTCACCCAGCCTTTAATGGGTACCGGATTTTTTCTGGGAAAGTAAAGCGGCACGGGCGTAATACCGACCACATTGCCCCAAAAATCATGTGCCGAAGGTCTGTAAAATTTATGGTCACTAACACCATATTCCCTATACGCCATTTGGCGTGACGGGAATTTAATAAAAAAAAAAGCCATATGATTTAAGTACTTTTCAATAACTTTGATATAAAAGAAAACAAGAGATGATGATCTAGGAGTATTAACTTTGATAGACGGAGGCAAGACGTTTGACAGCAACAGAGCTAATAGCTGTCTGAGGCCCAAAGCGGATGGCTTGCCCCAGGTTCGGTGAACAAGTACCTACTCCATTCTTCGTGGTGCCTCTGGTAACCGATTACCCAGTAAAGTATGGCCAAAGTGAGAAGGGATCGAACAGGGAACGGCAACCCGGTACTCAAAAATGTCATGCTGAAATCGGATATGTTGGGCCAACTAAACCACAACGCAGCTACGATCACTTAACGCTATCGTAAGGACGCAAGACAAAAAGATAAATTTCTTTAGTAGTCATTAGGTCAAGAGGAAAGAACGAATGAAATGTGACAGACGAGTGAAGTATTGAGCTTCAATATATTCGATAATAATATTTAGAGAAGATGGGGGCCAGTGCATCCTCTCGCTGAAATCACTTTCCACACCTTAAAAGTAAAAAAGAACCCCGTCACGCTAAGTGGCGTATATGGAATAAGGTGTTAGTGACCATACATTTTACAGACATTCAGCATAGGATTGTTGTGGTAATGTGGTCGGTATTACGCCCGTGCCGTTTTACTTTCCCAGAAAAACTGTTACATGCCCCCATGCTTTCACTAGCTTACTGTTACACCGGTACCCATTTAAGGCTGGGTGAACCCGAAGCCGTCGGTTGGGATCGAACCGTACCTCTTGTCCTTTGTAGTCCAGTTCACTAACCACTGAGCTATTGCGACTCCCCTTTTCTCCACCTTGGTTCACATCCAATCATCATCATCTTCTTGTACCATCTCCGCATCACAGCTTGGCTACTATAGATCACTATTTCACTCTGTTACTTATATCAGGTTTCTCTGTCCATCCCTTGATGTTACCAGTCCACTATAATCTTACCTCTTTTTCTTTGTAATTTCCACTCTAGATCCATATAACCATTCTCTGTCAGCGTCCTCAGTAACATATTAGGCTAGAATTGAACCGACATTATTCTATTACCAAAACATGGCACTAACAACTACACCAATATAGCTTTCTTTATTAAGAAAGAAAAACCTCAAATAAACTTTGGTACATTCAATAATGGAGCCTCCATGGCTGAGTAGATAGTGCGCTCGCTTCCTGATCAGAAGGATCCGGGTTAAATCCCAAGAAATGGCGGTTTTTGTTTTCTAACCGACAAGGCTTCGGTGTTCACCCAACCTCTAAAAATGAGCACCAGAGATCTTTCTGGGAAGTAGAGGCGGCCTGGGGTAATACCGACCACAGCATCTAACAATATGCCGTGGTCATGGAAAAATATGGTCACTAACACCATATTCCCCACACGCCTAGTAAGGGAGAGGGGAATTGTCCTTTTTTTTATTAAAATACATCCAATAACAAACCAAAAAATATCCCTTGATGAAATTATGAAATATTTGTGAAAATACAAATTAAACAAGACAAGTGAAACATCGGCGTCCATTTTGTCTTCTTCTGGTAAGTGGATCCTTTTCTACCAGCCAGTCTTGACCAGAGAATCTTTTCAAACTCCGTTCGACTCAGCCGCAGTTTGAGCCTTACATCTTCTGTCTACTCGTGCGGCGAGCATTGCAGAACGAGCTGTCAAAACTCCCACTGAATACCCCAGCAGGACGAAGACGAAAGGAGGCCCTCTCTGCAAGCATTTTCCAATGTTTGTCCTATTATTCTTTCGTTATATGATGCTCTTTGAGTGTTTTATAGAAACTAAATCAAGATGTTTGCCGTTGGAGACACGAAAGCGAACCAGACTCGCATCGTTGGCGTTAAGTGCGACACCCATGCTGCTATTGGTTATTATAACGTGTTTCTGGTGTAAAGACTTGAGGCTTTACGCTTTACAGATAAAAAGAGGGAAAAACATATTTTGTTTTTATTTAAAAAGAAATATTTTTTTCAACATGGTTGACGCATAACAACCACAGAGAAACGCCCACACACAGAAAAAAAAAAACAGGGAGGTAGATGACTGGTGGATTAAAAAAAATATCAGTAAATTTCCAGGCAAAGACATATATACCCAGACAGACGGGCAGACAAACTGACAGATAGACAAATAAATGGGCATACAGAAAGATGGCTATACAGAGAGACAAAAAAGGTAGAGATAAAGGCAGACAGAAAGACAAAGTCAAATGAGCAGACAGACAGATAGGCCCACAGGTAAGTAAGTAGGCAAGTATCTAAGCCAAGCGAAAGTGATTATGAAGATATATATATATATATATTCTTGCCACCGCTCGGTTATCTGTGTCTAAAATACAGTGACTAGTAATTGCATCATGTGAGATTGGATGTTTGTGAAATTCCTTATTGTCAATAGAATGAATATCTCATCAATGTCACCATAATAAACTCTATTGCTATGGGCAAAATGAACGTTAACTTTGTCTGGTTAGAAAAATAATATACATTAATGTCATTAGAAATTATACATTTTTAAAGTCCCTAGAAAAAAAAACACTGCATTAATGACAAAAGAATAAAGGGTTAATCTTCCTCATCAAGGCCAGCTCCTTGTCGTGGGGATGAGGCTTAACAGTCACCAGGGACTGAAAACTAAGACTGGCCAGGCTTCCTACACCCGAGCAAGACCACAGTCTGCTATAGCAAGTTTAAGTGCTGAAGTCGGAGGCAACCAGCCAAAAGGCGCACTACAATAATCAGGATGCCACGCACTCACGCCAATGGGAAGTATGTCTATAACCGCAAATCGATATGGCACTCGCCCTGTGATGGACACTCAGGCCGGTGCAGCGCCGGGCCCTCAGCCACGAAAGGGCCCAACCTCTATACAGGAAACGACATTGCAGATATAGACAATACTTCGGACGAACGAAATAAAAAAAGGGGGTTAACCATGTCACTGGAGAGAACATTCCATTAATGTCGATCATTTGAAACTAGATGTTCTAGAAGTAGGACATTGATCTCTGGTCAAGAAGATCCCGAGTTCGAATGACGCCACAGGAGGTTGGGGATGTTTATGTTCGAATCCGACATTTCTTTGAGGCTTTACCCTCATCCCATCTCCTGTTTTGAGATCTGATCTCCAACCATCTTGAATATCGGCGAAAACAGGAGGTCCTGTGTGCACTCTGTGCATGTTCACAGATTTGAAGTTAAATTAGGATGACCATTTTTTTCCCATGGTTTCCGGGGACATCTGTCATATTTTTTTACAATTCAGAGGATTTTTTTGCTTATTTCTGAGACTGTCCCACAAAATCGGGGACGAACGATATATATATATATATATATATATATATATATATATATATATATATATATATATATATATATATATATATATATATATATATGTGTGTGTGTGTGTGTGTGTGTGTGTGTATACATATATATATTTATTTATATATATATATTTATAATATGTGTGGGTGGGTGTGTGACTGTGTGTGCGCAAGAAATTTTGTAGATGCAAAAAAAGATAACTTTAAATTTCATAATAACTGTTCATTTGCTGTTTGATTTTATTTTTGTTAATATTCACGGTACTTATGCAATACACGCACTTAATGACATTACAATAGCTAGTTGTGTTTCTCAATAAAAAAAAATATTTAAAATAAAAAAAATTTAAACAACATATAGATATCAATTGCTGTATTAAAGTAATGTTGACAGTACCTTATTTATACTGAAGAGGTTGTTGCCACGGCGTGGTACTTGTTTTTTGAGTGTATCTTTCTCAAGATCTCATGATTTGAAGCAAGTTTTTCACCTAAGCTTTCACACGATAAATTAATGTTAGTTTTTACTGTTGGCGACTTTGGCGAGATACTTTGGCGGGAGATGTCCGGAAAGGCAGGGGTGGGGGGAGAGAGAGTGTCTGCTTTTTAAAAAAAAAAAACCCATCCCAATAGAAGTGAGTGGTGGGAATAGAAGTGACGTAGCACTGCGCTTCAAGAATTCAAAGAGCTATCTCCGACACAACGCGTCCAAGTCTTCTCTTTTATCTTCCTGCTAATGCCGCTCAGTCTGGGATAAAGAAATACAACTCAGTAACGTCCTGAGTTGTATTTCTCCGGCTTGGTATAGAACCGTTGATCAGAGGTTTAACAAGCCGCTATCGTAAAAACGATGTTGTTAATGAAACGTAGACCTGATACAGAATGTGTAAATTAGCAGTAGATAGTAGTGATAGTTTTTTCGGCCCTAAAACAACAACAAAAATAGGATTCTGGAATGTGCGAACAATGGCCGCTCCGACGAAACATGCACAGGTCGCGAGCGAGATGGACAGATACGATCTAGATATTTTAGGATTAAGCGAAATGCGCTGGCTTGGAACAGGTAGGAGATCTATTGATAATAAAATAGTAGTTTTTTTCTGAAAGGGAAGATGGAAAACACCGTGAAGGAGTAGGCATAATGATGACAGACAAAGCTGCAAGAAGTTTATTAGAATGGGAACCGGTAAACAGCCGTCTGATACGAACACGATATATTGATCGAGAAGGGGATACGAGCAAAGAAATTAGAATCAGACTGGCTAAAGCAGCAATGTCTTTCAGAAGCCTTGAAAAGTTGTGGAAATCAAAACTCATTAGCACAAACACAAAACTTAGGCTATTCAAATCAAATGTACTATCAACCCTTACGTATGCGTGTGAAAGCTGGAAAACAACAAGAGATATAGAAACAAAGTTGAACGCATTCGAAAATAAATGTCTAAGGAAAATACTTGGTATAGAATGGAACGAATTCAAAACAAACGAGGAAATTAGAGAAATCGCCAATCAACCACTAATATCTTCAGTAATAAAGAAAAGACGATGGTCATACGTTGGACATGTGATGAGAAGAGATAATAATCGAATAGCAAAGCAAGCCCTCATATGGGAAACAACAGGTAAAAGAAAAAGAGGAAGACCCAGGGAGACACTGAGAAGAACATTGATGAGAGAGGCAAGAGCAGCAGGAATCGGCTCCCTCAATGAGATAGAACTGCTTGCACAGAACAGAGACAGATGGCGAGATTTGATAAAATATCTTTAAAAGAAAACTGCTAGAACAAAAATTCATATAGGAGAAGGTGTATCTTGGTCTACGCCCTATGGGCCGGTTACGGCTCGAAAGGTCAATAGATAGATAGATAGAACGTCCTGAGTCCTAGTGATTACTTTAAAAGAGGGCCGATTTCGTGTATGAACATTTATTTATTCACTGAAATCGGGGACAAAATCGGGGACAAATTTCTTTCGGGGACAACTTCTACATTCCGGGGACTGTCCCCGGAAATCGGGGATGAATGGTCACCCTAAGTTAAATGTGGCAAAGAATAGGAAAAATGGCCAGTGCCCCACACAAAAATTAATCAATTGAAAAGACTGCAGACTTTAGAACGGAATGGCGTTACTGCCGGAGGAGCAGTGCCATATCTGCTCAGCTACACTCTCAGCAACCAACAGAGTGTTCATCCTGATCCTCCAAATAAAAGAGATTGTGGTTAGTTCACACGCCCCCCCCCCCCCCCCGACTTGAAGATTCGTGGTTCGAATATCAGTTGAGACAAATTTTAATCCGACCTAAAAGATTCTCGGAATCAGTTCAGCCTCTAAAGGTAAAAATGTAAAGTACCCCCGTCACGCCAAGTGGCGTATAGGGAATATGGTGTTAGTGACCATCAATTTTACAGACCTTCGTCACATGATTTTTGGGGTAATGTGGTCGGTATTACACCCGTGTCGCTTCACTTTCCAAGAAAAAATATCCGGTACCCAATAAAGGCTGGGTGAACCTGGAAGCCGTCGGTTGGTATCGAACCCTACCTCTTGTTCTTTGTAGTCCAGTTCACTAGCCACTGAGCTATCGTGGTTCCCAGTTCAACCTCTAGGTACCAGCAATATTCTTTGGGAGGGAAAGGCAGCGAGACCGGCAACTGGCTACCAAACATTAAGACGCTCAGACCTAATATTAATAAAGTCACTAGCACTTTATTACTCAATGACAGTTGCTATTGGATTACTTTTACTTTTACCGATGGCAGATGTGACGGGCCAAAAGATGAAAATATCCGGGCTTCCCGTACCTAGTGGCACATTTTATCCACGCCAATTAAACGACTGACAATAACAGAAGAAGAATGACACACAACATTGATGGTTTATTAAAGTAAAGGTAAAAAGTACGAGACTTTAGTCGGCGCCTTAGCACGCGAGTTTTCACCCATATATGCTCGGCCGCCTATCCCAAAGTATTTGGGGACTTCTGGATAGTGTCGCTTCAAGCATTAAGACCCACGATGCGAGGCGGCATTCCTCACCTTCCCAGAGTAATACACTAGTACCTGTTTCTGCCAACAGCGGGGTATTTTTTTTCCTAACCTTGAGTACAATTCACACTACTTTCAGCGGGAATCGAACACGGGTTGTCCGAACGTCAGTAGCCCAGTCGGGTGGTTTTCCCAACTAGACTACCGCGACCCCCATGGCTTATTAATGTCACTATAATGACATTTTAATTAATATCACTAGATAAGACATTTCAATTTCTAGTGACCATCACCGGTACCATACCGGGACATGCTGTATGGTGATGTAACAAGCCTTAATCTGGCGAATGCTTTCTTCGAACTTATCAATATTGGCATCTGGAAGTGTGTACACAGAAGAAGACATTAAACTTAATGTCACCAAGAAAACAACTAATTAATGTGACCAAGAAGAACAACTAATTAAATTTACCAATAACAATAACCAATTAATTTCAGCAAGAAAAAATAACTAATTAATGTTACCAAGAAAAACAGCTAATTAATGTTACCAAGAAAAACAGCTAATTAATTTTACCAAGAAAAAATAACTACTTAATGTTACCAAGAGGAACAACTAATTAATATTACCAAGAAAAACAGCTAATTAATGTTACCAAGAAGAACAACTAATTAATGTTACCAAGAGGAACAATTAATTAATTTTACCAAGAAAAACAACTAATTAATTTCACCACGAAGAACAACTAATTAATTTTACCAATAACAATAACCATTTAATTTCAGCAAGAAAAAACAACTAATTAATGTTACCAAGAAAAACAGCTAATTAATGTTATCAAGAAGAACAACTAATTAATCTTACCAATAGGAATAACTAATTAATTTTACCAAGAAGAACAACTACTTAATTTCAGCAAGAAAAAACAATTAATTAAGGTTACTAAGAAAAACTGCTAATTAATGTTACCAAGAAAAACAACCAATTTATGTTACCAAGAACAACTAATTAATTTCGCCAAGAAGACAACTAATTAATTTTACCAAGAAGAATAGCTAATTAATTTCACTAAGAATAAACAACTAATTAATGTTACCAAGAAAAACAGCGAATTAATTTTAGCAAGAAAAACAGATAATTATTGTTACCTATTGTTACAATAGGAACAACTAATTAATGTAACCAAGAAGAACAACTAATTAATGTAACCAAGAAGAACAACTAATTAATGTAACCAAGAAGAGTAGCTAGTTAATGTAACCAAGAAGAAAAACTAATTAATGTAACCAAGAAGAACAACTAATTAATGTAACCAAGAAGAACAACTAATTAATGTAACCAAGAAGAACAACTAATTAATGTAACCAAGAAGAACAACTAATTAATGTAACCAAGAAGAACAACTAATTAATGTAACCAAGAAGAACAACTAATTAATGTAACCAAGAAGAGCAGCTAGTTAATGTTACCAAAACATTGATGTTAGTAACAACAGGAAAAATCGAAGGCAGGAGAGATGGAAGTGGACAAAGGAAAAAGATGAGGGGTGTTTTGAAGGTGTGACACGGTAAAAGATCAACGGTTGCACTGTTATACACAGCGCACAAGATCTAGAGTTATAGTGGAAACATGTTATATAACGTCTCTAGGCCTGGAACATGAACAAGTGAATTAATATACAACGACAGCTCCCTTAGGTTTTGAGGTATATGTACTATAATTCAACTTTATTAATATGTGCCCTTAAAGGACAAGAGGTAGGCTTCTATCCCAACCGACGGCTTGCGGGCTCACCCAGCCTTAAATGGGTAACGGATTTTTTCCGGGAAAGTAAAGCGGCACGGGTGTAATACCGACCACATTACCCCAAAAATCATGTGCTGAGTGTCTGTAAAATCTATGGTCACTAACACCATATTTCCTATACTCTACTTGGCGTGACTGGGTTCTTTACTTTACTTTTTTAATCTGTGCCCTATGTTCAGTCACTGGATCCTACTAATTAAAATAATATTGCTGCGCCAAAAGGCATAGCGGGCTGAAAAGTGCAATAAAAGGAAACAACGGTTCCACTTTGACAAGACAGAAAAAGATCAAGAAGAAGGTGGTTTTAAAATATCAAAAGAGAGCTTGAACATGGCTACAGAAGAAGTGGGTGCTTAGCTAAAGACAGATTCATTCAAACGGACTGTGGTGACTGCAACATTCTGTAAATGTCATGAAACTCGATGATAATCCTACTTGTACGTAGCTAGACTCTTAATTCACGTAATTTTAAACAAACAAACAAAAGACATAATTACAATTTTAAAAAAAAGTTATTTTATTTTTTTTTAATGTTGGAGGTACACTCGAGTACCTCCAACATTAAAAAAAAAAAAAAAAAAAAAAAAAAAAAAAGGAATGGAGAGATATTTGTGAATTTCTGCGCCCTTAATCAAATGAGCCTAGGAGGAACAATATTCCAACATAAAAGAATACACAAAGCTACATGGGTGTCACCAGATCATAGAACGGAAAATCAAATTGATCACATATGTATTAATAATAAATTTAAGTCATCCTTACAGGATGTAAAAGTATATAGAGGGGCAGATATAGCTTCTGATCATCATCTTCTGTTAGCCAAACTTAAAATTAAATTAAAAAGGTATAATACAACGAATAAGGGTAGAAAGTATTTCAATGTAGGGTTTCTTAAAGAACAAGGAATTAAAGATAAATTCGCAGTCACAATATCAAACAAATACCAAGTCCTCCAACAACTAGAAAATACAATAAATATAGAAGATCATTGGAAACAGGTAAAAAATATATGGAAAGAGACATGCGAAGAAACACTGGGGAAAAGAGAACGCCAGAATAAGGCATGGATGACAGCAGAGACCCTGGATAAAATTAAAGAAAGAAAGTACAAGAAAGCAGACATAAATAAAAGCAAAACAAGAAGTAATAAAGCCAAGACACAGGAAGCTTACACAGAGGTGAACAAAGAAGTGAGAAGATGCATTAAAAGGGATAAGAGGAAATATATAGATGAACTAGCTAAAGAGGCAGAAGAAGCAGCAAATAAAGGGAATATGAAAGAACCGTACAACAGCACAAAGAAATTAGGTGGAAAATACAAACAGATCAACGCCTTTATCAAAGACAAGAAAGGAAATCTGCTTAGTAATATAAGGGAATAAATGGAGAGATGGAAAGAACACTTTGAAGAACTTTTGAACAGACCCGGCTCAAATAATCCTCCAGATGTACTACCAGCAGAAGAAGAGTTACACGTTAACTGCGGAAAACCAAGCAAAGAAGAAATAATGAAAGCCATCAAATTATTAAAAGATGGTAAAGCCACAGGACCAGATGAAATTCCTTCGGAAGCCATCAAAGCAGATATTAACACCTCTACCAAGATGTTACAGGATCTATTGGATAAAATTTGGGAGAGGGAAGAAATACCTAAAGACTGGAGAGAAGGTTATATGATCAAACTACCAAAGAAAGGAAGTTTACAGGAGTGCACAAATTATAGAGGAATTATGCTACTATCAGTGCCAGGAAAAATATTAGGCAGAATCATTCTGGAGAGACTAAAAGAGGCTATAGAGAAACACTTGAGAGATGAACAAGCAGGTTTTAGGAAGAACAGATCATGTGCTGATCAAATAACTACCCTACGTATAATAGTTGAACAAAGTTTAGAACTAAAATCCCCACTATATATTGGATTCATAGATTACGAAAAGGCATTTGATAGTTTAGACAGAAGAATGCTTTGGAAGTTGCTGAGTCATTACGGAATCCCCATAAAGTTTATTAACCTGATAAAAACAATGTATGAAGGAACAAAATGTAGTGTGGTGCATGAAGGACAGCTTACAGAAGCATTTGAAATAAGAACAGGAGTAAGGCAAGGATGCCTTCTGTCTCCATTTCTCTTTCTACTGGCCATAGATTGGATTATGAAAATAACTCAAAACAACAGAAATGGGATCCAGTGGTCACTGACCAAACAACTTGATGATTTAGACTTTGCTGATGACATAGCTCTCCTATCACACAGCCATCAACAGATGCAGGATAAAATGAGTATATTAGATGAGAGATCACAACAGCTAGGACTAAAGATTAATAGAGATAAGACCAATATTATGAGAATTAATGCAGTTGGCAATAACCATATAAAACTAGGAGAAATACCTCTACTAGACATACAATCTTATATATATCTGGGCAGTAATATAGATAAAGAGGGAGGAACAGAAAATGATACCAAAATAAGGATATCAAAAGCAAGAGGAGCTTTCATTGCACTGGGAAACATATGGAAATCCAAAGAAATTAGGCTAAATACAAAAATAAAAATTTTCAACTCAAATGTTAAGTCGGTCCTATTATATGGCTGTGAAACATGGAGAATGACAAAATTGACAATCACGAAAGTACAGACTTTCATTAATGGATGCTTGCGCAGAATAAAGGGATGGAAATGGCAGGACAAAGTCACTAACGTGGAATTATGGAAATGTACCGGTCAAATACCAGTGGATAAAGAGATACAGCGAAGACGATGGCGATGGATAGGACACACACTACGGAAGCCAACTGAGAGTATTACACAACAGGCCCTTTTTTGGAATCCCCAGGGGAAAAGACAAAGAGGAAGACCAAGGAATTCTTGGAGAAGACAGATAGAAGCAGAGATGAAGATGATGGGGAAGACATGGAATGATCTTAAAAGAATGGCAAAAAACAGAACGACTTGGAAAGTGTTTGTTGAAGACCTATGCTCCACCAGGAGCTAAAAGGTAAAAGAGAAGAGACACTCGAGTAGATAGAAACAGTGAAAGATAGATCACAGTATTGTTCGGTTACTTCGTGACACATGACAAGCCACAGCAATATGCTACAATATGCTAATGATGACAGCCAAATATCTGATTTTTAATAACGAAGAAGAAAATAAACACAAAGACGATATATATATATATATATATATATATATATATATATATATATATATATATATATATTCTGTTATAAAACACTGCCTTGCAGTCATAATGCACAGCAAACGTGGTTAACCTTGACTTGACAATTCCTTGATCACTAAGGCAACGTAGACGTTGGCTACCACTTTCTCTGTCTGATGTAGGTCTTTGTTCTCTTACGAAATCACAACTTGCTCCCTTCTCACTTAATTTTGTATGACGACCACATCTATCTTTCCCGCTACCTTTCTTTTTCTAACCGTTGAATGTGCCCCTTCTACTTTTCTTTTTCTAACCGTTGAATGTGCCCCTTCTACCTTTCTTTTTCTAATCGTTGAATGTGCCCCTTCTACCTTTCTTTTTCTAATCATTGAATGTGCCCCTTCTACTTTTCGTTTTCTAATCGTTGAATGTGCCTCTTTCCAATATCCGTTGAATCACACTACCGCTCCTCCCCCCATATATATAGTAAGCAAATTAAGTAAATGTTCCTTCCCTATACGCTTTGCTAGGCGTAAAAGAAATATGATCCTTATCACGCCCTTCCGTTGAAATTGTTGAGTGCAATGGACAGAATCACTCATGGCAGCCCTTACTTCAGATAAAAAATCTCTGGTAACATTTCTTTTCAGGCTCGATAAATCCCAAAAGCTTTGGTTTCAAAAAAGGGTGGGGAGATGTAGAGAGGGGTGCGGTGAGACTGCTGCTTAAAATTTTAAAAGTTTTTGTTGATTTTAATTGAAACAAAATTGTAATTTGTATATGATGAAAAACAAATTGAAAGAATACAATTCTTAACAAAAATATTTCTTAAGAAGATATA
Organism: Megaustenia siamemsis; assembly: GCA_032433765.1. Taxonomy (NCBI): domain Eukaryota; kingdom Metazoa; phylum Mollusca; class Gastropoda; order Stylommatophora; family Ariophantidae; genus Megaustenia; species Megaustenia siamemsis. Next base: position 73,423,554 of record JAVIAB010000125.1, on the reverse strand, counting down.
CATTAAATTAACATTTATCATTAAAGTATATAATTAAAAATTAAAACACTTGAGGTTCATTAGATAAAAAGGATATCGCCAAACGTAAGCAAGTCTCCGTTGCGGAGAGTTGAGTAGAACTAGAAACGTTGAGCTGTATGTAGACTAAGTAGCGCTGAGACACGAGCTCAAAACCTTCAGACATATAAGGAGTTATTTTCGAGAATTATCGAATGAGCACAACACTCAGCAGGCTGATCACTACTAGAAAGTTCAGTCTAGATGGCATTCCAAAAACAGTGTGGCACTCAGGAACACCAGATACGGATATCACCGGAATTGCAACTATCCCCGTTTTTTGTTTGTTTATGGATGCTTCTATTGGACGTCAATAGAGTTATGACTAATATTTTTTTTCAAAATTATTACGTTTTTTTTAGGTTAGAAGAATTTACATATTTTAATGATGAAAAAAAAATATCCTTTCCAAAACTCGCAGTATTCAAGGACACAATGTCCCTTTGGAGGACTGGTTGGTCTCGAGGCAAGACGCCGGCCTCGAGACAGAAAGGTTGTGGGTTCAAATCCTGGCTGCACCAGTTGGGATTTTTATTTATGATTTCTCTCTGCGGCAACCACCAATGGTCTCAGCAGCGAGGCCCAGCTTGAAACGTCAATTACTCATCGACGGAAAAAATATGAGTACCTCCGAAGTCGGAGTTATCTGCCTATGCGGCGTGGGACCCCTATGCACACGGCTGCTAGGGAAAAATGGATTAACACGCAAAATTCAGTTCCTAGTCTCTAGGGGCTTCGTCAGAGGTAAAAGCTGGCGAACGAAGAAATGTCCTTTTCCAAATATATTAATCCTCTGAACGCCGGTCGGAGCATAGGGCACTCACAATCGATCTCTTCCACCCAATCCGGTCTGGAGCAAGCAAGCACAACTCTCGACAGGACATGACAGCCTCTTTCATTTCATCATGTACGATTCATCGCCATGTACCCAATGGTTTATCCCTTCTTCGTTTGCCAGCTGATGCCTATCTTAATGCTAAGTGCTGATGCCTAGTTCGTTCAATTCTTTCCTAATACATGAAGGTATATAATAAATTACAATATTATATATAAGTATCATACACTATATATATATAAGAGCCAGGTTCTTCAAGTAGGTTCTCAGAATTTCGAGGAAAAATCGAAGCACCTATGTATGCGTCCAGAGTGCAGTGATCTAGACCCTAACATAAATAATATATACATGCCTGATAAACGTTCATATTGCACTCTTCAATAAAATCTTCATTTCAAAAATATTTTCCCAATATCAGATTTTGATGCTAGACTCTAACACAAATACCATGGAGATAAAATGCGTCATACGTGTATCCTAGGTGTTAATTTGAAAGACAAATATTAAAATAGAAGAACCAAGAAGACAGACGCGGAAAGCACCTTAAAAAGTAAAGTAAAGAGCCCCATCACGACAAGTGACGTATAGGGAATATGGTGTTAGTGACCATAATTTTCACAGACCCTCAGCACATGATTTTTGGGGCAATGTTGTCAGTATTACGCCCGTGCCGCTTTACTTTTCTAGAAAGAAATCCGGTACCCATTTAAGGCTGGGTGAACCCGGAAGCCGTCGATCTGGATCGAACCCAACATCTTGTTCTTTGTAGTCCAGTTCACTAACCGCAGAGCTACCGCGGCTCCCTTACGGATTGCACCTTGGTAGAATATATAAAGAAACAACAATTGAAATGGTTTGAACGCGTGACAGAATGGGATGAATCAGGCATCCAGTGCTTTTGTTTCTAAAGGGAAAAAAAGGACCCGAACTCTATAATCTCAAGCCATAAAAAGGAAAAGTGGTAATATGCAACGCATGTGAAGCTCTGGTGTACTAACATTTGTACTATCGTTGTTAACAGCTATAGCATAAGGATGTAAACTTGCCGCAGTTCTACATTTTAAACGCTTGTAAAATGCGTAATGTGTACATCGGGACTTTTTAAGTTTTTAAAATTTACAAACCGCGTTGCGACACGTTCCGGCTGAAAAGTACCCCTGCTCCTGACAATAATACTAGAGAGAATGAACAATGAATAATCAACTGCAAATATAGCGGCTTCTTACTTCAGGTTAACGAATTTCAAAACTTCACAAGTGTGTCGACCAATTGGGTCGATGGAATATTAGAAACACTAGGAAACTTAACAGCTTCAGAAGCGAACAGAAGAGGAAAAGAACGCAGATGATATCTCCCTCGACGCTGAAAGGCAAATGAGGAAAGAAAGAAAGAAAAAAAGAAAGAAAAAAAAAAAAAGAAAGAAAAAGACAGACAGACAGCCAAACTGACAGAAAGAAAGAAAGAAAAAAAGAAACAAACAAACAAATGTTTGTGCTATTTGGATATGTTTCCTGTTTATGAACAAACGTTTAGAAGAAAGCAATGTCAATGTCTGCGCAAACGATGAATAGGTGGAATATTAGAAAAGACTCAGAATGTCAAAGGAAAACAACAACAAAAAACCGAGGGTCTCCCTTCGATATTGAAGTGCAAATGAGAAAAGAAAGAGATGACGGAAGATAAAACGGAACTTTGATTTTCGAAGTGGAGTTAATGCACTTGGAACCCGTCAGAGACTCATAACTGACAGCGTGCGACAGGATCTGTGAATAAGAACCATGCATACTCTACTCCACCTCTTTGCGGTGCTCTAGAAACAGACAAGCCATTCTAGTCTGGCAAAACTAGTAGGGAAGGCAACCCGGTACCCAATAAATATCGTGCTGAAGTAGGATGTGTTGGGCCGAAAGGGACAAATATCACAATTCTACTGCAAACCACCACACCACTATTTTAATCTCACTTAACGTCCTTTCAAGGACGGATGCCGAAGAGGTCAAATAAATTTTGTAGTAGCCATCGGAAATCGTTAGTAAGAAAGATAGATCTTCTAAGCAATCTATGTATTTATGTTTTGTTTGCTAAAGCAATATGGTTCTTTCTTTCTCTCAATGTCCTGCTACACTGAGAAATATTCTGCCAAACATACCTATAACATGTTATTAGCAGTTATCCTGTTGTCTAAGCAGGATATTTAAAATAATTAATCTGCGCCTTTGCTCATACCCACAAACCACGTCCCAGTGTGTGATGGAGCGAGGTTAGTGCCATGCAGTACCATCCACTTCTGAAAGCGGATAAGATTGCAAAGTTTACAAATCAGTCAGACCTGGTCTGCAATAAATTCACCACCCGACCGAACAAATTCATTTCTGTCACAATAAAAGGTCGTATTTCACTAATTCCCCTTGTTTCTTTTCACTCAGCTCAATGAAAATTACTCGGTTTCTCTTTCTCGGCTATCGCATAATACCTCTGATATATTCTTAAGGGCTTTTAGCAAGGAAATTTTGAATCCTTCGAAGTGGCTATAGCTTTTCGTCTCCAGAACTGAACGTTTGCCTGCTTCTGTTGTTATTTATTGACGATGTAAATTACCAACTTTCCTTTTCTGTAATTTCTCTGATGTGATACAAGATGGTTTTGCATATTCTTCTGCCTTTCTACTTAAAAAAATATTTAATTAGTAATGTTAATTTGTTTTAAAAATAATTTACAGTATAAAAAAATGTCATGTTTTTAAGTTAAATGGAACTGTAATTTGTAATGGTGGTGAAGCTGTAGATCAGTAGATAGTACACAATGTATACTTATTTGCTGATCGAGGTTTGACTCACATTTGCACCCAGATTTCTTTAATAAACCGAATTATTATAAGAGTTAATTTTATATCTAAATAATAGCAGGTATACCGATCAGAAATATCCTATTTCAGAAGGAAGCTCAAGTACAATTAGGACGATTTAATAAGCATATTTCGTATCAAATATTCTGCGCATAATATGTTGGTTGCATGAGGAGATATTAAATAAGCTTTGTTAAAACTGATCGATGAGTCTGCTATATTCTGTTCATATTTCTAGTTGATTTGAGTCTGCTATATTCTGTTCATATTTCTTGTTGATTTTGTATGTAAATTGTTCTAATTTGTGACATAATTTTCAAAATGTATACAGTCTTTTATAAACAATTGTCTGGTGAAATTTTGAACATCAGGTAGTACGACAAACATGGACATTAGACAAGAAAACAGAACAGAAAATTGAATGTCGATTTATAGAAGAATAGGTAGAATTTGATGGAAACAAAAGATAACACACAATGAAGTTTTAAAACAACTAAAAATAAAAAGAGAACTACTAAATACAATTAAGACAAGACAAATGAAATTTTTGGGGCATGTTAAAAGACACAACAGCCTACTAAAAGTAATATTGGAAGGAAAAATACAAGGTAAAAGAGGCAGAGGCAGACCAAGACTAACATGGACGAGTAACATCAAAAGATGGACAAGTCAATCTATGACAGCCTGCACCATCAAAGCAAGAAACAGAGTAGAATGGCGATCCATGGTAGCCAACCTTCGTAGCGGAGAAGGCACACGATGATGATGAGTACGACAAAATCATAAAGGAAGATATTTGCGAAAGACAAAAAATAAGGGTCAATCGAGAAGCAGATTAGGAGTAGAAAATGGTCATGATTTGGGCATATACTAAGAGAACTTAGGGGGCCTCGGTAGCCTAGTTGGGAAAACCACTCGACTGGGCTACCGACGTTCAGACAATCCGTGTTCGATTCCCGCTGGAAACAGTGTGAGTTGTACTCATGGTTGAAATAAAAATATCCCGCGGTCGCCCCAGTCGCTGGCAGAAATGGGTACCAGGGTAGTACTCTGGGAAGGTGAGGAATGCCGCCTCGCTTCGTGAGTTTCGGTATTTGAAGCGACACTATCCAGCAGTCACCGAACGAGCACATATGGGAGAAAATTCGCTTGCTAAGACGCCGATTCAAGTTTATTGCTTTACCTCTACCTAAGAGAACTTGTTACTAGAATAGTAAAGAAGGCGTTGTCATGAAGCGAAAGGCAAGATGAGGGAGAAGACCTAAGAACTCACAGAGATGAGAAATAATGAAAACTATCAAAGATAGTGGTCATGCTGTAGGAACATGGAGAAAAGTTCGAAAAATCGATAGAGATACCTCGACCTTTAGCATACTTGTCCCCAAAAGGGACATGAAAGGATTTTATTAGTTGATTGATGGTAAAGTTTTACTACAGGTTAAGACGACACGTCAACAGTACTTTCGTTTCAGCTAAAAAGAGGCTTTGTTCTGAAGCGGACATAAATTTTATTCTTCGTCTTTTTATAATCTCGCGTAGTTAATTTTCATTTCTTTTCATTTTTTTTTTACTTTAACCAAACTTGTTCACTGGTTTGTAAAGTAGCAACAGGCACACATTACATCAACATGCTGGGAACTTGTCTAGTCGTTACAGCACTGACAGTGCAGTTGGTAGATGTCTTTCTCTGAGCAAATTTAACAGATTTATAAAGAAATTATGTTGCCACCGCTAGAAACGTTGCTGCACGAAATATGTTGTGACGTAATAAAATTCACTGCAAGGTGTTGAGTGATAGACAAATAAAATGGTGTGTAGCTGTGTATGAAAACACCAACTCAACAAAAGTTTATAACCTTTACCCGGTATGCACCTTTTAGTGTCATCATCATCATAAAGTACCAGGCATGCTGGCGTAGGTGATCATAACTCTCCACAACTTTCGATCTCGACAGTTATTTATCATTTCTGTTGTTGACCTTCTGCCAAGCCATTCTCTTAAGCTGTCTGTTATTTTTTTTCTCTTTGCTCATTCTATCTCTTCGTCCCTCAATTTTTCCAGTTGTTGCAATATATCCCAGCTGTTCCCTTCTCATTACATGGCCAAAAAACGATGATTGTTTCTTCCTAATATTGGAAATTAGCTCTCTTTTTCCTTGACCTCTTTCAGAACATTTTCATTACTCTTCTTAGCTGTCCATGGTACTCTCAACATTCTTCTGTAAAACCACATTTCTACAGACTCCAGTGCTTTTAGTCTACCATACTTTAAAAATGTGTACACTGAGCTTGAGGAGTTATTTAATATTAACGAGATACAACCGCATTACTTGCAAATATAGTGGTTTGTTATTTCATGCTGCAATTTTGAAAGATTTCAAAACATCACACATTTTTTTAAAGCCGATTATAGTTCCTTGTTTCACCTACAAATTAGATAGGGAAGAGGCAAATAACTGCAGTGCTACCGTAAAGCTGGGAGCAGGAGTAAGTAGTGGGGTGTAATGTACGCGCCTACATGATATTGTGACAGCCTTACAAAAAAAGGAACACAACAAAATGCTGACGTTTGCAGCATTCTTCAGAAAACAAGAACAACACAAACTGACAACGAAATAAAGATAAACTCTATTTGAAAATTAGTAAGCTACAATATAAGTGAGATTTAAGTTAAATTAGTAAGCTAAAATATAAGTGAGATTTAAGTTAAATTAGTAAGCTAAAATATAAGTGAGATTTAAGTTAAATTAGTAAGCTAAAATATAAGTGAGATTTAAGTTAAATTAGTAAGATAAAATATAAGTGAGATTTAAGTTAAATTAGTAAGCTAAAATATAAGTAAGATTTAAGTTAAATTAGTAAGCTAAAATATAAGTGAGATTTAAGTTAAATTAGTAAGCTAAAATATAAGTGAGATTTAAGTTAAATTAGTAAGCTAAAGTATAAGTAAAATTTAAGTTAAATTAGTAAGCTAAAATATAAGTGAGATTTAAGTTAAATTAGTAAGCTAAAATATAAGTGAGATTTAGGTTAAATTAGTAAGCCAAAATATAAGTAAGATTTAAGTTAAATTAGTAAGCTAAAGTCTTTAATGGGTACCGGATTTTTTTCTGAGAAAGTAAAGCGGCACGGGCGTAATACCGACCACATTACCCTAAAAATCATGTGCCGAAGGTTTGTAAAATTGATGGTCACTAACACCATATTCCCTATACGCCACTTAGCGTGACGGGGGTACTTTACTTTTACTTTACTAGTAAGCTAAAGTATAAGTGAGATTTAAGTTAAATTAGTAAGCTAAAGTATAAATGAGGTTAAGGTTAAATTAGAAAGCCAAAATATAAGTAAGATTTAAGTTAAATTAGTAAGCTAAAATATAAATGAGGTTTAGGTTAAATTAGTAAGCTAAAATATAAGTAAGATTTAAGTTAAATTAGTAAGCTAAAGTATAAGTAAGATTTAAGTTAAATTAGTAAGCCAAAATATAAGTAAGATTTAAGTTAAATTAGTAAGCTAAAATATAAATGAGGTTTAGGTTAAATTAGTAAGCTAAAATATAAGTGAGATATAAAGTAAATTAGTAAGCTAAAGTATAAATGAGGGTTAGGTTAAATTAGTAAGCTAAACTATAAATGATGTTTAGGTTAAATTAGTAAGCTAAAGTATAAGTGAGATTTAAGTTAAAATAATTAGGAAGCTAAAATATAAGTGACATTTAAGTTAAATTAGTAAGCTAAAATATAAGTGAGATTTAGATCAAATTAGTAAGATAAAATATAAGTGAGGTTTAGATCAAATTAGTAAGATAAAATATAAGTGAGATTTACATCAAATTAGTAAGCTAAAATATAAGTGAGATGTAAGTTAAATTAGTAAGCTAAAATATAAGTGAGATTTAGATAAAATTAATATGCTAAAATATAAGTAAGATTTAAGTTAAATTAGTAAGCTAAAATATAAATGAGATTTAAATTAATTTAGTAAGCTAAAATATAAGTGAGATTTAAATGTATTTAGTAAGCTAAAATATATAAGTGAGATTTAAGTTAAATTAGTAAGCTAAAATATAAGTGAGATTTAAGTTAAATTAGTAAGCTAAAGTATAAGTGAGATTTAAGTTAAATTAGTAAGCTAAAGTATAAGTGAGATTTAAGTTAAATTAGTAAGCTAAAGTATAAGTGAGATTTAAGTTAAATTAGTAAGCTAAAATATAAGTAAGATTTAAGCTAAATTAGTAGGCTAAAATATAAGTGAGATTTAAGTTAAATTAGTAGGCTAAAATATAAGTGAGATTTAAGTTAAATTAGTAGGCTAAAATTTAAGTGAGGTTTAAGTTAAATTAGTAGGCTAAAATTTTAGTGAGATTTAGGTTAGTAACCTCAAAATTAGATACAGGCAAAATTTTCACGACATAATTTTTACCTAAAGATTACTTCAAAATATTCACATTTAACATAAGAGAAAATATTTACTTTGAACATAAGAACTAAAGAAGTTTATTTTTCCATTCATTAACAACGTTTTATTCACGAGACATGTCCGAATCGTTAAAAAAGAGAAGAAAAAAGAAAATATACTTTGTAAACTATGTGAGCTTAGAGCTTTACATTAGAGGATGACACCACAAGATAGTGTCTGGCGTTTTTAATAAAGATCTTCAATCGGAAATACACAGCAACACAAGTACACTAATAAATAAGAGATTTAAAATAGTAAATTATGTTAACCAAATATTAATAATGTTAGCAAGTATGTTAACACACACTTACACTTCAACTTAATTTATTATTGGAATCGCCTGATTTGCACCAGTCCTACGTAATTTATTATCCAGCCGCACCTTCTTTTATCTCCCGTATGAGCTCTAGTTCAACACACGAGAATGTCTAGCTATATTGATATTTGATTTTTCCGAGAGTATGTTTCAGCTCTCTCTATTTTCAACATTCAATCTACATTTCCACCCATTATGGAAAGTATACATTTTTGCACCGAAGCACCCAGCAGACAGACAGACGGTAGAGAAGTGCTAACCGTTTCCATTGTTCCTCACGCGTTCCCGGCATACGTCCAGCGACAGATTATTATTACCTCAAAGGCAAATCTAATCAGCTTTTACGACTTCGTCAAAGTGGCAATTGTTCCCCTTTATCCTCACGGAACAACAGGTATCCGGCGCTATGAATTATGGCCCTTGTTGACAAAGTCGTAAACGAATTGGACCCCAGGAATAATATATAACGACAAGGGTCTTCAAAAATTTTTTTACACGCGACCCAAAACACGAAAGAGCAACACATGGAGTAGGTTTTATCATCGACCCAGAACACGCAAAGAACATTCTAGAAATAAAATACTATTCAGAAAGAATTATCTCAATTAAACTACTAGAAGACGACCGAAAAACAAATTACATTCAAATCTATGCACCATGCAACAACAATGTAAAAGACAGCGAAGAATTCTACGACACATTGAGTGAAATTATTAACAAGATTGACGAAAGCGACGACATGTTAGTAATGGGAGATTTTAATGGAAGGCTTGGGAAACGCAACAGTGAGAACAGTGACATCTTAGGACCCTTTGGCGATAAAACAGCTGAAATAAACGAAAACGAAAGCAGACTGCTGGAACTATGCAATCAAAACAATTTATTTATCACCAACACATTCTTCAAACACAGAGAGTCGCAAGTATACACCTGGTACAAATGGAATGACACAACATGCAGAAGCCAGATAGATTTTATACTAACAAGAAAAGAGAACAAGAAAAGAGTAACCGACAGTAGAGCAATCCCAAATATTACAGACGACACGGATCACAAGATGGTTATGATCACACTAAGACAGCCAAAAATAAAGAGAAAACACGAAAATAAACAAAAGAAGCGAAAAGAACAGACAATAAAAATAAAACAATTAAACGATCAAGAAACAAGGAAAACCCTAGAAGAAAAACTCAGAGAGGAATTCAAGAAACTCCCTAACGAAGTAGGCACAGTAGAAGAAGAGTGGAAACAATTTAAGGAAACAGTAACTAACATCTCTAAAACAGTTTGTGGAACGAAGCTAAGAACAAGAGAAGGGAAAAAGAGCACCCCGTGGTGGAACGAAACAATCAGAGAAGCAATTAAAGAAAAGAAGAAACTGTTTAAAAATTGGAGGGAGAACAAGAACCAAGAAAAATATGAAAGATATGCCTTAGTTCGAAAAAGAGTTAAAATGCTGATCAAAGAAGCTAAGCAAAGGAACTGGACAGAATTCGGACAAAACATGAGCAGGGACTTCAAGACAGCCACAAGAGAATTCTACAAAGCAGTAAAAGCCACAAGAGCGAGAAAAGAAAATCATGATCATACTGAGCTGATAAATGACAAAGACGGACAACCAATATCAAACAACCAATGTATGCAACAGAGATGGAAAGAATATTTTGAAGACCTGTTAAACATACCAACTACCAACAAGACAACAAAAACCACACTAGAACTCACAAATACTGAACCCAACATCATGAAAGAGGAAATAGAAGAAGTAATCAAATATGCACCAAGAAACAAAGCACCAGGGATAGATAACATTCCAATAGAAATAATAGCAGCAGCGGGAGAAACAGGAATGCAATGGCTGCACAGAATATTTAATGCAGCATGGCACCAACAACAAGCCCCAGAAGACTGGCAACAGGCAATCATCATACCAATATGGAAAAAGAAAGGTAGCAAAAGAGACTGCAATCAATATAGAGGTATATCTCTGCTCAGCCATGTAGGAAAGCTATACGCCAAAATCTTGGAAAAAAGACTGAGACCAATAATAGAACTACAGTTAAGCGATTCTCAAATGGGGTTCCGAAAAAACAGAGGATGTACCGACGCACTATTCACACTAAAACAGCTTGCAGAAAAAACGACAGAACACAACCAAAACTTATACATAGCCTTCATTGACCAGGAAAAAAGCATTCGACAGAGTAAACAGAGAACAACTGTGGGAGATACTAACAACATACGGAGTAAGCCAACATCTAACCAACATTATTAAAAGTCTCTACGCCAACAGCAGCTGCAGGGTCAGAACAGCAACAGGCTACACAGACCACTTCGAAGTTAGATCAGGTGTAAGACAGGGGTGCGTACTATCCCCCCTACTGTTTATTACATACATGGACCATATATGCAAGCTAGCCAACCCATCAGAGACAGAGGAGATCAACGAGCTTCTATTTGCAGACGACCAGGCACTAATACATGAAACAATAGAAGACCTACAAGAACACTTAAACAAACTCAACAGCTTAGGAACAAAATACAACATGAAAATCAACATCAACAAAACAGAAGTCATGAATGTCGCCAAAAATAAACAGAACATCAACATAACTATAGAAGGCAGACAACTAAAACAAGTAGAGGAATTCAAATACCTAGGAAGTCTAATGACAAACGACAATTCCCAAACAGCAGAGATAGAATCAAGATGCAACAAAGTTTGTCAAATCATCGGACAGTTATCACCACTATTGTCCAACAAGGAAATAACTCTGGAGGCAAAACGAGCACTATACAATACAATCTTCATTCCAACGTTGTGCTACCAATGCCAGACCTGGACTCTAGATGCAAGAACAATAAGACAAATAACCTCTACAGAGATGAAATGTGTTAGACGAATGACAGGAAACAGTCTGAGAGATAAGATCAGAAATGTAGAACGGAGAAAAAAGCTAGGAATAGCCCCAGCCATAGAATATATAAGGAAACAACAGATAAAATGGTTCGGCCACGTGACAAGGCAGAAAGAACAAAACACAACACAACGAGCCTTCAACAAACGTTGTGAGAACAACAGACCCAAGGGTCGACCACGAAAAAGATGGATCGATGGAATATTAGAAGCACTAGGAAACATAACAGCAGCAGAGGCGAACAGAAGAGCAAAAGACCGCAAATTATATCTCTCCTCGACGCTGAAAGGCAGATGAGGAAGGAAAGAAGAAGAACAAGAAGAAGACCCAAAACACTATTTTTTAATGGGGCATTGCATGTTAGATAAAGTTATGGGGAATGTAATTTGGGAAAACTTGCTAAAGTATGAACAAAAATAAGATACTTAACGGAATGAAACGTAACGGTTGACCACATTGTTGTCTCTAGCACGTTGCAAATGTACACTTTAATATAAATAATTAACTCTCCATATATATATATATATATAAATCATCATCATCAAGTACCGGGCCTGCTGGCGTAGGTGATCATGTCTCTCCACAACTTTCGATCTCGACAGTTATTTATCATTTCTGTTGTTGACCTTCTGCCAAACCATTCTCTTAAGCTGGCTGGTATTTTTTCTCTTTGCTTTCCGCTATCTCTTCGTCCTTCAATTTTCCAAGTTGTTACAATGTACTCCATTTGTTCTCGTCTCATTACACGGCCAAAAAATGATGATTGTTTCTTCCTAATATTGGAAATTAGCTCTCTTTTTGCTTTGGCCTCTTTCAGAACATTTTCATTACTCTTCTTAGCTGTCCATGGTATTCTAAACATTCTTCTGTAAAGCTACATTTCTACAGACTCCAGTGATTTTCTTGTTTGTTTTCCTATTGTCCATGATTCACTTCCATATGTTAAGACTGACTCTACATAGCATATATATATATATATATATATATATATATACATGTATATATATATATATATATGTATACATATATATATTCATATATATATATATACATAAGATATATAGAAATATACATATATCCTTTCTGACTGGATTTAGGTAATTACTCACTTAGAGTCAAGGGGAATAACTTATTTATCTCCATTTCTTCTAATTGTGGGTATCTCGTCACTAAAAGTAGAACTATCTCAAAAAGATTATCTGAATGTTTATTAATTTTTTTAAAAATTTGTAAGGGAATAATCGTTTTCTTTTATTTTCCCTTTTTTGGTTGATTTTTTTTCACTGAATGTATGTATTTTTTTTCCTTTAAATTGTTTATTTACATTAAAACTCTTATAGTATTGGAAGAATATTTTCATTTTTTTTGGTCTTAATTTTTTAGAGTATTTTTTTTTTGGTTCACTGACTGCAGTCTTCTGAAATACATTTTTGCTCAATATTTATTTAAATAAAACGTTATATGTGAGACTAATTTTGTTTTCCCTGTTCCCTTTATTGTTGTTTATTTGTTCAAATGTAAAGTGTTAAAACGCAATCAATAATCGAAATAATTGAATAATTTATTCAACACAGCCACACTCAGATTACCATTTCCTTTTCATCTTGACCTCGGCCTGACACACAGGATAGACATTTTTATTTTCTGTAACATATTCCGATTATTTTTGTTTTGGATGTTTCGTTAGTAGTTTTACTTACATATCTGTGTGTGTGTGTTTTTTGTTTGTTTGTTCCTCCTGAAGGCCTATTGGGCCGAAAGGTCGTTTAATCTGTGTCGTCCACTAATCACGTAAAGCTTCTAACATACCATTTTTTTTCTATTTTTTAATTTTTCCGTCCGTAATATCTTTTTTCCTTCTTTGTCGTCCTCAATCTCTCTTTCCCTGTATTTTGCCAGTTGTAACCAAGTATTCCAACTTTCCTCTTCTCATGATATGCCAAAAAAAACGTTGATTGTTTCTTTCTTATGTTTTGTTTATGAGCTCCCTTTCTGTTTAGGCTTCTTTGAGAATTTCCTTGTTGGTCTTTTTATATATCCAGGGAACTTTCAACATTCTTCTGAGAAATCTCATCTCTGTGGCCTCTGATCGGCTTTTCATTTGATTTTTTAATATATACTCAGTATTTATTTTTGTCATTAGTCAATAGTCTCAAGAACAGACACATAACTGTGTAAACTAGGAGTTAATAATTCCATTCTTTTGTATTACGCTTGATCGTGTTGACCAGTTTCAACACATTTCCTTGTCCTAACGATTGGGGTGAGTCCGTTCAGCGACTAATAGCTGACTGTTTGCATCAAGATCAGTAGAAACAACAGCGGATCAGTATATTATACTAGACCATCCCGGTGAACCAGTGGAAACAGAATAACCAATCTGACTATTCGAATAGGGATCTAAAGTAAAAGGTGCTAATGCTGAAACAATGTCGTGATACATTCGAATGGTTGGGTCGAAACACGACCTCAAATAATATATGCTTGCTTGTTCACCTGGTGAGTAAAGAAGTACACCTATTTATCATCCGCCCTTAAAAGGACGTTACATGGTCGCGTATGCGTTGTGTTGTACTTTGATATGTGTGCCTTTCGACCCAAAACATCCGACTTCAGCATGGCGTTTTTGTGTACCGAGTTGCCGTCACGCTCGATACCATACACACTTGGTAAAACTAGAACGGTTAGTCTGCTACTAGAGGCACCACGAAGAGATGGAGTAGTGTCTGTTTGATTTTGGTTCACCGATCCCGGCGGAGCTCTGGCATTGGGCGGCGCCAGTCTCAATAAAAATATTCCAATATAAATTTCATAGCTAGAGCAAGACATCCATGGTGTAGTAAGTAGAGAGCCATTCACGCCAAGTGGCGTATAGTGAATATGGTGTTAGTGACCATCATTTTTATAGACCTTCGGCACATGATTTTTGGGGTAATGTAGTCGGTATTACTCCCGTGCCGCTTAACTCTCCCAGAAAAAAATCCGGTACCCATTTAAGGCTGGGTGAACATGGAAGCCGTCGATCTGGATCGAAACCAACCTCTTGTCCTTTGTAGTCCAGTTCACTAACCACTGAGCTATCACGGTTCCCATTATGGTGTGTAGTGCTGACTACGAAACCCAAAAGTGTCCTAGTGGTAACAAAAAAAAATGAAAATTACACCAAGAGACAGTGACAGTCTCTCATACATTTACTGTATTAAGAATCATCGGCCCACCTCCCCCCTCCCCCCTCAACCCACCCCCTGTTCCAATTCAAGTGAACTACGCCGGTGGCAACAATGTTATCAGAATGATATCCCAATCCAGAGACAAGTTAAAGAATTGTTACCAAACTAAAGTCGACATCAGATGCACTGTGCTACATAACTAGCAAAACAAAGCGGTGTAGTTCCCTCTAATAAAACAGCGCGAAGATTGAGATTAAGATAAAACTTACGCTGAAACGGTCGCATACATTTATTTAAAGTCGCGCATTTACGAATATTTATTCAATTATCAACGAAGCGTACAATATGTATGCTATCATTTAAAAAAAATCTTCATTCACTTTGCAAGACAGATGCAAATTTGTAAGTAATAAATAGACACAAATACTGAAGTAAAACTTAAAAAAAAATAAAAAAATAAAGCACGGCAATGATATAGGCAAGAAAAAAAAACAAGGATTACGCATTGAAAACTGGATAAGAATAAAGTTACGCAAGACTACTTTAGTTCGTGTCGTTTAAATTTCTCAAAGAAGGTCCTTGGTTGTAGCGTGGGAATTGTCTTTTGTTGTATCTTTCTCCATCAAAAACTCTACATTTATCATGTATTATTTTGAACTATTTTTGGCTTTTGTTAATCTCTCCCCCCCCCCCCCCCAATCTCCTCTCCTCCCTACAACCACGAAAAAACAGTTGTTTTTTTTTAATTTTAAGCTCCCCTCACAATCACAGGACTATGAAGCCTATGAAGGAAATTTAGCAAGTATTAAATAATAAAAGTTATTGTGTATGAAAGTAGAGGAATTCAGGTATTTGGGCACAATGTTTACAGAAGATGAA
Source organism: Megaustenia siamemsis (assembly GCA_032433765.1). NCBI lineage: Eukaryota > Metazoa > Mollusca > Gastropoda > Stylommatophora > Ariophantidae > Megaustenia > Megaustenia siamemsis. The sequence continues at coordinate 73,408,076 of JAVIAB010000125.1, read as the reverse complement.
AAACTAGACAGAGAAATTGACATGAGAATACAAAAAACAAATGCTGTCACATACCAGCTTTCACCATTGTTAAGACATTTAAACATTTCTATAGCAGCTAAACAACAAATAATAAATAGCATTTTCATACCAACTTTGTGCTATGAAAGTAAAACAATGACCCTTTCTAAATTACATTTAAGAAAGATCAATACATGTGAGATGCGATGCTTGAGAAAAGTAACAAATAACACAAGAAGAGATATAATACCAAATGAAACCATAAGAAAAATGGTAGGAATAAAACCCTGCCAGGAATATATATAACAACAACAACTTAAATGGTTTGACCAACTGGTCGGAATGAATCCTCACCAATCACCATTAAGGGCGTTATTTTCGAGAATGCATGGAAAAAGACCAAGAGGAAGACCTAGAAGAAAGTTGGAATACTTGGTTACAACTGGCAAAATAAAAGGAAAGAGAGATCGCGGGCGACAAAGAGAGAAAATACTGGATAGCTTGGTGTCATGGCATGGAAAACAGTCAACAACAGAACTGATACGATGCACTGTAGATAGAAGATTGTGGAGGGACATGATCACCTACGCCAACCGGTATGGCACATGATGATGATGACGATATAGCATCCCTTGAAAGCTAAAATCCCCAAAAATGGAAGGATAAGAACACCAAACTTGACTTCAAAATCAGGTTGATGTCTTCAGAATTGTATTTATATTTATTTTTCTAGCCGGTTGCCAAGCATGGACCGTTATATCAGAGACGCAGAAGAAAGTACAAACAACGGAGATGATATGTTAATAGGAGATTTTTGGCATCTTCAACTGAGATCGTATCACGAGGGAACAAGTTCGCAAAAAGTAATCTGAGTGTGCGATGATCTTTTGATTATTGGGAAGAAACCCACAATGAAATGGTTTGGTGACGTATATCGGTCGTCCAGGCTAGCATGGACCATTCTGCGATGAAATGGTTTGGTGACGTATATCGGTCGTCCAGGCTAGCATGGACCATTCTGCGATGAAATGGTTTGGTGACGTATATCGGTCGTCCAGGCTAGCATGGACCATTCTGCGATGAAATGGTTTGGTGACGTATATCGGCCGTCCAGGCTAGCATGGACCATTCTGCGATGAAATGGTTTGGTGACGTATATCGGCCGTCCAGGCTAGCATGGACCATTCTGCGATGAAATGGTTTGGTGACGTATATCGGTCGTCCAGGCTAGCATGGACCATTCTGCGATGAAATGGTTTGGTGACGTATATCGGTCGTCCAGGCTAGCATGGACCATTCTGCGATGAACTCTGAAAGGAGAAAGAAAGAGGGAAAGACGAAGAAAGAGATGGAAAATACTAACATAGAATGGACAGGCCTCGATTTTGCAAAGTCCCAAAGAATGACTAAAGATATTATTTTTTTTTTAATTAGAAAGTTTGACATAGAATGGACAGACCTCGACTTTGCAGAATCCCAAAGAATGACTAAAGATATTTTTTTTTATAATTGGAAAGGTTGACTACCGGGTTCCCCCCCCCCCCCACACCGGGGTTATCGGATGGAGAAGTAAAAGAGGAAGAAGAAGAAGAAAAAGACGAAGAAGAAATAAGTATTTCGTTTACAGAGTTTTAGAATGCGAGACATTTCTATTCCTGATATGATCAAGTTACATCTGTAGATAAGTGTATCCCACACCTACCAAATCGACCTGCGTCTTTGTGGAGCTCATTATTACGTTGTTTACTATTCAAATTTCCTAATGTTTTAGAATATAAGACGTTTCTCCAAATCTTGATGTAAAACGCTGTTTTAGAGAAAAATTGCACTACCATGTAATTAAAACTAGTTTGTCTTTATTTACATTTAATGTACACTTATTGTACTTATTTATAATATAATAGTTAACATTGCAAAAATTCTCTAAAAATATCAAACTTTTCATTATTTTGTGCAGCAACACGTCTTACTCAGATATTTCGTCCCCGTTTGTGTATTGAAAGCTTTTTAATACTTTAGGAGTCGACATTTGTAATCGCACTTCTGTTAGATTTCACTCTATATAAACGCTTCTGACGGTTTTACACTCAACTATAATTACCTGTTCTTAAATGTTATGTAGAGCCAGTCTTAACATATGGATGTGAATCATGGACAATAGGACAACAGACAAGAAAATCACTGAAGTCTGAAGAAATGTGGTTTTACAGAAGAATGTTGAGAATGTCATGGACAGCTGAGAAGAGTAATGAAGATGTTCTGAGAGAGGTCAAAGCAAAAAGAGAGCTAATTTCCAATATTAGGAAGAAATAATCATCATTTTTTGGCCATGTAATGAGAAGAGAACAATTGGAATATAATGTAACAACTGGAAAAATTAAGGGACGAAGAGATAGAGGGAATCAAATGGAAAAAAATACTAGGTAAGGCTTAAGAGAATGGCTTGGCAGAAGGTCAACAGCAGAAATGACAAATAACTGTCGAGATCGAAAGTTGTGGAGAGACATGATCACCTACGCCAGTAGGCCCAGTACTTGATGATGATGATAATTACCTGCTATGAATAGTAATTTCATGCTATGCATAATTCTTCACTTGATTTAATTTATTTTTTGAAACAATTTAAATTTTGTTTAACAAATGCAATGCATACGTTAAAACGTGATGACGTTAGACAGTTATCATTATTTCAATTTAGATCGTCTTCTATTACTTCATCACCCAACGCTGTGGGTCGTTGGGGCACTACTGACATACTTCATTAAACTTCACCATTTATCTCTATCTTCAGTCATTGTTTGGGACTCTCCGAAGTCAAGGCCCGCTCATTCTTTCATGATATCTTCCAATCTCTTCCTTTTATCACAGTTCCCTGCAAAATCATCTTTTCCATGCCAGATAGAAATATGCAGCGAAATAATTTCATTTTGTGTTTCGTCACATTGGTCAAAAGATTGGCATCTAGATTGTTTGTCGTATCCCTCTGCGAAATTGTTCTTTTGTGATACGATCCAAGTAAGAAATGTCCAGAAAACAAGTTAGATTTTAATATCAAAATCAGTAAAATAATTTCAGAAGAATATATTTACAGTTAAAAGAAGGAATTTTAACGTGTACGCAGTACACACAAATAAATCTGAAGCTTGAAAAAAAGTTAAAAAAAATATGGAAGATATATTAAATATTTTGAACAAAAATGTTTCAAATTAAAGGTATTACAATTTCAAAATTAATATCCAATTACATTTTTATGAAAAAAAAATAATTTCAGTAAAATACTTCTTTTAAAAGTTCTTCGTCTCTGCACAAAATACTATTTGTTCTCACGGGATATTTCGGGATTGCCTTAGGCTTTCTCGTCGCTACAAAATCTGTAAATTACCGGGACCAAGTCTTGATAATTGTAGAGACTTGCTCACAGTATCATAGGATACAATAAAAAAAAAAAACCCAAAAAACGGTTAAAACCGCTACCAAGTCTTTACATTTTAAAATTCAAAATTTAAAAAAAAATGCATTCTCCATAGAAACGTTCATCTTTACTGACATAAATTTGATTTTCGTAAAATTAAAAATACAAATGGAGTCGTCTTCCAAAATGTTAATCTATGAAGGCAAATATTAGCATTCAATCAACTACGTGGGCTATTTTTTACCTGGCTAGGGGCCATAACTTTAAAATTACAAAGAGTTAGGTTTCCATCCTCCGTGTAAACACCTGCTACTGGCCTACCTCCTACGGAGAGGTCCATTATTTGTAGACACAAACAGGGAGTAAGGTGTTTCAGTCTCATTCACTCTTCGTACTTACTTTTCCCTCTATATTAATTATTGCTATATATTATTAAATCATTTCACCTTTTTCTTTTTCCCACTCGTTCTCCCTCTCTGCTTTTCTTCTTTTTCCATGCCATTTTACCTTAATTTATTTCTTACATAAACACACTAAAAAAAAAAAAAAAGCAGAAAAAAATCTAAGGGAATTAAATTGACTATCTATGGAACATTGGCAAGATTGTAACAATAATATTTAAAACAGCTAAAAACGAAGAAATAATTATTTTACACAGTTGAACAAAGGTTAATCAAAGAATTATTTTACACAAATCAACAAAGACGAATGTAAGAATTATTTTACATAATTCAACAAACACGAATGAAAGAATTATTTTACAAAACTCAACAAAGGTGAATCAAAGAATTATTTTACACAGTTCAACAAAGACGAATGTAAGAATTATTTTACATAATTCAACAAAAGTAAAGTAGTAAAGTACCCCCGTCACGCCAAGTAGCGTATAGGGAATATAGTGTTAGTGACCATAAATTTTACAGACCTTCGGCGCATGATTTTTGGGGTAATGTGGTTGGTATTACGCCCGTGCCGCTTTACTGTCCCAGAAAAAAATCCGGTACCCATTTAAGGCTGGGTGAACCAGAAGCCGTCGGTTTGGATCGAACCCAACCTCTTGTCCTTTGTAGTCCAGTTCACTAACCACTGAGCTATCGTGGCTCTCTAATTCAACAAAGGTGAATCAAAATTTGTGGGATACATAAAGACAGACAGTAACTTAGTGAACATTATCTTGGAAGAGATAATATACGATAAACAGACTCTGATAAATACTAAAGTAGAGTGATAATATCAAGATATGGACTTAGCAACCTATGAAAGTATATACCAAGAGAACAATGTTAAATATTGATAACCGGCTTTCGAACATAGCCAAACATGAAGTCGGTAATGCTTACTCTTTGGAATACGTACAATGGAATTATCGATATCATCATACTGGGTAACTTGGAGCCACGATACAGCAATATAAAGGGGAAGTAAAAAAAGCTATGGGAATGAGGTATTACTGTAAGAGCTTATGCACTTCTTATCAGAGGTTAGAACACAGAAGAGAGTTTTCGTTGACCATAATCAACACAGTTTCTGACATCAGCTGCTTTGCTCATTCTGCTGCCAGAACTTTCATTCATATATTGACAGAATGTTCCTTGACATGAGTTAAATCTGTTCGTCAAAACAACGTATGTCAGTTATTAGTCAAAACAACAATGGGATTTACTAGAAGCAACTTATGTCAGTTACTAGTCAAAACAACAATGGGATTTACTAGTGAAAACAATAGGATTTACTAGTCAAAACAACAATGGGATTTACTAGTGAAAACAATAGGATTTACTAGTCAAAACAACATTGGGATTTACTAGTGAAAACAATAGGATTTACTTGTCAAAACAACAATGGGATTTACTAGTGAAAACAATAGGATTTACTAGTCAAAACAACAATGGGATTTACTAGTCAAAACAACGTATGACATTTACTACAGAAACTCAACAACAGCCTTATTCCAACAATTTTCGGAAACAACAAGAAACGAACCTTCCACAAGCAATGTACCCAATAAGGACCAAGACGTAACCAGAAAGTGAGACGAGAACGGTCAGCGACCAACAGCTGACTTTCAGCGTGAGAATCAGTGAACAACAAGGCTGATTCAGACCTTACTCCACCTCCAAGCGGTGCTCCATGAAACAGAGTAACCGGTCAGGCCAAGTTAGTGTGGATAAAAAGAGGAAAGGCAATACAATACTCAAAGATACTGCGCTCAAATAGGATGTGTTGGGCCGAACTGCGCAAATATCATAAGATAACAAGAAAGGTCAAAGTCTGAATAGTAAGAAAACAGAAGTAAAGGTCATATCTAGGAAAAATCAAGCATCACCATCGTGCAACATAAAAATAAACAGGACAATTCTTTAAAAAAGTGCAACGTTTCAAATACTTGAGCACAATAATAACATCAGATGGAAGATGCACATCAGAAAAAAAAAAGCAGAATAGTTCAGGCCAAAACTGCATTTCAGAAAATGAAAAATATCTTATGCAACAAATCTATGTCAATAGAAGTGAGAAAGACAGTTCATCGGTGCTATATGGAACCAATTCTGACCTATGGAAGCGAATCATGGACAGTAGACAAACAAATGAAAAGATGGTTAGAGGCCACAGAGATGGGATTTCTCAGAAGAATGTTGAAAGATTCCTGGACAGCTAAAAAGATCAATGAGGAAATTCTTAAAGAGGCCAACACAAAAAGGCAACTCCTAAAAAACATCAGAAAGAAACAATCATCATTTTTCTGGCACATCATGGGAAGAGGAAAGTTGGAATACTTGGTTACAACTGGCAAAATACAAGGAAAGAGAGATTGCGGACGGCAAAAAGAGAAAATACTAGATAGCTTGGTGTCATGGCATGGAAAACAGTGAACAACAGGACTGATACGATGCACTGGAGATAGAAGATTGTGGAAGGACATGATCGCCTACGCCAACCTGTATGGCACATGATGATGATGACCTGCAAATCACACACACCAATTCTCCGTCCACTTACTTCCTTCAAGCAAGCAAGAGTGTTATTCATTCCTTTGATGGTCTTCAAGTGAAAGAAAGAAAAGCTGCATAGTTTTATTCTTATTTCCTTCCTTCTTCGCTGTTCAGCGTTGGGGAGGTGGGGGATTGTTTCTATTGCAGCTTTTTTTTTTATTAATTGGCTTCTCCAGCCTTCACGCTTCTAGTGTCTCTAACAGTCCACCAGTCTGTCTTCCTCGTGGTGGCACCCTTTGATCTAGTACTCTCATAGCGTTCGTTAATGCATCGTTGTGTCACATTGAGTTCTTTCAGTCTTATCACGTGAACTAAACCATTTTATCTGTCTCTTTATATAATTAACAGTATTCTTATCTTCCTTATTGTGTAAAGTCATTTCTTATCTTTTTCTCAAGGAATTTTGCTTTCAAGCGAGAAACACATTTAATTTTAATGGTGGTTCTGTTTTATAAATGTTCTTAGTTCTAATGTCCAAGTTTTCTCTGGATATACAAAGCTCGAATGTTGATTGTTGTTTGTGCCTGCCTACGCCAGTTTTATATTTCTAGCGAGAAACTCAATTTTGCCCCAATATCTCTTTGTCCTATTTTTCACACCGGCAGCAATGTGCTCAGGTGCCCCCCGCCATACAGGCATATATTCTCCTACATCAGAGGCACTCTCACCTTTTTTTGATCGTCGAAAATTTCATTGTACTGGTAGAGTTTCTTTGCATTAAATTTGTCGCTCCAGCCGCAATTGTTAGCCTACTATTTTCGAAATGGGAGCCGAGATAGCTCAGTGGTTAGTGATCTGGACTACAAAGGACAAGGGGTAGGGTTCGATCCCAACCGACGACTTCCGGGTTCACCCAGCCTTTAATGGGTACTGGATTTTTTTCTGGGAAAATGAAGCGGCACGGGCGTAATACCGACCACATTATCCCAAAAATCATGTGCCGAAGGTCTGTAAAATTTATGGTCACTAACACCATATTCCCTATACGCCACTTAGCGTGACGGGGGTACTTTACTACTTTTACTATTTTCGAAATCCAACGATTCTTTAACGTGAGAGAATGCACACAGAGCCTCTGTTTTGTGTGTGTGTTTTTTTTTGCCATTATCCATGATGGCCAGACATCTGATCTATCTCCCGAGCCCAGAGGCCAGGGGATGGTAAACACTCGAAGAAATCAGGATTCCATATTTTTTTGTTTGTAATTTCCAAAGGCTGTGGTGGGAATCAAACCCGGAAACTTCATGTCCTGATGTCGATATCTAGCCTCTAGACCACCCAGTCCCCGCTAACTTTGGGATGGAGCTACTGTTGGAGAAAGTTCGTTTCCCTGTAGTCATTTCTTTGTTCGGCAATAGTGGTCATCTGTGTATAATCTGGAAGGCTTTGAGTCTATTTTATTTTTCTTGCGTAATGTCACATCATTAGACTTTCTAGTTATCCCAATACCTACACTTATTTTAATTACATAAATCAGCGTTTCTCAAAGTATGGTCCGCGGCCCCCAAGTGAACCACGGTGACGTCACATGAGTTCAGCGAAGATTTAACGAATAGATGATATTTTGTAGCTAAATGGAAAGACAGAATGAATGAATGAATGAATGAATGAGTGAGTGAAGGAATACATGAACACACGAATGAATGAAAGTACAATAGAAAATAATACCTGGGGGTACGCGAAGATTTATGAAACAGTATGCTATTTTGTAACTAAATAGAAAGGCAAAATGAATGAATAAACAAAAGCACAAAAGAAAAAAAAACCGTGTCCGCGACAACAAGACGTATTTAATGGGGATCCGTGGTAAATGGAAGTTTTAGAACCTTTGACCTAAATAATCTACACAATCATTAGTAAAGCTATCATTGATGCATATGTTCATATTATTTTTTTTAATTTCTGTGCTCACTCATGTTCACAAGGATACTTACTATTATTTTGTGACAATACAGAACATACTCGTATAAACACCAAGTTGACACATTCGTATATTACACAGTTTACACACTAATTCTTAAAGATCCCATGATTTGTATTTGTTATTTGTAAAACGTTCTGAAAGAGGCCAAAGCAAAAAGAGAACTGAATTTCCAATATAATGAAGAAACAATCATCATTTTTTTGGCTATGTAATAAGAATAGAACAGCTGGAGTATATTGTAACAACTGGGAAAATTGAGGGACGAAGAGATAGAGGGAAGCAAAGAGAAAAGATACCAGACAACTTAAAAGAATGGAGGACAAGAGGTCGTGTTCGACCCCAACCGACGGCGCCCGGTTTACCCAGCCTTTAATTCGTATAAGATTTTTTTTTGGGAAAGTATAGTGGCACGGGCGTAATACCAACCACATTACCCCAAAAATCATATGCTGTAAAATGTATGGTCACTAACACCATATTCTCTATACGCCACTTGGCGTGACGGGGGTACTTTACTTTTACTTTAAAAGAATGGAGAAGGAAAAGACAAATAATTGCAATGCTGTGGTAAAGCTGGTAGCAGGGAGCCAGTGGTGGGGTGCGCTAAACACTCCAAGGAGCCTAAAAGAATGGCTTGGCAGAAAGTCAACAACAGAAATGATAAATAACTGTCGAGATCGAAAGTTGTGGAGAGACATGATCACCTACGCCAGCAGGCCCGGTACTTGATGGTGATGATGGTTTCAAACAAACCGCCATTATCCAATAAAACACACAATCTACTGCGTCCTCCCAAAATATCCTTATTTTTCTGACATGTCATTTGTATCTGATGCGTAAAGTGACGCCACTGTTCTTTAGCGGAGCGTCATTGGCATGTAACAAGCTTTCTTCTTCAAGCGCATTTTCGTTGTAAAAAAAAAAAACATAAAAATTAAGTACGTATATATTTGTTTATGACTTTCTTTCTTTATTTCTTTATTTCTTTATTTCTTTCTTTATTTTTTTTCTTTCGTTCTTTCTTTCTTTCTTTTTTCGTTCCTTTAATTATTATTTTTCCTTTCATTCCTATGTTTCCATCATTCCAAAATTTCTCTCTTTTTTTTCTTTGTTTCTTTTCTTCCTATTTTCACTTATTTTGTCTTTCTCTTTTATATCATTTTTTTTTTTCTTTTTATTATTCAATTTTTTTTTTGGCTATTCATTTCATTCATTTCTTTCGCGATACAACATACCGTTATGTTTGCATTCTCTCTCTCTCTCTCTCTCTCTTTGACACACACGGAGAGAGAGAGATGATCTCCGTGCAAATCAGTAGCACATCTTCTATTCTGCAACCCTGCAAATTCCACACCACTCTCCCATCTATTTACCTTCTCTCTTTCCGTTTCTCTCCTTTTCATATCCAATCTAATTAATTTGTTATATCTAATACAAACACACTAACACTCACACACACATACACGCATTTGAGCCAGGATCGGTGAATCAGAACCACCCAGACCCTGCTCCACCTCTCCGTGGTGCCTCTAGAAATAGACTAATCTGTCTAGTCTGGCCAAGCGAGTGGTATATTTTCCACACAGCTCACATCACATCCTGGTTTCATCCTGTCTTCCTATTCCCAGAGACATCCTCCTGAAGTATAATTGAGAAACGTAAACTCCCTGTGGTATATTTTCCACACAGCTCACGGCACATCCTCGTTTCATTCTGTCTTCGCCTCGCTAAGGTAACCTCCCTTTTCGTGCACGAGACCCATAACAAACATCACCCTATCATGTTCACCGCAATAACCCCTCATCAACAACAATCGAACCGCTTCCCCCCCCCCTTTCCGCATCCACAATAACCATTCCGAATCTCCCCGGCAGGGGCGGCGTCATTTTATCCGCTTCTCGGTTGGTACCGGAGCCACAACAATGACCACTGCCACCAAATCTCGTTACCACACCCACATTTTAGGGCAATCAGCGATTCTGACGGGAGCTAATCATCACCCTCACGCCCACGCAGGTCACCGTGGGTGACAACGCCATGGAATGGAAGCCACCAGGCCCCCCCACACCCCCCACTGCCCCGAGACCTGAGTGTGAAATCACGACCCGTAATTTGCGAGTGGGAGGAGAGACAGATGAGATGACGCTAGTGTTTTTTTTTTCTTCCACCGACTGTCTGAACAATAGATACACAAGAAGCTGAATGAGGAACTGACGTATTTCGAGTGAAAGAAATCAAGCGTGAGAGAAAATTACATAGATTACACATACTTATATATAAACAGGTAAACTCCTAGTTTATGGATATAGGTTATTTCCGTTCGGGAGAGCAACGTCCCCTTGAGTAACATTGCACTTTTTTCAGTGGTTCTCTAATCTGCCACTATCTATCTATCTATTGTCCTTTCGAGCCGAAGACGGCACATAGGGCAGAACCACAATCTCAAGAACAGAAACCTTGCGTGCCAAAGTGGCACATATTGCAGATCACTGCTCTAAAATATATGGCGCTGTTTTCGTAACAATACTTTTTACAATGACAGCTTATCAAGCCATCGATCAAATCTCCTTAGTCGCCTCTTACGACATGCCTGGAAGGTCACAGTGTTACTATTCTTTACTTCCCTCATAATGAGGCCCCGGTAACACACAGGACAATCTGCCACTAGAAGACCGCTATTTATCGAGAAATGAGAAATAACATGAGAGTACAGTCCTATGTTTTCTAACCCTATCCCTAATCCAAACGCTAACCCAACAATATAATTAAATGTTTTAATTATGAACATGGGGATCATTTTTAGTGTGTTGGAACTACTGTAGTTTTGTTGCAACACCAAATAAGAAGAGATAAATGTAATTTATGTCCCTAAACTAGGACTTTATATATATATATATGTTACAAACCTTCATATAGACATAAAAACATATATAGACTCATGCATAACTCATACATACACTCATAAATACATATACATACACACATACATACATACATACATACATACATACATACATACATACATACATACATACATATACATACATACACACATACATACATACATGCATACGTACATACATACATACATACATTCATACACACATATAGAAACACATAAACACACACATACATATAAACATACACACATATACACACATATGCATACACACATACATACGCACATACATACACACACACATACAGCACAGAGAGACAGGAGTGAGAGATATTGAGAGATGGATGGAAGAAGAGAGAGAGAGAGAGAGAGAGAGAGAGAGAGAGAAAAACTTGATGGTTTCTTACTTATTCAATGGAAATTTGGCTCTTGTGCATTTATCCAATGACTTATATTGCATAAATGTAACTGGTATTTTAGTTCTTGTGCCTGTTACTTATTGCAGAAATGTAATTTTGTTTCTCTTTTACTCTTCATATCACGGCACTTTCGGAAAACTCATAGGTATTTTGTCGTTTCCACATGATGAGGAAGAGTGCACATCGATTTTTCCAGATATATTATCTTTATGATTTGAGTAAACATAATGCACCCAGAACACTTATATAGACTCAAAAGCACAGGCACAAAATACATCATGGAAATCAACATCAACAAAACAGAAGTTAGGAATATCGCAAAAGATAAACAGAATATCAGTATATCTACAGACGGCCTTAATAGCAAAAAGACAGAGGTAATGGTAACAACAAAGAAAAAGACATCACCTCAAGGCAAAATAAAGACAAGTGGAACAATATTAAAACAGGTAAATGAATTTAAATATTTTGGAACTTTCTTAACCTCAGACAGAAGATATACAAAAGAGGTGAGATGCAGAATGGCTCAGGCAAAAGCAGCTTTTCAAAAAATGAGGAAGATACTATGCAATCCATTTTTGACAATAGAAACAAGTTAAAAAAGAGTTTTTAGATGTTATATAGAGCCAGTTTTAACATATGGCGAATCATGGACAATAGGACAACAGACAAGAAAATCACTGGAGTCTGTAGAAATGTGGTTTTACAGAAGAATGTTGAGAGTACCATGGACAGCTAAGAAGAGTAATGAAAAAGTTCTGAGAGAAATCAAAGCAAAAAGAAAACTAATTTCCAATATTAGGAAGAAACTATCATCATTTTTTGGCCATGTAATGAGAAGAGAACAACTAGAATATATTGTAACAACTGGAAAAATTGAGGGACGAAGAGATAGAGGGAAGCAAAGAGAAAAAATAACAGACTGTTTAAGAGAATGGCTTGGCAGAAGGTCAACAACAGAAATGATAAATAGCTGCCGAGATCGAAAATTGTGGATTTGACATGATCACCTACGCCAGCAGGCCCGGTACTTGATGATGATAGACGGCAGACAACTAAAACAAGTAGTAAGGAATTTAAATATCTAGGAAGTCTAGTGACGAACGACAATTCACAAACATCAGAAATAGACTCAAGATGCAACAAAGCTTGTCAAATCATTGGACAACTATCACTACTATTGTCCAACAAGGAAATAACTATAGAGGCAAAACGGGCACTCTATAAAACAATCTTCATTCCAACGTTGTGCTACCAATGCCAATCCTGGACCCTTGATGCAAGAACAAAAAGAAAAATAACCTCTACAGAGATGAAATGTGTTAGACGAATGACAGGAAACAGCCTGAGAGATAAGATCAGAAATGAAGAACTGAGAAAAAAAGCTAGGAATAACCAACAACATAGAATATATAAAGAAAGAACAGATAAAATGGTTTGGCCACGTGACAAGGCAGAAAGATCGAAACACAACACAGTGAAACATTAGCAGAAACATTGTAGCACTTCATAATAATGTGAATTGCCTTGGGTAACATAATGCCCCTGGGTAACATAAAGCACTTCTAATAACCATCAATAAACGTTGTGAGAACACCAGACCTAAGGGTCGACAACGAAAAAGATGGATTGACAGAATATTAAAAACATTAGGAAATCAAATAGCTGCAAATGTGAACAGAAGAGCAAATGACCGCAAATGATGTCTACCCTCGACGCTGAAAGGCAGATGAGGAAGTAAAGAAGAAGCAGAAATATGTACCAGTTTGAAAGAAGAAATTGTGGATTCCTCTCTCTGCTCCGGGGTTCGAGAAGTTTTTAGTTATGCTGTGTCACAGGCTTAAACTATGACATGCGTGAAGAACTGGAAGATGTTAATTAAGGGAGAGGATCGCCTACGTCAACTTTCATGGCACCTGATGATAATGATGATGTGTCTTTTCACCTGCCGCAAGATTAAGTTACCAGACCTTTCAATGTCTTTGTACTGTTCCTAGAGTTTTAGTTGTACGTTTCTGTCCTTAGGTCAGCTTTGACGCCGATATTCAGCACGGTTGTAGCACTTCTGAAGAAGGCGTTAGTAGTAGACAAGGTTCCATTTGAGCCGTATTTTGGCGTAAATTAACAAAGCTATATAGCAGGCGCATTTCGCGCCTTATGTACACGAGAGACAAGGGTAGTTAACCATGACCGCTCGTGTCGGGATGTTGACCTCTAGTCCAGGTGACCCGGAAGTGACCTGTTTATGTTTGGTGTGTCCTGACTTTGGAGGCCTTGGTGTACTTGCTCGATAGCGATAGATTAGTAGATTATACATGACCTCGGGGTGGATCGCGTGTTGGCGGGGGTTCCCTCGGGGATTATCTCGAGTGTTTTCGGACAGCGTGCTATCGGATCGGGGATTAGTTCGATTCGGTGTGACGCTATCGCGCCAGGTAGACGTTAGAAAATATTTATAGCTATGTAGTTGGGTGTCTGCTTAACGTTGTACCATAAATGAAGCATAAGGGTGAAACAGTTAGAGATTGCTGGGTAGTCTAAACTGGTAGTGTAAATATGTTCCTCGGTGTTAGTGGTTCGCTATCTCTCTCTCTCTCTCTCTCTCTCTCTCTTTCTCTCTCTCTTTCTCTCTCTCTACTATTCCAGCCTAGATTTCCCTCCATTGAAACACTTACTCATTCTCGCCATTTATCCCTATCATCGCGCCTTCCTTCTCTCTCTCTCTTTCTCTCTCTCGCTTTCTCCCCTAGCCTCTCTTAGACTTCTAACCTATCACTCCACCCTCCGCCTCTCCCTTTAGCTCCCCCGCCCTCCCTAATATTTTTAGCGTCCCTCCTATTGTAACACTTGATTATTCTCACCATTAATACATAGCATCTCGCCTTCTTTCTCATAGGCTTCTCTCGCTCTCTCTCTCTCTCTCTCTCTCTCGCTCTTCTAACCCCTACTAGACTTCTCTCCTACCATTCCACCTTTCTTCTCTCTCTCTCTCTCTCTCTCTCTCTCTCTCTCTCTCTCTCTCTCTCTCTCTCTCTCTTTACCTCACCTAGCGTTCCGCCTTCATTCGTATTTTTACCTTACCACCAGTGTAACACATTAATAACATTGAATATCAATTACAAAAAGACTTGAAATATCTACTTTTTAAAGAACCAATAAGATAAACATATGAAAAACGAAGGAATAATACACTCGACAAGGCTTAACAGACGTACTTTATACACATCACCATTAATACAACTGAAATTCCTTAATGATAACCTATCACATCGTTATGAGCTAAGAGAAAAACAGAAGAAAAAAATTCAACTTACACCGTAAAATATTCCACTTCAACACAGACCGCTAGACTGAACAGTACTATGAAAATAAACGTCCGTGAATCAAGCGCGCTTATAACACGAAGTCTCACATCCGACTAGTTTAAATATAAGCTGGTAAATAAAATTTAGACGATACTATTCCACCCTCGACTAATATCTAGGTTAACCAACCAGAGAAGAAGATTTCTATCGGACACCCATCAACGAAATGACTGACCTCTGGACTAACTAATCAGAGAAGAGGATTACTGTTATCGTGATAACTGACCTCATTTTCATGATTATTCTCACCATTAATACATAGCATCTCGCCTTCTTTCTCATAGGCTTCTCTCGCTCTCTCTCTCTCTCTTTCTCTCTCTCAGTTAGAGATTACTGGTTAGTCTAAGCTGGTAGTGTAAATATGTTCCTCGGTGTTAGTGGTTCGCTATCTCTCTCTCTCTCTCTCTCTCTCTCTCGCCCTCTCTCTCTCTCTCTCTCTCTCTTTCTCTCTCTCTCTCTCTCTCTCTACTATTCCAGCCTAGATTTCCCTCCATTGAAACACTTACTCATTCTCTCCATTTATCCCTAGCATCGCGCCTTCCTTCTCTCTCTCTCTCTCTCTCTCTCTCTCTCTCTCTCGCTTTCTCCCCTATCCTCTCTTAGACTTCTAACCTATCAGTCCACCCTCCGCCTCTCCCTTTGGCTCCCCCGCCCTCCCTCATTTTTTTAGCGTCCCTCCTATTGTAACACTTGATTGTTAGCCACCAGAACTACACACCATCTCTTGTTAACCCGAATCTCATCAACTACACGACCCCTCCTTTGGTTCGTGGTTCGGTAAGTCCATGGTTCGTTAAGTCCGTGGTTCGTGGGGTTGTGGTTCGTGGTTCATTAGTTGATGGTTCGTTAAGTCCGTGGTTCGTGGGGTTGTGGTTCGTGGTTCGTTAGTTGATGGTTCGTTAAGTCCATGGTTCGTAGGGGTTGTGGTTCGCGGTTCGTGAGTTGAGGGTTCGTTAAGTCCGTGGTTCGTGGGGTTGTGGTTCGTGGTTCGTTAGTTGATAGTTCGTTAAGTCCATGGTTCGTAGGGGTTGTGGTTCCCGGTTCGTGAGTTGAGGGTTCGTTAAGTCCGCACATGTTTCCCCAAATTCGTCAAGGTCTTCCCATAGGCCGAGAAAAATATTACCACCAGATCACAAAAATGTAGGCAGAAACCTAGGAGGCAAGGTCAGAAACCTAGGAGACAAGGTCAGAAACCTAGGAGGCAAGGGCAGAAACCAAAGAGGCAAGGGCAGAAAACTAGGAGGCACTGGCAGAAACCTAAGAGGCAAGGGCAGAAACCTAAGAGGTAAAGACAGAAACCTAGGAGGCAAGGTCAGAAACCTAGGAGGCAAGGGCAGAAACCTAGGAGGCAAGGGCAGAAACCTAAGAGGCAAAGACAGAAACCTAGGAGGCAAGGACAGAAAACTAGGGGGGGTCGTGGTTCGTGGTTCGGTAAGTCCGTGGTTCGTTAAGTCCGTGGTTCGTGGTTCGTTAGTTGATGGTTCGTTAAGTCCGTGGTTCGTGGGGTTGTGGTTCGTGGTTCGTTAGTTGATGGTTCGTTAAGTCCATGGTTCGTAGGGGTTGTGGTTCGCGGTTCGTGAGTTGAGGGTTCGTTAAGTCCGTGGTTCGTGGGGTTGTGGTTCGTGGTTCGTTAGTTGATAGTTCGTTAAGTCCATGGTTCGTAGGGGTTGTGGTTCCCGGTTCGTGAGTTGAGGGTTCGTTAAGTCCGTGGTTCGTGGGGTTGTGGTTCGTGGTTCGTTAGTTGATGGTTCGCTAAGTCCGTGGTTCGTGGGGTTGTGGTTTATTAAGTTTGTAGTTTGTTAAGTGCGTGGTTCGAGAGGTCGTGGGCAAGGGCAGAAACCTAAGAGGCAAGGGCAGAAACCTAGGAGGCAAGGTCAGAAACCTAGGAGGCACGAGTTAATCTATCGATAAACGTTTCAAAGTCATTTCTGTTGTTAACTAACAAGGGTTTGTCTAATCCTGTCGCGTTATTTGAGCTTGTGTGTGAAAGTAACGCAGCCAAATAGAACTGACCTCTGAGGCAATACCGGATGTGTTACTAAAAAGATTTTGACGTATGATGGCAATTTTATGAGTTTACCCCCTGATCATTTTTTAGGGATACGCCCATGAAATCGGTAAAAATCGTAAATTTTTACTCTAGGCATACCCCAAACTCTATTTTAGACAGCCCCATTGCAAAAATTTACATTAAAAACCACTTTTAGGATTTTACCCCTTATCATTTTTTGAGGGTTACGCCCATGGAATCGATAAAAATAATAAATTTAGCACGTAGGCTTACCTAAAACTTTATTTTAGACATCCCCACACCAAAAATTTACTTAAAAATCACTTTTGAAATTGTTACCCCCTTACCATTTTTTAGGGTTACGCCCATGGAATTGATAAAAATCGTAAATTTAGCACGTAGGCATACCTAAAACTTTATTTTAGACATCCCCAAACCAAAAATTTACTTAAAAATCACTTTTGAAATTGTAACCCCCCTTACCATTTTTAGGGTTACGCCCCTGAAATCGATAAAAAATTGAAATATAACCTCAAGGCATACCCCAAACATAATATTTGACACCCCTACATATCAAACTCCATCAAAAAATCAACAAAAACTAGTAGTGGTATAGTGGTTTTTGAGCCGTTCATACTATGCAGATGTACGGTGCAGCACGTGCAATCGATAAAAAAATTGAAATATAACATCAAGGCATACCCCAAACATAATATTTGACACCCCTACATAGCAAATTCCAACATAAAAACTACAAAAAACTAGTGGTGGTATAGTCGTTTTTGAACCGTTCATACTACGCAGATGTACGGTGCAGCACGTGCAATCGATAAAAAATTGAAATATAACCTCAAGGCATACCCCAAACATAATATTTGACACCCCTACATATCAAATTCCAACATAAAAACAACAAAAAACTAGTGGTGGTATAGTGGTTTTTGAACCGTTCATACTACGCAGATGTACGGTGCAGCACGTGCAATCGATAAAAAAATTGAAATATAACCTCAAGGCATACCCCAAACATAATATTTGACACCCCTACATATCAAATTCCAACATAAAAACAACAAAAAACTAGTGGTGGTATAGTGGTTTTTGAACCGTTCATACTACGCAGATGTACGGTGCAGCACGTGCAATCGATAAAAAAATTGAAATATAACCTCAAGGCATACCCCAAACATAATATTTGACACCCCTACATATCAAATTCCAACAAAAAAACAACAACAAAAATAGTATTAAGGAAGGGGGTTTAGTGCAAGGATTTGAACATTTCGTGCAGTTTCATGCAGCACAATCTCGTATCGTGCTGCACGATACATCTGCGTAGTATGAACGGCTCAAAAACCCATTTCCTTACTACTATTTTTGTTGTTGTTTTTTTGTTGGAATTTGATATGTAGGGGTGTCAAATATTATGTTTGGGGTATGCCTTGAGGTTATATTTCAATTTTTTATCGATTTCAGGGGCGTAACCCTAAAAATGGTAAGTGGGGTTACAATTTCAAAAGTGATTTTTAAGTAAATTTTTGGTATGGGGATGTCTAAAATAAAGTTTTAGGTATGCCTACGTGCTAAATTTACGATTTTTATCAATTCCATGGGCGTAACCCTAAAAAATGGTAAGGGGGTAACAATTTCAAAAGTGATTTTTAAGTAAATTTTTGGTGTGGGGATGTCTAAAATAAAGTTTTAGGTAAGCCTACGTGCTAAATTTATTATTTTTATCGATTCCATGGGCGTAACCCTCAAAAAATGATAAGGGGTAAAATCCTAAAAGTGGTTTTTAATGTAAATTTTTGCAATGGGGCTGTCTAAAATAGAGTTTGGGGTATGCCTAGAGTAAAAATTTACGATTTTTACCGATTTCATGGGCGTATCCCTAAAAAATGATCAGGGGGTAAACTCATAAAATTGCCATCATACGTCAAAATCTTTTTAGTAACACATCCGGTATTGCCTCAGAGGTCAGTTCTATTTGGCTGCGTTACTTTCACACACAAGCTCAAATAACGCGACAGGATTAGACAAACCCTTGTTAGTTAACAACAGAAATGACTTTGAAACGTTTATCGATAGATTAACTCGTGCCTCCTAGGTTTCTGACCTTGCCTCCTAGGTTTCTGCCCTTGCCTCTTAGGTTTCTGCCCTTGCCCACGACCTCTCGAACCACGCACTTAACAAACTACAAACTTAATAAACCACAACCCCACGAACCACGGACTTAGCGAACCATCAACTAACGAACCACGAACCACAACCCCACGAACCACGGACTTAACGAACCCTCAACTCACGAACCGGGAACCACAACCCCTACGAACCATGGACTTAACGAACTATCAACTAACGAACCACGAACCACAACCCCACGAACCACGGACTTAACGAACCCTCAACTCACGAACCGCGAACCACAACCCCTACGAACCATGGACTTAACAAACCATCAACTAACGAACCACGAACCACAACCCCACGAACCACGGACTTAACGAACCATCAACTAACGAACCACGAACCACAACCCCACGAACCACGGACTTAACGAACCACGGACTTACCGAACCACGAACCACGACCCCCCCTAGTTTTCTGTCCTTGCCTCCTAGGTTTCTGTCTTTGCCTCTTAGGTTTCTGCCCTTGCCTCCTAGGTTTCTGCCCTTGCCTCCTAGGTTTCTGACCTTGCCTCCTAGGTTTCTGTCTTTACCTCTTAGGTTTCTGCCCTTGCCTCTTAGGTTTCTGCCCGTGCCTCCTAGTTTTCTGCCCTTGCCTCTTTGGTTTCTGCCCTTGCCTCCTAGGTTTCTGACCTTGTCTCCTAGGTTTCTGACCTTGCCTCCTAGGTTTCTGCCTACATTTTTGTGATCTGGTGGTAATATTTTTCTCGGCCTATGGGAAGACCTTGACGAATTTGGGGAA
The DNA here is from genome assembly GCA_032433765.1 of Megaustenia siamemsis. Taxonomy (NCBI): domain Eukaryota; kingdom Metazoa; phylum Mollusca; class Gastropoda; order Stylommatophora; family Ariophantidae; genus Megaustenia; species Megaustenia siamemsis. Next base: position 73,388,125 of record JAVIAB010000125.1, on the reverse strand, counting down.
ACATGTGCGGACTTAACGAACCCTCAACTCACGAACCGGGAACCACAACCCCTACAAACCATGGACTTAACGAACTATCAACTAACGAACCACGAACCACAACCCCACGAACCACGGACTTAACGAACCCTCAACTCACGAACCGCGAACCACAACCCCTACGAACCATGGACTTAACGAACCATCAACTAACGAACCACGAACCACAACCCCACGAACCACGGACTTAACGAACCATCAACTAATGAACCACGAACCACAACCCCACGAACCACGGACTTACCGAACCACGAACCAAAGGAGGGGTCGTGTAGTTGATGAGATTCGGGTTAACAAGAGATGGTGTGTAGTTCTGGTGGCTAACAATCAAGTGTTACAATAGGAGGGACGCTAAAAATATGAGGGAGGGCGGGGGAGCTAAAGGGAGAGGCGGAGGGTGGACTGATAGGTTAGAAGTCTAAGAGAGGATAGGGGAGAAAGCGAGAGAGAGAGAGAGAGAGAGAGAAGGAAGGCGCGATGCTATGGATAAATGGCGAGAATGAGTAAGTGTTTCAATGGAGGGAAATCTAGGCTGGAATAGTAGAGAGAGAGAGAGAGAGAGAGAGAGAAAGAGAGAGAGAGAGAGAGAGAAAGAGGGCGAGAGAGAGAGAGATAGCGAACCACTAACACCGAGGAACATATTTACACTACCAGCTTAGACTAACCAGTAATCTCTAACTGAGAGAGAGAGAGAGAGAGAGAGAGAGCGAGAGAAGCCTATGAGAAAGAAGGCGAGATGCTATGTATTAATGGTGAGAATAATCATGAAAATGAGGTCAGTTATCACGATAACAGTAATCCTCTTCTCTGATTAGTTAATCCAGAGGTCAGTCATTTCGTTGATGGGTGTCCGATAGAAATCTTCTTCTCTGGTTGGTTAACCTAGATATTAGTCGAGGGTGGAATAGTATCGTCTAAATTTTATTTACCAGCTTATATTTAAACTAGCCGGATGTGAGACTTCGTGTTATAAGCGCGCTTGATTCACGGACGTTTATTTTCATAGTACTGTTCAGTCTAGCGGTCTGTGTTGAAGTGGAATATTTTACGGTGTAAGTTGAATTTTTTTTTCTGTTTTTCTCTTAGCTCATAACGATGTGATAGGTTATCATTAAGGAATTTCAGTTGTATTAATGGTGATGTGTATAAAGTACGTCTGTTAAGCCTTGTCGAGTGTATTATTCCTTCGTTTTTCATATGTTTATCTTATTGGTTCTTTAAAAAGTAGATATTTCAAGTCTTTTTGTAATTGATATTCAATGTTATTAATGTGTTACACTGGTGGTAAGGTAAAAATACGAATGAAGGCGGAACGCTAGGTGAGGTAAAGAGAGAGAGAGAGAGAGAGAGAGAGAGAGAGAGAGAAAGAGAGAGAAGAAAGATGGAATGGTAGGAGAGAAGTCTAGTAGGGGTTAGAAGAGCGAGAGAGAGAGAGAGAGAGAGAGCGAGAGAAGCCTATGAGAAAGAAGGCGAGATGCTATGTATTAATGGTGAGAATAATCAAGTGTTACAATAAGAGGGACGCTAAAAATATTAGGGAGGGCGGGGGAGCTAAAGGGAGAGGCGGAGGGTGGAGTGATAGGTTAGAAGTCTAAGAGAGGCTAGGGGAGAAAGCGAGAGAGAGAAAGAGAGAGAGAGAAGGAAGGCGCGATGATAGGGATAAATGGCGAGAATGAGTAAGTGTTTCAATGGAGGGAAATCTAGGCTGGAATAGTAGAGAGAGAGAAAGAGAGAGAGAGAAAGAGAGAGAGAGAGAGAGATAGAGAGAGAGAGAGAGAGATAGCGAACCACTAACACCGAGGAACATATTTACACTACCAGTTTAGACTACCCAGCAATCTCTAACTGTTTCACCCTTATGCTTCATTTATGGTACAACGTTAAGCAGACACCCAACTACATAGCTATAAATATTTTCTAACGTCTACCTGGCGCGATAGCGTCACACCGAATCGAACTAATCCCCGATCCGATAGCACGCTGTCCGAAAACACTCGAGATAATCCCCGAGGGAACCCCCGCCAACACGCGATCCACCCCGAGGTCATGTATAATCTACTAATCTATCGCTATCGAGCAAGTACACCAAGGCCTCCAAAGTCAGGACACACCAAACATAAACAGGTCACTTCCGGGTCACCTGGACTAGAGGTCAACATCCCGACACGAGCGGTCATGGTTAACTACCCTTGTCTCTCGTGTACATAAGGCGCGAAATGCGCCTGCTATATAGCTTTGTTAATTTACGCCAAAATACGGCTCAAATGGAACCTTGTCTACTACTGGCGTTTCGGTTCTGGATTCCCCCGCAGTGGCATTCATTGGTGTGGATTATTCCTCAACTTAAGAGGTGGCTCAGGAGTTTGTATAGGCTCTCTCCGAGGGGGAAAGTTGGTGTGGATTATTCCTCAACATATGAGGTGGCTCAGGAGTTTGTATAGGCTCTCTCCGAGGGGGAAAGTTGGTGTGGATTATTCCTCAACATATGAGGTGGCTCAGGAGTTTGTATAGGCTCTCTCCGAGGCGGAATGTTATTGTCTCGACGTGACTGGTAGTTTGTGGATGGGATTCTGCGTGCTACTCATTTGTAGCATGTTTCCAGATTTTTTTTTTTACCTATATTGTCTGCTAACGAGGAAATTAGAGAAATCGACAATCAACCACTAATATCATCAATAATTAAGAAAAGACTATGGACATGTGATGAGAAGAGATAATAACCGAACAGCAAAGTAAGCCTTCAAGCGGGAAACAGCAGGTAGGAGGAGAAGAGATAATAACCGAACAGCAAAGTAAGCCTTCAAGCGGGAAACAGCAGGAGAAGAGTCCGACCAAGAGAAACTTTGGAAGAACATTGATCAGAGAGGCAAAGGGAGCAAGAATCGGCTCCCTTAATGAGATCGAGATGCTTGCACAGAACAAAGACAAATGGCGAGATTTCATAAAAAGATCTTTGCAAGGATTGAGACTGCTAGAACGAAAATTTCGAAACATGGAAAGAATATTAAAGTCTATGCCTATGGGCCGGTTACGCCACGAAAAGTCGATAGATAGATAGATAGATAGATAGATAGATAGATAGATAGATAGATAGATAGATAGATAGATAGATAGATAGATAGATAGATAGATAGATAGGTAGGTAGGTAGGTAGGTAGGTAGGTAGGTAGGTAGGTAGGTAGGTAGGTAGGTAGGTAGGTAGGTAGGTAGGTAGGTAGGTAGGTAGGTAGGTAGGTAGGTAGGTAGGTAGGTAGGTAGGTAGGTAGGTAGGTAGGTAGGTAGGTAGGTAGGTAGGTAGGTAGGTAGGTAGGTAGGTAGGTAGGTAGGTAGGTAGGTAGGTAGGTAGATAGATAGATAGATAGATAGATAGATAGATAGATAGATAGATAGATAGATAGATAGATAGATAGATAGATAGATAGATAGATAGATAGATAGATAGATAGATAGATAGATAGATAGATAGATAGATAGATAGATAGATAGATAGATAGATAGATAGATAGATAGATAGATAGATAGATAGATAGATAGATAGATAGATAGATAGATAGATAGATAGATAGATAGATAGATAGATAGATAGATAGATAGATAGATAGATAGATAGATAGATAGATAGATAGATAGATAGATAGATAGATAGATAGATAGATAGATAGATAGATAGATAGATAGATAGATAGATAGATAGATAGATAGATAGATAGATAGATAGATAGATAGATAGATAGATAGATAGATAGATAGATAGATAGATATTGTCTGCTAGGGTTAGTTTTATTTTAATTGACACAATTCTAACAATATTTATAATTGGAACAATAGAAGACCTACAAGAACACTTAAACAAACTCAACAGATCAGGCACAGATTACAACATGAAAATCAGCATCAACAAAACAGAAGTCATGAATGTCGCCAAAAATAAACAGGACATCAACATAACTATAGAAGGCAGGCAACTAAAACAAGTAGAGGAATTCAAATACGTAGGAAGTTTAGTGACAAACGATAATTCTCAAACAGCAGAGATAGAATCAAGATGCAACAAAGCTTATCAAATTATTGGACAGTTATCACCACTATTGTCCAACAAGGAAATAACTCTGGTGGTAAAACGAGCACTATACAATACAATCTTCATCCCAACGTTGTGCTACCAATGCCAGACCTGGACTTTTAGATGCAAGAATAATAGGGAAAATAACCTTTACAGAGATTAAATGTGTTAGACGAATGACAGGAAACAGTCTGAGAGATAAGATCAGAAATGAAGAACTGAGAAAAAAGCTAGGAATAGCCCCCGCCATAGAATATATAAGGAAACAACAGATAAAATGGTTTGGCTACGTGACAAGGCAGAAAGAACAAAACACAACACAATGAGCCTTCAACAAACGTTGTGAGAACACCATACCCAAAGGTCGACCACGAAAAACATGGATTGATGGAATATTAGATGCACTAGGAAACATAACAGCAGCAGAGGCGAACAGGAGAGCAAAAGACCGCAAATTATATCTCGCCTCGACGCTGAAAGGCAGATGAGGAAAGAAAGAATAAGAAGATAATTCTAAATTATCACTGGGAATTTCATATACAGATGTATACATATAGGTGACTTGTAGTACCCCTCATCTGTGAATTGAAGTGCAGTTATTGTTCAGATATAATGATGATTATCATGCCCTTCCACAATTTTGCCAACAGTGCATAGTATCAATTCCGAAATTGATTGTTTGCCATGCCAGACATAATGCTATCTTCTCTCTTTCTCCTCCGCGATCTCTCTTTCCTTCTATTTTGCAAATTGTAACCAAGTTTTCCAGCGTTCCACTTCTCACTATTTGCCCTTCCTTTTTGATGAGTTCTTTTTGTGTTGACTTTGTTAAGAATTTCTTCGCTTGTCTAATTGGCTGTCTAGTATATTGTCAATAAAGTGTCACCAAAAGCAATGACCAGTATGTTGACAAATCGTCTAAATGAACAACACATTAACATAATTAATCAAAACAAAAGTCACAGTAATACCGTGGTTGTTGAATTAGTCCCTGTAAACAAAAGGTCGGGTTGGATCTCCAGAAGGAGTGACTTCTAGGTTCATGCAGCCGTAAATGAGTACTAAATTGTCTTTTTTCAGAAAAAAGGTCCGACAAGATGCTACCACATTTACAAAATATGAGTTAAAAATCATATAAGAGCATAAGAGTAATTTTCCAGTATATCACATGGAGCTTGACTAGGTTTAATATTTCCTATCAGATGAACTCTGATGTCATTCAGGGGAAGAAATAGCACGAGTCTCTTTAGCATTGAGCATTTAGTGCTCGCTTTACCTTCCTAAGGGTCTGATTGAAAACACTCGAATTAATTAGATCTAATGCCCTTCCGCATAGAAGACGGAGCCAGGCTTGTTCACATGCTGAGCTTGTCAAAGAGGCATAAGCAAATTTAAATAATCGAACAGAGCTTCGTGTATATCTATGCTGGGGCCACCATTTTTAAGTAATTGTCATAGATTCGTGTGATTTGTTTGATTTATTTTAACATTCTTTTAGAAATTAGCCGTAGAAAATTCCGCGCTGTTTTGAAATCTTTCAATGTTATAATGAAAGAGATTGTAGTTGCAATAGGCGCTGTCCAAGTTATCGGATACTGACAGTGTATGTAGGATTAAGATATTAAACACAAAGCAAAGAAAACTCCATCTAAGACAAAGACAAGACATTTCACGTATCAAAAAGACGCACCAGTCAATAAATAAATCAAAGACATGTAGGTTCCCTTTTTGGAGAAATCCAACCATCCCAATTATTAGACTTTTTTCTCTATTTCTCTCCAGTCTAGGCCAATTTTTGTGTGCTCATTAGGATTAAATAGGAAAGGGTGCTTAAGTTCGTAATGTTAACGAGGAAACTAAATTGCAGACAAGTAACATGTTCAATAGATTCTGTTGTTCTAATTACACCTCCGCTGAAGACATTTTCACCTCTTCAACAAATCATTCCAAAAATATTTTATTGTGACGTTTCTAAATATCGCTTTAGTGCCCGTATGTTTGTATAATTATCTCAACACCACATATGTGGGTGATATGACATTCTTCCCTATTTGTCATGTAAAAATACATCCCGGTACCCATTTTCAGAGACGGATGAATCCAGAAGCAGTGTCAGTGTGAACGAATTTCGCCACAAGTAGGGAATCAAACACGGGACGCCCCTGGTTAGCATAAGAACGAACTATTCATTTCACTATCGCAACTTCCGGAAATCATATGGGAGGTCAATAATGGGTGAAGCTTGAAATCATATGGGAGGTCAATAATGGGTGAAGCTTGAAATCATATGGGAGGTCAATAATGGGTGAACCTTGAAATATCGAGCTTTGTATTTGAATAACACACTGATAACAATCAATGAATATTTATAACGGATGGACATTTTCCAGGAGAGAGACAAATTACTCAGAGACAATGGTATTTTTACAGCACCCGAAAAAAAATTCACAACAGGAAGCACAGAGAACATTGAATTGCCTATTTTTCTCTGTGTCTTCTGTTGTCTTTGCGTTAATGTTTTTTCCCCTACTGCTATAATAATGTTATTGTCACTGAGTAATTTCATTACAATAACGTCTGTTATAAATGTGTCCAATAAATTTTGAACACAGGGCGCTCACATGGTCACCTGCAGAGTGTCATACCTGGACACAATTTATGAAGATCTTACCAACCTTAAGCTGACTAATGTTTTCTTTGAATTAATGACGCGACCATCGTTTTAGAGATTAAAAGCTGTTCACTAAAAGCGGTCAGAGACTCATAACTGAAAGTTTTCGTCAGAATTGGCGATCAACATCAGATTAAGATCAGTTCCATCTTCTTTCTGCGCCTGAAAAGATGCTATTCTGGTCAAAAGAATAAGAAACGAAAGGTAAGGCAATCCGGTAACCAAAATACTGTGCTAAAGTCGAATGTACTGAGAGCTTCAGATATCACATTTTGCTGTTAATCGTTAATCACAATATAATCATCTCTCCCCAATCTCTCGTTATGCTTCACTTCCTCTTATACCTCTTCAGCTGTCGAAGAAGATACGCAGTTAAATTTGTTCTTGCAGCCACAACCACTGTCAATTGAGGGAGAATTTTAAAAAAATAATTTAAATGGAATGGTAAAAGCTTTACATGATGATAGACGACACAGATTTTAACGACGTTTCGGCTCAATAGGCCTTCAGCGGGAACAAACAAACAACACGCACACACAGATATGTAAGTAAATAAAACTAACCCTACATAGCTAACTAGTAATAAAACATGCAAAACAAAATAATCGAAACTGGCTTAAAATAATGGTAGTCTAGTAAACGGTCTAAACTAAAATATATGTACTAGAGTAAACACTAAGGACGAAATACAAATATTAAGTAGCAGCGGTATTGTACTAGTAAGGGGATAAGGTAAAGAAATGCAAATGAATGCATAAAAATGCGAAGCTGCAGTAAAGCTAAATGTGAGCCAATTGATGTTGTAGCGTTTCTCATATGTTGTCAGTTTCTCAATCTTTGGACCAACCACGGGCTCTTAATAGCGGACAATGTACATTAGTGGTCGTCAGGTGAACGTTGCAGCAGACTTTCTGAAATTGATGTTTAAAAGTGTGTGTCGAAGAGTAACACAGCAATAAAAAGAAAAGAGATTATATTCTTGTGTTCACTTTGATAACTTACTACATTTGTTTACAAGGAGGCGGAAGTAAAGAATGCGATAACAAAGGACAGGTAAAGTACGAGCCTTTTTTTTTTTTCGTTCGCCAGCTTTTACCTATGACGAAGTTCTTAGAGACTATCTATCTATCTATTGACCTCTCGAGCCGTAGCCGGCCATAGAGCGTAGACCAAGATACTCATTCTCTTATCTAATTTTTTTATCTAGAAGTTTTCAATTCTTTTAAAGATATTTTCTAGAGACTAGGAACTGAATTTTGTGTGTTAATCCATTTTTTCCTGGCAGCCGTGTGCACATGGGGTCCCTTGCCGCACAGGCAGATAACTCCGACTTCGGAGGTGCTCATATTTTTTTTTTCCGTCGATGAGTAATTGACGTTTTAAGCCGGGCCTCGTTGCTGAGACCAGGGGTGGTTGCCGCAGAGAGAAATCATAAATAAAAATCCCAACTGGTGCAGCCGGGATTTGAACCCACAACCTCTCTGTCTCGAGGCCGGCGTCTTGCCTCGAAGACAACCAGTCCCCCAGACTTGAATTGAATACGAGACTTGAATTGGCGTCTTAGCAAGCAAGTTTCACCCTTATGTGCTCGACCGCAATCCAGAAGCATTCGGAGACTTCTTAATAGTGTCACTTCAAGCATCGAAACTCACGATGCGAGGCGGCATTCCTTACCTTCCCAGAGTTTTACCCTGGTACCCATTTCTGTTATCAGCTGGGTCGACCGCGAGGGTATTTTTTTTTCAAACCACGAGTACAATTCACACTGTTTCATGCGGGAATCAAACACGGGTTGTCCGAACGTCGGAAACCAGTCGGGTGGTTTTCCCAACTAGACTACCGAGGCCCCCGCGGGGATACAAGGGAAAAAGGAAATAATTGAGTAACTCACCTTCCTTCCGGCTCTGTTATTGTGTAGATTCATAAAGGACCGAGCATTCATTGCGATCTCGCGAGCGTCCATGAACTTGCGGGCCAACTTAAGCCCATAGCTGATGTCAGCACTGCAGCCACCCCATTTCCAACCTGCTGACGTCATTTCTCCATCCCTTTTGGCTTGGTCACAACCACAGTTGGACAGGTTTCCCAGGCTGCAGGCTTGGGTGATAGCGTAGGTGACTCCAGCAGAAGTGATGGCATAAATAAATGATGCCTCTTTGCTTCCTATAAAAGTAGAGAAGTTAAAAGCACATTCTGTAATTAATGCAGATAATTTCAAACATTTACAATCAACTCTAAGTTATGCAAGTTACTATCGTCGTTGAGGGTGGGGCTGGGGAGGGGGAAGAAGGAACAATCTACAACAATTGTCCTGACGAACGAACAATCTACTACAATTGTCCTGACGAACGAACAATCTACTGCAATTGTCCTGACGAACGAACAATCTACTGCAATTGTCCTGACGAACGAACAATCTACTACAATTGTCCTGACGAACGAACAATCTACTACAATTGTCCTGACGAACGAACAATCTACTGCAATTGTCCTGACGAACGAACAATCTACTGCAATTGTCCTGGCGAACGAACAATCTACTGCAATTGTCCTGACGAACGAACAATCTACTGCAATTGTCCTGACGAACGAACAATCTACTACAATTGTCCTGACGAACGAACAATCTACTACAATTGTCCTGGCGAACGAACATTCTACTGCAATTGTCCTGGCGAACGAACAATCTACTACAATTGTCCTAGTGAACGAACAATCTACTACAATTGTCCTAGTGAACGAACAATCTACTACAATTGTCCTAGTGAACAAACAATCTACTACAATGGTCCTGGCGAACGAACAATCTACTACAATTGTCCTGGCGAACGAACAATCTACTACAATTGTCCTAGTGAACGAACAATCTACTACAATTGTCCTAGTGAACGAACAATCTACTACAATTGTCCTAGTGAACAAACAATCTACTACAATGGTCCTGGCGAACGAACAATCTACTACAATTGTCCTAGTGAACGAACAATCTACTACAATTGTCCTAGTGAACGAACAATCTACTACAATTGTCCTAGTGAACGAACAATCTACTACAATTGTCCTAGTGAACGAACAATCTACTACAATTGTCCGAGCGAACGACCCATCTACTACAATTGTCCTGGCGAACGAACAATCTACTACAACTGTCCTAGTGAACGAACAATCTACTACAATGGTCCTAGTGAACGAACAATCTACTACAATTGTCCTAGTGAACGAACAATCTACTACAATTGTCCTAGTGAACGAACAATCTACTACAATGTCCTGGCGAACGAACAATCTACTACAATTGTCCTAGTGAACGAACAATCTACTACAATTGTCCTAGTGAACGAACAATCTACTACAATTGTCCTAGTGAACGAACAATCTACTACAATTGTCCTAGTGAACGAACAATCTACTACAATTGTCCTAGTGAACGAACAATCTACTACAATTGTCCTAGTGAACGAACAATCTACTACAATTGTCCTAGTGAACGAACAATCTACTACAATTGTCCTGACGAACGAACAATCTACTACAATGGTCCTAGTGAACGAACAATCTACTACAATTGTCCTGACGAACGAACAATCTACTACAATGTCCTAGTGAACGAACAATCTACTACAATGATCCTAGTGAACGAACAATCTACTACAGTTGTCCTAGTGAACGAACAATCTACTACAATTGTCCTGACGAACGAACAATCTACTACAATTGTCCTAGTGAACGAACAATCTACTACAATTGTTCTAGTGAACGAACAATCTACTACAATTGTCCTAGTGAACGAACAATCTACTACAATTGTTCTAGTGAACGAACATTCTACTACAATTGTCCTAGTGAACGAACAATCTACTACAATTGTTCTAGTGAACGAACAATCTACTACAATTGTCCTAGTGAACGAACAATCTACTACAATTGTTCTAGTGAACGAACAATCTACTACAATGTCCTAGTGAACGAACAATCTACTACAATTGTCCTAGTGAACGAACAATCTACTACAATTGTCCTGGCGAACGAACAATCTACTACAATGGTCCTAGTGAACGAACAATCTACTACAATTGTCCTGACGAACGAACAATCTACTACAATGGTCCTAGTGAACGAACAATCTACTACAATGGTCCTGTGAACGAACAATCTACTACAATGGTCCTAGTGAACGAACAATCTACTACAATTGTCCTGACGAACGAACAATCTACTACAATGGTCCTGACGAACGAACAATCTACTACAATTGTCCTGACGAACGAACAATCTACTACAATGGTCCTGGCGAACGAACAATCTACTACAATTGTCCTGACGAACGAACAATCTACTACAATGGTCCTAGTGAACGAACAATCTACTACAATGGTCCTAGTGAACGAACAATCTACTACAATGGTCCTAGTGAACGAACAATCTACTACAATGGTCCTAGTGAACGAACAATCTACTACAATGGTCCTGACGAACGAACAATCTACTACAATGGTCCTGACGAACGAACAATCTACTACAATGGTCCTAGTGAACGAACAATCTACTACAATGGTCCTGACGAACGAACAATCTACTACAATTGTCCTGACGAACGAACAATCTACTACAATGGTCCTGACGAACGAACAATCTACTACAATTGTCCTGACGAACGAACAATCTACTACAATTGTCCTGACGAACGAACAATCTACTACAATTGTCCTGACGAACGAACAATCTACTACAATTGTCCTGACGAACGAACAATCTACTACAATTGTCCTGACGAACGAACAATCTACTACAATTGTCCTGACGAACGAACAATCTACTACAATTGTCCTGACGAACGAACAATCTACTACAATTGTCCTGACGAACGAACAATCTACTACAATGGTCCTAGTGAACGAATAATCTACTACAATTGTCCTGGCGAGCGAACAATTTCTAATAATAGATCCCACATAGCGAAAAATCACCACAGTGAACTAACCGTTAGAACTATTACTGTAAACTGAACAAGAGATTAAAGCTGTCACAACATTAAACATAATACTTAAATTATCACGGTACAATAGACAGCATGTTCACTTTGTCATGTAACAACAAACAAGATCCTTAACTCGTCACGGTACAATAAACAAGGTGCATAAACTGTCCATGTACAATAAAAAAGATGCTTTCCATGTCACCTTAAAATGAATAAGATCCTTAAGATGTCACGTTATAATAGATAAGATCCCTTACCTGTCACAGTACAATAAACAAGATCCATAACCGGTCATATGGAGTCGCGATAGCTAAGTGGTTAGTGAACTGGACTACAAAGGACAAGAGATAGGGTTCGATCCCAACCGACGGCATCTGGGTTCACCCAGCATTAAATGGATACCGGATTTTTTTCTGGGAAAGTAGAGCGGCACGCGAGTAATACCGACCACATTACCCCAAAAATCATGTGCCGAAGGTCTGTAAAATGTATGGTCACTAACACCATATTCCCTATACGCCACTTGGCGTGACGGGGGCTAAAAGATAAAGCAAAAGAGATAACCGGTCATTTTAAATAAATGAAAAAAAAACATGTCACGGGGTAATAAGCAAAATACTCAAATTGTCACAATTGCCATTATACAAGATGCTTACATTGTTATGACACAATTAAACACATGCCCAAACTGTTATTACACATTTTTACTGCTCGAATATGTTGTTGTTGTTGTTGTGTTCGCCAGCTTTCATTTCTGACGAAGTCACTAGAGACTAGGAACTGAATTTTGCGTGTTAATCCATTTTTCCCTGGCATCCGTGTGCACAGGGATCCCTTGCCGCACAGGCAGATAATTCCGACTTCGGAGGTACTCATGTTTTTTTTTTTCCGTCGATGAGTAGCTGACGTTTCAAGCCTGGTCTCGCTGCTGAGACCAGTGGTGGTTGCCGCAGAGAGAAATCATAAATAAAAATCCCAACCGGTGTAGTCGAGATTTAAACCCACAACCTCTCTGTCTCGAGGCCGGCGTCTTGCCTCGAGACCAACCAGTCCCCCATGGACTGGGAATATGAGGTTAAACGAATTGTGCCTTGCCAACAATAAAGAAGCAACGACCCAAATCTGGTACAAGAATAAATGTATCTATAAATGGGGAGTGGTTGTTACGTTCAAATTCAGTAGAGTTGAAAGAGTAATCAATATTTAAATTGCTGACGCCGACAGATTAATGTTGACAACAGATTCAATTATTACTAATGCAAGACAAGAGCTCCATTTCTACTGAAACTTTGCTAAATTTCCTCTTCATTTTATCAAATTTCATGTCATCAAAAAAGTCAAAAACAATAGACTTGTTTTCATAATCATGTTTATCACTTTCTTCTCTCTCTTCTTCAACTTTTTCTACATCACTTTAAAGAGTCTTAAATAAGCGTAATTTGTGTCTACTGCTTTAAAATAATCTAATATGGCTGCGTCTTTCAGCCAAAAAACATCCCATAAAAAAACCTTTCGAAAACTGCATTTTTGTTTTTAAAAAATAGAATGGTTTTATATCTCCTTTTTTTTAGAACTCAAATCCAGTTATTCGTACCAAGGTTCGGTTGGCAAGCATTTAACTAATTAAGAAATACAGAGCATATGAAACCATGTCAGAAAAGTATAGTAAACAAAGGCTACAAATAAGCACCATGATTTAATGCTATTTAAAACCATCTTTATCTCGCTCCGGTCGATTTAATATGAGACGAATAAGAAAGGAAACTGACACACAAAGAATTACAGTACGCAGATACGAAAGTATATGCTGTATACTCACAGCTGGAGTTAAATGCATGTTTTAACAATTAAAGTAATCAAATGTTGTTAGAGGAAATACGGAAGTCAGGTTTTGCATGTACGTCATGTGTTTTTTTTTTTTTTTGTCATTTGTTGGAAATGGATACAACACAGCCAGCTCTTTTTGTTTATATTGGTTCAGTTATCTTTGATGAAGTCACTATAACGGACATACATTTATTTACTTATTATGTGTCCTTTAACTTAACAATTAATTTGTTAGTCTGGTCAGAATTATCTAACTTGCGCACTTGTAAGTACCCACAGTAATATACAAAATATGCAGGATGAGCACAAAAACACTCCTTGATTAACATGGAGTTTATAACCCACTGGTTGATTTCGTAACTAACAGTTGAGAATGGTGAATATATTTTTCAGCATCATGAGGCATCCCGACACAGGCATCTCGCTGTCCACACGTCTCAACGTGAATCTGTCAAGCTGATGAATTAGCCGCGCTGGACAAAACGACCAGGTGTTTTACAAATGGCCTCTGAGATCACCGGACCGAACTGTTTGCGACTTTTTTTTTTCTTTTGGGGCACGTGAAGAATAGAGTGTATACGTCTCCACTATACGCAAACCCAGGATGATCTGTGTATGTACCTCCACTATACGCAAACCCAGGATGATCTGTGTATGTATCTCCACTACACGCAAACCCTAGATGATCTGTGTATGTATCTCCACTACACGCAAACCCTAGATGATCTGTGTATGTATCTCCACTACACGCAAACCTTGGATGATCTGTGTATGTACCTCCACTACACGCAAACCCAGGATGATCTGTGTATGTATCTCCACTACACGCAAACCCAGGATGATCTGTGTATGTATCTCCACTACACGCACACCCTGGATGATCTGTGTATATATCTCCACTACACGCACACCCTGGATGATCTGTGTATGTATCTCCACTTCACGCAAACCCTAGATGATTTGTGTATGTATCTTCAATACACACAAATCCTAGATGATCTGTGTATGTATCTCCACTACACGCAAACCCTGGATGATCAGTGTATGTATCTCCACTTCACGCAAACCCTAGATTATCTGTGTATGTATCTCCACTACACGCAAACCCTGGATGATCTGTGTATGTACTTCCACTACACGCAAACCCTGGATGATCTGCAGGAACTCGCCACTGCAAACTTGATTACCGTTTTGTGTTTATTGTTCATGTTCTCAGTAGCTGCACTCGCTGCCCGGCACAATATTTAATATTGTGGTTATCTCCACGTAAAGATCATGACTGAAATAGGGTCAGTGCATTAGTTAGATCCTTAGCATATCAGCGAACATAACAGATAAACAAACAAACAAACACCGACTTTCCTAACAAGGCTTGTTTCTCTTGGTTATCAGAACGGACCGGAACTCGTCACTGTAAACTTGTGGACTTTCGTCCCGAGATACATATTGTATAGGTAAATGAAAACACCAATCGACGCCAATTTACATTCTCATATTACAGTCGCTGACAACGAGACAAACCTAACTACAAGAAAGCCGCAGAGACCTTTTATCTTTTTACCGGAAGGGATGATAGAGTTCCGATAAACTTGTTATTTATTTACTCTCGTTTTCAAGACAAAAAAATCACAGCTTCCTAAAGAGGTAAATATACTCAAATTACCCACTATCGCGTTACAATGGTAAACCTCATAAAGAACCTTATAGAAAGATTTTTTTTTTCTAATCTCACTTCCGCTAATTTCCAGATTAACTAGGGTGGTCTCTTTAATTTTTTTTTTTTTTTATATAGCAACAAACGGCGAACAAAGAACTGAATAAATGTCTCCTTTCTACTCGAATATTTAAATTAAATGTGGCTTATAGCAAAGAACAATAACGGTTTAAAAAGTTGTGTTTAAAGATTAAATACAAAGTATTTTAAGTAAAAGGTTTGCATTTCAAACAGTGATATAATCATTGGGGGAAATGCGAGTTTTTGAGCGGAGTGTATTTTTAATTTTCCTTTCTACTCTTATTTGGTGGGAAGAATACCACATACTGTCTGTACACAATGTCTTCATTAATCCCTTGCGTGTTCGGACAAATATATGCAGACTTTGATTCATTCGGATGTTTTTTTCCCCCTAATATTATCATGTCTCCATTATTCTGCATGTGTTGAGGTCGCTCATTTGTGTTTGAATTGAGGCTCTGATCTCTGTGTTTTGATATCTTCTGGCGGTCCAAGTGGGTGTCGTTTATCTGTATTCTTTTCATGTTTGCTTGATAACACATCACATTCATCATCATTGTTTCGTTAATCAGTTCCAGGGAGTGTTGTTTAATCACACTTTCCACTTTCACCTGTTTTAGATAAATCTATTTAGTTTCGTCTATTCATAGAGTATTGTTAGAGTTGTTTTGTGAAGTTATTCACTGCCACCTGTCTTGTACATCCTGAAGTTGTTCACTGCCACCTGTCTTGTACATCCTGAAGTTGTTCACTGCCACCTGTCTTGTACATCCTGAAGTTATTCACTGCCACCTGCCCTGTGTATCCTGAAGTTATTCACTGCCACCTGCCCTGTGTATCCTGAAGTTATTCACTGCCACCTGCCCTGTGTATCCTGAAGTTATTCACTGCCACCTGTCTTGTACATCCTGAAGTTGTTCACTGCCACCTGTTTTGTACATCCTGAAGTTATTCACTGCCACCTGTCTTGTACATCCTGAGGTTATTCACTGCCACCTGTCTTGTACATCCTGAAGTTATTCACTGCCACCTGTCTTTTACATCCTGAAGTTATTCACTAGCACCTGTCTTGTACATTCTGAAGTTATTCACTGCCACCTGTCTTGTACATTCTGAAGTTATTCACTGCCACCTGTCTTGTACATCCTCAAGTTATTCACTGCCACCTGTCTTTTACATCCTGAAGTTATTCACTAGCACCTGTCTTGTACATTCTGAAGTTATTCACTGCCACCTGTCTTGTACATCCTCAAGTTATTCACTGCCACCTGTCTTTTACATCCTGAAGTTATTCACTACCACCTGTCTTGTACATTCTGAAGTTATTCACTGCCACCTGTCTTGTACATTCTGAAGTTATTCACTGTCACCTGTCTTGTACATCCTCAAGTTATTCACTGCCACCTGTCTTTTACATCCTGAAGTTATTCACTAGCACCTGCCTTGTACATTCTGAAGTTATTCACTGCCACCTGTCTTGTACATCCTCAAGTTATTCACTGCCACCTGTCTTTTACATCCTGAAGTTATTCACTACTACTTGTCTTGTACATCCTCAAGTTATTCACTGCCACCTGTCTTGTACATCATCAAGTTATTCACTGCCACCTGCCCTGTGTATCCTGAAGTTATTCACTGCCACCTGCCCTGTGTATCCTGAAGTTGTTCACTGCCACCTGTTTTGTACATCCTGAAGTTATTCACTGCCACCTGTCTTGTACATCCTGAAGTTATTCATTGCCACCTGTCTTGTACATCCTGAAGTTATTCACTGCCACCTGTCTTTTACATCCTGAAGTTTTTCACTGCCACCTATTGAACCAGGTCATCTGAAAAACGTCATAACATGGTGAACCCAGTTACCATTTAATAGTTTAGCTATCTCGTTATTAAACCAAACCTTTGTTTTCTTCAGTTCATTCATGTGTGTGTTTAGATGGAACCGAAAAAAAACAACCTATGTATGTTGTCCAACAGAATTAGTCCTACAGTGATTGCACACGCCGTGACGTTCCTGGAAATGAGAAAACAAACGAATTCGCAAAGAAAGGTGGAAACTTCCAACAGTCTAACCCATCTCATCACATAAAAAAAGACACCTTTGAAACAAGTCAGGAAAGCAGAATGGAGAGTATGAAAAATGTGAGCCAGAATACGACAGCTAAAACAAGCTTTGCACACATAAGCAACCCAAGATCTTCAGACTCAGAAAAAGGCCATTGTGGCCTACAGAGCACACAATAAGATAGGACTCAGTAACACTGCAACATACGATTGTGATGAATTAAAGTAGACACCAGAGCATATATTACATGATTGCATCATTTTTAATTTTAATGGACAAATATGGTCCACAGAAGGAGCCGCGATAGCTCAGTGGTTAGTGACCTGGACTACAAAGGACAAGAGGTAGGGTTCGATCCCAACCGACGGCTTCCGGGTTCACCCAGCCTTAAATGGGTACCGGATTTTTTCTTGGAAAGCAAAGCGGCACGGGCATAATACCGATCACATTACCCCAAAAATCATGTGCTGAAGGTCTGTAAAATTTATGGTCACTAACACCATATTCCCTATACGCCACTTGGCATAACCGGGGCTCTTTATTTCTTTTATGGTCCACAGAAACGACCATACATGATCGACTCTGGAGAACTGGTGACGACCTAAAACAATATGTTTGTTTTGTTGTTGACACTTGCTGGTCTAGCAGACTAATTACTTAGAAAATGCTGATCACTGAAGAAGTGGGAGTTAGTTATAATACAGCAGGGACCACAGTAGAGCTTTATTTAGAGAACGGAGTCATGGTATGGCAGTAACTAGTGAACAGAGTCATGGTAGAGCAGTGACCAGTGAACGGAGTCATGGTAGAGCAGTAACCAGTGAACGTAGTCATTGTAGAGCAGTAACCAGTGAATTGAGTAATGGTAGAGCAGTAACCAGTCAACGGGATCATGGTAGAGCAGTAACCAGTGAACGGGGTCATGGTAGAGCAGTAACCAGTGAACGGGGTCATGGTAGAGCAGTAACCAGTGAATGGAGTCATGGTAGAGCAGTAACCAGTGAACGGGGTCATGGTAGAGCAGTAACCAGTGAACGGGGTCATGGTGGAACAGTAACCAGTGAATGGAGTCATGGTAGAGCAGTAACCAGTGAACGGAGTCATGGTAGAGCAGTAACCAGTGAACGGGGTCATGGTAGAGCAGTAACCAGTGAACAGAGTCATGGTAGAGCAGTGGCCAGTGAACAGAGTCATGGCAGAGCAGTGACCAGTGAACAGAGTCATGGCAGAGCAGTAACCAGTAAACGGGGTCATGGTAGAGCAGTGACCAATTAACGGAGTCATGGTAGAGCAGTGACCAGTGAAGAGTCATGGTAGAGCGGTGACCAGTGAACAGAGTCATGGTAGTGCAGTAACCAGTGAACGGGGTCATGGTAGAGCAGTAACCAGTGAACAGTCATGGTAGAGCAGTGACCAGTGAACAGAGTCATGGTAGAACAGTAACCAGTGAACAGAGTCATGGTAGAACAGTAACCAGTGAATGGAGTCATGGTAGAGCAGTAACCAGTGAACAGAGTCATGGTAGAGCAGTAACCAGTGAACAGAGTCATGGTAGAGCAGTGACCAGTGAACAGAGTCATGGTAGAGCAGTAACCAGTGAACAGAGTCATGGTAGAGCAGTAACCAGTGAACAGAGTCATGATAGAGAAGTAACCAGTGAACAGAGTCATGGTAGAGCAGTAACCAGTGAACAGAGTCATAGTAGAGCAGTAAGAAGAGTTATGTAAAATGGAGAGTAATTCGAACTTATGTCGGAGGAAAGATCTTAAAATAAGTACTTGGAATGTTAGGACTCTATATCAAGAAGGGAAATTGGAAAATCTAATTCAAGAATCAGAACCAATAAATGTAGATATTTTAGGCATATCAGAGGCAAGATGGAAAGAATGTGGGTACATAGAGGACGAAAAATATACATTTATATACTCAGGAAACACAACACAACATCAAAAGGGGTAGGAATACTCATAAAAAGAGAGATACAAAAATATATAAGTAACTACTGGACATATAGTGATAGAATTATACTATTCAAGTTGAAAGCAAACCATTCCACATAGCAATAATACAGACATATGCACCTACTAAAGACTACACAGATGAACAAATAGTGGCATACTATGAAGACCTAAATAAAGTTATGAAGCAAGTGAAATCTTCAGACATCTTGACTGTAATGGGTGACATGAACGCTAAAGTTGGAAAAGGTAGATATTAGACCATTCATGGTTTAGGAAAAAGAAATGACAGAGGAGAAAGATTAATACAATTCTGTGAAGAAAACAATCTGATAATATGTAACACCTACTTAAAGGAAGAGAAAAGGAAACTATACACATGGAAAAGCCCTGGAGATAAGAAGGGGAATCAAATAGATTACATAATGATAAAAGAAAAGTTCCGTAACAGCGTAAAGAAAGCCAAAACCTACCCAGGAGCAGATATTAATTCAAATCACAATCCTGTAATGATTAAAATGATAATCAAACTAAAGAGAAACAAGCAAAAGTCTAATTCATCAACAAATCCACTGGATATAACTGCTTTAAATCAAAAAGATATTAAAGATTCATATACAATACAAGTAAAGAACACATACCAGAAGCTGCTAGAAGAAGGAATTGAACAATACAGAAGAGAAAATCCTGATTAAAAAGTAACAGCCAAATGGCAATGCATAAAGAAAAGCATAAAAGAAACCTGCGACACCTTACCCAAAAAAGAAAAGAACCAAAAAAAATGGATAACTAACACCATCTTAGAAAAAATGGAAGAAAGGAGACAAGCGAAGAACACTGTGCAATACAATAAAATAGATAATGAAATACGCAAAATGTGAAAAAGAAGACTGGCTCAGCCAAAAATGTATGAAATAGAAACTATGGAAAGCAAACAAGACTTAAGAGGAATGCACACAGAAATAAAGAGAATGACTAATAAAAATAAAAAAGCCACAGAAGGTGGATGCATTGAATGCAGACAAAAAAGAAAAAACGCTAACAGACAAAAATGATATTATAGATAGATGGCAGGAATATATAACAGAACTATTTCAGGATCAAAGGGACAAGAAACCGGTTATAAAATGTACATCAGGCTATAAAATCTTAAAATCTGAGGTGGAAAAAGCTATAAAAACAATGAAAAAGGGAAAAGAATCAGGACCTGACAGCATACAGATAGAGATGATACAGGCACTAGAAGACTTGGCATTGAAGTGATTACAGACATATACAACGACATATACCATACAGGATACATACCAAATGAACTAAAAACATCAACTTTCATTGCATTGCCTAAAAAGAATGGTGCAGTTGAATGCAGTGACTTTAGAACAATAAGCTTAATGAGCCATGTTACAAAAATCTTGCTAAAAGTTATACAAGGAAGGATTCAGAATAAAATCAATACTGAATTGGATGAGCAGCAATTTGGATGTATGAAAAATAGCGGGACAAAAGAAGCCATATTCTGCATGAGAACATTAATCAAAAAGTACACAGAAGTAAACAAACCAATATATGCCTGCTTCATAGACTACACCAACTCTTTTAATAGAGTACAACACAAACAACTTATAGAATGCCTAAAAGAGATACATCTAGATGACATGGACATACGACTAATATGGAATCTATACTGGGAACAAACAGCAATAATAAAATATAACAAAGAGAACTCTACACCCATTGATATAAAAAGAAAAGTAGGACAGGGATGCATCATATCACCAAGCTTGTTCAGTCTATACACTGAGCACATTTTTAAAAACATCATAGAGATGCCAGGCCTACAAATTAATGGAAAGATAATCAATAACCTAAGATATGCTGACGATATTGTACTGCTAGCAGAAAATCCTAAAGATCTACAACAATTACTTAATGAAATAAACATGACAAGCAAAAAATATTGACTAGATATGAATATCAAAAAGACTAAAACTATTATCATAAACAAAGAAGATACTCAAAACCCACAAGTGAATATCAAAATAGAAGGAATAGACCTGGAGACAGTTCAGAACTACAACTACCTTGGACATACGAGTACGATAACCAGTGATGGAAAATGTACAACTGAAATAAACAAAAGAATAGGAATGGCAAAAAGTAATTTTAATGTCATGAGGAACATACTAACCTCAAAACAAATAACACCAGGGCTAAAACTAAGAATAGCAAAATGTTACATCTTCTCAATATTCCTATATGGCGCAGAAATATGGACATTAGACAAGAAAACAGAACAGAGAATTGAAGCCTTTGAAATGTGGATATATAGAAGAATAGGTAGAATTGGATGCAAGGAAAAGAAAACAAACAACGAAGTCTTGAAACAGCTAAAAATGAAAAGATAACTACTAAGCACAATTCAAACAAGACAAATGCGATTTTTGAGCCATGTTAAAAGACACAACAGCCTACTAAAAGTAATCCTGTAGGCGAAAATACAAGGTAAAAGAGGCAGAGGCAGACCAAGATTAACATGGACGAGTAACATCAAGAGATGGACAAATCAGCCTATGACAGCCTGCTCCATCAAAGTAAGGGACAGAGCAGAATGGCGTTCCATGGTAGCCAACCTTCGTTGTGGAGAAGGCACTCGATAATTGTATATATATACTATTTTGATGGTAGTGTCCCATTTCAGTGGTCTGCCCGGGAAGAGGGGGGGGGGGAGAGATTGTAGGACCAGGGACCGGAGAATAAAGGCCGCTTCTCCAATGCAGTCGCAGCGAGGTATTCAGATATGAGTTTTTATTTCACCTGGGATAAAAAAAAAGTTTGCCCCTACCGGAATTCGATCCCGCATGCTCCTGGTTTAGAGACCTACATGTTATCGATTCAGCCACCCGCTCTCCTTGTTGTATATTGTAAACCAAAATTGTGTCATCTTGACTCAAAACTGAATGAAATCTACACATGACACATGTCTCTACTTTGTACATATCAATTTAAAGCAACAATGTGAATATAATTAAATCTTTAACTAGGCTTAACATTTTACCGAACTGAAAGTACCCGAGACAGCAAAGCTGTTAGTTCCCGGTATGTTTGCATTCAAGAAACTGTAATCTCATCAGCATTTTACGTAATATTAATCCCTGTCTTTTAATGCGCGTTACAAGATGAAACATCTTCAATCACTGCTTATGTAGCCAGTTAGGTGTCACTTTAGTTACAATGAATAGGTTCATCCAAAAAATCACAATGACCACGATTGTCTTTCTCCAAGTTTCTGAACAAGGTTCTGACAAGTAGATACGTGTATTTATTTAATGTTTGTTTCGTCTAAGCTTTCAATAATTAGTACAAAAACTTTATACGGGACATTTTTCTTTGGAAAAGTGCGAATGAAGATAAATAAGTGGATTATCCAGAGGCAGAATAATTGAAAGACATGGCGAGAAGGGCAGGTTGAATGGGAATGACACATGAATGAATGGAATGAAATAGAGAGATGGATTAACATGCAAGCTGACATGTGTATACTGTTGACATGTAGAATGTTAAATGGACATGGGAGCGATAGATAAAGAAAGATAAGTCGAGAATGTGAATGAGTGTTCAGCTGTGACTGACATACAGACGGAGGATGAAAGACAATAAAGGAGAAAGAGAAGAATACCAAAAAAAAAAAAAAAAAAGAAATTAGGGAAAAGAAGGAGGAGAATGTAGTTCAGAGAGTAAGAGAAGAGAAATAGAATTATAGAGGAATGATTGAACCAAGAAAGATCAGCAAAAAAATTAGTATAGTACAGTATATATACAAGAAGCTTAATCGCTGAATAAAAAAAACAGACATGAGAAGCTGGAGACATTCTAGATAGGGGCTGTATATCCATAGAAAGAGGGACAGACAGATATACAGTTAAATGATCAAAGTAAGGGCTGTATAACCAGAGCATGAGGGACAGTCAGATACAAAGTTAAATGATCAAAGTAAGGGCTGTATAACCAGAGCATGAGGGACAGTCAGATAGAAAGTTAAATGATCAAAGTAAGGGCTGTATAACCAGAGCATGAGGGACAGTCAGATAGAAAGTTAAATGATCAAAGTAAGGGCTGTATAACCAGAGCATGAGGGACAGTCAAATAGAAAGTTAAATGATCAAAGTAAGGGCTGTATAACCAGAGCATGAGGGACAGTCAGATAGAAAGTTAAATGATCAAAGTAAGGGCTGTATAACCAGAGCATGAGGGACAGTCAAATAGAAAGTTAAATGATCAAAGTAAGGGCTGTATAACCAGAGCATGAGGGACAGTCAGATAGAAAGTTAAATGATCAAAGTAAGGGCTGTATAACCAGAGCATGAGGGACAGTCAGATACAAAGTTAAATGATCAAAGTAAGGGCTGTATAACCAGAGCACGAGGGGCAGTCAGATACAAAGTTAAATGATCAAAGTAAGGGCTGTATAACCAGAGCATGAGGGGCAGTCAGATACAAAGTTAAATGATCAAAGTAAGGGCTGTATAACCAGAGCATGAGGGACAGTCCAATAAAAATACGGATACATTCAAGTTAAGTGTTGTATGTCCAGGCAAAAATGGACATGGAAGAAAAGCTTGAGACATTCAAACTGATTATCCAGATAAATAGATGATGATAAGTATGAACATATTCAAATTAAATAATCAAATATTCATCTTGAGAAAGGAAGAAATGACAATGGCGATGTTACAAAAATAAATGTTACTATTGCTATTAGTTATCTAAAGTAATAATACTAATACTATTACTACTAATAATAATACTATTACTAATTCTTTAAATATTGCAGCTATTACTACTACTACTACTACTACTACTACTACTACCACTACTAATACTACTACTATAACTACTACTATACTACTACTACTATCACTACTATTATCCTCCTCCTCCTACTACTACTACTACAACTACTATCACTACTACTACTACTACTACTATCACTACTACTACTACTACTACAAATACTACTACTATCACTACTACTACTACTACAAATACTACTATCACTACTACTACTACTACAAATACTACTATCACTACTACTACTACTACAACTACTATCACTACTACTACTACTATCACTACTACTACTACTACTAATACTACTAATACTACTATTATCACTACTACTACTACTACTACTACTACTACTACTACCACTACTACTAATATAATACTTGTTAAATTACTTTTACTACTTCTACTATTGCTACTACTAGAACTACTACCACTACTACTGTCACTACTATTACTACTACTACTATTACTGCTACTACTACTACTACCACCACTACTACTACTACCACCACGACTACTACTACTATTACTACTACTACTAATATTATCATCATCATTGAATATAATGCTGCTGGCGTATGTGATTATATCTCTCCACAACTTTCGATTTCGACAGCTATATATAATTTCTATTGTCATTCAGCCAAGCCATTCTCTCAAGCTGTCTGGCTTCTTTTCTCTTTGTTTCCTTCTATCTCTTCGTCCCTCAATTTTTCCAGTTGTTACAATATATTCCAGCTGTTCCCTTTCCCTTCTCATTACATGGCCAAAAATAATTATTGTTTCTTCCTAATATAGAATATTAGCTCTCTTTTTGCTTTGGCCTCTCTCAGAACATTTTCATTACTATTCTTAGCTGTCCATGGTGTTCTCTACATTCTTCTGTAAAACTACATTTCTACAGCCACAATTGTGGTTTTCTTATCTGTTGTCCTATTGTCCATGATTCACATCCATATGTTAAAACTGGCTCTATATAACATCTAAGAACTCTTTTTTAACTTGTTTATATTGTCAAAAATGGATTGCATAGTATCTTCCTCATTTTTTGGAAAGCTGTTTTTGCCTGAGTCATTCTGCATCTTACCTCTTTTGTACATTTTCCGTCTGAGGTTAACTTTGTTCCCAGATATTTAAATTCATTTACCTGTTTTAATATTGTTCCACTTGTTTTTATTTTGCACTGAGGTGATGTCTTAGACAACTGCAGGAAAAATGTCGGGAACAAAATATGCCGCTCTATATTGCCTTTGTGGATCTCACAAAGGCATTCGACACAGTAAACAGAGATGGTCTCTACAAGGTGTTAGAAGGCATAGGCTGCCCTCCTAAATTACTTAGGCTGATAATTTCCTTCCATGAAGACATGACTGGCAAAGTCCATTTTGATGGGAGTCCATCAGAGAATGTCAAAGTCAACAAAGGAGTGAAACAGGGATGTGTCCTCGCCCCCACCCTTTTTGGTATATTTTTTGCTGCCCTCCTAAATTACACCTTTGAAAACAGCTCAGGAGATATTTACATTCGCACTAGACCAGATGGCTCACTGTTCAACCTAGCACGACTAAGAGCAAAAACCAAAACAAATGCTGCCCTACTTAAAGAATTTTTATTTGCTGACGATGCAGCCCTAGTCGCTCATAGTGAGGCCACCCTACAGTCGCTGATCAACAACCTGGATAAAGCATGCGACCTTTTTTCACTGTCAATTAATGTTCAGAAGACAGTAATACTAAATCAAGGTGACTTCAAACCTCTATCTATTACTCTAAAAGACTGCCCACTAGAATCAGTACAGAAATTTACATATCTTGGATCCACAGTTACGCAAACCATCTCTCTTGATGAAGAAATAAACTGTCGAATTGGTAAGGCAGCTACGACCTTCGGCAAACTCACAAAAAGGGCATGGAACAACACGAAACTAACTCGAAAGACTAAACTCCTAATATATCAAACATGTGTGCTTAGCACACTACTATATGGATCCGAAACCTGGACAACATACTCAAACCAGGAAAAAAGACTAAATGTCTTCCACATGCGATGTCTCCGCAAAATAATGCACATCAAATGGCAGGACAAAATAACCAACTTAACTGTCCTGCAACGTGCTAAGACCCTAACAATCATGTTGATGCTCAGAAGTCGAAGGCTAAGATGGCTGGGGCATGTCCAACGGATGGAAGAAAAACGTATTCCTAGGCAAATACTATATGGTGAGCTAAAACACGGAAAACGACAAATCGGCAGACCTAAACTACGATATAGAGATATCTGCAAATCATCTCTGAAAGACTTCTCCATCTGTGAAAACGACTGGCAACATCTGGCAAGTGATCGCACATCATGGAGAGCACGTATAAGTTATGGTATAACAACATTTGAGACTGTGCTAAGACAGGACTTGGAAGAGAAGAGACTCATGAAAAAGGATGGTAAACCCTGTGGATCAGCGAGCCTGATCTGTTCATTATGTTACCGCATGTGTTTGTCAAACATTGGTAGAATTAGCCACGAGAGAAGCTGTTCGGCAAAAACAATACCTCAAAAAAATACGCAATAGCCTCCACTAGACCGTCTGACAAGACGAAAAGGGCCATATATATATACATCCATATGTTAAAACTGGCTCTATATAACATCTAAGAACTCTTTTTTAACTTGTTTATATTGTCAAAAATGGATTGCATAGTATCTTCCTCATTTTTTGGAAAGCTGTTTTTGCCTGAGTCATTCTGCATCTCACCTCTTTTGTACATCTTCCGTCTGAGGTTAACTTTGTTCCCAGATATTTAAATTCATTTACCTGTTTTAATATTGTTCCACTTGTTTTTATTTTGCACTGAGGTGATGTCTTTTTCTTTGTTGTTACCATTACTTCTGTCTTTTTTCTTTGTTGTTACCGTTACGTCTGTCTTTTTGCTATTAAGGCTGAGTCCTTTATTTTTGCTTTCTTTCACTATAATGTCTAGCATTTTTTGTAACTCATTTTCACTCTTAGCGATTAAGACTGTATCATCAGCATACCTTAGATTATTTATATTATGACCTCAGATTGTTATTCCAGGCATGCCCCTTATGGATCTTAAATAATCTCATTATAAATATTAAACAAATCTGGTTTCAGCAAACAACCTTGCCTAACACCCTGTTTTATTTGTTGAAGCATTCTCAATTGGTTTCCAGTTTTTATAGTCGCTGTTTGTTGCCAGTAGATGTTCTTTATTATTCTTAGATCTTTGCTCTCTTGGTTTATGCTTTCTAAAATTTTGATTATTTCTTGGTGCTTTACTTTGTCAAATGCCTTGGTATAATCTATGAAACATAGGTATAGTTCTGTTTTCACCTCTATCGCTCTTTCTACTAAAGATCTTATGATTTATATGGCATTGCTTGCTTGTTCCTTTATACCTAACAAAACCACACTATTCATCGGTAATTTCTGGACTGATTTTGTTTCGCACTCTTCGCATGATGATTCTTAGTAATATCTTAGTCATGTGACTCATAAGGCTTATTGTGCGATGATCATCGCATTCAATCGCACCCGATTTCTTTGGTAGGGCAATGAATATTGATTTGAGCATGTCGTCTGGTATATATCCGCTGTTGTAGATATCATTCAATATTTTTGTTATTATTTCTATTCCAAAATCACTCATGGCTTTAATCTCTTTTTTAGTTATATTTTCTGGTCCAGGAGCTTTTCCTGTTTTCATATTGCGTTTCTTCCACTTCTTCTTTGGTCCTTCTCCATTATCCTTAATATTTACTTATGTTCGTTCGTCATTATAAAGATCTTTAATGTATTCTGTCCATAGTTCCCTTATGCTTTCTTGTTCAACCAACAGTTGTCCTTCCTTTGATTTTAAATATCCAGTTTTTTATTGCGTTTTTCTTCCTGCTAATTCTTCAATTTGTTTGTATATATCTTTGGCATCTCCTTTTTGGTGCATTTCAATCTCTTTGCATCTCTCTTTCAGCCATGCTTCTTTTGCTTAGTGCATTTTGTTACTATTTCTTCATGTAATCTCTTATACTCATCTTTATTTTCTTTATTTCTTCTTCTTGTATCCATTAGCTGTAAAATGTCATCTTGTATCCATTTCTTTCTTGAATTTGTTCTCACTGGTGGTAAGAACTTTTTTGATGCTTGTTGGTTTGATTCTTTTAGCATTTCCCACTGTTCATCAATACTTTTTATCTTCTCTATTGCATTGTACCGGTTCTGAATTGTGATTATACATTTGCCTTGCAACTTCTTGTCTGAATTTAGTAAATCTAAATTTAACTTGATGTTAACTGAGGCTCGTTTTGTTGCTTTTAATTTTACTCTAAGCTTTCCCACAACTGGTATATGATAACTATTGCAATCTGCCCCTGGTCTAGTTTTCACACACACCAGACTGTTTCTAAATCTATTGCTTATCATTATGTAATCAATTTAATTATGTGCGTTGTCCCCTGGGCTTTTTCATGTCCACAGACGTCTTGGATGTTGCTTAAGCCAGGTGTTTCCTATTATCATGTTGTGTGTTCTTGCCCAGTCAATAAGTTTGTCACCTCTTTCTTTCCTCTCGCCTAGGCCATAATAAGTTTTCGCTGTAAATTAGTCTCTCTCTCTCTCTCTCTCTCTCTCTCTCTCTCTCTATATATATATATATATATATATATATATATATAGTATATGGTGACGTTAAGATATGTTGGGTTTTGGTCAACAGGAAGTTTCTATCTTCAAATTTGCTGACAGCGTGTTTCTTGAAAGGCTGAAAATTGTGCATGTGGTTTTTTTTTCTTTAATGGGTAACAGCCAGGTGTTCGTCCATCTTTCAAGTTTTCCTAGAACATCCTGCATTCTGGAACTGGCCAATGACATAGATGCTTCTTGTGCCCATATCGCCAGGTCGTCTGCGTACATTGCTGAGTGTATTCTGGGTGGAGGGTCCTTTACGATGCCATTTATGAAGATGAGGAAAATCGTTGGGGATAGTACTCCGCCTTGTGCGACACCTTGTTCAATTTTTATTTTCTTACTTAGTTTTCAATGTCCTTGTAATCTGGCCATTCTGTCTTGTAAGTATTGATATATTCAGTTTAATAAACGGCTTCGGATACAAAGTCTCAGAAGCTTGTTCTTTAATTCTTCTCTCTAAACCCTATCAAAAGCCGTGTCGACCCACACTGTCAATGTGTTTCTTTTCCTTTGGAGTATCCTCAGTTTCCGGTGATATGTAGGTAATCAGGTCTTCAGTTGATCTGTGCTGGCGGAAACCATTTTGTTGTGGGATGATTTGTTGTTTGCTCTCCAAATGCCACATGAGTCTTCTGCTGATCAACCTTTCCATGAGTTTGCTCAGGCAGCTCAGTAGGCTAATTGGTCAGTAGCTGCTTGGGTCCAGTGTGTCTTTTCCATGTTTGAGAATAGACACCATGGTGGCTTCTTTCCAGGTTGCCGGCATTTGTCCTCTCTTCTAGCTGGCATTTATTATCCTTAGGAGCTGGCCCTTAGTTTTCTGTCCAATTTTTATAATCATCTCGTTGGTGATTCCATCATTTCCAGGGGAACTCTTTGATCCTTTGAGTGCTACATCTAGCTATGTTCGGGTAAAGATGGTCGTCTGGTATTCTTATGGTGCTGAAGGCGTATGTTTTGCGTCTCGGTTTTCCTTTCTCGCAGCTTTCTGTTGGTCTTTTTGGATGTTTATCCTACTTATGTTTTTGTAATTTTCTATCGGTATGTTTGCTTCCCTCTGCTATGTGTGGATGTTCTGATTGTGTGCTAATGGCATTTTAATTGTACGTTCTCTAATTCTATTTTAAATCCATGGTATTCTCACTATTTTTATTTAAAACTACCTTTCTGTAACCTCTAAATAGTAACTTGCCTGTCATCGATCATTAACGCTCATACATGAAGACTATATAAATAACAACGCGAAGAACCCGTTTTCTTACTTTCATTGGATGGTGTAACACCGTTTTAATTGTTAAACCGCTGACTGTGCTGGGACTATTCTACACCCTTCTATGATGTAGATCTTTTATTTAAACTCTTATCCGCTTCTGGGCAACTTTCCAAGTCCACATCCTCTGTGTGTCTCCTGTTTTTGTTTGCAACAATTTACTGACTGACCTTCGAAAATCACCCTCAGCACAAGATGTTCCTTACAGTTCCAGGATGTTCCATTTGAACCCTTATTGAAGTCATTGTTGGATGGTTTGCAAACATGGAAGATTCGAGACTGTACCAGGAAAGAAAGCACAGCTGCGGTTTTTCTTTGTCGTCCGTTGGTTTCTTTATTGCTGTCTCGGAGTCATTTAAACCGGACGTTGTCAGCTCTTGATAGCACAATGATTTCCGTCTTGTTATCTACATATCTGGTCCCTTATCTCGTTCGTGCATGAAAGTCACACATTCTGTCGGCTCCTGTAGATGCGTGGTAGTAGCGAGGTAGACTCCTTTCTTATGAGATAACCAAAGCATTTATTCCCTTCAGTGACATTAATACATCTTTAAAATTATTTTTTAAAATATTTTCAGTTCAGAGCATTTTATATTTTTATTGGGAGCCCCATTGGTTGGAGTGTTGGCGTCATTGGTTGGTGTGTTGGCGTCATTGGTTGATGTATTGGCGTCATTGGTTGGTGTGTTGGCGTCATTGGTTGGTATGTTGGCGTCATCGGTTGGAGTGTTGGCGTCATTGGCTGGTGTGTTGGCGTCATTGGTTGGAGTGTTGGTGTCATTGGTTGATGGTTGGAGTGTTGGCGTCATTGGTTAGTGTGTTGGCGTCATTGGTTGGTGTGTTGGCGTCATTGGTTGGAGTGTTGGCGTCATTGGTTGGAGTGTTGGCGTCATTGGTTGGTGTGTTGGCGTCATTGGTTAGTGTGTTGGTGTCATTGGCTGGCGTGTTGACGTCATTGGTTGGAGTGATGGCGTCATTGGTTGGTGTGTTGACGTCATTGGTTGAAGTGTTGATGTCATTGGTTGGTGTGTTGACGTCATTGGTTGATGTGTTGGCGTCATTGGTTGGTGTGTTGACGTCATTGATTGAAGTGTTGGTGTCATTGGTTGGAGTGTTGGCGTCTTTGGTTGGTGTGTTGGCGTCATTGGTTAGAGTGCTGACGTCATTGGCTGGCGTGTTGGCGTCATTGGTTGGAGTGCTGACGTCATTGGCTGGCGTGTTGGCGTCATTGATTGGTGTGTTGGCGTCATTGGTTGGTGTGTTGACGTCATTGGTTGATGTGTTGGCATCATAATGTGTTGGCGTCATTGGTTGGTGTGTTGACGTCATTGGTTGATGTGTTGGCATCATAATGTGTTGGCGTCATTGGTTGGTGTGTTGACGTCATTGGTTGATGTGTTGGCATCATAATGTGTTGGCGTCATTGGTTGGTGTGTTGGCATCATAATGTGTTGACGTCATTGGTTGGGGTGTTAATCTGGTGATTAAGTGAAGGTGGTAATCAGTTTCGGTGTGAAGTCACTCAGTCAATCCGTCTTGAAAATGCTATGGACACCTGGCTAATTGAGTTGATTGACTGGCTTCTTGCTCCACCTTGTCATATATGGGAAACGAACAACTAGACATAGTATTGATGACAACAAAATGACAAATAATATAAATAATCGAGATCAAACACACTTTATGTGGCTCAAGTGAACAGTTGGCACTGGTCAATGACTGAAAGCTGACCGCTAGTTTCAGAGCCAGTGCGTCAAAATTGATAATGATGCAATTCCGAAACAAAATAACTTTACTGACGAAGTCAGTTTGGATCATATAGGAAGGGTAAAACCGTACCTAAATTCAGTGCCGAAGTCGGATGCTTAAATAACTAGATATCACAGCTTGCTATAAACCACGATATTTCGTAAATTGCGCCAAATTAATGCTCGTTTTAGGGCTGACGAGAAGTGGTTGCTGAAAGAATGCGTGTAAGAAGAAGAGAAAGAAGAGAAAGAGTCATCTGTAACCAGAGACTCCGTTCTTTAAATTGAGATATACAGTCTTTTGAGGAACCTCGATGTTGATCCAATGTTACTGGCTTGATACGGGCTACTAAACTGAACATGGGATGATCAAGTCTGTGTAACCTCGATGTTGATCCAATGTTACTGGCTTGATACGGGCTACTAAACTGAACATGGGATGATCAAGTCTGTGTAACCTCGATGTTGATCCAATGTTACTGGCTTGATACGAGCTACTAAACTGAACATGGGATGATCAAGTCTGTGTAACCTCGATGTTGATCCAATGTCATAAACTCGAAACGGACCGTTAGCTCTCAGACTCAGGATTGTGGTGTGATAGACTGAATTGCTTTCTTCATGTCCAGGATTCTGCTAAAGAGGTTTACTCTTTTCAATCCTAAAATACTATAAAGTTCTCTGTGTTCTTTTTTCCTCATTTTTTTTTCCTATCATCGCCGAGCAAAAAGTGGAACGTTCTTTACAATCCACCTCATTCATTATCCTACGCGTGACGTCAGATATTTCGCTTATCTGTCACCACAGGTATCTCTGAGCCTGACAGACCAATAGATGTGACGTTTTCAGCATTTGGAGCTAGGGCGGTTGTGGGTAAAATGAGATCTTCCATCTATAGTTCACATAGCTCGAGACGTCACAAGTATTGGGATGTTTTCTGGAAAACCACCTCAGCGGCCAGACTACTCGGAGATATTGGTGGCGACAGCTTGCCCATCTCTTGGGAGGTCTTCCTCTACTTCTTGTGTAGAGACACCTGGTAGTTGCTACCTGCTGTGAATGCAGCTTGTTGGTAACCGTGTTACGTGTTTAAAGCTTGTAACTTCTTGCCTCTGTGGGTGTAAATCAAAAGTGAGGTAGCATTTACTTTTTCCTCAAATTCTTCAATGTTCATTTTATCTTATATTGTTGAATTAAGAATTCTTCGAAGACATGTCATTTTAGTAGCTGTGATCTTTCTTTTTTCCCCTCTGCTGCTAACGTCCGCGTTTCATCTTAAACAAGCTCGACAGAACAGGTCATTGTGGTTCATAGCACACCTACACAGTATAAGACTCAGTGACTTTGAAACATGTTTACTGTGGAGCATCCAGACAAACTCCAGGACATATTCTATTTGACTGCAGCACTCTCAGCACCATAAGAACATAAATATGACCTACATAAACAATCCTGCATGACAAGCTATGGGAAACTGATGAGGGCCTCTCAAACATACTGTTTTGTTTGTGAAGCAAGATGGTCGAAATGTTTAAACGCATAAAACCTGACGCTGAAGAAGAAGAAAAAGTCATCGTTTGGCACTGGTTGGAAGAAATACCTAATTCTATACTGTTCTTTTTGTATCTATCGTTACGAATTTTTAAAATTTCATTTTAACAATGGGCGTTACTTTTCCGATTTAATTTTGCTTTGTTGCAGCGGTTCTCAGTTTTGGTTTCTATTTGTTGCTAGAATACTTTCCAAGCAGTTGCACTGTTTCAATTGATTCAGTTCTTTAATCTCGTTGATACTTTGCGGCACTATGTCTTATATATTGGGAGCCGTGATAGCTCAGCGGTTAGTGAATTCGACTACAAAAAACAAGAGGTCGGGTTCGATCCTGATCGACGGCTTCCAGGTTCACGCAGCCTTAAAAGTGTACTGGAATTTTTTCTGCGAAAGTCAAGCGGCACAGGCGTAATACCGACCACATTACCCCAAAAAATCATGTGCCGAAGGTCTGTAAAATGTATTGTCACTAGTACCATATTCCGCCCGTGCGCTACCGGGGCCCGAAAGGGGAGTAAAGAATATTGGCGCTGTACCCTACCAGGCATGTTCGTAAGAGGCGAGAAAGGAGGGTTAGGCATGGGACTGGCTATCCCATACTATAAAAATAAATAAGCCGAAAAAACTTCACAAACATGGACAAGCTTTCATTAATGGATGCTTACGCAGGATAAAAGGATGGAAATGGCAGGACAAAATCACTAACATAGAATTAAGGAAATGTAACAGTCAAACACCAGTGGATAAAGAGATACAGCGAAGACGATGGTGCTGGATAGGACACACACTACGGAAGCCAACTGAGAGTATTACACAACATGCCCTTTTTTTGAATCCCCAAGGGAAAAGACAAAGAGGAAGACCAAGGAATTCTTGGAGAAGACAGGTAGAAGCAGAAATGAAGATGATGGGGAAGACATGGAATGATCTTAAAAGAATGGTAAAAAACAGAACGACTTGGAAAGTGTTTGTTGAAGACCTATGCTCCACTGGGAGCTGAAAGTGTTTGTTGAAGACCTATGCTCCACAGGGAGCTGAAAGTGTTTGTTGAAGACCTATGCTCCACAGGGAGCTGAAAGTGTTTGTTGAAGACCTATGCTCCACAGGGAGCTGAAAGGGTAGAAGAAGAAGAATACCATATTCCATATACGCCACTTAGCGTGACGGGGCTCTTTATCTTTTTTTTTACAATGTCTTATATATCAACAGACACATCTCTCCATCATCAAACCACTGCGGGAACCCCTCCTGAGTGATAGGCTTCAAGAGTGAGTGAAAAAGAAGAGTAATCGTCAAGCAAACGCAACAGAGAAAGCTCACATTTGTTCACATCAAGTAAGAAACAACAACATTCTAGTGCGCATTCGAAATGATAGCAAACGTGTGAACACCGTTTGGAAGAATTCCCAAGTTTCAATTAATAGCGTCAACGTTTTTGCTGATAAAATCATAACAATTATTAACAACAGCAGCCTCAACGTCAACACTTTAACAGATACCATAACAATGTACAAACAGAAAACCATACACTCCTTCCGCTCGCTTGAAGGACGCTTAATTTAACATATACAACTTACTCGGCTGTTTGCCAGACCAGCCGGCTGTCTTGTACTTGGCATTCACTCAACCATATGTCCCAACTTGACTTCCAGCACGCTTCGATTCCCCCAAGACAACAAAGACCATCCTCTGAGCTGTTTACAAACTTGATTACGCGGAGAATCATTCTAGATATTGTGAATGTAGATTCAGATGACATTTCTTACCGACGCTATTATTTTTGTATATTATCTGTCTATTAGATTTCGTTTACAGCGGTTCACATATTTTAACAAAATAATAATTATAATACTCGAATCATGAAATAAAAACCCTTACACTTGCAATAAAGTTTAATTGTGCAAGTTTGCATTTTAAAAAAGTTCTTGCATAAAGAGAAATGTAGTTGCATTTGTATTAATAATAGGCGTACTGTTATTTTTTTTATTATTCATCATTAGTAGTGGTAATTTATCACTATTATGTTTATTGGTATCAGTAGTAGTGGTAATTATTTTTATTACACTTAGTAGTCGTAGTATTGTATACCATGAAATGAATTAAAGACTACTGGAGAAATGACAAAGCTTCCAAGAATTTCATCTATCGTCAAGAGAAGAAGGTGGTCATATGTTGGTCATGTGATGAGAAGAGGAAACAAGATAAGAAGGTGGTCATATGTTGACCATGTGATGAGAAGAGACAACAATAGAAGAAGGTGGTCATATGTTGGTCATGTGATGAGAAGAGACAACAATAGAAGAAGGTGGTCATATGTTGGTCATGTGATGAGAAGAGACAACAATAGAAGAAGGTGGTCATATGTTGGTCATGTGATGAGAAGAGACAACAAGAGAAGAAGGTGGTCATATGTTGGCCATGTGATGAGAAGAGACAACAATAGAAAAAGGTGGTCATATGTTGGTCATGTGATGAGAAGAGACAACAATAGAAGAAGGTGGTCATATGTTGGCCATGTGATGAGAAGAGACAACAATAGAAGAAGGTGGTCATATGTTGGCCATGTGATGAGAAGAGACAACAATAGAAGAAGGTGGTCATATGTTGGTCATGTAATGAGAAGAGGCAACAAGAGAAGAAGGTGGTCATATGTTGGTCATGTGATGAGAAGAGACAACAATAGAAGAAGGTGGTCATATGTTGGTCATGTGATGAGAAGAGACAACAATAGAAGAAGGTGGTTATATGTTAGCCATGTGATGAGAAGAGACAACAAGAGAAGTAGGTGGTCATATGTTGGTCATGTGATCAGAAGAGACAACAATAGAAGAAGGTGGTTATATGTTAGCCATGTGATGAGAAGAGACAACAATAGAAGAAGATGGTTATATGTTGACCGTGTGATGAGAAGAGACAACAATAGAAGAAGGTGGTTATATGTTAGCCATGTGATGAGAAGAGACAACAATAGAAGTAGGTGGTCATATGTTGGTCATGTGATGAGAAGAGACAACAATAGAAGAAGGTGGTTATATGTTAGCCATGTGATGAGAAGAGACAACAATAGAAGTAGGTGGTCATATGTTGGCCATGTGATGAGAAGAGACAACAATAGAAGTAGGTGGTCATATGTTGGCCATGTGATGAGAAGAGACAACAATAGAAGAAGATGGTTATATGTTGACCGTGTGATGAGAAGAGACAACAATAGAAGAAGGTGGTTATATGTTAGCCATGTGATGAG